>CM060613.1:3865507-4598007 GCA_030578255.1 Tiaroga cobitis
TTTAAGAGACAATAACTTTATTTATCTTGACCTTTTACAGCTTTATTACACACTTATTACACACTGCATGAAAGGTAATGTACGAAAAGCTTTAAAGTCCCCCTGTGGTGAAAAGCTTGTTGTTTATATGTGTATGTGGTGTTTTTAATATGCTAATAATATAATAATATTTAATATGACAAACCGTGTGTAAGTTCATAAGTCGACAGCATTGCTGAGTATTTTCTGCTTAAAACTGCAGTGAACCAAAGACAGCCTCAAAAACACGGTTCGAAATCGCTGGTGTTTCTGACGTCACAAACGACCTTGTAACCAATCAGATCAACGTGTGATCGTCAACCAGTGGATCTCTGAGCTGAGGGAGTGAGTGGAGGCGGGGCTCATTTGCATATTCATAAACCGGCGTATACTAAATGAGGCGAGGGTGTCGAGTTACATTCAGGCATGAAGATTTTGTTTCAAGGAAAAAAACGGTTAAATATGTCATTTTCGTGATCAAAGATGAGTTTTAAGGGATAAAATTATTGACTATACAGTCGGATTTTAACTGCAGTGTAATTTTAGTTTTTTTCAGATAGAATAACATAATTTATCCAGGAAATCTGTGCTTATGCATTTCCAAACTGTCACTCATTCATGAAAAGTGAGCCCATTTTACACACTCCATTAGTGAAGTCAGTTGTAATGAAGCTCTCTTGTGTCGACGGTGTGTGTGTGTGTGATGTTTCTGAGAGATGCAGTGTCATCCTCTCTTAGTGTGTGGCTGAATATTGAAAGTGACACACTTTCCTTTGCTGTTATTCTTCTTAATACGGCATGGCCAATTCATTCTCCTCTCTCCGCTTTTGTCTTGCTGTCGCACAGCCCGAGTGCTTTTAAAGACTCGCGCTACACTAATGTTCTTGTGTCACTCTCGCGCTGGGAAGATTTGAAATAATTAAGTCTAATTTGCACAGCACTACTGAGGGATTCAGTTCTTAAGCCTTTATCTAGTTCATTCACGGCACTAGTGTTGTCACGGTACCAAAATATCAGTATTCGGTACCAATACCAGTGAAAATCCACGGTTCTCGGTACCAATTTCGGTACCAAAGCTTAATTTAGATTAAATTTACACATATTAAAGTGTATATCACGGTTACAAAGATGGAAACTGTAGTATTAAAAACAATTTACAAAAAGATTCTATTTGTTAGATAACATTAGATAAAATTACCTAACAATAAACAACAGTTATATACTGTAGCAATTATTCTCCATGGGGTTAACTTAAAAATGTACTAATATATTTTTAAAATCAAAAGTTTTATCTGTTAACAGGGTTCCAGACTGCGACCAAATTGGTCGCATATGCGACCATTTTTTGAGATTGTGCGAGTTAAAATTTTATGCGGTCGCATATGTGCGAGTGGACGCTTGCGCAACAGAACGCCGTTGTATCCGCTGCTGCAGTCCGTAACTTATGTTAAAAATGAATGAGTAGGCTACATCATGAATCCATTTTCCAAACCGTGTTTTTGATTTATCCTGAATCACTACGGTACGCCTATAATAAGTGTTTATATTCGGACTATTTTGTCCCGGGGTCGACTCGGATGCGGAGTTGCCCAGTGCCTGCGTGTCTCGCCATAGACATTAATGGAGAGAAGTAGCTCCGGCTACAGTGTTCTTCCGCAAGACACGTGCAGTTTATTTATTGTCGAACGTAGACGTCACGCGCATTGCACATGAGGGTGAAACGCGCCAATTACACGCTTAATTCTCGATTAAGGCATATAAAAATGAAAATGTCTCACGAAACACCGAGCCCCTTCCTACGTCTTTTCAGCGGTTAGATGAGAGTAATCGCTCGACTGAGGAAAAGGAAATTATTATAAAATGCAGAAGGTAAGGATTGTGAGATTTTTCGATTTTTGTTACAACTATAAACTTTGAAAACGAAAAATCTGTATTATAATACTCTAATCTTTTAAAATGTAATGCATGCATTTGAATGTTTAATGATTTTTAAAAGATAGAAAGATGATGCTGATAGAAAGATGATAGAAAGATGATAGATAGATAGATAGATAGATAGATAGAGTAGATTATGATTCAAATGTAAATAGATAGATTGTATATAATTCAAATGTAAAATGCTTAAAATTGCATATTAAAATTACTGTTCAAAATCCATGAAAATCCAGAAATTTGGCAATGATAATTAATATATTACAGGTATTTATGCTGCAGCCCAGAAAGCCTTTGCTATCTTTGGTCCATTAAAACCACTATTCATCAGCATGCATTGATTAATCCCATGGCATGTAGCAAAAAAAAAGAAAAGAAAAAAAGGTGCGACCAAATCATATGCTGGTGCGACCAACTGAGAAAGTTGGTAGCACCAGTGCAACCAGTGGAAAAGTTAGTCTGGAGCCCTGGTTAACATTATTTAATGCACAATGAATGAAGTGAACAAACATGAACAATCAAGTGTTTGTATTAAATAACATTCACGAACATTAATTAATGTTGTAAAAATATATTGTTCACTCAATGTGTTGATGTTGCATTAAGTAATATTAATGAATGGTGTCTTATTGTAGTGTTACCAAACTATACAGGAGATAAAACATGTTTTATTTGACTTAACTGTACTTTTATTTAATCCAAAAATGTCACTCTTGCCTGTCTTCAAAGCTTGAGAACCCTGTAGCTGATTTCTAATGCAAGGGCTAGAAATCAATTAATTCTGATACTTCCTCGTCATCATGGAGAGCGCATCGCACCGCTTTCTCCTTTCCACAAGCGCTTGCTCTCCCGTGTCTCCGCTATGCAACCATGAACAGCGACGAGCCTGGAAAGACGAGCTCGCAGGTCTCTTCTATTATGAGCGCGCTTACATTTGAAATTTGCACGCCCAAAAAAACGCGCTATATAAACGTGTGAACGGCCCTTTATGGCAACGTGACATTAGCCTAATTCAAAATATTTCCATATGTGGCTCTTTCCTCCTTTCTTGTCAACAAGTGGATTCAGAGCCACCGCATTAGCAGCGCCGGCCGCCGTGTCTCAGAGTGTTTTTATGAAGAGTACGCACCTCTGCATCTTTCCGACAGCGCATCAAGAACCGGATTAACCCGGTACTCGGTACCTAGAAAAGCTGGGACCGTAACCGTTTAATTTTTTTAGTACCGACATGGTACCGAAGTACCGAGTTTTTTGACAACACTACACAGCACAATGTTTCTCCTGGTTTCCACGTCAGCGCTGTTTGATCTAATAGAGATCTACAGTTAATAACGGAGAAATTTGAATGCTTCTCACTAGATCTCGCAGTGATGTCATTACTTCAGTGGCGAATTCAAATGTTTTCTTCACTGGATCTCTTAGCGCTGTGTGATAACAGTGTCGCTTGATCAAGATCGGCTCGCGCTGCACAGATGTTGCTGGTCCGAAAAGATAAACTGTCCGTGAAGCACAATATAATGAGTAGCGCCATTTCGTTCCGCTTTCATTACGTTTGCCATTTGATGTTACGCAACGTTGTGGTGGTCACGCCAGCGCGGATTTTGTTGAAAAATGGTCCAAGGAACCGTTCGGTTTGTATGCGTACCGAACCGGAAGCCTCGTACCGAAACGGTTCAATACGAATACATGTACCGTTACACCCCTATCACAGACTGTTTTTCACATACTTTATAGTAACTGTACGTTCACACCGCCGCCGACGTGAGCTTCCAAAGCGGCCGGAAGTCATTCATTTTCAATGGAAGCTGGCTTCTCTCAGCTGCAAGGAGCGTCTAATCCATCTGCGTCGCGTTTTGGGCGTTTTGAGCGTCAATCAGAAAGTTGCAGGGCTTAAAGTATTCCGGCACCGTGCGGCCGTGAGGAAAAAAATATTATTTTAGCATGCGATTCATTTTTGTCCAGCTTTAACGTGTAACGTATTTAACGCGATTAACGCAGCATCCGTTCTTTCTGTCATCCTTTAGCTAGGGTTATTATCATGCTCTTATTCACGCTGTGAATGTCCTCCTGACACACGCGCGCACACACACACGACGCACAGAAAGACGCGCGCCGGTATCGAGTTCTCTTTCGCGCTTGAACGAACAATAACACACACATTTATGCCAAAATTTCAGTTTTGTCGAGTATCCTCACAAGAACAGTCTTAAATGAGTTAAATAAAATCTTAAATGGAAGTAAATAGTAGTGAGAGAATGAGATGCGTGAGATCTTGTCAGCAGCGGCAGATCTTAAAGTGACAGGAGCCATTAATTCTGTCTGTCAGTAAAGTTGACCTAAAGAACAGAGGGAACAGAGAAAATGACTCACTGCCCTCGACTAAAGAACACTTGTAGCTTTGATAAGGATTAATCTATATTTAATTTATAATTTATGCAGTGCGGACTGTTTTATAAACGTATTCAATTTCTGTATACGGTACATGTAAATTACATTTATTATGGGTTTAAGTGAGGATTGTTTTAAGTTCACTTAAATTAAAAGTTTCTATATTTTTTTGAAGCCTAATGTTTAAAATTTGGGGGAAAATCATTTTCATCGAGACATCAGTAGCTATAATATTAGTGATACTGGCTTTCATTCATAAAAATATGGCATTAAGATACAGCTGTAATCCTTGAAAATAAATGGTGCCATTGAAGATAAATCCGCCTTCCGCAGAAAAGTTCAGGCTCAGGAATTTTTTTCACTTTGACCCCTGAAGTTGAAAGTAGCGCAACTTTATGGTAATGAGCTGTGACACAGTTCAGCGGCAAGCAGCGGCAAAACGCCAGCAACCAATCGGAATATAGTCGTCCTTCGCGCTGGCTCATTCCGGAGAAACGTACGATGTAAACTTTCGTTCCTACCAAAACATTAGGAGAAGCTGATCATCGCCGTTGCTGGGTTTCCTATCATTTATGACATGACGTTGTTTGCTTATAGGGACCGCATGAGCGCAACTTTTATTTGAAATATTTACAAACGCTCGTTTTAAGCGGGAATTAATTTGCTCACGGTGACACCAATTTGACCAACTGCACTAATGCAAATAATAATAATAATAATGATAATAGCTAATTATTCTTTTTTCCCCCGACCAAATGTGACCAAAACGCTTATAAAAATGCTGTCATTATAAAAGGTTTCTTCAATGTATTGCTTGTTTTTTTCTGTTTACATTTCATGATGTGACACTTCTCCTCTCCCTGCTCCGTCAGAGCGGCCAAAGCGTCATCAAGCTTCCCCGTACGTTTTGGCAAGCGTCCTTGACAGGGCGGCCAGAGCTTCTTTGACGCTCAAGTCGGCGGCGGTGTGAACGTACAGTTAGGAAGTATATGTGATTTCGGATGCAGCCAAAGTCTCTCTCTCTCTCTCTCTCTCTCTCTCTCTCTCTCTCTCTCTCTCAATTTCAATTTCAATTTCAAATTAGCTTTATTAGCATGACTGTGTAACACAATGTTGCCAAAGCATCAACATATTATATATAAATAATAAAACAAACAGTAAACATATATGTATAAATCATGTCATATGTAGCATTGTAAATAGATCTATCTTAATCACAATCTATCTTAATAAATAGATAAATAAATACATTTGATCACTCTAGAGAATTAGCTGTCTCTGGCGTTGTGAATAGCTAGCACATATTTAGCCGCTAGTGCAGCTGTATTAACATCTCTCTCTCTCTCTCTCTCTCTCTCTCTCTCTCTCTCTCTCTCTCTCTCTCTCTCTCTATTTCCCCCTCATCTGTCTGGTTTGGTTGTGTTCATGGGAAGGTTGCTCATGTCCACCTGCGCCGTGTCGTTTGTCAGTGTCACGCTGAACGGGGCGAGAGCGGGAACAGAAACTCGCCCCGCTGTGTTCAACTCCCCGGACTGCATGTTTTCCAAAAGGCCTGTGTTGATCCTCAGGTGGTGGTGCAGAGAGACTGTTAACTAATCCTCCTGAGACGAGACCAGCTGTGGCGTTTGTGAGGGAAAGTCACGGTCCAGGATGCTTACGGTGTCTTTCCAGCCAAACCCTAATGGACTAATGTGTCCACACTTTTAATAGGGAACCTCAGAGATTTTAGCTCATGGGAATTAATTACCCCGTGGATAAAAATAGGATGAGAATTTTTTTTCTTTTAGTTGTTCATGAATGTGTGTGTCAGTGTTATTTTAGTTTTATTAATACTTTGAATTAGCTTTTTATATTTTTAGTTTTCAGGTTTATTTTAGTTACATTTTTTGTAATTTGGTTGTGTGCTTTTGTCATTTTATTAGGTTTTTTTTGGTGTTTTTTTAAATAAATATTGCTGTTTAGGACATTTATTTTTATTTCAGTCTCATTTTTAGTTAACGTGTGTCTGTGTGTGTGTGTGTTTACAGTATGTCTGTTTGTCCTCATTAGATCTGTCAGCAAAAATGCTGATTAATCACCAGCTTAATTTACATTAATATAAATAAAGTAGCAAGCATAACTAGATTTTTATATTTTGAAGAAAATGGGTCTCATTTACTAACAGTCCATATGTTTTCATTTAGACATTGTGGTTCATTGATATGTTTACTTAAAATTATTGTGAAAAATGTGAAGTTTTGTGTGAACTTTTTTTTCTGCTAATAAATATAAATAAAACTATAAATAATAAATAGTGTTTAATAACTAGTGAATGAGACCTTTGTCTGGTTTCCAGAAAATAAATATGAACTGTGGTTCAACATTTTTGTTTTATTTTGTTGACATATTAGTTGAAGGTTTTTACTGAGGGGATTTTGGATCTCTCTTTTTATCACTCCATAAATCTAAAACTTTATAAAAAAATATAGATAGGAATAAAACTGTAAATTTTGGTGTATATAAGTGCTGCTGAAGTGGAGAAAAAAAACGTGTGTATTGATATGCATTGTATGAGCCCATGATTCAATAGGGTGTTCTGGCTGGTTGCTAGGGTGTTTCTATAAGGTTGCCATGGTCTTCTGAGTTGTTTTTTTTTTGCATTCCTCCTATGCAGTTGATAGGGTGTGGGGTGGTTTCTAGGGTGTTCTGGGTGGTTGCCAGGGCGTTGCTAAGGTGTTTTGAGTGGGTGCTTGCAGTTGCTAGAGAGGGGTAGTTGCTAGGTGGTTTCTAGAGTGTTCTGATTGGCTTGTCAGTGTTGCTATGTGGTTGATATTGTGTTCTGTAAGTATGCGTGCATATCTGCTATGCAGTTGCTAGGGTGTGGTTGTTGCTAGGTGGTTTCTATGGTGTTCTGGGTTGTTGCTAGGGTGTTGCCATGCGGTTGCTAAGGTGTTCTGTGAGGGTTCGGTTCTTGCATTCCTGCTATGCGGTTGCAAGGGTAGGATAGTTGTGGGTGGTTGTTAGAGTGTTGCTAAGGTGGGGTGGTTTGTTTTTTAGGGTGTGCTGGCTGGTTGCCAGGGCTTTGCTATGCAGTTGCTAAGGTGTTCTGAGTGGGGTTTTTTAGCATGTTTCCATGGTGTTCTGGGTCGTTTTGTTCTCTAGATATGACCTGGGTTTCTTCTTCAATGAAAGTTGCATCATTTGAGGAATCAATCATGTTTGGAGCACAAATGCTGCACTTTAACACTTTAAATTGTAGCTTCTAAATCTAAGTATGAGCAATAGTAATACTGATGGACTTATAGCAAATATGACCAGTGTGCAATCCACATCCAAACAGTTGCATGCCGTTGTGTAGAATCAGGTTTAAATGTGCTGAATGCATGTGTCTCTCAGCTGATGTTCATGAATGTGTCGGGCCTGTCGGGCTTCTGTCTTCATGTGTTGATAAAGAGATTAGACCTGAAGCGCAGATATCTGTAAACACAGCCCATGCTCTGATCACTATCAGTCTTCTATCTCTCGGTCTGTGGGTGGCTGGATGCTCTCGAGTGGGTTTGCTCTGGTGGGCAGAGAGATGGAAGATGTGTTCATTCAACACATATTATCTTTGCTTTTTACTTCAGCATTGACAATTTGTTGTGATTTGGTCTCATTTGACTGTCATAGGCCCTGTTTACACCTGGTGTTAAGATACGTTTTGGTCGATTTGATCACAAGTAGACGAGAGAAACTTTTCTGTTTACACCTGGTGCTTTGATCCACCTCTTTTGTCCACTTTTAAACACGTCTGTCCTGATTTCTTCGAGGAGAGGGTCTATGGGCGGGTTAATGTATTTATTTTCTCCAGATCTTTCGATCTATGGACAAAAGAAGCTTGTGCAATTTACATATGAACGGGCTTGGATAATACGACGGAAAAACACACCGAGCATCAGCTTTAGTTGACAGCCGCGAGACCATGCCGAATGCTGTGTGTGTGTGTGTGTGTGTGTGTGTTAGAAATCAGGAATGGAGAGAGAACATTGAGCTTGGTACATTTTTCATCTTCAAACCAAACTTGGGTCTCCAGTCGACAAAGTTTAAATCCCGTCTGGCTCGAGCTCTTCCCATAATGTTCACCCATTAGTTCAGTAGACGGAGAGTAGATGGTCTTTTGTGGCTCTTCGAACACATTCACATTCGATCACATGAGCGTTTACTAGGGGTGGAACGGTACATGTATTCGTATTGAAACGAAACGGTACGGTTCAGTGCACGAATTTACACTGAGAATACACGGTATAAAAATAAATAAAACTCGCGTGCAAATTAATTAATGTAATGTGGAACTACTGTTAGATACGCGGGTTCTTTAGGGACACATAATCTGTACCCCCGGCTTAGCTCTGAACGCGCGTTCACCTCAAACGTTGGCTTTATACGCGCGTCCTATTCGCTTTAGACTACCGTCGAACTAGACGTGAATTTGACGCTCTATTCGCGTTTGGTGTGACCGCATAATGAACAGGCTGCGATGTCAAGATTGCAATGCTGGAGTGTGTGTGTGTGTGTGTGTGTGTGTGTGTGTGTGTGTGTGTGTGTGTGTGTGTGTGTGTGTGTGTGTGTGTGTGAGCGAGAGACAGAGAGGCGCGGGCGCGATCGAACTATGTGTGTGTGTGTGTGAGAGAGAGAGAGAGAGAGAGGGGCGCGGGCGTGATCGAACAGTGGAAACATAAAAAACTAACTCGGTCATTTTGCTCATACAGATCATTAAACCTGCAAAGTGTTTACTTGTGTACACTCGCAATAAAATGTTGCTTTTGTCACACTGTAAACTCTTGTCAAACTGTAACCTACAACTGTCACCCAACCAAAATATCACACACACACCGTTTTAAAAGCAAAAAATATCTATCCAACCCCATTTCAAAACAGTCTGTGGGTCCCATCTTTTGGACATTCGTCATATTGCATTGGTTTCCATTTCTTGTCCTGGCAGCACTAATCTGTTTATTTTTAAGTTACACATTCTACATTGATTAAAAAAGAAAATCGAATGTGTTTTTAATGGTAGTATTATTTTATACAGAAATCAATAATTTATAATTCAGATGAGAGTAATCAGTGGCGGAACTAGAGTTTTATACATGGGGTGGCCAGGGGGTGGCCACTGCTACTTTCGGGGGTACACAGTACACACACACACACAGTGGAAAAGCTTGTGGAAGGAATTGGGTCACTCTGTTTGTGTCTATAAGTGTTGAACATCCAAAATATTTGCAGAAAACAAAGCTGAAGCACCAAGTAGATAAGATACCGCATGTGTCTGTTATGAACTGCTGCATTTATTTACAAAAAAACTCACATTTACAAAAAAAAAATGTTTTTTTATTTATTTTATCTTTTATTAGATATAGCAGGCATCAAGCAGACATGTCCTTGAAAAAGTTAAACAATTTTATTGCCCATCAATATAAAATCTTATCCTGGGAAGATTAAATACAACATAATTCTTTCTTTATAATAATTCTAATTCTAATTATTGAATTTATAATTATTATTTTTTTGTTCATTTTTGGGTGAACTATCCTTTTAATCTGGCAAAATCATCTCAACTTAAATTCCTGAGTTGGGTATGTGATTGACTGCCTGGGTCTGGTAGATGCTCTGACCTGTTGCTGGTTCTGAAGTCGGACCACACTGACTCTGACTAGCCAGTGGTGATGCAAGGGCTGGGGGGTCTGTTTGCACCTGATCTGCCTGTTAGTCCAGTCATTTTAAGCCAAAATGGGGGTCAACCTTGAACAAATTGCAACAAGCAAACTCAACTGATTTTGTATCCTCAATATGTCCTGAGTAAGGAAAAAAAGAATCCCATTAGGGAAAGTTTAGAAAACAAATATGGCCTATTCATACGTCTATTCATTATTTTTCTTACGAGAATAGGGTAAAAAGTTTAACCTTTAGATATCACCATGAAAATTACTGAGTTGATTACTTACATCAAGACAAACAAAAAATGTATTCCAAGTTTTTTAAAATGGTTTGTTAAGATGGACAAACGGTGCATAATCTAATTACGTATGTGCTAATTTGCAGATCTAAACATTGGGTCTAGCCAGGTGAAAATGTCTTGTTGAATCTTGTTGACACATAACAGTAAAATACTTAATGTTAAAGTCTGAATGGAACCCATTTAGGCTACTCATGAGCATTAATACATAGAGGCAGGAAGAAGTACTTTAGAAACCAGCCTTTTTTAATTATTAAGAGATGGGGTTTGGGGCTGGGTCTGTGCGACTGTTTCTGGGGGACGAGTCTAAGGGAAGAACAGGAGACAAGGGTAAGGAGAATGCAGAAGACAAAAGGTAAGTAAAATAAAAAGTGAATCCCCAGAAACAGATTTCGAAACTTTCCCCTAATGGGATTCTTAGGGACTTTGTTTCCTTACTCAGGACATAATGAGGATACAAAATTATTTTGTTGAGTTTGCTTCTGTTGCAATTTGTTCAACCTTTTTTTCATAAAATGACTGGACTATGTTTGTGCTTATTTTAAAATAACTCTGATATCTCTCCCTTTCTTTTCATGTTTAATTGACCCTGTTCAAAAATATGACAAATTTAAAATATGATTCCAATCATATTCATATTCTAATCATCATCCAATTACCAACATTTAACTCTTTCTCGCCAGTATAAAAAAAAAAGTGGTTTTGGTAATTTTCACAATTTCATGGCACCCCAGAATTTTTTGTTGTATGAATATCTGAACATACCAAAAGAAAGAACAAACCCTGTGCTTTTAAAACAAAAACAAAAAAATAATGTTATTCTAGCTTCGTGCGTCTTTTTTTTTAATCAACACTTGAATGTTGGCAAGTTTCATAAAAAGCAACATGAGGAAAAAGCTGATAAAATTGCATTTTTATCAAAGACTACATCTAGATAAGATTCATAATGATGATCAAAACACAGTAGATCGAGTCGATCAACAACCTACACCCATAAAGCTTCATAGTCCTATAGTGATCGCATTATGATATCGCTTGTTTCTGCTCTTCTTTGCTTGCGTGTTGATCTCCTATCCTCACATTACCCAGCGGGCACCATGATATCAATTTGACGTCAAAAGTTGGTCAAGACTTGATCAAGATATTGTATATCATTTTAAGGTCAGTTTGAAAAGAAAATGTCTTCCAGTGGCAATTAGATGAAAAGAGAAAGTTAATACCCACACTGAAATTGGTTTATGTCTATGCAGGTCAATATGTTTGACATTCAGTTTACATCAAATCAATGTCAAGGATTGGTTTTGACATCAATTTGATGTCTTTTCAACATCAATTGCCCACTGGGTAGCTAGAAGAACATTTGTATACTGTAACGTACACACGGCAAGGTACTGTATATGCGTGTATTAGGCCTAATGTAGGCTATTGGGAGCAAACCGCCCTGATGCTAAACTTTAAAAGCTTACTTCAAATATGATGTTTTCTTATTCGGTGAAGTTCGGTATCTTGCAAACCATCTCTCGTCCTCTGCTCGTCCGTTTGAAAACTGCGCGCGCCGCGCTGCCGGCGAACGTAAAAAAAAAAAAAAAAAATCAGCATCAGCAACTGCCAGTAGCAAATAAAATTTTGGGGTGGCACCCCGGACCCCCCTCTGGCTCCGCCACTGAGAGTAATATTACATTGTTAATTAATAATGTTAATTAAAATTAAGGAAAACTAAAATATTGTAGGGCCCTATGATTTCCGCGATCACGAAATCGCGGACGGAATTGCGGAATTGGCCAATTAACGCGGAATCTAGTGTTAACGCGGAATTTCGTGGAATTTTACATATTTGGTTTGAAATTCTGTTTTTGTGTGGGAGAAGAACGTATGTCTGGTTAAAATGCAGACCGGGGGAAGCAAATCTGGGTGACACAACCCCCCCACCCCGTCATTTCAGCTACAATGACGAAATCAAAACAATGAAAGCATGGCGAAGCGGCTCTCCACGGCTCTCCTTTCGTCGGCAAAAAGTTAAGAAACTCAACACTATAAGCCGTCAGTGGCGAGCCGAGAAGTTCGCACGTGACTTATGCAGTGTTTCCCACACATAGACTAATTCGCCGCCACATACTGCGTTTCGTTTTTAACACTATTTAAAACACGCAGCGTATTCTTTCAGTTGTATTTCCCCGCTCTCCCTCCGTCTCTCTCTCACATACACACACACACAACGTGCACACCACGTCTGTCTATGAGGCGCCGGACTGGACAAAGGCGAAACGAACTCCGTGAGCGACACTGGGCGAGAGAGAGACAGAGTGTGACTTTATTTAAACTTATATAAACTAATCTAATTTATATTACTGGACAGTTTAAAGCTCATAACCATATTTTGTTGTTACTTGAAGAGTGCGGTGTTGTTGCATCATGCAGTATTTGTCCTGAAAAGGCTACTGAGTAAATATCTGTATTACCTCAATAAATTTAAGGTCATTCCTAATTTATTTGTATTTTTTAATACATTTTAATCATTAACTTTAAAAGCACACTCTTTTTTACGACTAAAATAACAGTCAAGGGTAAAAAAAAAATAATTCCCAAAAATTAAAACGGAAAAAACGGAATTTGGGGAAAAATAAAACGGAATTTGGGAAAAAATAAAACGGATTTCATAGGGCCCTAATATTGATCTGAAATATAGCAAATTAATTTTAAATTCATTCAGGTACAATTACCAAACATATCGCAAGGTCTTTTTGTTTTCCCTCCATTGTACCGAAATCGTACCGAACCGTGATGTCTGAACCGAGATATGAACCGAACCGTGACTTCTGTGTACCGTTCCACCCCTAGTGTTAACACTATGAAAGCAGTCCAGTCCAATGCGTTTTCAAACAACCTCTGGAAGTGATCGAAAGTGGACGAGCTCAAAGCGTTTTAGACCTTATTTACACTTAGGGGCTGTTTACACCTGGCCACTTCATGCGTTTTCTGTGATGGGATAGCTATCCGATCGTGAAAAGACCAGGTGTAAATGCCCTCCGAAACGCATTCGAGACGGGTTTGAATCCGATCGCTCACACACTTCAGGAGGAGGTCTGGGCCGCTTTCCAGACGAAACTGGACAAGTGTAAATGCATCTGGTTGTTGAAACCACATATGTAAATTTTACTCCTCCCAAAAATGCTAAAAAATAAACGTGAGAGCGTTATAGGCTATATATCATGTTATAGTCAGATATGACGACGCTACTGCGACACGCATTACCGCAGCGGAGCATCTATTCATCAAGCCAACGCGTCGCAAACTATCGCAAATCAAAGTGAAAGTAAGTCGCAGACGCTTAACACACAATCATCTTCATTAAAAGTAAAGAAACAAAATGATCTTACCAGGGCTGTTGCCGCTCTCTCTTATTGCCGTCTTTGATTTTGAAATTAGCCGATGATCAATAAAATGCAGCTCATTTCTGTTGCTTTCGGTGACGTGCACTCCCTTAAATCTGCATATAGCGCGGGAATTGAAGATCAGATTTATATCCGTTTTGCAAAAACACATTTATGTGACCAGGTGTAAATGGAACCGTTTTGATAAATCGGATGGCTATCCGATCTGAGAAAACGCATGAAGTGGCCAGGTGTAAACAGCCCCTAAAATGCATCTTAATATCAGTAACAGGGCCATAAAGTCCACTTTAAAGATCATTCAGAAACTCAGGAAAATGGAAAATATACACTATAATGAAAAGAAGAATTATATATCTGATATATATATATAATATATACAGCGAGTGAAATAAATATTGAACACGTCACCATTTTTCTCAGAAAATATATTTCTAAAGGTGCTATTGTCATGAAATGTTCACCAGATGTTGGTGCAATAATGTGAAATGAAATGACACAGGGAAAAAGTATTTAACACGCTTACTGATATTTATTTAATACTTTGTACAAAAGCCTTTGTTGGTAATGACAGTTTCAAGACGCCTGTATGGAGAAACTAGTCGCATGCTAGGAATATATATACGGAGAAAAATGATGACGTGTTCAATACTTATTTCACCGGCTGTATATATATAGTAGAGTGTGCGTATATGATCTAAAACAGATATTTAGTTTGTGCTACAGTTTTAAATAGGGGTGTAACGATACCCTCATGTCACGATTCGATACATATCACGATATTGAACTCACGATACGATATTATTGCGATACTCCAAGACATATGGTAAAAGGTTCACAAAAAATGCACTGTTGATTAAAATGCTAAATGTGGTGTTACATTGTGTGTGTACATGAATAGGCTTGGACTTGATGCTGATAACCCAAAGCACAGGACAATAGAGACACCAGAATAAACATATTCATGAGTCTGAAGCTGAAAATACAGAATTATTTTAGACGAATATGCTTGCACTGTCACTAACTAGATATATTTAAACTAATGTAGCACTTTTTACTGGTAACATAAGATATTTGGCATTATCAGGACCCACAAATATTCCCCCATTGCATTATTATACATTATATTCTCAACATAGTTTAATGTAGTACTGACACTAAAACTCTTTTTTTTCTCATATTGATGAATTATACACAATACATATTGTCACTATCCTCGATACATATTGATGCATTTTTGTATTGCGATATATTGTGACACCCCTAGTTTTAGAGTTTTTTTCACTAAGACTGTGTGTGAGTTTGAGCTGATATCAGTATCAGTATCCGACCTCTTATTGATGCACTTTATTATATTACACAAGGTCATGTCATCTTACGAAATAGCAAATATGAACACACTCCAGCGCTCGTCTTTTCTTCAGCAGTCGATGAAGGTTTTTAATGCATGATGCTGCTTTGTTTATCATAGCGCTCCTCAGACGGACACGATCCTTCTCTTCTTTTGGGTTGATGGTGAATAACTGTCATCTGTGCTTCACGGAGGTTTGCTGTTGTCATGGATACATCAGACGAAATTGGCACAGAGAGCGAGTGAACAAAAAGCTATCAGGAATTGTGAAGTTTCTCGAATACTGTCCTCGTTTTGCTAAAGATCTCTCTCGGGTCGTGAGGCGCTGCAGTGCTCGTAAAGCACACGGTGGGTCTATAGTGGAAGCTGACGTTTTTACAGCACATCTTTAAACCATCTGAGGTTAACGATTACAGTGACCGAGTGATTTTATAGTGTGGGACACATCCAGGCTAAACCCTGCCCGCACAAAACCTCTCTCTAAAAACAGTCTTTATTTAAAAATCAATCATACGGGCAAAAACAGTGTTTCATGCGGTGAGATTTTGGGCTATTTGGCTTTTCAAATCATGCCTTTTTTCAGATTACTGTGAAAGAAAACATCCGAAATACACTTTTACGTGTTTATTTTATTGCACTCTATCTATTTGCGTCTGAAGATTTCAATTACAATACAAATTATAAATAATTAAACGTTTTTTCCTCCACTTGACCAAACTTTACAGTTTTATTTAATTCCCATCTATATTCTGAAGGTTTTTACTGAGGAGGGGTTTCTTCATAGATCATTCGCCTGGTTTTATACAACATTTCATTCCTAAAAACATGGTGAAGATGTATTTTTTTCTGTCTGTTGTTCACAGTATTTTCTGATTTATGGAGTGATAAAAGGAGGGATCCAAAATCCCCTCAGTAAAAACCTTCAACCGTTAATACGTCCACAAAATGAAACTTTGAACCTGGCTTTATCCAGTGTTTATTTATTTTCTGGAAATGTATGTCAATTATTGATGTTTTATAATAAGATAATGCATAATTTGCTTATTTACATTTCAGAATACTAATAGTTTTTTGTTGTTGTTGCAATTCTTAATGTAATCAATAGAAGTATGGTGATACCTATTCGTTTTTTAACCATATTCACCAATTAAGCGATTTTCCATTTATAATATTGCGTTTATATAAGCATATTAAATAATTAGTGGTACCAAGTATCACTATTACTATTGCTTGCACTGTAATATATCAGTATGATATATTCCTATTCTTTTTCAGCTTAAACTGGATCTATGAGTGACAAGACTGGCTTCCCAATTTAGAGTTTGTGCAAGTCGCTCTCGGCAATAATGACAACACAAAGATGGACAGATATAAAGAAAAACAGACGGGCCATATCTAGAGACCTGAATATTACTGAGACTTGAGGGCGGACTAATGTAAGACAACACCCTTGCAACCGCATAGCAATGCCATATCAACCAGCCTAAATGCCACATTTGCTTTCAATTGTAATATTCTTCTTTAGTCACTTTTGTATTTTTTTATTGCATGTATTGAAGTGTTAATTTTTGCAGGGCTTATTTTAGAGATGCACCGATTACAATTTTCTTGGCCGATCCCGATTTCCGATTTTTCAGAGTTTGACCTGCCGATTCCGATTTCATTTTTCCTAACCACTTTACAGCACACACAAATATTTATTTTCTCTCTTTTCTTTAGTAGAACATTTTACATTTTGCATAGAACATTTTTTGAACAGTAATCGCTATAAAATAGGACTATATAAATTACTCCTGCGGTGGGAAATTCACACACATCTAGTGTTCCCTCTTTTCACATCCAATATCCAACTAAAAAAATGTTCATTTCAAAAAGAAAATTCATTTTCTTTTCTGACATATACTCCAGTTCTTGTTAAAACACATCAGACATGCAAATTCTGTGCATTTTGGGCACTTTTGTGTGAAATCATATTTATTTTGTCCATCAAAAGTGTGCTTTCGCTTTAATTGAGCGTGAGCAGCGCAGCAAAAATAGACTCTGCGCCGAAACCCGCGCTTCACCGCTGCTCACGCGCCGCGCCTGCTCCCGGTGAATGCACTCGTTGATTAACATGCACGCCGAGAAAAAAAAACGCGCTGCTCACGCTTGCGGTGTGAAACGGCCGTAATTCACGAGGTTTCCTACATGTGCGCGTTCTCTGTGCACGTGTGAAGTTGATGTTGCGCGATGTTAATCATGCGGCGCCCGAGTAGGGCTGTCGCGGTTATGGAATTTCCCTTGCGATAATGTTGAGAGGCTCAATAGCGCGATATGCGGTATTACCGCCATTTATTTATTTCATTTATATGTATTTGTTGCTATATAAATAAAGTTTATGATGTGGACAAAAACGAGGACATTTTCTGTAACCGAAACTAAACAGCGTCTATATGCGCATTGAAAGGCTTTCACTCAGCGCGCATATTGTCATGACAACGGACTTTGAGTGAGTCACAGGGTGAGTCATTAAACCGTTCATTCAACGAACACATTCAAAAAAGCTGATTCATTAAAAGAGATGTAATGAAACAATGTGTTAATTATTTTTAACTTTGAGTTCCACTTTTCAAGGCTCAGCTGAGCAGCAATGCGTCGCATGGGTAACGCTGAAGCTGATGCCTCACTTAAATTAGACACCAATATGGCATTGATTCACTGCGTGACTTGCTGATTTTATTTCCCCGCGGCTTCCTCGCGCTGCTGCTGACGCGCATTTATGGGAAATACCCGTGACGTGAACGTTAAAAGGATGATACGACAAATATTTCGCTTTCCTTTGACACGGCAACCTTTTCACGACTTCAAAGACAGACGCAGGTAATCGCACGCGCTCTGCCGATCTCTCTCATTCACTGTCTGTGTGAAGCCTCTAGGCTACACATCACCAAGATAAAGTCTTTTTATCATTATGAACTTGTTCACCATTCAATACACATGCATGAAGTTCAAAACAAGAAGGGTATAGCCTTATAAAATACGTGAATATCGCGGTTGTTGCGGTTACGTGCAATCCTCTGCAATCCTCTGCGGTTGACTTGTCAGAAGCGCGGTACTACAATATTGCGGTTATCGCGACAGCCCTACGTTATCGCGATATTGATTTTAGTTTTAGTATTTGATTTTAGTTTTACTTTTTTAGTTGGACGAAAACATGCAAATGTTGTCAAATGTTTGTTTTTTTTACAGAAAAGTATACATTTAGAATATTGTTATAGAACTATATACATACGAATTTATATGTAAGCAATACGGTGCGAGAGGCTTTGCTGTATCGCGAATAATGCCGCGTTCCAGGCAACTTTAACCCGTGTTTTTCCAACCTTATACCCGTGAAAGTGCACTGGAACGGCAGTCAAACCCGTGACTTCCCACCCGAGAACTCGTACTAGATCGATGTACTCCCAGTTACGAGCTCTGACGTCACATAGCCCCATGAAACCATACAAAACAACAATGGCAGCCCCTACGGATGCAGTGTTTCTGCAGGCGGTACACAGTGAGAATACACTTTAGGACAATATAACGTTAACTAGTTTTCAGTCCATTGAGTGCAAGGATAAATTAATACCAAATAAATTTCAAAATAAAGTAAAATAAAAGATATAACAGCTTATCTTGCCTTATGCGCCGTTAATCCTCCGTTTCCATCAAATAAACAAGGAGTAAGCACCTTTGGCGACAGAAATACAAATGCGCATGAGCCCCGTTAGGTCCGCCATGCTGGTTTGTTTACATCTAGCTCCCACAATTCCTTGCGCTCAGGTAGTTTAGCGTGACTGGCCTGGAATGCTACAAAGTCGTGAGTCGTGGTTTGAAGTCGTGATTTACGTGCTCAAAAAACCTGCCTGGAACGCAGCATAACTTCACAAGTTCACCAAATTAGTTCACCTTTGTATTTGCAACATTTTTTAAATCAAAAACAAAAACAACACGCATTTTAATTAGTAATTTTGTTGACGAGATTAACACTGATGCATTAGGCTGATGCAAGGTGTAAAGAAAGCTTCTGTGCACGAGTGCTGTTCATTTACAGTGAGTGAATCAGTGTTTCTGTGTGCAGAAGTAGGTGTGTGTGTGTGTGTGTGTGAGCCGCCAGGGGATAATTATAGCTCAGGTTGTTCTATCACCTCCTACTTACACAAGCAAACAAATCCATCAGTTTCTGTTCTGTCTCTTATTTGCTCTGAGATTCCTGCTGGATTAGTTTGTTAAACCTGCAGAAAATGCAGAAGGACATGTTGTGTGATCTGAGACAGGAGTGTATCATTTCCTCTGTCTTTCTGAACACACATCTGTCTCGGATCAGGTGCAATGCGAATTATGTTTTCTCTAAAGCTCTTTCTCAAACCCCAGTGAATCTGCTGTCTGCAACACTGTCTACGTATCGCATTAAGCTCTGCATTTTTAATTAGGCTGATAAAAACTAATTTAAAACTTTGTATTGTTTTTGTTTTTTTTGCTATTGTATGAAATATTTTCATAATTAAAATCATATTTATGGTTAATTTCTAAATAAAAAATAATATATTTTGTGTTTATAATAGTGTATTTTTATGCTTAGTATAGTAAAAATATTGTTAATTTTTTGTGCTAGAATAAAATTATTACATAGCACACACAATTATGTAATTTAATTTAAAAAATATTTATTATATATTTGTATTACTATATATATAGTTAATTTTGTATTTAATAATATATTTAACATTTATATTTAAATATGATTAAATATAAAATTAACTATGTTATATATACTGTATATAGTAATACATATATATATATATATTATAATATTTAAAATGTATTCAAAACATATCATATCATTATTACTATTAATATATATATATATATATATATATATATATATATATATTAATAGTAATAATCAGTATTTTGATTCTATAAAAATAAAACTCCTTAAAAAGGATAAAAATACAAAGCACACACAAAATATGTAATTTGTTTATTTATTATATTGATAATACGCTACATAATTTCATTGTGTATTTAATATTTTGAATGAATTAAATTAGACAATACTTTACAAATGACAGTTTGCTGCTTATTATAGTAAAAATGTGAAATGTTTTTACAATAATAAGCAGAAAATACATAGCACAAATAAGTAATTTAATAATTGTATAATTATCTTAAATTATTATTACATCATATAATTTCATTATATTTAATATTTTTTTTATAATATTAAATTTAACTGGACAAAATAATTTCATGTCAATATGTTGCTTATTATAGTAAAAACATTAATTTGTATAACCATGAAAATACATTGCACACTCAAATATGTAATTTAATTCATTAATTTAATATTTAATAATAACTTTATATTAAATGAAATTAGACACAACTTTACCAACATTTTTCAGTATAATAATTAACATTATCATTTTGACTCGCCCGTCATCTGGGATACAATTTAATACTGAACTTGTCATTTTGCTCCATTTCTGACTACAGTCTGCATGGTATATTAGTGGGCGGGGCTTTGGAATGGAGGGGGCGTGTCTAATTCACATGCTAAGCGAATGGCAGAAGTTCAAACTGTTGACATCACTTTCACCATCTTTAAGTATGCGCGTCATGCACTGCATACTTAGGGCCCTATTTTAACGACCTAAAACGCAAGTGTCAAGCGCAAAGCGCAAGTAACTTTGTGGGCGGATCTCGGCGCTGTTGCTATTTAACTGGCGGGATAAATGACTCTTGCGCTCGATGCAAATCTAAAAGGGGTTGGTCTGAAGTAGCTTCATTATTCATAGGTGTGGTTTGGGCATAAAGGGAAACAAACCAATAAGAGCGTCATATCACATTCCCTTTAAGAGCATGATGAACGAGGTGCGCTTGTTCCATGGCGCAATACTATTATACTGGCGCATTTCCCCGGCGCGCTTCAGAATCGGTTCACAGCCGAGGAGATCGATGTTTTCGTCAGGGCCGTAAAAGAAAGAGAAGTGACATTAGGGATGGGACAAACCCACCCAAATTAGCTTCGGTTAAAGGAACACTCCGACTTTTTGGGACTTTAGCCTATTCACCTTATCCCCCAGAGTTAGATAAGTCCATACATACCTTTTTCATCTCCGTGCGTGCTGTAACTCTGTCTGACGCACCCACCGCTAGCCTAGCTTAGCACAAAGACTGGATGTAAATGGTTGCAGCTAGCATACTAATCCAAATGAGTGACAAAATAACGCAAACATTTTCCTGTTTACATGTTGTGATTTGTATAGTCACAGAGTGTACAAAAAACAAAGTCACATGAGACACAGACATATTTTAACCGTATAAATACTGGGAACTATATTCTCTGAAGGCGAAGCACTGCTACTTGGGCGGAGTGATAACCGCAGCACCTGAGACGCGCTCTCTGCTCGTCACCACGGCGCGTCTCAGGTGCTGCACAAATCAGGTGCGATACAAATCACAACATGTAAATAGGAAATTGTTTGCGTTATTTTGTCACTTATTGGGATTAGTATGCTAGCTGCAACCATTTACATCCAGTCTTTGTGCTAAGCTAGGCTAGCGGTGGGTGCGTCAGATAGAGTTACAGCACGCACGGAGATGAAAAAGGTATGTATGGACTTATCTAACTCTGGGGGATACGGTGAATAAGCTAAAGTCCCAAAAAGTCGGAGTGTTCCTTTAAACATGCATATAATAATTTGGGTAAATGTGTAAGCTTTATGCCTATTTTTCCCATCGTCATGGACACAACAATAATTTCCCTCGTATTTTAATATATTTTCCTTATAATACTGTATAATTTGCAAAAAAGTAAAATGCATCTGTGTAGACGAGAGAATCATCTACAGTGTATGCGCGTTGTTCACACTGGATTATGGCCAAGCATGCGCGCTTAAAATAGCATCTGAATGTACGCGCCACTGACTTTAGACTAGTTTTTTTCTGGTCAGTGGAGCACTTGTTTTCTGGAACTGCAAAATAGCACCAGGGATTGTTTGCCGGGAACACGCCTCCTTTTTTGTGCTGAACCGCCCAGTGAGCGCAAGTTCATTCCCTAGTTTGCCGGCGTGCGTCTGTGGAGGGAAAAGTCCGCTTTGCACGGGTGCAAAATACAAATGATACATGCGTCGGTGTACGAAGTCAATTGCGCTGGGTGCAAGATAGGGCCCTAAGTGTGTTTGTGTGTGTTCCTGTCAGCTCACTAGGTTTTCTCTTCTGTTTCTCTCCATCTCTCCTTTCTTTTCAGTCCGCCAGCTGCTGTTTATCGTTCACCTCCTCTCATCTTCTGCTTTCTGTATGATGACTTTGTCATCTCGTCCTCCACTCCTGTTTTCTCTCTCTGTCCCGGTTTTATTATTGTGTATCTTTACACGAGTCGGCATCCATGCGGCGCTGGTGTGATTCATATCAGCAGATTCAGTGCTGATATAATAACAGGATAATGTGAGCGTTCATCATTCTCAGGGCCCGTGTGTCCGCCTGTCCTCCCACTGACACTCATAAAGCGCTCGCTCTCTTCATAACACACACACACACACACACCGCTCGGGAATGACCAGCGCGTGATGAAACCGCTGAGCTGTTTGCACATGATCTGGAAATCTGCTGGATGATTGTGTGTGAACTACGTACTGCGCAGTGTGTGTGTATATACGGTGAGATGATATCACACTGCTTGCACTGTGCATTATGTAATATATCTTTATGCATAAAATAAATGTGCAGAATATATGAAGAGTTCATTTGCAAAAATAGATGACTTCGTTTTTATTATTTTTCATAAATCATGTTTTTTTCATTGTGCATTGCATTCAATATCAATCAAGTTTTGATTAAGTAATAATAACTGAAGAAAATACAGGTTTAATTACAGCACAAAATTAAAGTTCATTGGAAGTATGTTTTCTGAAATATTAAAATTTAGTTTTTTATCAAAAGCAGATAAATCCACATTTCATGTTTCAGTTCAACAAAACCAAGTAATTGCTTTATAACTGCATTTAAGTGCAATATTCAACCTTCTTTAACTTAAAACAAGTAAAGAGCATTAAAAATAGCCCATTAATGAGCAATATTAAACATTATATAGATGACAGAATTCAGCAATCCAGAGTTTATAACAAGACATCGCAACGTTCACAAAGTTTCAGCTTTTATTTTCCTTTTACACCCCGAAGAAGATTCACCGGTTCATCAAGTTCATCCTCGATCACTTAAAGCCCTATTCACACGGGATAAGCATTACCTAGTGACCTCTGGTGACCTCTAGTGACCTCTGGTGATCTTAATCCCGTGGAAATCGGCCATGTCTGTAATTTCTAAGTAAAAATCCCCCCCGCAAATGACCGACCAAATATTTCCCCGAACACGAGGTCCGTGATAACATTAGTCCCATCTCTGTGATTTGGCGGCGTCGTATATAATTTTTTCAGTGTTTTTGTTTCCTGTCAACTTATATTCATGCTGTGAGATGTTATAAACATCTCAAAGATTCTCGTTCTTGCTGATTTTGGATCAGGTTATTAGGCCATTATATCTAAATAGTATGTTTGTTTGTGTATAGCAGGATATATCATGTTGTTCTTCTCTACAATCTTATTCAAATTTGCTGTGTTACCATAATTTGGGCCAGAATATATTTGCACTTCATGTTGCTCAGCTTAGCTCAGGAGACTTACACTTATACACTTTTGTTCTTGGAAGAATATTTGAGGAGAAATACTGAGATTTCTGACTTTTTGTTGCTGATTTTATGATCTTGAGTAAATCTGAGAGCAGTTTGAGCTATTTGTAAGATCCTTTCTGGAAATATAGAAGAGATATGACTTTTTTCTTACTTTCTTTTTGTTTTGTTGTCGATTTGGATGCAGTCACTCACTCATGTGAGGTTATATGAGAAACATCTGAGAAAGAGGAGATTTAAAAGTCACAAAATCTAACTTCTGTCCAGACGAAACACTTGAGATTAAGATATTTCTTTTCTACATGTATAGCTAGTTTCAGCAGTTAATAAATCATGAAATATATAACAGGTCTTTGTCAAACAGAGTAGGAAGCTTTCAGAATCTGTTGTTTGGCTGTACACTGCAAAAAATGCTTTTGTTACTTAGTATTTTTGTCTTGTTTCCAATCCAAATATCTAAACAATTCTTACATCAAGATGCATTTACTAGGTGAGTAAAATGACATAAGATATTATGTCCAGTTTCCGGGGGGAATTAATCCAAATTAAGTGAGTTGATGCTTAAAAAAAGCTAAATTATCTGCCAATGTGGTGAGAAAAATCATATTAATTCAAACCGAAACGAGATTATTTTTCTGACCCCATTGGCAGATAATTGTGCTTGTTTCGAGAAAAAACTCAATTTTAACTTAATTTTTATTTATTTCCCAAGAAAACAAGACTTAATATCTTATGTCATTTTACTACTTTAGTAAATGGATCTTAATTAAGAAATGTTTGATATTTGGACTGGAAAAAAGACAAAAATACTAAGTTAGAAAAGCATTTTTTTTGCAGTGTAGAAGCTGTAACTTTAGTTGCTATGGTAATTATGGTAACCATGGTACATTTCCATAAGGAAAGATGTTTGTGAGGCTTGTGTCACTGTTACAGGGAGTCAGTTGGTACTTCATTACTATAATATTGAAGGTTACAATTAACTGATTTGTATACAATAACAAAGTTATGATACTAACTTTATAATTATGTTTCTACTTCAAATTGTTTTCTTTTTAAATATAACATTTAAAATGGTGCTTTCATAAAAACTTGAAAACAAAAAATCTAATGATTATGTACTATGGTGCATATATTTATCAAAATGCTCATTTTTTCTAGCTGACTAATGAGTTTATGGTCATTAACTGGCTTTTCTGAGGTAAATGGGACATTACGTGACATGTTCTCGAGGTGTTTTATTGACGTCTTTCCAGTTGAAACACTGATTGAATGATTATATGAGATATGATACTGATTTCAATAAGTTCTACTGTATCTTTCAACACTTTCTGATGATCGAATGTTTATTTGACGCTATAACTAGTAAAGTTGAAGAGATGATCGGTTCACGTCCTGCTTGATCTGAGTTTGAATTTCGTAATAAAATGGACAGAATTTGAAATTTGATTCTTTGTTTCATATCAAAAGTAACATAGCACAAAGCTTATTGTGATTCATTGGATGGGAGGTGCGATACAATATTCTGTTCATTCATCAACTGAAAACGACAAGATCGATTCTTGGGGATTTAAGAATCAATATCGGTTCATAAAAATGAAAGTTGATTAAAATGGAGAAATCAGTATTTTTTTTTACCTAGCCCTATTCTTTGGCGAACCAAAAATGGTTCATCTATGACATCGCTGTGAAAACACCAATTTGAACTTAATACTTTATTTTAAAAAATGTGTTTTCATATTTCATATTGGTTGGTTCAACCCAACTTAGGGTCAAACATGCACTGTGAAAATGAATACGCTATATCTACTCAATAAAATTGTGGCAACAGATTACAAGCAATATTATTAAATAAATTTAACAAATTAGAATTGAGTAATAATTAATCAAATTAATTTCCTTAAAAGTTAACCATTTAAAATGAGTTAAAAAAAAATTAACAAAAATATCTGAATAACAGACAGACGTCAAAGATGAATTAAGAAGTCTTTATTTTTTATTGCCAACATTGAAGACACCTGATGTTAACAAGTAGAATCACTGAAGGCGAAAACCGTAATTTTAAGTCACCATTATGATGATCAGTGTTTGTTTTAGTTGGGCTCTTGACCCTTAAATCGTTAACTTTAGATTTTGTTTGGCTGCTGTACCTGAGTTATAACAGCCAGATGAACAAATAGAAAAGGTGATCTGATGGTGTTGGTTATGTTTAAACAAAATCATTATTTCACAATCATTTGACCTGAATCACTGAATTCATATAGAGCCCGATTTCTGACTATTAATTATAGCAGCACTGTCCTTATACAGCATAATATTTGTAACTTTTACAGTGTAATCCAAATAATTTCTAAAAAGTTTATCTTATACAAAAAAGTGACACACAGTCTCTTTTTTTAACAAACCCAGTCGTTGGGTTAAATTTTAAAATTACTTTTTTAACCCAATGTTTGGGTTTGTCCATATTTGGACCAATACTGGGTTAAAACAACCCAGCATTTTTTAGAGTGTAAACATACGTAAAATCTTGAATCCAATTCAGGCGTTTGCATGCTTAAATTTTTTCCCACACCGACCCTTTCAATCCGATCGGGTCAAACGGGTCGGTGATGTGTCTACACGAAGGCTTTCCAGGGATTGTGTGAGCGCGTGTAAGCTGTTCTGCTGTGTGTGTCTCCTCCCGCTCTGAAGAAGTGATGGTACGTGCGGATCACCTCTGGTTTCCAGGGGCAACGGGAGCCCTTGACTGCCACTCGAGCTCATATACGTGAGGGTAAGTGCAGATTAAACGCCACGTTTGCTTTGAAGTGAAGCTCTTAGTCTCGCGTTTGACACGCCACCGTCAAGAATCATGTGGAATTTCAAACGTTGTCGCTTTCATCTTGAATATCAAGCGCTGACCCGCCCAAGAAACCCAGCAGCAAAAGGTCCCCGCGTGATGTGGAGAATAAATATTAGATCGTTTCATGAAGCGCTTTTGTGAAGTATAAATCTGGAACTCAGAATCCAAAACTGATTAAATGAACTAAATGAAAAGAACGGATGATTGAAGGCGTGTTGGTTTGAAACGGTCTCAGTCTAGAGTGTTTGAGTTGTCGATGGCTCGGCTTTTCTCCGTGACGTCGTCTCTCAGCGTCTCTGAATCTCCGTCTGCCAGCAGGGCTCCTTCTGTTTGTCCAGGCATTGATGAGGTTTGAGGAAGGATCTCACCCGCTTGAAAATGTCCCGAGACATCAGGAGGAGCATGAATGACTGTTGTCTCAGATCTCAGCTGATTTCTCATCAACTCATAAGAGTGTCTTTTCGAGGTCAGGCTCTCATATTCAGACGCTTGACTATCAGCAGAACTGTGTAGGAAATAAGAGGTTTCTCTTAAAGGTACAATATGTAGGATTTTTCGCCACCAGGGGTCGCTAACCTCTTACAATAACAAAGCCGTATATTGATGACGCAAAGCATTGAGCGTAATTATGGATCTTGTCGTCAAGCTGATGGATCTTTTATGGATGAGTGAATACAGTGATGTTTTTAACATGACTGGTATGAAGCAGGGCGCGATTAATAGACCTATACCAGCGCCACACGCAACGCGAGTCCCGCGGATATAAAGGAATAAGGACATTTCATTCTACCGAACTACACGCAATTGCTGAATTAATACTCACACAGGTCAATTTATTAGACGAATGAAACTTGAGGTAACGCAGCGCTGCTTCACTTGCTCTAACAGTTACACTATCACACTAAACTGCATTTCAGTGTGTTGAATGTTGTTAGTTAGGTTGTTTGTTGGCTGTATGAGACTAAATAAGCTAGATCAACATTAGAATAACATACAGATTATATTCTAACATTTCATCATGTTGAACTAAATAACATTGATTAGTTTTATGTACATTTGCTCACCTGTCTAATAAAGTACATGCAACACTCGCGTCTCGTGAGTGCCGTGTGTGTGTGTATATATATATATATATGAGTGTGAGTGAGTGTGTGTGTGTGTGTGTCTGTCAAGTCGAAGTTAGTCGCGGACGTGGAGCTCTCGGCATCTCGAAAGATGTTGATCTTCGTTTTAGTCCTCTTTTTGTCTCAAAGTCTGCTTGCCATGGTCCATAATGTTTAAACAAAACAACAACAGCGTGAGCGTCCTACTAAGCATAACCCAGTTGTCCACGTCTGTCGCCATGGTTACTATTGCAGTAAGAGCGGAAACCGAGGGTAACGCGGATTTGACGCCGTTGACTGGCGACTCCTCACCGCTGCTCACACGCCCCGTTTCCTTGGTTAAAATCGCAATTTTCTCACGATTTACAAATAGTTGGAAACATTGGGGATATTGTAAGTAATCAACTAAACAAAATATAGAACATTGGCCTAGTGTTTTTTGGATATATTACTGCAAAAATCCTACATATTGTACCTTTAATTCCAAATTATTACATTTTTTTTATATAATTGTATATATTAATATTATTTATATTGATTATACAGATATAAATGAGATTTGTAACAGGTTAGTAAAAATGTATTTTATATATAATGATTATCTTTATATATATTTATATATATATATATATATATTTATATATATATATATATATATATATATATATATATATCATTTATTATTGTTGTTAGAATTTTAACAAACACATTAAAATCAGAATTATATGCAAATTATAATATTTTGTATATAATTATTTTATATTATTATTATTTATACTAATTTTACACCACATATAAATAATTTTTTATTGGGTTCATAAACAATATATATTTTGTATAATTATGTATTTTTTATTAATATTTATATTTATAATTAATAATTATACATTATAACTTACTATTTTAAGGATGATATATTATATCTATATTATATATAATTGAATTTTTTTTTTTTACAAATCAGATTTATATGTGGTTTAAAACATATTAACAAATTAACAAATTAAAACATATTAACAAATTATTAAAACAAATTATTAGGAGTGTATTTCATACCCTTTTTGTTGTTGTTTCTGGTTTCTAGTGTTTCTCACGCGCTGCAGTAAATGATGAATGAATGAGCGAACGAACAAGTGGTTTTGGAGGCATTGTACGGGTAAATGTGTAAAATCCAGCCTTGCCTCTGACACTCATGTTGTCTCCTTGTGACAGTGACAGTGAGATGTCATGATCGAGTCCCAGGTTTCTCGGTCCAGACGTGACAGCTCCTCTCAGCTAATGTATGAGAACATTTCCTGGCATCATGCTTACATTACATTATCATCACTATCATAACTGATGTAGATATTGTCCATACTGAACAAACAGATCAGATTTCATATGGCAAGATTCAGACATTGTGGATAGTCATTGGGTTCAGTGTTGTCTGATTAAGGGTGTCCTAGCAATGTTTTTAATAATCTATATTTAGTAGCATGAACCTTAAGATGTAACTACAAGAAAATTATTTCTGAATGAGTTTTTAATAAATAAAGTAGTCCTTTTTGGCTTGTTTGAGTTTCGTACAAAATAAATAAATCCCCCTTTGTTTGAGTGTCAATGCTGCATAACATACAACATACATTTCTATTAAAGATGCATTCAGTGAAAACAAGTCTTAAAGGGTTAGTTCACCCAAAAATGAAAATTAAGTCATTAATTACTCACCCCCATGCTGTACCAACCCCGTAAGACCTTCGTTCGTCTTCGGAACACAAATGAAGATATTTATGATTAAATGTGACAGCTGGATCACTCCTCCATAGGCTCCCTAAGGGAATGAATCCTGACGGCCCAGAAAGTCAATGAAGAAAATGTTTAAATATGTCACAACAGTGGCTCAACTATAAGTTTATCAAGCGACGAGAATACTTTTTGTGCGGAAATAAAACAAAAATAACGACTTTATTCGACTATTCCTTTTCTTCCTTGTAGGCCTGAAACGAGACTTCAAGAGATTTCCACGACGCATGCGCGAGAATTGCGATCTCCTTCAACTACTTCAGTTCAGTTCTCGCGCGTGCGCGTCGTGGAAATCTCTTGAAGTCTCGTTTCAGGCCTACAAGGAAGAAAAGGAATAGTCGAATAAAGTCGTTATTTTTGTTTGTTTTTTTCGCACAAAAAGTATTCTCGTCGCTTGATAAACTTATAGTTGAGCCACTGTTGTGATATGGAATATTTAAACATTTTCTTCATTGACTTTCTGGGCCGTCAGGATTCATTCCCTTAGGGAGCCTATGTAGCAGTCATGAACCTCTCAGATTTAATTATAAACATCTTCATTTGTGTTCCGAAGACGAACGAAGGCCTTACGGGGTTGGTACAGCATGGGGGTGAGTAATTAATGACTTAATTTTTATTTTTGGGTGAACTAACCCTTTAATATTCACTATTGGTCAAAAGTTTTGAATAATTAAGATTTGTTTTAATGTTTAAAAAAGTCTCCTATGCTTATAGGCTGTATTATGTAATGAAAATGCTGTAAAACAGTAATATTGTGAAATTTTATTACAATGTAAAATGGTAATGGACTCTTGGCTGTTTTATAGGGAGTTGATGAATGTTCTTTGACTGTGTTTACATGGCCATAAAGATCCTGGGAGCTATTACACCCTTTCTCAAAGCCTTCATGTTGTTTTTGGGCTCTACTTGAACAAGTTTTAATGCTTGAATGTTCATTATTTTCTCTTATTATACGGCTCTGTGGAATACTTGATTCTGATTGGTCAATCGCGATATGAAGTCAGCAGCGCTATACATTGCTAGGAACGCTTTTTCTTCGTGGAAATTTTGCATTTTGTGAGCTAATAAAATATGATAACTCCGTCGAATCAATATTTTGTGTACAATTATTTAATTATGTCATCCAGTATCGTTGACTCTCTCTCTCTCTCTCTCTCTCTCTCTCTCTCTCTCTCTCTCTCTCTCTCTGTCTCTCTCCCTCTCTCTCTCTCTCTCTCTCTGTCTCTCTCTCTCTCTCTCTCTCTCTCTGGGTTCATACAAACGCTGCTGCCATTTTGCGAGTATTGTTTTGTACATTGTTGGATTAAAAGATACAAACAGGTACGAATTTAAAACAGTTTTATCTCAGATCAATATCTCTTATCGCCATAATTTTTTATGTGTTGAAATGCTGTGTAATAAGTGATATGACTGTATACCGTATCTCTTAAATGAACGTCTAGTTTGAACTCGCCGCTGCGACTGCTCTCTCCACCAAAGCTTTGCACTTAAAGACCTAATCAAATATTTAAACTCAGATCAATATTTTGTGTCTAATTATTCACTTATGTGGCAAGTAGACATGTAATAAGCGGGATAATGTACATCCAGCCGGTTGTTATCTCAGAATAAACCCCTTCAGGCTGATGGAAAACTTGATCCTGATCACCCTGTCGTGGTTTATTCTGAGATAACAACCGGCTGGATGTACATATTATATATATATTATTATATCCCTCACATATTCTCCATTGTTGCGGCTCCTCTCTTCCCAGTCTGTCAGTAACACTCTGTTTACTTCCTGTCTCTATGAAGCCCCTCCTTCTGAAAAGCACACTGTGCTCTGATTGGTTGGCTGGATCAGTGTTGTGATTGGTCGAGCGCTTCGAGTGTGTTTATGGAAATGTCCCGCCCCTTTCCATAACCGCCAGTTTCAACACACTACTAACTAACTCAACCAGGCCCCGCCCCTTTATTCTGCGTATGAATTATTTAAATGAGGAATATTGTGACGTGTTCGTTCCTGGAAGAAACTCAAGACTACAATGGAGGCGTTTCAGGGAGTTCAGAAAAACAGACACTGATATAGAGAATAACTTAGTAAGTTTGTAGAGCTTTTTCATGCTCAAACCTCAACATTACACGCTAAACTAAAGCAAGATGAACATGTAAAAAAAGCCTTTTAATATTAATTTGCTAAAATGAAGAGTGAACATCTCCCTTATTTTCACAAGAGATGCGCAGGAAAAAACATGCATATTTCAGTTAATTCAGAGTATTTTACAACTATCAAGCATGTAAATGTCTTTTTCTGAATAAAAGCCGATATTGTTGTGCATGTAACAGTGTTGCGTGGCCTCCATCCTGCGGCTGATGTGGTTTTATGATAGTTTTTATGATGTTATATTTCACAGCAGCTGATGTTTTAGCGTCTCGATCGTGTTTCACAGCATCTGAGCGGAACAACGCTTTGATCTTAACTCAATCAAGCAGAGATTCACATTTCAAAGGTTCGGGACGAGAAACCTGCCGCCTGCTTCTGTAAATGAGTGTCTCCCTGAAAGGAGAACAGCCTCCGCCTCGCTCCCCGGTGCGATATTTAGGGCGTTTTCCGCTCATCTCGTCGGGTTTTTCATTAAAGAGTTTGTTGTGCTGATGGACTGGGTCGAACAGGCTCTCAGTGTCTGATAGAGATGGTGATTACGCGGATGTCGCTCTTGTATCTGATCTGCCTTTTTTCTGTTCCCTGTGAAATAATGATGCCCCAGGACCCCAATTATAATATGCAGATGGGCTAGCAGTAATTACTGCAACACTTCCCTGTCATCTCTGTCCCAGCGAGGCTTCGGCTCGCTTTAGAAGAGCTTTTGTGGATGGAAACGATGCCAGAGAGAATCTCAACGATGCGTTCCATGCGATCAGGTTTGACTGGATAAACGGGGAAAAATGTCATTCACTGATGACTCAAACAAATCCAAACAATTTATATTAGTCATTATTTATTTATAAACACACGCACACACATTTAAGAATAGAACTATCTATCTATCTATCTATCTATCTATCTATCTATCTATCTGTCTATCATTCTGTCTATCTGTCTATCATTCTGTCTATCTGTCTATCATTCTGTCTATCTGTCTATCATTCTATCTGTCTGTCTGTCTATCATTCTATCTGTCTGTCTGTCTATCATTCTATCTATTTATCTGTCTGTCTATCTATCTGTCTATCATTCTATCTATCTATCTATCTGTCTGTCTGTCATCTGTCTATCTATCTGTCTATCATTCTTTCTATCTATCATTCTATCTATCTATCTATCTATCTATCTATCTATCTATTTAGGCCTATCTGTCTTTCATCTGTCTATTTGTGTCTATCATTCTATCTATCTATCTGTCTATCATTCTATCTATTTATCTGTCTGTCTATCATTCTGTCTATCTGTCTATCATTCTGTCTATCTGTCTATCATTCTATCTGTCTGTCTGTCTATCATTCTATCTATCTATCTATCTGTCTATCATTCTATCTGTCTGTCTATCATTCTGTCTATCTGTCTATCATTCTGTCTATCTGTCTATCATTCTATCTATCTGTCTATCTATCTATCTATCTGTCTATCATTCTATCTGTCTGTCTGTCTATCATTCTATCTATTTATCTATCTGTCTGTCTGTCATCTGTCTATCTATCTGTCTATCATTCTTTCTATCTATCATTCTATCTATCTATTTAGGCCTATCTGTCTTTCATCTGTCTATCTATGTCTATCATTCTATCTATCTATCTGTCTATCATTCTATCTATTTATCTGTCTGTCTGTCATCTGTCTATCATTCTATCTGTCTATCTATCTGTCTGTGTATCTATCTGTCTATCATTCTGTCTATCTGTCTATCATTCTATCTATCTGTCTATCTATCTATCTATCTATCTATCTATCTGTCTATCATTCTATCTATCTATCTATCTGTCTGTCTGTCTATCATTCTATCTATTTATCTGTCTGTCTATATATCTGTCTATCATTCTATCTATCTATCTGTCTGTCTGTCTATCATTCTATCTATTTATCTGTCTGTCTATCTATCTGTCTATCATTCTTTCTTTCTATCTATCATTCTATCTATCTATCTATCTATTTATCTGTCTTTCATCTGTCTATGTCTATCATTCTATCTATCTATCTGTCTATCATTCTATCTATTTATCTGTCTGTCTATCATTCTATCTCTCTATCATTCTATCTATCTATTTATCTGTCTGTCTGTCATCTGTCTATCATTCTATCTATCTGTCTATCATTCTGTCTATCTGTCTATCATTCTATCTATCTGTCTATCTATCTATCTGTCTGTCTATCTATCTGTCTATCATTCTGTCTATCTGTCTATCATTCTGTCTATCTGTCTATCATTCTATCTATCTGTCTATCTATCTATCTATCTGTCTGTCTGTCTATCATTCTATCTATTTATCTGTCTGTCTATCTATCTGTCTATCATTCTATCTATCTATCTATCTATCTGTCTATCATTCTATCTATCTATCTGTCTATCTATCTGTCTATCATTCTATCTATCTATCTATCATTCTGTCTATCTGTCTATCATTCTATCTATCTGTCTATCTATCTATCTATCTGTCTATCATTCTATCTATCTGTCTGTCTGTCTATCATTCTATCTATTTATCTGTCTGTCTGTCATCTGTCTATCATTCTATCTGTCTATCATTCTATCTATCTATCTGTCTGTCTATCATTCTATCTCTCTATCATTCTATCTATCTATTTATCTGTCTGTCTGTCATCTGTCTATCATTCTATCTATCTGTCTATCATTCTATCTATTTATCTGTCTGTCTGTCATCTGTCTATCTATCTGTCTATCATTCTGTCTATCTGTCTATCATTCTGTCTATCTGTCTATCATTCTATCTATCTGTCTATCTATCTATCTATCTGTCTATCATTCTATCTATCTATCTATCTGTCTGTCTGTCTATCATTCTATCTATTTATCTGTCTGTCTATCTATCTGTCTATCATTCTATCTATCTATCTGTCTGTCTGTCTATCATTCTATCTATCTATCATTCTATCTATCTATTTATCTGTCTGTCTGTCATCTGTCTATCATTCTATCTGTCTATCATTCTATCTATCTATCTATTTATCTGTCTGTCTGTCATCTGTCTATCTATCTGTCTATCATTCTATCTCTCTATCATTCTATCTATCTATTTATCTGTCTGTCTGTCATCTGTCTATCATTCTATCTATCTATCTGTCTATCATTCTATCTATCTATCTATTTATCTGTCTGTCTGTCATCTGTCTATCATTCTATCTATCTATCTATCTATTTATCTGTCTGTCTGTCATCTGTCTATCATTCTATCTAACTGACTATCATTCTATCTATCTGTCTATGTCTATCATTCTATATATCTAACTGTATATCTGTCTATCTGTCTGTCTATCTATCTATCTGTCTATCTATCTATCTATCTGTCTATCTATAATTCTATCTATTTGTCTATCTGTCTATCATTATATCTATCTGTCTGTCTGTCTGTCATCTGTCTATCTATCTATCTATCTGTCTATCTATAATTCTATCTATTTGTCTATCTGTCTATCATTATATCTATCTGTCTGTCTGTCTGTCATCTGTCTATCTCTGTGTTGGGGAAACAACTGAGATGTTGTTTCTGTCTCGCTGCTCTGACTTTAATCACCCTTTTTCTATGTGATACGGATTCATATATTCATTCATAAGTTTTATGCTTCATGATATCAACTCATTTTATGCATAATGAACAAATGACTTATCTCCAGGCCGTGATCGGGGCGTGTGCAGATTTCCCAGCATGCCTTTTGTCTGGACGTAAGTCTGTGGACCCCTGTGGGTTTGACTGTGTCCGCGGCCGTTTGAAGGGGATTATGGGTAAATGAAGAGGCGCTCTGGAGGAAACGCTTAAGAAGATTTAAGTGTGTTATTAGCCATATGTTGAGGGATTCGTTCGCTTCGGAGCTCGTTTGAGCGGCACACGCAGAGAACCTGACGTGTGTTTAGAGGAACACTAGACCGGTGGTGGTTGAGGAGATTCCCCCTTCTATGTAAAGCGCTTTGAATACCCAGAAAAGCGATATATAAATGTAACAAATTATTATTATTATTATTATTATTATTATTACTGGACTGGAACTCTTCCTCATATTAGATATTTAAACCTGTATACACTACCATTTAAAAGTTTGGAGTCATGTTTTTGGACCTAGATTTTTTTTCTGCTCACCAAGGCTGCATTTATTTGATTAAAAATACAGAAAAGAACAGTAATATTGTGAAATATTATTAGAATTCCAAACTAATGGTTTTCTGTGAATATATAGTAAAATGTAATCTATTCTTGTGATCATTTCAGCAACATTTCTACAGTCTTCAGAGTCACATGATCCTTCAGAAATCATTCTAATATGATGATTTGCTGCTCAAGAAACAATTATGATTATTATCAATGTTGAAAACAGTTGTGCTGCTGCTTCATATTTTAGTGGAAACTGCGATACATTTTCTTTTCTAGGATTCTTTGATGAAGAGAAAGTTCTAAAAGAACAGCATTTATTTGAAATAGAATCTTTTGCAACATTATAAATGTCTTTTGCTGTCACTTTTGATTAATTTAATGCATCATGGTAATGCACATGTCTTTGTGTTGCCACCATGATCTCAGATCTCTTCAATATCACAGTTATATCTCCAGCAATGCAATTCAATTTAGCTGCGAAAGCGCCTTATGTCTGTAATGTCTTCCAGGGATTCATGACTTCCTGTGGACCGTCAGGTGTGAGCGGGTTCTCTTTGAAGTGTGCGCATCACTTCCTGCAGGGCCTGTAAGGATTGATAAGAGAGAAATGATTCCTCCACACTGATTTGCGCTCGTTCGTTCTGACGGCGTCTCTTCTGCGCTTCGGCCGGTGTTTGGTGTTCGGTGGAGGAGGACTCATATCGTCAAGGCTTTGACGTGAAGGATAATTGAATTGTGTTTGTCTGAAGTCGCGGATGAGCTTGTTTCACTCGCGAGGTCAGTCAAGGGAAACGCTGCACTTGAGTGTTTTAGCTTCTGAGAACAACTTTATCCAGTAGCTAGATGCTTGTTTTCTTGCGATAAAGCCTCTGAACGTTCACTGATATCTCCGGATCTGATGTTGGCCGTTCAGGTGTTGGACATTTTCAAAAATGTTATCTGAGATGATAATGGTATCTTGAAAAAAAAGCGAGAAGAGGGAAGATTGAGTTGTTCAATCGACATCGGTCTCTACACAGATACGAGACGTTTAGGCTTCGTGCCTTGAGTTGTTAAAGAGGTTCACTTGTATAATAGTACAGATGATGTTCAGACGTTAAAGGGAATATTCAATCAGAAATAAAAACAAAAACATTTATACTTGAAATAAAATAAAAAAAATTCTTAAGTTTTGTGTTTTAGTATCTTAAAACACATTTGTTCACTAGATAATTTCCTTGATTTATTTTATTGTTGTATTTTGTTTTATTTTACTTCTATAAATTGATTACACGTTTTTCTTTGTATTTCTGTTCTGTAAAGCACTTTGTAAACAGTGTTTTAAAAGGTTTGACACGTCTGACACGCAGCTCTCTGTGCGCGTGCTTTTAGAAAACCATATGTAAGTACTAGTTTAGACTGATATGGCTTTAAAACACATGCTGATAATAAACTTTCATGATGATGAAGAACTGCAATATCACGTGAGCGTGACCACGATAGATATGATAATAGAAACCAAACAGATGTTTTAGTTTTTGCCAGAGCATCTGAGGCACGAGCTGTACAGGCTCCGCCCTCTTCTGGAAAGGGGGCGGGGCATCAGCTCATTTGCATTTAACGATACATGCACGCAAACAGCGTGTCTTTCCTTCCACTCAAAGATGCATTTATAACATGGTATAATAAATCATCTGTGGGGTATTTTGAGCTGAAACTTCACAGACACATTCTGCGGACACCTGAGACTTGCATTCAGTGGCGTCATGCCCATTCAAAGTGAGGGGCACGTGCCCCCTCAGATTTTTCCTTCCTGATAATTTTTTTGTCACAACTTTATCCCTATTATGCTCCATAATTACCAGAGCCTATAACGACTCAAATGTATTCTTCTGGATGTGTAATAAATTGGTCAGCATCAGCCCGCCCCTTTTTCCTAATATGGTGTCTGTGTGAATCTTTGCTGTGAATGTTCAAGCAACTCATTCGTCTCGCACGTTGAGCTGGTAATGTTTTACAGATGGTCTTGAAGTGGTAAATTGGCAAAGCAACAACTCGGCATTGAATTAGGTATCGGATGATATTAAAAGGTAGTGGGATTATTTGTGGTTGACCTGGAAATTTTAACTTGATCAAAAAGTTTTGGATTTGATATTAGCTGCGAATTCAGAGCATTAACTTAATTTGTGTCAGTGTACCGTTATCGATAGCTAGCCTAGTCTAACCGTAAACTAGTTGGCTAACGTCATTGCCTGCCATACAAAGCCAATAAGCCATAGTAACGTTATCTGATTCAAATAAACGGGGTAGTGTTAACCTTATTCAGCACTGAAATCTGTCAAACTTCTTTCAAAGTCCTTCATCACATATTAATATTTAGATAACTTAATTTCAGAGCACCACAAAGTCAGACCTCAGCACCTTTATGTATGTACCTTTAATGTTATATCGCTCTTAGGTCACATACCAATTTAAAATCATAACAAAAAAACTGCAATGGTACTGTTTTTAAAATCATGTGTTGTAGGCCTAAGTGTACAGTAAGTGTGTGTAAACATGCTTTAATGAAGTAGACTTCAAAAGCTTTTGAATTTGAGCTTACAGTTCTTTCATCAACCTGTCTTTTACATAAACTTACAAAATAGATACTTTAACTTAGTCCTCAGATAGAGGAGGGTTGCTGCTAGCTCCGTTAAGGTATTTCTGTCCCTCCCAAACTGCATTGAAATGGTGTTTAGCAGCCAGAATTTAAAATATTTCAGGGGGAGAAACCCCCTGACCTCTCCTAACATGATCCATATCACCCGTCAGAAAACAATTGCAACGTCTCAGATTGGGCCACCCCCCCCCCCCCCCCCCCCCCCCCCCCCCCCCAGAATTTTGGCTTGCATGACGCCCCTGCTTGCAGTCAAACCCAAAATGTATTCAGACACGTTCAACATTTCTCACATTATCACAGTTTATTCGCTATAGTTTAGAAAATGGTAATAAAATGAGTCATCAGATCAGTGGATATTTGACTGGTTCTGTCCGTCCTTCTGTTAGACTCTCACTCATGAATTATGTTGAATATCTGTCAGCTGTTAAATTTAACTACACAATTAGACAATACCAGTTTAGCTCACACAATTACCAAGCAATGCTTCATGTTGTTCAGTCTGTGTGTAAAAAGAGCATTAGCAATTAAAGAAAAAACACTTCAGCAAAACATGATCAGCTCAAAGTGACGGAATAAAGTTTACAGGTAGTCACTGTATAAAGAATTTTTGGGTATAATATGTCACAGTTTACGTTATTTTACTCTCCTCACTTACATAAATGAACTATAAAAAGTAGGCATAATAGGTCTCCTTTGAATGGCCTCTCTTGTCTTCTTCCTCAGCGGTGTTCACAGAGGTCCCTCATGACATCTCGGCACAGAGCGGTCAGGACGTGGAGATGGCCTGCTCGTTTCGAGGCGCGGGGTCACCGTCCTATTCGCTGGAGATCCAGTGGTGGTACATCAGGAACCACAGAGAATGGACGGACAAGCAGACGTGGACCACCAATCAGGTATGGCGTGAATTATTATTAATTGGACCTGAAAACGTGTATAAAAAAAAAACCATTGAAGGAGAAACCCGAACCAAATCTAGAGACCAGAGACTCTTTTCACACCAGATAAGAAGAAACCACTTAGCAACCACCCAGAACACCCTAGCAACTACCCTGGGGTGTGTTTCCCGTACAGCGACGTAACTCGCTGCTTCACTATCACAGTACGATGCATCATTGAAGACATCAGCTAGCTCGTCACGACTGTTTCCCGAAACCATATCGCCGCGAAGTGGTCGTTCAACCGCGTTGGTTAATGATGTCACGGACGTGGTGGAGTAATAATTACTTTTAATGAAACTGTTTTAGATCGAATTAACGCTGGATGTTTTGATATAAATTACAGACATGGCATCTGAGGAATATTTACAATTTTTCTCAGTTATTTTGCTTTATTTCCAGATTCAATATAATCTCGTTCTTACGCACTAGAGCACGTTCGCACATGCGCAGTCTTCAAAAACTGTGCTTTAAATCTCTTGACAAACTCAAAGACGTAAATGACATTTCTATGTCTTCTAAATAAAAGATAAAGATTGCACTGAATGTCAGCTTGCATATTTGGCTCAAGATAAGGATTTATTGAGTCCACATGTCATGCAAACTAGAAACTTCTAACCACATCTGTCGTTACAAACACACAACTCTGCGATGCTGTTTGCGAATGTTCATTAGAACGATGGTTTTGGGAAACACAGACTCGTTGAACTGCTGATAACGACGGAACTTGGGACCAAAGTCGGCTAACGATGCTTTTGGAAAACGCACCCCTGAATGAGACCTTTAACACTGGTGTATAATGTGAGCCGTCAGCTGTAAGGTTGAGGATTCAATGCCAATGTGTTTTGGGGATTAAATCTGATCCAGAAACCAAAGAGTTACTAAGATCATAATCCCAGCGTTCTGTCAGCGGCGGCCCTTAACCTCCACACAGATCTGCCCACAATTACAGCACAGAGAGCGGGTAACTATTACTAACAATACTCAGAACAATATGATCCTCAGCGGGCCTGCTGTCACCATCTGCAATTAGGAGCCCGCTTTCCTCTTTCTCTCGCCTCTCAGGCCACTCAAACACAGAGTCCTGTTTTAAGAGTCAGAGAGAGAGAGAGAGAGAGAGAGAGAGAGAGAGAGAGGGTTCGGCATCCTGTCTGACACACACACACACACACACCACCAGTTTAATAACCAGCTGCCAGTCAAAGGCTTCAACTGCACAGCATCACCTGCATGAATGCCGACAGATCAAACCTGAGAAATTCAATACGTCTGTAGTGAAGAACATTCTAAAAAATCTAAAGAACCTTTTTTCCACAATAAAGAACCTTTTTTCCACAATAAAGAACCTTTTGTGGGATGGAAAGATTCCACTGATGTTAAAGGTTCTTTATGGAACCGTCGATGCCAATAAAGAAGCTTTATTTTTAAGTGTGTAGCAAAACATCAGAGCAAGTGTCATTTGTTGCAAAGAAAGATGCACAAACAGAATTTACAAGAAAACACTTGACAAAAAGACATTTGAAATCAATCGAATAGGTCAATAGATCTAGTGTTTGTTTGTGTTTGCGGAAACAATACTGAAGGGCCGCTGTGATTTGTGCTATATTGATATAAATCATTTTACACTGTAAATATTGAAATGTTTTATGCTCACTTTAAAAACCAATTCACATTTTGGTGACACTTTAGAATAAGGTTGTTTGTTAACATATGTTAATTCAATAGTTAACATGAACTAACAATAAAAAATACTTCTAAAGCGTTTTATAATCTCAGTTAATTTCAACATTTGCTAATGCATAATTAAAATCAGTAGTTGTATATCTACCGTAAAACTTCAAATAATAGCCGAGTCCCAAATAGACGCCTGTCTCTTTTACACGCCTGGTGTGGCTGCAGGTTTGGGTAAATAAAGGCCGGTCTCAAATAGAGGCCGGGTCTGTTTTTTAGTTTCGGGTTGTATTTAATCCTCTAAAACCGTCAGATCGTCCGCTTTTTCGCGGCCGCCAAAGCAATTTTTTGTCCCTCCAAAGCTTTTTTTGATCGATGAGTGATGTAGAATAGAATGACTGCTGCGCTTGACAGGGCGCGTTACGAGCAGAGAGAGAGAGAGAGAGAGAGAGAGAGAGAGAGCGCCCCGGCCGCGCGCGCGCACTCTCACATCTTCAAACAACACGAGCGCTGTCTTGCTCTCTCTCCCTCGCGCATATTAATCAAAATCAATTGACGACGCGACAGTAAAAGGTTGGAAGACCGCAGTTTAACGTGGAGCATTTGGAGATTTTTATAGATTAGAGACATACACTCAATGACCAACATCTCAACACTAAATTATAAAGGCCTGACTCATATAGACGCCTGTCTCAAATACAAGCCGGTGCAATTCGACGGTTTGGGAAAATAAAAGCCCGGGCTACTATTTGAAGTTTTACGGTATTAATATTATTTAATGGTGTGAGCTAACATATATTTGTATTACCTAACATTAACAAAGATTAATAGATACTGTAACAAATTGGTAGTTAATGCACTTACTAATGTTAATTAACGGGACCTTATTGTAAAGTGTTTCCCATATTTTATTGTGAAGTTTCATAGTGAAAGATTGAAAGTCTGGATCCAAGACAAAACAATAAAAATCCAAACATGCAAAAGCAGCAAAGAATTAATAATAAAGGCCTAGTTAAATGTTTTCAAGGCCGTCATATAACAAAAACACATTGAAATCTGTTGGTTTTAATAAAACCGCTGGGACATAAAGTGGCCAAAGTTGAAGAAACATAAATATGAAGTGAGAACAGGAGAGGATACAGTGGTATTGATGGACTCGAGAGTCTGCGGCAGGTAACAGTCCACACTACATTAATCACAACGGTGGAAATAACTGCAGGTTCCCGAGAGAGAGAGAGAGAGAGAGAGAGAGAGAGAGAGAGAGAGAGAGAGAGAGAGATTGCAGGACTTCCTGCTGTGAGCTCAAGATGCTCTTTAATTGGATGGAGGGATGAAAAGAGGGACATGGAGAAACTCTTGCTCACCTTTGCGTCATGTTTTATTCATGAAGGGCTCTTGAGGATCCGTTCTGATTCCAGCACTTTATATGTTTGTGTGCTGTTCAAATGTCCTGCTGCACGGTTTGTTTCACTGCATTAAACACACAAATATTGTAGAGCAAGTACTATATTGCATATTTCAACTGGTTGACTGTTTCATCATCGAAAAATGCACAGTATATTATCACCCAGTATATTAAAAGTTGGATATCTAGTAGGCTATACCCTACTTTACCTGGCTGCGTGATTATTTAAAATGTTGCGAAATGTATTATCACACAGCCACAGTATCTCACGAAAGTGAGTACACCCCTCACATTTCAGCAAACATTTTAGTATATCTTCTCAAGGGACAATACTATAGTAAATGAAACTTGGATATATTTTAGAGTAGTCAATGTGCTGCTTGTATATCATTATATATTTACTGTCCTCTGAAAATAACTCAACATACAGCCATTATTGTCAAAATAGCTGGCAACAAAAGTGAAAATAGCTGTATGTCGTTTAACATGCAAAGCCACATGTCCTATTCATCTTGTTCATGTTTTTGTCTGCTTGACAGGAGCATACAAATGTGTGTATCTTGTATTAGAGCAGTTAAAATTTGTGCTTTGAGTAAAATACTCTCATACTGATCACTGGATGTTCAACAAGGCACCTCATGGCAAAGGACTCTCTTAGGATTTTAGAGTTAGAATTGTTGCTCTCCACAAAGTTGACTTAGGCTATAAGAAGATTGGTAACACCCTGAAACTGGGTTGCAGTACAGGCCAGGGTCATACAGAGGGTTTCCAAGACGGGTTCCACTCGTAACAGGCCTCGCAAGGGTCAATCAAAGTTGAGTCCTCGTGCTGTGCGTCAGGTGCAGACGCTGGCTTCAAAAAACAGACGCATGATCGTGCCAACTTTGCTTTAGAGGTTGCAGAAGCGAAAGGTCAACTTGTCAGTGCTCAGACCATATGCCGCCGCACACTGCAACAAGTCGGATTGCATGACTGTCGTCTAGAGTTGTTCCGATACCCTTTTTCCCTTCCCAATACCGATTCCGATACCTGGACTCAGGGTATCGGCCGATACCGAGTACTGATCCGATACCTGGGTGTGTACAGTATCTATACAGCTGCAATTCATACTAGCACTGTATGAACTGATAGAATTATTTTATGGCGTGTTTCAGACTTATCCCTTAATTAAACATGTTTAATTATTTAACATGTATTTTTATGATCTGACATACATTTCACAGCAATATATTATTTATCTTTCCTAAGTGAAAAATAACTTAAAATGCAACCACACATCTAATACTGTAAACTGAAAAAGGTATTTTAGTTTTACAATATAAATGCATAAAAAAAGTGCAACAAATAAATCTAGGAATCTAAAAAAATGATATATGAATAATTTAAGAAAATAATCTATTTATAATTTAAAGTCCATAAACATTTTTGTTAAATAAACAGCATTTCAGTTTTGACCGCGGCTGGCCATTCAGAACAATAAACTCAATACATGTTGTCGGTTATATTTATTGCTCGTTGGCTGTCTTTTGAAAACTTTTCTCTTTGTTTGAATGAAGCTTTCAGAGATTGTTGATTCTGGCCTTTGTGTAATCGTGTTCTGCGGGGTGACGCGTCTTCAAATGCTTTAAGTTACTCGTGTTGAAGTTGCAACACCCCCTCGAAATTGCAGTATGGCGTACGAGACATGTCTGCGTTTTCTTCTTCGCTGCTCTAAACAGTGGTTGCTTGTGGCAACAGCACAACTTCCTGTGTCGCCACAAGCAACCACTGTTTAGAGCAGCGAAGAAGAATTGATCTCCGATTTGCAGCGTTATGCAAAGCTAGCGTGCATAACTAGATATTGTTTAAGAAAATGGTATCGGATCGGTACATGGGTAGAAGTACTCGCCGATACCGATGCCAGCATTTTTATTGGTATCGGCGGCATTTCCGATACTAGTATCGGAATCGGAACAACTCTACTGTCGTCCCAGAAGGAAGCCACTTCTGAAGCTGGCTCACAAGAAAGCCCGCACACAGTCCAAGAGCATTAATTACTGGAACCATGTCCTGTGGTCTGATGAGACTAATAACTTGTTTGGCTCAGATGGTGTCCAGCATGTGTGGCGACGCCCTGGTGAGGAGTACCAAGAACATTGTGTCTTGCCTACAGTCGAGCATGGTGGTGGTCGCATCATGGTCTGAGGCTGCTGGTACTGGGGAGCTGCGCTTCAGTGAGGGAAACATGGATTTGAACATGTACTGTGACATTCTGAAGCAGAACATGATGCCCTCCCTTCAGAAACTGGGTCGGACGGCATGATAACGACCCCAAACACACCGCCAAGATGACAAGTGCCTTGCTGAGGAAGCTGAAGATGAAGGTGATGGAGTGGCCAAGTATGTCTCCAGACCTGAACCCTATTGAGCACCTGTGGGGCGTCCTCAATCGGAAGGTGAAGCGCCACGTGTCTAACAGCCAGCAGCTCCGCGATGTCATTATGGAGGAGTGGAAGAGGATCCCAGCAACAACCTGTGCCTCTCCGGTGAATTACATAGCGATTAAGGCAGTGCGAGATAACAATGGTGCTCATACAAAATAGTGACACTTTGGACACAGTTTTGACATGTTCACTTAGGGTGTACTCACTTTTGTTACCAGCTATTTTGACAATAATGGCTGTACGTTGAGTTATTTTCAGAGGACAGTAAATATATACTGCTATACAAGCAGCACATTGACTACTCTAAAATCTACCCAAGTTTCATTTCTATTGCATTGTCCCTTGAGAAGATACACTAAAATGTTTGCTGAAATGTGAGGGGTGTACTCACTTTTGTGAGATACTGTAAATCATAATGTTGATGTATGACTACGATGTGTCTGGTTGCAGGTGGTGCCACAGAATGAGATGTCAAAGGATGCCACCAAAATCAGTGTAAGTTTGTAATTTCCTCCTTATTTCCTTCATGAACGTCTCTTTCGTGTTCAGTCTCAGCTGTTGTCATCAAAAAGTACATGGTTGTGTGTGTGTGTGTGTGTGTGTCAGGAGGGCAAATAACTGGAGCATGCAAACACAACATCACACTCGCTTGGGCTAAAGGTGATTTGTTTGAAACTTGCTCGGCTCTTGCTGGTTGAGCCGCTGCAGGGTGTGTGTGTGTGTGTGTGTGTGTGTGGGTGTGACGCAGAAGCCTCCTCACGTTAAAGCAATGCAGGCTTAGAGAGACACTCACAAACACAGTCTGAGATAAAGCAGCTGGGGTTTGTGTTTCAGAGGTGGAGTGTGTGACACGGAACAACAGTTAAACAATAACACACACACTCACACACACACACACACACACACACTCCTCACTCTCAGCTGGGATTGTGCTGTAGGTCATCACAACTGTGCTGTTGTCATCCAGACTCACTGCATGACTGTCAGTTTGATATCGCATATAAGCTGTTCATATTGAGTAACGCCTCGGTTACGACTGTAACCTCGGTTCCCTGAAGAGGGAACGAGACGTTGCGTCGAGATTGACGCTGTGGGAACGCTCTGCTTGATTGCGTCGTGAAGCACTTGTGAAATCAGTCCAATGGCGTATAGGCGGGTGACGTCATGGCAGGAAGCTATAAAGCGCACCCAGACCAAACATTGTCAGCGTCTGATAGGTCGAAGCAAGTCGATCACAGGCACACCAGAAGTATGGCAGGAGCGACGCAACGTCTCGTTCCCTTTTCAGGGAACCGAGGTTACAGTCGTAACCGAGGCGTTCCCTTTCAAGGGAACTCGCGTTGCGTCAAGATGTGGGAACGTCTATACCCTTATGTAGCACCGCCCCTTTTCAGCGCTGCGCTCGTTGTCTTTTGTCTTCCGGTCTGTATTTTCACAGCGATCTTGCCTATTTACTGCCCTCATTGGCCTGACCCCTCGTTGGCCTGACCCCTCGTTGGCCTGACCCCGTTGGCCTGACCCCTCTTTGGCCTGACCCCTCGTTGGCCTGACCCCGTTGGCCTGACCCCGTTGGACTGACCTCGTTGGACTGACCCCTCGTTGGCCTGACCTCGTTGGCCTAACCCCGTTGGCCTGACCTCGTTGGCCTGGTCCCGTTGGCCTGACCTCGTTGGCCTGATCCCGTTGGCCTGACCTCGTTGGCCTGACCCCTCGTTGGCCTGACCTCGTTGGCCTGACCCCGTTGGACTGACCTCGTTGGACTGACCCCTCGTTGGCCTGACCTCGTTGGCCTAACCCCGTTGGCCTGACCTCGTTGGCCTGGTCCCGTTGGCCTGACCTCGTTGGCCTGATCCCGTTGGCCTGACCTCGTTGGCCTGATCCCGTTGGCCTGACCCCTCATTGACCTGACCCCTCGGGCGTCAGGACCTTTTCCCTGCAGGCTTCTTGGGAATAATGACGGTCCTCAGAGCCGTCTTACCCCTTGAAGGCTGCGGTTGACAGCGCCAGCCCGACCACCAGTCTTTGGGGGCTCGGAAGCAGACTTTCTCCTTCGGTTGAGATATGTTTGGAAGAAGTTCCCACGCTGCCAAAAATATACTGAGAGAACCAGTCTCTCAAGACTGGTCTAGGTTTTACTCAAGCGACCAATTCAGTGCCCTGAAGCGGCGAACCGGCAGGGAACAGCCAATCTAAGACTCTCCTCGGAGGGAATTCCAGTGCCGCTGCGTTTCTGGCCGGTCACTGACACGCTTTTTCAATAATGTTTGTTTAAATTGTGCTCCACTAAATGAAAATATTCCCAAAAGAAGCCAAAACAGGGTCGTATAGATTGTAATTGTGTTGCAATTTACACAAGATCAAACTGTAGGTTATGGCTTGTAATGCCGCTTGTCTGATTAGTGGAAACAACTTGGAGGGTTGCACAATTTGTGATTTCAATTTAATTAAATTTCTATAATTGACATTTTTTTATCATTATTTTATGATCCAAACCCATGGGTCCTCAGTATTGCATCCAAATAGTCCCCATAAGCATGTCTGATCGAGGACGAGTGCACAGTCTGCTCATATGTGGCTTTATTAACGTCAACTGGTGATTGAAGCAACGTGTCGACTAGACAAATCTGAAAATGTGTAGCTTTGCAGGTTGAGTAAGATCTTCAGTATGTGAGGGTGAGTTTTATCTGTGTGTGTGTGTGTGTGTGTGTGTGTGTGTGTGTGTGTGATTGTGTGAGTGCGTGTGTGTGTAAGTGTGTAATAGAGAGAGTGTGCGTGTGTGTGTGTGTGTGTGTGTGTGTGTGTGTGTGTGTGTGTGTGTGTGTGAGTGTAATAGAGAGAGTGTGTGTGTGATTGTGTGAGTGCGTGTGTGTGTGTGTAATAGAGAGAGGGTGTGTGTGTGATTGTGTGAGTGCGTGCGTGTTGTGTGTGAGTGTGTAATAGAGAGAGTGTGTGAGTGCGTGTGTGTGAGTGTGTAATAGAGTGTGTGTGTTGCGTGTGAGAGTGTAATAGAGAGTGTGTGTGTGTGTGTGAGAGTGTAATAGAGAGTGTGTGTGAGAGTGTAATAGAGAATGTGAGTGCGTGTGTGTGTTATGTGTGTGTTTAATAGAGAGTGTGTGTGTGTGTGTGTGTGTGTGAATAAATCAAAGCATCTCTCTCTGCTACCCCATAAAATATTCATAAGGACTTTTGCTTCCACTGAATGCAGAGCTGTTGATCTGAGACTGGAGAGTCCCTGCAAACACACCGTCCAGGCGCTGACGCTCACTGCAATACACCATGACCTTCTCCACACCGTTGTTTTAGCTGTGATCTTATTTCTGATTGCTAGAGTGCTTGTTTGTTACCATTCTCGACATATGTTACGCTGTGGAATCGAGTTGATGTGTGTTTGAGTGTGTGCATGTGGGTTTGTGAATGTATGTTTATTTATCCACCTGATCCACACTCAATCTGTTTCACTGGCAGACGCTCTATTGAGTGCCTGGACCCGCTGGGAACGCTGACCGCTTTACACAGAGATTGTCCTGTTGTCTGTGTGTTTCAGAGAGAGAGAGAGAGAGGTGTTGAGTGGATGTCTCTCATCCGTCGCTGTGGTTCCACATCTGAATCTCACTGATGCATTTCACTCTCCCACTGCATTCACTTCCGCTAGGAATTAACCCATTTATTCATTTAGCAGACGCTTTTATCCTAAGCGACTTAAAACTGGGCAATTTATCATATAGAGGCAATTAACATGAGATATGCTGGTAATACAAAGTTTCAGACATCGTTTAGAAGCCAAAACCGAGAAAGATTAAGGAATGGTCAAAACATTGGGAAGAAGGTTTTTTTTTTTTTGAAGGATGCAGTTATTTGTGTTTTCAGCTGATGGGAAGATCATTTCACCAGTAGGGATGGGTCGATATGGACTTAAAACTATATCACAATATTTTCTGGTATTTATTGCACTTACGGTATCTATGATGATATGAATATAGTACCATTCACCACTGTTTTTGGCTACAAGTGAGCTGCATTTTGAGAGCCTCAGAAACACAAACATTGATCTAAAGTAAAACGTACCCATCATCAAATAGGCTCAGGGCTGGACTGGGACAGAAAATCGGCCCTGGCATTTTGGTCCAGACTGGCCCACTACATATGATAATAAACACCACCCATCTTTGCACGCCCTTGAATATGTTTTTGTTCAACTCCTATTCATTAATACCACTAATGCCATGTAATGAGTGAGTATAAACGAGTGAGAATTAACAGATGAAATAAGTACAAAATTGCACTTTATTAATACAATTGAACTATACTCCACAGTGATGCATCCAAAAAACAAGCTATAATCTGCATTGGCATAGAAATACAAGTGTTTCTCACAGGAATTTTGGTAAAACTGTGGTGGGCGGACCTCTGTCCTTCTAGGGGGGTTCGGGGGCATGCTCCCCCTAAGAACATTCTGTGCATTTTAATGTTAAATACATCAATCTGGTGCAGTTTGGGGGTTCAAAATTAAAAGCTCCAATCCATATTCAGTGTGCAAATATAACAAAGAAAAAATTAAACCTATTTTAGTAACAGTGTCTGTCTATATTACACTACTACATAATAATAGTTATAACATTAATCTCATGACAGTAGCCTAATAGCCAAATATTGTAAAACAAATGCACTGAAAAATAAATAAAACTTTCATAATTAGTTTTGTACTCGTTTCTAAACTTGAAAGAGATAAGCACATGATCTTTTATTTTGACGGAAACTGCATCAAGCTTTTATTTTGGTGGAAAACATGGATAAAAACGCGTCTCTAGTAAATTTCTGTTATCGTCAACTATGCAGATGTGGAAATAATGCGTAACTGGGTTATGGGTTCCTACACTCATAGCCAAAGTGCTTTGAAAGTAGTTCTGCTTACCGCGGACTCTACACTTTCTCATCTCTCTCCTGATCCTCCTTACTATCCTCCTCATCAGCCACTGGGTGTTTTCTGCAGCTGGTCCTGTTGCTGCAGAAAACATATTTTGACACATTTTACAGCGTCTGCTATTTCTATTACACGCTATTTCTCTGCACATTCCTTACGTTTCTTCTCCATCTCTCAGACTATTTTGACAGATACACACTTGACACTGCACGCTCACTCAAAGCCCAAAGGGGGAGGTGTTTAAAGATGTGATTGGGCCAGCCCCGTGTCAATCAAGAAAACAACCAATGGGCCGCTGATCTACGCGTTTCATGGGCCGGTCTGTCAGTGGGAAAAAAAACTGATGCTTACTTTTTTTGACCAATGCATTACACCGGCACTAACCCAGCGCCGTCAATTAAACAAAACAAACAGTGGGCCGCCGATGTACGAGTTGTATGGGCCGCTAAAAAAAAGTATGAGATGTATCGGCCCAAAAAGCACGTCGGCCCACCGGGCATTTGCCCGGTATGCCAGATTACCAGTCCAGCCCTGAATTGGCTCCTATAATATACCAGTTATATAAAACAATTAAACAAAACGGTAACACTTTACAATAATAGCACATGAATAATCATGTACTAAAACCTGAATTAATAATTACTTTACTATGAACTAATGATGAGTTAAGACATGTCCTAATGAGGAACTAACCTTAACTACGACATGAGTCATATGAATTCCTGCATGAATGTACCATCTTAACTACACGTTAGTACATGCTTGTTAATTAATGTAGGCCTATTTAACATTTCGAGGTAAACTAAATCAAACATGTTCTAGATCAGAAGAAATATGTATTAAAAGGGCACAATGTAAAATTGTTCATAAATTTGACACCAGCAACTGTCACAAACATCAGTGAATGACACAAGATGTCTTGTAATGTTTACATTTAACCTTACTCATTGAACACACAATTATGCATCCATCATTAAAAACAATTTAATCTCATTCTGTTTTAAGTGATTCCACTGCTGCCATCAAGAGGGAAATACCTACACTAACATATTCATTAACAGATGCAATTTTCAAAATTAAAATCAGTGTTAGCACAGATGATGGTTATTTATGTGCTTATTTTATGCATTGGTTTACTGTCTTTATATCATAATGCAGTCGGATGTTAGTCAGTTAGGGTTCTTTTGCTCTTCTTTTGGGCCACAAAATGTGTCCATTTTCTAGAGCAAGTTTGATTTAGTTTACCCCGAAATGTTAATTAATACATTAATTAACAAGCATGTACTAACGTGTAGTTAAGATGGTACATTCATGCAGGAATTCATATGACTCATGTCGTAGTTAAGGTTAGTTCCTCATTAGGACATGTCTTAACTTATCATTAGTTCATAGTAAAGTAATTAATAATTCAGGTATTAGTACATGATTATTGATGTGCTATTATTGTAAAGTGTTACCAACAAAACAAGTAACTATCAGTAACGAACAAGTAAATATCCAAACACCAGCTCTTGCAGAGATGGAAAAGTTGCAGATAGGCTATACGTTTCTTCTGTAAAAGTGCAGATAATGTTTAAATCGTGCAACTGTACTGAAAAACGTCACACAATAATCATTCAAATCAATTACAAGTTTGAAATGTAAAAAAACAAAACAATAATACTTATAAGATAATAGTAGTACTACGAATTCTGATACTAATAACAACATAAACCGCGCTAAGCATCGATGAGCTGCTGGGTTCATGAATATTAATCACGTCTGCGTTTGCACATTAGTTTCTGCTTGCTCATAAAGGCTGAATCATTCCAAATGAATATTATTTGTACAGGAATATACAACAAACAACATCGTTTACATGTAGCACGTAAACTCTGCATGGTTTAAGACTCTCTCGCTCTCTCTCTTTGAGTGTGTGAGAAACACTGAGCGCTCTCAGCAAAGCTACTTTTGACTGAATTCATTTCTGAAATAGTGAATTAATTGAAATAGTGCGCTTTACACTATAAATAGGATCGCTTGACGGAGAGCAAAACTCTCGAGCGCTCAGTCTGTGTTCGGCGAGTGGAAATATATCTGTGTACCGGTTCCAGAGTGTGGAGGTAGTTCCTCTTTTAGTGATAAACATGAGATACGAATGAATCCCATACAGAAATACCTCATCAACTAGGCGTAATCGTTATTATCATTGGAAGACCAATTCTTATCTTGAGGATCATTTTTACCGGTGTATCGCACATCAAGTCACCTTCATTTATATAGATTGTTTCAAAGCAGCTTCACAGTGATAATCAGTGCAAACACATGTATGGTCAAAAAAGAGAGAGGTAATCGAAGCCCTCGCCCCACGGCAAATACCCAGATACTTACATTGCCACCGACCCCTGCCCTCCCCTATAGGCACATATAGTAAAATGAAGTTCAAAAAAGGTTGTATAAAAAGATAAACCTCACATATTTCAGCCTTTAAATCATTTTTATAAAAAGAATGAGTCAAAAAAGATAAATGACTGAAATTTACAATGCACATTAGCTTATCTTTTTTTATTAATAGTAAAATTCAGTCCGATTTTCCCGTGGCATCTGTCGTTGCTAAGCAACCGCGCGCTGCGCTCTCCACAACGACAAAGAAGTTTTAGTAGCTAATGGATTTCCACCACCGAAAAACCACCTTTGCTAGCTCTGCTACAAGATTTATTTCCGGAGAAGAGAAAAACACCCGTAGTGTTTGGGTGCGCACCCCATCCTTCATGTTGACCGAGCTTTCAGTGTTGTTACGGAGAGGGTGAAGCTGATTGGTTGGTTCTTGTCACATGACCTGCGGTGCGCATGCGGCATTCTGAAAAGTTGAGGTGTTTTCATCTCGCTGCACCTGGGAAAATGAGTGCGTCGCTTCAATTATGAGCGCGCTTGCCGCGTGCCTACATTTGAAATAACAAACTTGAGTGCGCAAAAGAGAACGGCCCCTTGACGAGCCACCTCCAATCAGGCCTCGAGCTACTGGTAGCTAGTAACAGAGATTGTTTTGGCTTTACAGCAGCTCTAGAATAAAGTTATCCAGATGATAATAATGATAATGTATTCACCAGCAAGAAACTGAAGGAAAACATTCTGGAGATTTTGTGCCTCTCAGCGCCGCTCTCTCCCCGACGCTGGCTTCTGGAGGGCATGTAGATTCATGAAGAGTGTGTAGAGCCGGTGGCCGTTCTGCAAGCTTCAATCTCATGAACCTCACCCAGAAGCCAGCGCACAGAGATAAACAGACGTGTGACGTGAGCTCTCTTGGGCTCATTGAAGAGCAGTCGTGCTGCAGCGTTCTGGATCATCATGTGTAGTGTAGAAGAGCATTGCAATAGTCAGATGACCAGGCCTGGATGAGGAGTTGTGTTTCATGGGCCTGGTGCAAACCTGCGATGGAGCTGGCCCTGCAGTGTGTGTCTCTGAAGGTCAGCTGGTGGTCATCAAACATAACCCAGGATCTCTGACCGAACTTGATGGGATTATCATTGCTAGATGGTGAAATTGGTGGAGTTGCAGGGAAGCCGAGATGCTCCGTCGTTGTAATGTTGCACTGATGCATTTCACTCTCTCTCTGAATCTCACTGCTGTATCACACTGGCCCTTTACTACAGTCAATAGTTTCCAATTTGCTAATTAAATTTATATATATAAACTGAATATAACAAAACAGTTTGCAAATAATTAACTACAAATAAATAAATAAAGATACTTGAATATTTTTTTTTTTAGGATTTATTTATTTCATAATTTATTTTCATAATTTAAGTTTTCCAATTTTCAACACTAAAATGCACTAAAATTAAACAGAGGGGTTATAGCACTTACGTATTGTTGTCCTACTGTTAGTTTAACTGCTTCTATTGTTCTCATTTGTAAGTCGCTTTGGATAAAAGCGTCTGCTAAATGAATAAATGTAAATGTAATGTAATGTAAACATATTTATTAACATTTAGGCTATACATCTTGGGTATTTTATTTGCATTTCCCATTTAGAATTACAAATTAAGATATTTGAATAATTTTTGGGGATTTATTTTTTCATCATTTATTTGTAATCTTTACATTTTTCGTATTTATTTTTGAATATAATATTTATTAACATTTGCAGTTGCATTTGGCTATTTTAGTTGCATTCGCCATCCAGCATTTTTTATGCAATATCCCAAAATATGCATAGAAATATGTGGAAGAAAGCCCAGTTATTGATTGTTTTTGTGTGTAACGAAAAAATTGTCGCAAAACAATTTGTAAATAAAGAGTATTTTTCTATGCAATGAGTTCAAGAAGGCAAGGCAAGGCAAGTTTATTTATATAGCACATTTCATACACAATGGTAATTCAAAGTGCTTTACATAGAAGAAATAATAAAAATCAAAAGAAATAACAATAATTAAAACAGTTTAGAATAAAGAAATTAAAATAATCAAAACAAATAAGAATAATTAAAACAGTTTAGAATAAAAAATAAAATAAAGTACAGTAAAAAAACAAGAAAACTAATAATAAATTAATAAATGACTTGTAAATAAAATCCTTTTTTAATGCACGTTAGAAATTTGATATTGATTTTGTTGCTGTTTCCATTTCATTTTTATTCAATATGCCAAGAATTGCACACACAAAAAATATATGGATGGAGAGCCGGTCTTCAATGCTGTGTGTCACTGTCTCTCACTGCTGCTCATCACTGCCAAACACTGTTGCATTTCACAGACCCCGGAGTCCACACTTCAGTGACATGATGCCGCACAGTTGTCCACAATGGAGTGTGTATTTGGGACAGCGCCACTAGCGGTTTTTATCCGAATTAAGTGATATCGAATGAAAAATTGCTTATGGAAACAGTAAAATTCGATTGAATTTCATGAATAGCGACTCAAATGAAATACGCTCGGTCTCATCGGATTTTGTCTTGATCGATATACGACTTATGCGATAAACGCTGATGGGAACGCTATTTGCCGAATAAATAATGAATTGCGATTACAAAATGGTTGCAACACGCCACAAAACATAGAAGAAGAAGTTTGAGTTCATTTCCGCCCAGTATTTCCGCTGTTAGCGCACACATGGTGGGTGTCAACAAAGACAGATGTTAGTGGACAAAGCAAAAAAATGCTTCAACCAAAGGGTTTCCGTGAGGTGTCTCTGAACCACGATCTCCCAGAACTGATGGAGCGCTGTCGTTCCCACACCACAGGCCTGTCGGTACGTGCATCTGCATCATCATAGCAATGTGTTGATAGCGTCGTTGTTTTCTTATTATAGCTTGTTATTACATGGCTTGGTTGAATTCTAATGTAGAATTGCGGTCTGTTATTTCTTGATAACAGACCGTTGCTAAGTAAACACACCGTTGCCATGAAAAACAGAGCGTTGCCATGGACGCAGTTCAGAGACGAAACGGACTATTTTCTTTAGCGGAAGCAATACAATCGTTTTTAAATCAATAAACTCCTTTTTAAATAAATATTTTGTGTCAAATTATTGATTTATTTGGTAGGTAGGCATGTAATAAGCGGGATAATGTATAGCGAGGCGGTTGTTATAGCGAATAAAACCCCGACAGGCTGACAACCGCCTCGCTATACATTATTTCTTATGTCGCTATCAGCTGGCACATAAGCAGCGCTATATACAACTTGTGCGATATTGATCATTTGTTGGTAGATGGCGCGATCCATTCTGTCTAGCAAAACTTTGTTTGCAAATGTTTGCTTGAATGTTGTGCGATTCAGTGCGAAAATGAATGGAAACGCCGTAAAATGTCTCAAATCAATTCGATATACCAATTTGATCGCAAAACAGCATGTGACGTCATTACGCACAGGTTTTTATTCGCTTTAAAGCCGTTGGATGGACACACACTTTCACCAGCTTTATTCGCATGAGTTTTTTTACCGAACTTCAGATAATTCGATTGACAAGTGGATGGAAACATGACTACTGTCTCGCTGCATTAATGCTGCCTCACATTACATCTACTGTAGTTTCATGATGATCCACACGGGAGCTCTGATGTTCAGGAGACAATTTCTGCCTGCAAGACATGACAAAGAGGAACCATAAAAACAACCATTTCGTTAACAAATGCAGCGGTTTATTAGATTTGTGAGTTCACATGCTTTATTACATTCAAGGCAAGATACATTTAATCATTTAGCATCACCATACTTCCCAATTCATTAATCACAGTACATTAAGACAGTTGTATTGTATTGTAAGTTCTCTGACATGTTCAAATATGCAACTTAGGCTTTATATGATTAAATATGCATACATTTGCAGAACAGAAATGTGAAAATTTGATCAAGCGAACGGCAATCCCCTCAGTAAAAGCCCTCAGAATATAGATAGGAATAAATCTGTAATGTTTGGTGTAAGTGCTGCTGAAGTGCAGATTTTCTTTTTTAACCCTTTAAATGTATGTATTGTAATTGAAATCTACAGACTCTAATAGATAAAGTGTAAATAAACACTTTACAGGGATAGAACAGGGATAGTTCATGAACATTTTATAATTTACTCACCCTTGAGTTCAACAGAGTATGAATTTCTTTCTTCTTCTGAACACAAAAGAAGATATTTTGAATAATATGGGCAATATAATATATATATATATATATATATATATATATAAAAATACTATGGAAGTCAATGAGGTCCATTATCTGTTTGATTAACGACATTCTTCAAAATATCTTCTTTTGTGTTCAGAAGAAAAAAAAATCATACAGGTTTGGAAATTACTTGAGGGTGAGTAAATGACAAAAGTTAAATTTTTGGGTGAACTGTCCCTTTAAATGTGTATTTTAGATGTTTTCTTTCCACTATTTGAAAGCTAAATGACCTAAAATCTCAAAAACAATGGTTTTGCCTGTAGTGTCTCTCCTTAAATGTTCTCAAAAAGCTTCTCTTTTCTAAAATACGATGCATGTTTTGACCTACTAGTCATCTCTGCTTCAGCCCAAATCAGTCGGGGTCTGTTTTAAATCAGCATTTTCGAGGCTGATTCATGATTTAATACCCTGACCGATCATTTTCAAACCTCTGAGCAGTTCTCCTGTCCGTTTCTCCGCAGGTGGTGAAGGTCGCCGGAAGCAACATCTCCCACAAGCTCCGACTGTCCAACGTCAAGCCGTCAGACGAGGGCACGTACGAATGCCGCGTCATCGACTTCAGCGACAGCAAGCTACGTCACCATCGCGTGCGGGCGTACCTGCAGGTGGAGCGCGCGGATCCTCCGTCCCACCAGGGGGCGACTTCACAAGAGGACGTTCTGCAGTCTGAGCACCACAAGCACCACGCTCACCACAAACCCGGCCGAGAGCTCAGGAAGAGGTCCGCTGATGATAGTACCATTGACTGCACGGAGAGCTGTGCACTTTAGGTTCCTCTTATCTTTACTTATTACCCAACCCGAGCACCCGTACACCCACATCATTCCTTACACCGATCCCTGAAGTTGGGATGGTTCATCCAAAAATTGAAAATTCTCAAATTTTCTCTCCCTCATGTCTTTCCAAACCTGAAAAGTGAAGCCAAAGCTCCTCGATCGCCCCCTGGTGGTTGGTTCCAGTATAGGTTGTAAACCATGTAACGTAATTGACGAGGCAACGGACGTGAGGCAAACTAAATAATCAAATTACACTTCAAATAAAAGATGTTTTCTGTCATTTTAGGTAGTTTTTAGTACGTTTAACGCCTCGTGACTAAACAAAGGGTGCGCCAATGTAAGTTTGCACACCAACGCGTCTCGGGTTAGTTTGTTTGTTTTGATTTTTTTGTTTTAACGCGCCGCATTAAAAACTGGCCGACCAATGCCATTGCTTTTGTTCACGTGCCTGGAGCTGCTGAAGTTACAGTACTTGGTGGCGCTCAAGCACAAAACGGTCTTGCCAAGCACACATTGATAGAAGGAAGACGACGAAGAGGAAGTAAGTAGACGAAGAAGAAGATGCAACGAGGCAAGATGTAGAGCTAGTGGTCTCTTCGGTGTCTGAACACAAAGATCTTTGACAAACGCCACAGCGACTACAAAATCTCGATAAGAGGGAGTTGTTATGGAGAGGAATTGCACATGAATACTGGCTCTCTTCTTCTGTGTGACAGGCGAATGTTAGGAGCGTAAAGTTGCGCAGCGCCACCTTGTGTACCGGGGTATTTCTGTTTTTCAATAAGCGCCATCTACGTTCAGGGAGTGAATTTGCATGTTCACTCGGCTCATCGCCAGTGGAAATCGCTTGGGTATGAACACAAAAAACGCTTCGCAAAACACTGGCGATAAGCGCGTGATAATCGTCCCCGGTGTGCACGAGGCTTAAGGCGTGTGTCCACCAAAGCGTTTTTAGCCAGCTGAAAACGCTAGACGCTCTGCTGAAAACACCTAGCTGTGGGCGCTTGAGAACGTTTTGGCAGAGCAGAGTTTTTTCAGTTGAGACGCTTCGTTGCTATGATATAGAATATCCGCAGCACAGTTTACTTGTAACTGATTTCGCAGATAATTTGTTTCATACTAAAAATACATTTTTCATCCATTTTGTTCGGCTAGCTCTGCTGGTTGATATCGTTGTACAGAAAGAATGTTGTGACAGTTGGTCGGTGTGGTGTTAGTCCCGCCCCTCCTCCACTGTGATTGGACGGCTGGGTAAAAAGTGACAGTGATGAGCGCTGCGTTTTACCCAAAGTTGAACATTCTTCAACTCTCGGCGACCTTTAAAAAACGCCGAGCTCTTCAACGTGAAAAAAGCGCTCAGCGCCTCGTTACGCTCATGGCGTTTTAAAAATGTGGCGCTCCCATTGAAAACAATTGAAAAAATACGCCAGCCGCGTGAAACGCTTTGGTGGACACACGGCCTAAGTGTTCGTTTTTTTAAATAAGTTTGGTCTTAGTTAGTTATTTGATGCTATAAAAACGGGATGTAACGTCATGATTGACAGCTTCTCTGAGCGAAGTAGTCACTGAGGCTTTTTTGGGGATTTTCAGGAGGAAATTGGTTTAACTTTAATTCAAACATGTTTATTTTTCACACCGACATAATGAGTTTTTCTGCAGTGAACTGTTTTAACCGTTTCTGTGGGAGTGTGGGCGGCTCCACTTCACGTTCACTACTGCGCAGAATCAGGTCCCAAATCTGCGAAAGATTTCAGCGCCAAGTGGAAAGTTCAGCGCTTGATTTACTGACGACGAGCAAAGTAATGAACACAGACAGAGCCGGATCATTTCCATAATGACCAACGCAATCTACCAAGAAAAGCACAAATTAGCGTTTGGTTTAAGACATGCTGTTTTTGGGCTGTAAATAATGGCACAAACACCAGAAAAATTGACTAGCGCAAACCTTAGTAAATCACCTTGTGTGATTCATTTAAATGCTCTCGTCCCATACATTTTGCGTCTGAAAGGAAAACTCCTACAAATGCATGCGATAAGGTCAGCCGCAAAAATAACCCTGTCCACGCCTTTTCAGCGCTATTTTATTTAGTAAATACTGACTGTAGTTTTTTAACTCCAAATGATTGTTTGCTGGAGTAAGCTGTTAGTAAATCTGACCCATACGCTTTTTAGAGTTTGGTTTTAGTTTAGTATAGTTAAGTATTTGTCCTTTATTTTATTTTATTAGGCCCTGGTCAGCTTAGACATTCTGCAAAATAAATTATTTTGTGTTTTATGTTAGAAAGTGAGTCAAGCAGGTTTGAACACGAGGGTTGAGAGAATAAATAAAAACTGAATTTTCATTTTCGAGTGAACTATCCCTATGACAACTGATGTATATTTCTGTATAAAAGCGAAGGTAGATATCTGTTCACAACAGCGAGTGCATGTGACAAACGTTTCTAATTATATTTGCCAATGAGCAAGAAACCAAATTGGACAGTTGATTTAAACTCTTTGGTCATTCTTAGTTTGATCAGATTCATGGTTTTGATACGATGTAGACTTTAGATGGCTAGAAGCGGCAGAACAAACGTGAATGTTTGAAATATTCTTCATCAGGTCTAAACGATGACATTTACATGCTGTAATATTACTATCATTGTTTACATGTCTAATGTTTCGGGCACCAGTCTGAGGGGTTTTCTGGACTGGCATCACCGTTGGCACAAGTGCGATTTAATAGGTGCCAGCTTTTGCAAATATGTTTCATAAAGCTTTTCTGTCAATAGAAGGATGGTGCACACACAATATCACGATGTTTTGTGGTTTTTATGCAGCTTTAAAAGATCTTGAAAACACTCACAGTATGTTCAATGGTATTAATGACGGCTTCGTTTCTGGTTTCTTTGCTTTTTATGGTTTGATTCAATTGTTTTTTCGTTTGTTTCTGGAAGTAATACATGTACAGATTGTGTATATTACAATAATCCTACAAAAGACTGGTTTCACCTTCAATGTATGCTTTTATCAAATAAATAAAAACATTGTACATTGATCATATATGTTTGTGTTCTATTAATACATGATTTTTCTTGTTTAAATTTTTTTTTTTAAATAGTGTTAAGTAGCTCTTCAACCTCAGTTCAGCCAGACATTTTGAAATATTTTTAAAAAGGCGCCACTGAGCGTGACGTCATATCTCGTCCGTTGAATATAGTGTAGTAACCGCCCCTTTAACGGTCAAATGGAGCATTTGGCAGGCAATCTGAGCTCAACTATTCGACTAATAAGAGACCGTGATTGGTCAACCTGGAACTAAGCATGTAATAATTGATTTTAATTCTTAGCTGAACAAACGCACACACTTTTGACAGAGGTTGCGTATACAGGCTGAGGGTTGCGCTCATGTTGATTGACAGATTCATACACGACACAGAACACTATAGAGTCGCCTTCTGGGGACGAAACACTTTCCAAGAAATTTCATTAGACAAAAAACTTCAGACAAAATGAGGAAAATCATAAACGATCTAGGAGCTTTCTAACGCTTTTTAAACACGGTAAGTCCATCACACAGCCGCACTTTCATATCTGCCATGGCGCTGCTCTAAATAAGGCCTATGGCTCTCGCTCGCTGCAGTTCCATTTTTCACCACAGATTTACATTGGAAAACTGTGGGGCGCTGTAGAGCTGAGGAGGACTTGGCCACCCGTTCACCCGCAGTATCATGTTCACTTTAAGACTTAAAATAGTCTCGAAAATATTTGTTACAGAATTCTGAAAACATTTACAATTGATTATTGATTAAGTTTATATAGAGGTTTATGTTTTGGATGAATATTTTGGTGGGGCTCTGCTTCACCTGCCCTAACGAGAATAATCAGAAATAACGATAACAACAGAGCAAGGATAGCATTTGAATAATTTTTGGGACCATTAATTTCCCCAAACTGTTGAAAGATAAAACGTGGACAGTCCATCAATATCCGTTCTTTTTATAGCTCTCAGCGAGAACCGTGAACCGTGCTTTGAATAACCAAAACATTATCGTTTATCGTTCTTGATGTCAAAGGGTGGTTTACTTGCTTAGAGTCCCTCTGTGGTGAAAATCCAGCTTTTAATGTTATTTATGTGTCTATGTGGTGTTTTTAATATGCTTTAAGACAAACCATGTGTAAATTCATGGCAACACCATTGCGGAGTATTTTCTCCTTAAAACTGCAGTGAACCAAAGACAGAACATTTGCATATTCATAGAACCGCGTATACTAAATGAGGCAAGGGTGTCGAGTTACATTCAAGCTATTTTAAGGAATTAAGAATTTTTTTAAAGGAAAAAACTTTTAAATGTATAATTTTGGTGATCAAAGATGAGTTTTAAGGGATAAAAGTACAGGCCAAGGGGACTTAAAGTAAACTACTCAAGAAACTTTGGCTGGCATTGGGCCTTTATTATAAAAAGCTTCAAACAGTAACGGTAAAACTGTAGATAATGATTAAATTACCCTAAAAAACCTTTTTAACTTTCATTCTAACAAAGAGCTTTTCCACCTACTTGACCTAAAAAATCACCTCGATTCTTCATCTATTCAATTTGCTTTGTCGTCTTAAACAGCGTCGAATCCTTCAAACAAAGCTCATGTCAAGCGGTTTGACTCTATAATGATGCTCCGGCACTTATCAGAAGCGGCCGGGAGGAAATTGCATTAGCCGCGTATGAGGCATGTCAGCCGGTCACCCCGGCGCTAGGGCCCGGTGAATAATAGCGCTCTGTCAGGCCTGGCATGAGGATAAATAGCAAAGTACAGTACAGATAACACTACAGCAGGCGAACACAAAGCATATGAGGCAGCTTTAATGCGACTCGCACAGGCCACACATTTATTAGACTGTCACTGGAGAACCCGCGACCACACGAGACCCAACCAACAGGTCACAACTACACCAGAACCTATGTGTGATTCATTAAAACATGGGCAACACTTTACACTAAGCTTCATTAGTTAGTTAACATGAACTAAGAATGAACAATACTTCTTCCGCATTTATTAATCTTAGGGTAACACTTTATTTTACAGTGTCCTTGTTACATATGTTACATGTACTTACCACACTCAAAAAAATGCTGGGTTGTTTCTGTAAACAAATTGTTGGGTTGATTGTGCTGGGTCAAAATGCTGGGTTGTTTGGGGCACTGTAAACACATTAATGGGTTGCTCATGCTGGGTAAAATGAGTTGTAAGGGGGTAATTCACAAATAAACAGCTGGTTGGGTTATTTTGACCCAGCAACCGGTTTATTCTTTGCGGAACTTTCTGGATTCTTCACTTCTGACTCGAGGAGGACTTCACTCGGAGGTCGGAGCAGGCAGTGTTTTATGGTAAGTTAATATGTTTACCAATATTTTTAACATTAATAATTTCACTGTTCAGCATACAGTCTTTGATATGGAAGTGCGAGGGGTAGGCTATAACGTATTTATTCTGTAAAACATTAGTAACAGCTAGCCGGTTAGATTTTTTGACAAAATGCCACATTGTAAACCAGCTATATCAGCAGCCTTAATGAAATATGTAGTTTAAATGTTAATTTCATCACGTAAATATCGTATTTATTGTGGACGTTTAGTAATTAAAAGTGAGGAAAGCGTTTTGAATGAACCCGTGCACGCGCAGTAGCCTATGTTTATGTCCCTATAGGGCTCGTACGTAAAAACTGCGGGAAAAAAGTCTGTGTGGAAACTAAAGTCTGCTGGCACATTTAAGAAATTCTCGTCAGAAGAAGCGACGGGGGTAAGTTCCAGCACAGTCTGCGTGTTTCTTCTGTAATGTCTATGTCGGAACCAGGATCGTTTTTACCCCCAAAAAATCAAATAATAACTGTATGACGTCGGACGTGCAATCTTTACAAACGGCGACTGAGGCAATGAGAAATAAATCGATTTCATATTAAGCATGTTCTCGCCCTGAACCCATTATAAGTTGTTAGGACCTGAGGTAACTTAGGCCTACTAAGAATAATTTAGTACTACTAAGACAGTGTGGATCAAGTGTGCGCGATGTTTGAGGCCAATAAATAGTTTTTGCTATTGTCACAAAAGCGCCATTTTAAACACCAGGGCAGAAAAGTCAGAAATGCTACTTTAGAAATATGAATTGTTATATACAGCATACTATTTAAATGATAATGCAACTTTATTATGCTCATATTGTTTAGCTGATGGCTTTGAAGGTCCTGCAAACTCTGCTTCCCCCATCCATCTAACGTTACAGGAGAGGAGGAAAGGGCTTCAGACCCACCACAGAGGCTCAGAGGTCCTTGACATGCAACCTGTAATTTTGATATGCTTGATAACTATGAAATTAATTTAGGTTTAGAATATTTAAAGGTGCAATCTCTGTTTGCAACATAAAATTGCATTTTTTTAAATAGATTTTTGTTAATTTTTAAAGCTGCAGTCCATAACTTTTTTTGTGTTCAAAATTTACAAAATGTCTATAATGAGCGAGTACATCATGAATCCATTTTCCAAATCGTGTTTTTGTCTTATCCTGAATCCCAGACTATTTTAGACTGCTAATTGTCTATTTAGATGTGTAAATATACATTTTGTTTGTTTTTCACATTTGGCCATATTTGGTAATGTTTGCAATAAAAAGAAATATAAATACTTTCACAAAAAACTTGCATGACAGTTATATTGCAACACTCTAAGTGATTGTGTGTAATCAACAGTTGGGGACCAACATGGATGAATATTTACAAAATGACTGGAGCATCAGGGATGCGACGAGGGGGACACGTCAGACCGTTGCCATTGTTCCAGGCCACGTCATCGAGACCGAGTCTTTGCTGGAGGCTGGTGATCTTTGTTTCAAAGTTTTATTTTGTTTTTCATGTTAAATACACGAAGCAGTGTATCAAATTAATGGAAAAGAATCGTCCTCTGTCAAATGTGAGGAAAACCCTGTGATATTTAGTCGCATTGTAAATGTTTGTAGCTATTCTTAATAAATCAACACATCTTAATAAATGAAATCATAATCGTATAAGAGTTCAAATTAGTTTCTTATTGACTTTTAAAGGTGCATTGTGTAATACTGTATTTAGGAGGATCTGTTAACAGAAATGCAATATCATAACTATGTTTTCAGTGGTGTATAAAGACCTTACTTAATGAACCGTTATGTTTTTTTACCTTAGAATGAGTATACATTGTATAATTGTAATAATTGTTTACAAAAAAATATTAAAGATGTATTAAAAATGTAAAAAAATAAAATAAATGATTGAAATCACATATACAGTGGCCTCTCTGGTTTATTGTATTACAGAGACAATCATTATTTTACATTAGTACGGTAATATAAAAAAATATTTGTTACTAATTTTAATAAGGCAATGATACAGGAAATAACCCAGCACATGAGTAAGACTTAACCCAGCAAGATGGTCAATTTCACCCACTGGTTGGGTCAAATGAATGACCCAACAATATGGGTTAAATGGACAAACCCAGCACTTGGGTCAAACCAACCCAGCGCGTGTTCTGTCCTATAGTGACCCAGCGGCGTGGTTAAGGTTGGGTTATTTTTTAACCCTGCATTTTTTAGAGTGCATAGTAATAACAGTAAATTATGCATAATTACATGCAACTAACCCTAAACCAAATCCTAATCCTACCCTATAGGAAGTACATGTAGTTCCTTAACATTACTCAGTACTTAAATATATAATTACACTGTGACAATGACACCTTAAAATAAAGTGTAACCAATCTTAGTTATTAATTTCAACATTTACTAATACGTTATTAAAATCAAAGGTTGTATTTGTTAACATTAGTTAATGCACTGTGAACTAACAATGCAGTATTTTTATTAACGAACATTAACAAAGATGAATAAATACTGTAACAAATGCTCATTGTTAGTTCATTAATACATTAACTAATGAACCTTATTGTGAAGTGTTACCAAAATATGTAATAATGAAATAAAATAACCATTATTTAAGAGAAATAACTATAATAATTATGGTGATTTGGCAGAAAATATCATTTAAATGGCTTTTTTTTTGTAAGGAATACATGTTTTTTTTCTCAATCAGTTTGTTTTATTGTATATATGTCAATCTGCATTGTGACAAAGTCAACTTTTAACAGCATGTCCAAAACTTCCATTCATACGTGTAGTCAATGAAGATCAGAATACTAGACTGATTCTAGCGTTCAGACTTAAGCATCCCTGTTATTGTCATCTAGACTCGGGAGTCTCATCTGTCCGCCTGCAGGGAATCAAACTCCTGCAGTAATTTCAGGACGTTGTCGGTGAATTGGTCTCTGGGCTTGTCGGATCCACTCAGTGTCACGGGGAGAAGCTGTGGATGAGGCGGCTCGTACGTTACAGGACAGAACAGCTCGCTCAGAGTGAACCAGCACATATCAGCGTCCAGATCCATCAGGGACCGGAACACACTGCGGACAGAAACATCATAAGACAACTATTAGGGTAATTCATACTGTTAAAGCAGGGTATGGGAGTGTGTGACAGCACATAGTGAACTGGACCAAGTTTCAGCTTAAAGAGATAGTTCACCCAAAAATGACAATTCTGTCATCATTTACTCTCCCTCAAGTTGTTCTAAACCTGTATGAGTTTCATTCTGTTGAACACAAAAGATATTTTGAACAATGTTGGTAACCAGAGAGTTGATGGGCACTTGGAAATGTTGGAAACTGGCTTGTTACCAACATTCTTAAATATAAATTATTCATACAGGTTTAGAAAAACTTGAGGGCGAGTAAAAGATGACAGAACTTTGGGTGAACTCTCTCTTTAACGCCAATTTGTAAATTAATATCTAGACATAAGTGTAACCTTGTTTTTGGACTGTCAATACCGAAATCTAAAGGCGTGTTCCAAAAATAAATAATAATAATATATATATATATTTTTTTTTTTTTTGGGAACATGCCTGTAGACATATATATATATATATAAAATTATAAGTGAAATAAAAAAAAAAAAATATATATATATATATATATATATATATATATATATATATATATATATCAAGTGTAAAATGAGTGAATTTTCCAAAACACAAAAACAAATTAAATATTTATTTTACTCTTAAATTGCTTTTCTTAAATTAATTGTTTTTTTAATTTGTACAAAATAAGTGAATTTCACTGATATAAATTTGACTTATAATTCACATATATATATATATATATATATATTTTTATTTCACTTATAATTTTTTAAATATATAATTATATATAAAACAAATTAAGTCAAAAAAATGTATTTGTTTGAAAATGTGTGTGTATAACATTATATGAAATTATAATTGCTAATATTTTATATATACTAACATACCTGTCAGGCCGATTAATCAATTTAGCTATATTTGCCATATATATATATATATATATTTTTTTTTTTTTCACCCATATGCGGATAATTTCAGAATAGTCAAATTAATCGGCCTGACAGATATATAAGTCTAATCTCAATATGACCAAATATTACTCAACAGATTGATTTTTTGGCTATTTGATAAATCACTACAGCTGACAGCAGAAATTAATATACAACCACAAAATTAATATAAAATATGAATTCAATATTAATAATCAAATTGTTTTGATTTTAGTCTGTGTAAGTTCCTGAAAATTAAAAAATTAAAAATAAAATAAAGAAAGAAGAAAACAAAAAAAGTTAAATTCCAGTTTAGCGCTGGGTTGGGCTTTACCTGAGACACGCCTCCTGCAGTTTGATTGGCTGTCGGCAGCTCAGGTACAGAAGACACGCCTCACACACTCGATCCAGATCCGCCTCCACTGCAAACACACATTCAGAAGAAAGATTATCTTCAAGCTCCAACAGGACTGACAATATCAAGGGAATGAAAAACTGAAGGAAAATCAGCTATAAATATTCAAATGTAACAAACACTAAATAGTAAAATAGCAAACGATTTAAGACATGTTAGAGTTCAAATCTATTTGACACCATGTACACTATTATAGATTTGTTTTAATCCTCAATAAAGCTTCATGTATGTCTCCGGTGACTCGAAACTCGCAGCAGAAATGCAGTGAACTCCTGCGTCATAATGGCCACAGATGTTCTAATATATTCTAATAGTCTCCATGGCAGCATTATCCTAATTAATTAATTAAGCAGCGTGATGTAGAGCCTCGTTACTCTAGAAAAACGGAGGTGAATGCAGAGGGACGGCGAGACCAGAGAAATGAAGGATGGAGGGAGAATAATAAAGAGGGGAATATATGTGTGTGTGAGAGAGAGAAAGAGAGAGAGACAGCACTATAGCCAGCTGGGAAATAAACAGCATGACCTCTCGTCTTTCTGTCTGTCTCTCAGGTGTCTCACATAACCATGGTAACTCTATCAGTATTCAGTATTCCCTTCACACACACTCAATCACACCAACCTGCACAATCACAATCGCACAAATATTTTTCTCTCCACATGGCAGCTCAATTAAACGACAAATCACTTCAGCGTTTCACAAACCATTGGGTTTGCTTTGCAAATCCCTTATACGTCACTATTACAGATGCACGAATTAAACTTGAGACTGATAGTCGATATTTGCTTTTCCAAGAGCACTTTTACATGCATCAAGGCATATGCGGCAGCAGAACGCATGCAACACGTGAGCTTTTTCCATTTCGCCCCTGCATTACATCAGAAAACGCACAGAGATGATGGGAAAGAGCTAACCCCCCTCCGAGCTTCTCCAGAGGAATGAACAGAGCGGCGCATGATGGTGTCTGTCACAGGAAGCTCTGGGGCTTCAGATGGAGCTGTGATGTGACATCAACAGGAACACACTTCATCCGTACACTGGGATTGACTTCATTGACTGGGATGTTCACTGCAGCTGGGAGGAAACACTGACGCGAGTTTGCCATCTAGTGGTTACGCCGTGCTCGCAAATGTAGGATATTATAGTGTGCATGTTTCATAATCATAAGTTAAGATGCATTTTTTCTGCCTTTAAAAAAATATTTTGAGCTTTTCTGCTGATGGAACTACAGAGAGCCTAAGGGGACATGCTAATAGAAAATATATATATAAATATTACACAACAAGTTGCTCACAAAAAATGTGCATTCCCCTCACTCTTTAAAAATAAAGGTTCTATATTGGCATCTATAGTTCCATAAAGAACCTTCAACATCAGTGGAACATCAACATTCCACAAAGGGTTCTTTACAGTGGAAAATAAATTCTTTTTAGAACTGTTCACTAAAAGGTTCTTTTTAACACTAGAACGGCATTGACTGTTTTGAATTTTATATCTGCAATAACTTTGTTGAAAAAATAAATAAAATCCTGCTGGTATCTGACTTCTCCACACAAGGCAAAACAACAAATGAACATATTTGCCTATTTCGGCCATAGACGGTCATATTGACCGCACTGAATTTCGCGGTGTTCTTTTGTTACATTTCCCGCGGTTGACCTTCGTCTCTCCCACTGTCAACAGAATATCTAAATAAGATACTTTTAGTTGTTATTATCTTGTTCTGAGTTATGCTGAATGGATATAGAAATATAGCCTATCTGTAGTGAATATATGCGATAATTACGGTAGGCTACTAATGATATTATTATTTATAAATTTATAATTAAATGAACAGTTTGGTGTTGTTTTGTTTTTAAAAGATATCCTAATACAATAAATGCATTAATCTCTCAATTGGGTATTTATCATTAAAGATATAGAGTTCGGCAGTTCTAGTGTTAAAACTGTTCGGGAACCCAAAATGGTTCTTGTATTACATCCTTTATTTTAAGGAATGCTGAGAAACTTTGAGTTTGCGCACATATTTTGTGTTCTCCCTCAAAAGCATTGTAATAGACTTTTTCCTTCTTAACTTTTGTTTTAGCATTCTCATCACTGCTTTTGTGAGATAACGCAAAGTTACCTGGGGAAATCAAAACTTTGAGATATAATTTTTTCCCCGTCCAATCTCATATTGTTTTTTCCCACCGCCAAGACCTTATTAAAATTAAATATCAAGCCCACTTTAAATGCTAAAGTAAGTTCCCATCATACATTTTTCTAGCTGAATATCCGGACATTCAGCGCATTACTGAAAGTAGACGCATTTTATGTTCTTAGGCAGATTATGCTACAAATGAACAGTTAAACTTAATATCTAAATTATATACATGATAGTTTTTAAATGTTTTTTAAGACTGAGTGTTGCATTTTAAGCTATAATAACGTACATTTATGTGATTTGTTATGATGCTAACACTGCACATCCATTAAATCACAATTATAATTGCACACAGCCATATACTTGTACATCACATTTTAATTTGACCTAATGTATTTTAATGTGGGACAAACAATGCAACAATTCACTGAATTTGAGCTTTAAACCTTAGCTTTGGAGGTTAATTAATGTTTTTGTTTAGGCATGATTCAATTTTTTGTTACACATATTAAACAATAACTGGCAGATCTGCAATACTGTCACAGTCCCCCAAAAAATTGATTTTCTAAATTAATATCTTATTATTATTAAGTAATATTCAATATCAGCAAAGTTCCTAGCAGGCGTTTGGGACACGGATGTCCTCCAGACTTACTGAGGTCCAGTTGGACACACAGAGGTCCGAGACCCTGCAGCACAGCGAGCTGGAGTTTGTAAGCCAGTGTGTGTGTGTATACGGGCCCGGAGCGAGCGCTGATCTCCGCCTGCTTCATCAGAGAGGAGGTGAGACGGGGAAGAACCTCTTTAGACACGCGTCTCCTGAGGAAATCTCCACACGACTGCCCAAGAACACACAGCACCTGAGAGAGAGATTCATGGAGGAACTGATGATCATCTAGAATACTGTTCCAGTTCATATTATACAAAGGTTTGGACGTTTTTTTATGCTTTTCAAAGAAGTCTCTTATGTTTTACTGAGGTTGCATATATTCGATCATATTGTGAAATATCAATACAATTTAAAATAGCTGTTTTCTATGTGAATATATTAAAATGTAATTTATTCCTTTGTATTTTCAGCATCATTACTCCAGTCTTCAGAGTCACATGATCCTTCAGAAATCACTCTAATATGATGATTTGCCGCTCATGAAACTTTAATTATTATCACTGTTGAAAAATATTGAGCTGCTTAATATTTTTGTGAAAACCATGATACATTTTTTATGATTCTTTGATGAATGGAAATGGACAATAGAATAGTCAATGCAACAATATCCAACTACAGTTTTTCCACCCATTTATTTTCAGATCTACTCACTAATGAATACTTCAGAGGAATTCGTCATTTTGTTTTGACCTATGCATTTGCAGATCATAAAACTACAAGATTGTATTTATCCTATAGAAATATACATGACTTTTAAGGTTTCATTAGTTTCCATGGCCTTTTAAAACACCATTTTTAAAAGCATGGTCATAGTTTCCTTAATGTTTTGTAGCTAAGTGGATAGAAGGACATCATCTCACCTTGAATGCTCGCGGTACAGCGAGAGGGTCATCGTTGGTGAGGCGCTGGAGGAGAGCAGGCCAGCACCGGTGCACCATGGGAAGAAGCTCATCCTCTCGCTCACATAAAACGCACACACACATCTCCAGGATGTCCAACACCTGTAAAGGCACATGCACATTTTACTAGTCTTGTGCTCATCTCAAGGGAAACAGGCCTGCAAGTATTTGAACAAAAAGGAAGTGTTTTTAAAGCAGGATAATACGTGAACAGAAGCGATTTACAACCTTGAGTCGGGTTCTCAGGTTGGAGTCGGAGAGCAGGTGAATGCATCGCTCCATCACGTCTTTTGCAATCTGGATGTGAAGAGGAAGCTCCTTTTTCTCAGCAGGACCTTCCACGTCCTCATCAGAAACAGACGCTGGTGGAGGAACGTCTGGACAGGAGATACAATTAAAATTAGAAAATCGAATTGGTAATTTTCCGTCGCCTTAGGAAAGTTCAATGTGCATTAGACTAGTCAGGCCCCTGTGAACATATCATCATGCAAACACAAACACAAAAACAGCTGAAGCCATAATAACAGATCATTCAGGGAATTTGACTCTGTGAGGTGTTGGTTTAATGATCAGAAATCTGAGCCCAGAGTTGAAAGTCTCAGCATGAGGATTAAAGATGAGCCAAAAACTGAGCTTGAGTGATCATAATTCTGCTCTATTATTACATCTGCACCCTTGTGTAAAGCACTTACCGTAGCTTGTTCCAGGAACTACCCCTGTTTCAGATGTGCAGTTTTGAAGAAACCTTCAGAAGAACGAGCGCAACAGTTCTAATCGCTTATTTTTATACTGTAAGGTCTTACTGGGTCAATGCTGTCATCTGCTGTGCAAGTATTAAATTACAAGCGGGTTATGACTACAACAGAATGTTGCAAGGTGATATTAACCATCGTCTTCTGGGTGGTTGCTAAGGCGTTGCTATGTGGTTGGTTTTTAGGTAGGGGTGTAACAATACAAAAATGCTACAATATGTATCGTGGATAGTGACAATCTGTATTGTGTATAGTTCATCCAAAATGACTATGAGAAAAAATTCAAGTTTACAGAGTTTTAGTACTACATTAAACTACTATATATAATGTTGAATATAATGGAATATTTTTGGGTCCTGATAATGCCAAATGTCTCATGTTAACAGTAAAAGTGGCTTACATTATTTTAAATATATCTAGTCATAGTCAGTGACAGAGTGCAAGCATATTCGTCTAAAATAATACTGTATTTTCAGCTTCAGAATCATGAATATGTTTATTCTGGTGTCTCTATTGTCCTGTGCTTTGGGTTATCAGCATCAAGTCCAAGCCTATTCATTTACACACACAATGTAACACCACATTTAGCATTTTAATCAACAGTACAGTTTTTGTGAACCTTTTACCATATGTCTTGGAGTATTGCAATAATATCATATTGTGAGTTCAGTATCATGATATGTAATGAATCGTGACATGAGGGTATCGTTACACCCCTATTCTTTAGCATTTTAGCATTTTAGCATTACTTAGCTTACTGTTCCAAGTAAAGAGCTCACATACATTTCTATGATGTTTTGGTCTCTAGATATCAAATTGACAAATAGACAAATTGAAGAATTTGCTCTTTTTTAGGTCAAGAGTGTGAATTTGAATTGAATTAGCCACACTCCACTAGAAGATGAAGTAAAAATCAAATTCGAATGACAAGAAGAGAAATTGACTGAACTGCATTTCAAAGCAAGTCAACACAGATAACACATCCTTGGAAATTAAGGTCCAAAAAGTCTCATTAAATATTGGGAAGTATACAAGTAACCAGAAATTTCTCTAAGGCATTCTCAATTCAGGTTCAAATGGACCACAACCCTGATGGATTTGGCTGAAGTCCTAGTTTTATCATCCAGGTAAGTATGATTGCTTAGAAAGGTAACATCATTTACATTCAAGTTTAATTCTTAAAGTTAGAGGGCTGCAGAACAAACATAAATGAATCAAAATTACAAACCTAGTTCATTAGGATCTTCCTCCTCTACTCCAATGCCTTCAGAAAGCTCCTTCTGCTTCTTATAGTCCAGGAGAAACTGCCTCAAGTTCACACACTCTTTACTCTGGGTCTCTTTGCTGGATGGCTTCTGGTGTCCCATAGTAGCAGGGAACCATCTCACTGTGGTAAAATACAGGCTTTTTCAAACGCCAAAGAGCACATTTTGCAACTAATACGTAATAGTAGCATTGTTCCAACCCTCTGATGCTCTTCGGTCATTTTTGACCGAAACAATGTACGTTTTTTTTTACATCATTGGAATGGTACTAAACTTTTGGCACTTGCTATATGAACACAAAAACAAATCAGGGAAATGACTGGAAAAGGTTAAATGGTACTGTAAAAAATAATCACACTTGTGCTCCTCGCGGTAAAAAATGTAAATAGTATTTTTCATAACAATACATGTCAAATTCTGTTACTTTTTTTAAGCTCACTTTTGAAAACTTTTTTCACTTCAGCAATAATCTGCCATATGTCATCTTTGAAAAGAGATCAAACTTAAATCTGTGCTCTTAAGCATTCAAGATTTACGCCAGTTTAAGTTGGAAATTTAATCTTCAGCTCCATGCTAAAAAAATTAATAAATGGATTATAAATACAGCGTACATATAATTTAGTATAAAAAAATCCCCTAAAAATACAAAATGTTAAATAATAAACATTATCAAACTAAAATATTGTACATTAATTTCATTGACAAAAAAAAATCGCCATTTTTGACCGACACGCGAAGAGCACCAGAGGGTTAAAGGGTTAGTTCACCCAAAAATGAAAATTAAGTCATTAATTACTCACCCCCATGCTGTACCAACCCCGTAAGGCCTTCGTTCGTCTTCGGAACACAAATGAAGATATTTATGATTAAATCTGAGAGGTTTATGACTGCTACATAGGCTCCCTAAGGGAATGAATCCTGACGGCCCAGAAAGTCATTAAAGAAAATGTTTAAATATTCCATGTATTCGCAACAGTGGCTCAACTATAAGTTTATCAAGCGACGAGAATACTTTTTGTGCGAAAAAACAAACAAAAATAACGACTTTATTCGACTATTCCTTTTCTTCCTTGTAGGCCTGAAACGAGACTTCAAGAGATTTCCACGACGCACGCGCGAGAACTGAACTGAAGTAGTTGAAGGAGATCGCAATTCTCGCGCATACGTCGTGGAAATCTCTTGAAGTCTCGTTTCAGGCCTACAAGGAAGAAAAGGAATAGTCGAATTAAGTCGTTATTCTTGTTTGTTTTTTTCGCACAAAAAGTATTCTCGTCGCTTGATAAACTTATAGTTGAGCCACTGTTGAGACATGGAATATTTAAACATTTTCTTTAATGACTCTCTGGGCCGTCAGGATTCATTCCCTTAGGGAGCCTATGTAGCAGTCATGCACCTCTCAGATTTAATCATAAATATCTTCATTTGTGTTCCGAAGACGAACGAAGGCCTTACGGGGTTGGTACAGCATGGGGGTGAGTAATTAATGACTTAATTTTCATTTTTGGGTGAACTAACCCTTTAAGTAAGTAAATTTAAGTAAGACTCACCAAGTGCCTTCATGAGTAAGTGCAGCACACTACAGAACTGTGGTGTTCTCTGGTCATAGCTGAGATCAAGTGCCGTTAACACGTCCTGCACCACATCGGCCACTAGAGGCAGCAGACTGGCATCCGAGTGAGTGAACATGACAGCAAGAACCCTCGGAGCATGAGGGTGAATGCTGGGTCTGGCGAGGTTTAGAGAAACGTCATTGAGCAGGTAGTCTGAATTCTTGATGACCAGATCCTTGGGAGAACTGTAATCGCAAGCCTTGCAGAGGTCGCACATTGCATTGAAAGCCGCTTGGCTGACGAGAAGCGACTCATCTCCGGCCTTCTCCAGCACAGGGTATAGGGATGTCATGAGAAGCAGACGGAAATCAGTGCCTAAAGCCAAGGCGAAGCCTCCGATACCCTCCAACTGGATGCATATTTGCCAGATGTTGCTGTTGAGTTGGTGGAGCGTTGGGGTTTTGGATGCGGGAAGCAGTTGGAGACAGTTTCGTTCTGGATAATTGGGCACTAAGGAGGTTGTAGTCTCAAGTTTCCCTTCCAAGGCCTCTGAGACTGTAGGGAGATGCCAGTTGCTCAAACTGATGTACTCCTCAATGATAGACATGATTGAAGATTTCAAGTCTTCTTGATTTGTTCTAGACTGGTTTATTCCTGTACTATCAATCCTAGAGTTGTCCGTCTCTACGCCAATGCCTGCAGCACCAACAATTACCTCATTGAGGACCAAAGCAGCTTGCTTTCTGTAAACCGAGGACTCCTTGTACAATTCCATGAAGCGGTCAACAAGAAGGTAGAGGTTTCCGTAGTATCCCAACATGCGGCAGATCTTCCCGAGCGCTGAGAATATCCTTTCGTCTGTGAAGTAGAGGAAATATTTCCTCTGGGAAGGGACTTGGTGCACATCAGCTCCCAGGTCTGTTGAAGACTTAAGAGTTCTCTCCTCAATGATTTTCACGTCCGTAACGTCAAGCTCCATCACCTGCATCAATGCTTTGGAGATACGCTCAAGATGGGCCGATGACCTTAGTACTGCATCAACTTTAGGTCCCAGAATCTTGAGGTACCCAAGGAAGACGTTAAGGACAAAGAGCTTGCGTTGGTCATCTGCCGTTCTCATGAGTCGAGGTAAGGATGATGCCAAGCTGAGGAGGTTTTCAGATAGAACGTCTGTAAAGTCCTGTCCGCCATTGGCTTGACCTTTTTGTGCCACTTCATTCAATGCAGCATTGCACCTTTTCTTAACCTCAGGCTCCTCATCGTTGATGGCACCTACCAATGCTTCCAGTAGAGGACCAACACATTCACCCACAGACTGGCTGCACTGAGAAAGGAGAAGATGGGATAGATTGACTAACTCAAGTCTGATTCTCCAGTGCGGGTGGGAAGAAGTGCAAGAAATGATCTTTTGTAAGACTATGGCAAGGCGCTGGGAAGTGGCTTTGCGCCAAGATGGAGTCCTCTTTACAACCAGCTCCTCAACCCTCCCCAGATCCCCAGCTGCCCTGTCAATGTCTGTCTTCTGAAGCTGCTCATCGGCCATTACCAGTCCAACCGCTTTGTACCAAACCCTCATGGCCTTCATCGTGACTGCATGGCCTTGTCTTATGTCTCCGCATATTACCTCACTCAGGGCTCGAGAAATGCCAGGCAAAAATGTGGCGAGGGCATGTCCAAGAAGATACCTCTCGTTTTGTCCTGGCTCGATGTGTTCCTCCTTGCAGTTGCACTGTAGAAACAAAGAAAGGAGACATTTAAGGGAAGCTAATTGAACTCCCCTTGCCTTTTCGTGCTCTGCAAGTGCCAGAAGTAGCGACACAGCTGCTCCAAGTCCGGGCAACATGCTTGGCTCGTAGAGTTTAAAAACAATGTCACCGTAGGCCGAGTGCAAGAGGGTGTCAAGGCATTTGAGGACGGCCAGCTTTAGTTCCTCGGAGGAAATGGCGGGCTTTCCTGGGTCTTTTGGGGAACAAAGACAAAGGCACAACTCAGAGAAAAGATCCCGAAGAGAATCCCAACTCTGTACGCATGTGTTCTCCAGCACATACGTCATGGTTTCCATGACCGCCTGGATAAATCCCTCCCGTTTGGAGCCAGGGATTTTGAGGACAAATCTGAGGGGAAACAGTACATATTCCTGGAGCTGTTGGAGAGCTCCATCGCTTATACCGTGCAGATGACCGCTAAGAGCTTCTACGTTCGCGGATGTTGGTTCTTTGGTCAGGAGGACACATGATGGGCGGAGATATGCAAATGCAATCTTTGGGTCTTCGATCTGATGTTCAGCCATTCTCCATGTAACCAATATGAGATCTGCAAAGGAAGATTATAAAAGTCATCATGAGAGAATTTATGACAAAGAGAAAAGTCATTTCAATATTATGCCTGCTACAGACTGTGAGATTTCGGCAATCCTATAAGATCATTACAAATCACACTGTACAACATGGATCTAATAAACTTGGGTATGATATGTATGTAGACTGTACGATGATGACACCTATTGAATCGTAGGTTAGTATAGAAGAATAAAACGTCATTGGCATGCGCTACTGGTAAACAAATAGAGCAAGATGCACCACACTTAGGCAATTGTGGTTTTATGTGTGATGAAAAAAAGAAGAGGAAGCAAAAGAGGAGAATATGGACGCTGTCATTTCTAGGGAAAAGAGGTCAACTTGGCACGTCAATGTTGCAAATGGAGCTTGAAGTAAGTAGTTTTAAGTTTTAGCGCCATGTCGTGTTGATCAAAACGCCATTTCATGTTGGATTTTTATTGGCTAGTCAGTAGACGTAGGTCATACAGCTGCAAACACACTATCATGATTATGCTAAATTTCTGACATCGTCGGAAAATTATCGCAGGCTATCTTTGGTCGCAAGACCGTGACAAAGGACCTTTGTCCCTCGATGTAGAACCACCGTTTAGGAGCCACAACCACAGAAATCACCATGATTGGTCATCGTTAGTCTGGGACAGCCCAAAATTGTACAATGTGTACCGGGCATTGCAATTATTCAGTGAGGACTTAACAGTTTGCTTTTCTGAACTATGACTTTCAGAAAACATCCAAAATAATAGTAAGCAATATTAATTGATTTTACAAATCTTATGACAATTAAACAAAGTATTAATTAGCATCAGTTAGTATTCATTGTCTAATTTCTTGAAGATACATTTTGGTTATATAGTCTAGCAAATGCAAACAAACAGGCAAAAAAAGAGAGAGAAAAAAAAGTTTGACAATTAGGCTACCAACTATGAATCACATTAAAACGTGAAATTTCCTGTATCATATTTGTTTGTGTGCATGATTAATAAAATGATGCATAATCAGCATATTTAAAACTTAAAGCTGTTAAGTGTAATGCAAAAACAACTTTGTCTAATTGTCAAGTTTCATTTTAATATAAGTAAAGAAAAAAAGCATATTGAATATTTATCCACAGCCCCTCCCCTGAAAATCCCCATAATACTTACTCTGAGTGGTTCAGTCCAGCGAAGTCATGCCAGCAGCAGCACATATGCAGTTTCAAGCTTATATAACATGGCATTCAAGTCCTGTTTAATTTTTATTAAAGATAAAATGACCTTATCAGTCCATATAGAGAAAAACAATCATCTATACCAGCTACCAAACAAAGGCTGGGATTCATAAACCCATTTAGTAAGAAACAAAAACAGACATCACTTGCGAATTATTGCTATTTCTATTCAGAGCGACACAAGTAGTGAAGTGAAGAAGATTACAGTGCTGTACAAGACACATCCAGCATGATGTCGCGTGTCAATGACGTCACGCGCGCGCGACGCTCGTTTGTTTATCAACCCAACTTGCAACAAAATCCCATCGTGTTCAAACATTCTCCAAAAGTTTCGAGGAATATATACAGAGGTTTGTACCTTATTACCTCGATTTATTAATATTTCGACTTAAACTACCCTTCTAATCCGCGGTAGTTGGTATTTGAGTGGTTTCCGCGTGTGTTGTGCCATATTGAAGTTAAATCCAGATTAGCCAACTAAAACTGCTGACAGGTGAGAATGTATTTACCTTTATTTTTAGTTGTTGGCTTGATTTGTTTCTGTAATCTGCTTAATTTGCTTTTTCTGTATTGATCTTGTTTATTGCATGTCTCAGAAACGATGCATTACAACTAATCAATAACTCGGACTATGCATGGAGTTCAAACTCTCTAATATCTTATTTATTAATCACACACATATATGCAACCAGACTACATCGTTATATATACACGATGTTTTACTATATGAGGCTATTTTTAAAAGTACAAATTCTCCATGTGGTTTCTTTAATACAAGTAGGTCATAAATCCTGCATGCATAATAATGATTTAAAATTAAGCTAAATGCTTTTCAAAAGTAGTTTAAGATGGTGTATAGTATGTCACACCACAATATTTCATGTCAAATACACACATAATGTGTATGAATGAGATTAGGTGACTAATAGAATTTAATATTATTATTGCATTTTTATTTCATATCAAGCTTCTAGATTAAAATGTATGTAACCGTATGAGAAAATGTGTATATTAGCACCATTTAACATATTTTTTTTCCAGTAGTCCATTTTAAATGGCCCTGCAGTAAAAGAAAATAAAAATACAAATGTTCCTTGTCTATGTAATGTAATAAAATATAATATAATAAAAGAATTAGACAAAAGTTTTATTTTAAAAGTAGTTTCAGATGCAGAATAACAAACATTTATCAGTGTCCTGTATGACAAATCAAGTCAACTACCCATATTCTTTATATACAGTATTATATTATAATGAATATTAGGGTCCACCCTTTCCCACAAGCCGCATGTTTTGGCGTCAACATTTAAGTAAGTAAAATGCAACTCTCTGGCATGAGAAGCTTCAGCATTGTTTCTAACCGGATGTGTCTTCCTAGGGTTGTTTGGAGAGAGAGCGATCAGCATGTCGTCGTTCTCCGAGTCCGCGCTGGAGAAGAAGCTGTCTGAACTGAGCAACTCGCAGCAGAGCGTTCAGACTCTGTCTCTGTGGATCATTCATCACCGCAAACATTCATCGCTAATCGTGCGCGTGTGGCACAGAGAGCTGAAGAAAGGTACGAGACCGTTGCACTGCTGTCAGCTGCAGTTTCAGGTTCACAGTGCTAGCAAGGCAACAAACAGGAGTATAAGGCTGTGTTCACACTTGGCATGTGTGGTGCGATTGCGCTGTTAGTGCGATTCTTTAGAGTAAGTGTGAACGCTGCCATCTGAACCCTGGTGCCACCAAACAAGCAGACTGAGACGCTGAAAAGATGTGACTCGGGGTATGATTGCACTTGTGGTTCGGTTCGTTTGGTCCGGACCACAAAAAAAAATTTGTCCTGATCCGCTTAGCTTTCACATTGGCATTTTTAACACCGAACCTAAAAACACAGAACTTAAAGATACTGAACCTAAAGGCACAGGGATACTGTATGTTCACAACCTCATTGATTGCCTTTTATTACATATATTTCGTGACAGAACTAACCAATCATCCAAAATAATACTGTGTTCTGGGATAAATGCGTTCATTGTATGTACGTAGCTACATATGCTGGTATTTTGACCCGCTGAGAACTCGTTAAGAGCTTATAAAATGTGTAAAGGAGTCAAAACAGCGGCACACACAGACACAGATCTGCTGTGAGGAGACGCGGTTCTGATGCCTGTACCGAACTGTGATGGACAACATCACGACTATGACGAGAGAAAACAGGAATGCTTGAGCATTCTGTCCTTTGTAGGGTCGCGTCTTCCTGTTTTTGGTTCGTTTACATGTCTTTGGTCTGTTGTGTTCATATATCATTCGAATCGCACCAGAGTTGGTTTGGAAGCGGACCGAGACCCATCTTGCTTGTTTGGTGCACACCAGAGTTCAGATCACAGCGTTCACACTTATTCAAATGAACCACACTAACAGAGCAATCGCACCAGAATCAAACATTTTAATCGAATCAAACATGCCAAGTGTGAACACCGCCTTTCCATACTTTCCAAACAAAGTATGATGCAAAAGAAATATGAACGCAACACAGACCAAAGACATGTAAATGAACCAAAAACAGGAAGTGATGTCACAAGACGCAACCCTAAAAAGGTCAGAATGCTCAAGCATGCCTGTTTTTTCTCATCATAGTGGCGATGTTGCCATTCAGTTCGCTACAGGCATCACAACCACGTCTCCTCAGCAGTGTGTCTTGACACACACAAATCTTCATTTGTGTGTGTGACGGAGGGATTCCTGACGCTGTTTTGACTCCTTTAGACGTTTTATAAGTTCCCAGCTAGTCAAAATACCATCATATGTAGCTACGCTCATACAACACGCTCATTTATCCCAGAACACAGCATCGTTTTGGATGTTCGGTACGGTTCGTCGCGAATTATACATTAAAAAAAGCCGACCAGTCAGGGTGTGAACGTCTCCCTATGCCTTTAGGTTCAGTGTTAAAATGCAAATGTGAACGCTAAGAGGACCAGGACTACATTTTTTTATTTTTTATGGTCTGGCCAAAGAAACCAAGCGAACCGAACCACAAGTGTGAACACAACCTAAGACCAAACTTGAACTTTCTGAGTTTAGTCTGCACAAGTCATCTGGTTTGTGAGGACAAGGTTAGGCTTCAAAAATGACTGAAATGCTCAAACTGAGCCTTTGTTTTAAAGTTAATCATGATTGAATCGAATAAAATGTGTTTGTTGTTCAGCTAAAAGAAACAGGAAGTTGACGTTCCTGTATCTGGCTAATGACGTGATTCAGAACAGTAAGAAAAAGGGTCCTGAGTTCACCAAAGACTTCGAAGGCGTCCTGGTGGATGCCTGCTCACACGTGGCCAGGTAAACTCCCCTTCACATGTGCTTCATGCGTCCATCGGCAGGATTGTGTCCTTTCTCATGCGTGCTGTGTGTGTTTCTCTGGCAGAGATGGAGATGACGGCGGAAAGAAGCACATGGAGAGGTTGTTGAATATCTGGCAGGAGCGTAGCCTCTACCGTCCAGACTTCATCCAGCAGCTCAAACTGGCTATCGAGGACTCAGACAGTCCCAAACACAAGCCCACAGGTCTGAATAACACCAGCACACTGCAAAATGCACAGTACATACTGCGTACTGACACACATTTGACTGGTAGTGTATGTTTAGTGTGTCATGCTACCCCTACTACACATATTCATTTTGTAATATGTGCATTGTGCTCATTAAAATATGCAAATGTCCTTTTCATCCAGATTTGTTTATTGGTTTTTAAGCACAAAAAAGTGATAACAGTAACAGAGCGTAGAAATATCTAATATCCAAAATGTTCTCAGTGCATTTAATCATGGTTATTTGTGTAAAGACTAAAGATGTCTGTCTTAACGTCTGGCAGTCTAGTCAAATAATGAGTCAAAAAGACTGCATCCGAAATCGAATACTTCCCTATTATTTAATATTATGCGAAAAACAGTACGCCGACATATGTCTGAATTCATACGCTGCGTCCCAAACCGCATACTATCCGTCCTAAAAACTATTCAAAGTTAGAATCAGTGTCCCAAAATCATAATTTATAGAGTTGAAATGAGTTTTCCAAAGATACCTGGATGGGTATTTTGCACTTTTTTGTGCGTAAAACTAATTAAACCTGGGAGAAAAATAAAATTTGCATGCTGTTCACAATATACATACTGCAGAAATTAGTAGTATGCATCACTAATCAAACTAAAGTTTCCATTTCTCATGATCTTTTCATCTTAAAGTTTTTGCTAAAATAATTGAAATTAGCTTTGAATTTCGTTAAAATCTAGAATTGAAAAGCATGATGAAGTGCTCATCACATGTTCCTCCTGTAATGGTTGTTTAAAAGCATCCCAGAATGCACCTGGTGCGGTTGTTTGACGAGCAGAGCTGCAATCTAGACGCAAAAGAAGAAGCTCTAATATGAGAGAGATTTTATTTCTGTCACTACATCATTCCCAGACTCGCATGTGTTTCATCGCTGCACTATTATCCTAACACTCAGAAAATAGTCTGAATAAAGGATGCGTGTGTGTGAAGTAACAGTTGCATGCTCTTTTGTGGCAGATGATAGAAAAAACTTGAAGAGAAGCTACCAGAAGGTGCAGGAGGAAGAGGAGGAGGAAGATGATGACTACAGAGTTCAATACTCTCCTCATGAGACGGACGCAGCCGCTCCACAGCTGGTATGATTTACACTGACTCAAAGACACATGATTCTAATGAACGAACACCCGCAAACACACCAAATGCTGGTCAAATCAACTGTGGCGAGTAACGCTCTCAAATCACCAGCCACTGTGGCGTGTGACTATGTTTACTCACTTTGCTGGGGAAGTTCGTGTGAGCAAATCTGCGCAGATTTAGAGCAAATACTCAACTCGAGTCCTCATGATATATTAAATACAGCGTATTGCACAGAATCTGACTTACTAATCATATCTGACTTACTTGAACATATCTGACTTACTTGAACATGACCGTCACTACACAACAGATAACGGCGCGCTTGTTCATTTGCACTGAAGCAATAGCGAAGATTAAAAAGCATTTGGTTATTTTTATAACATTGTTATTTTGCTAAACATCCTACATTTTTTTATATGTTCTTTGTACTGTATTAATCTGTCCAACTAAAACACATTTTTGGTGATGAGGATGAAAGAGGAAGGAGGAGATGACAGGATTTTGTTTGAATAAGAAATGAGAAATTAATGTATGAATTAAAAAAAAATTTGATATATATATATATATATAGCTGTGACGTAGTTAATCTGGTTTATTTCTTATTCTTTCTTTTATTTCTTTTCTCTTTTTTGGCTAGTAGAAGTTCTGAATGGCCAGTCAAGTCAAGTCACCTTTATTTATATAGCGCTTTTTACAATACAGATTGTTTCAAAGCAGCTTTGCAGAGATAACAGGAAAATAATGTTGTAATAATATTGTTAAATATAAAACTAAATGTCCCCAACTAAGAGCCAAAAAACCCTGATTTTAACCCTTGTTTCTTTGATCAATTATGGTATTTGTTTCCACTGCTATTATTGCGATGATGCCGTTTTGAATATGGCTCATCTGATCAGATTTTAGAGATGCATCTCTCCAGGTTATTGAAGATGAGTGTGATTGATTGTGATGAATGTCCTGATCCCGCAGACGGAGGATCTGGTGAAAGCGCTGCAGGATCTGGAGAACGCGGCGTCTGGTGACGCGGCCGTGAGACAGAAGATTGCATCACTTCCACAGGAAGTGCAGGACGTTTCCCTTCTAGAGAAGATCACAGGTGAGTCCTCACAGGTGACCATGTATCCGACATGTACGGGCGCATTCACCCAGATTCTGGTTTTCCATGTAAACATGCATTAAAAGTAGAGGTGTAACAATACACATATACGTATTGAACCGTTCGGTACGAGGCTTTCGGTTCGGTACGCATTACATTTGTTACCACACAGCGCTAAGAGATCCAGTAAAGAAAGCATTTGAATTCTCCACTGAAGTAATAACATCGCAGCGAGATCTAGTGAGAAACATTCAAATCTCTCCATTATTAATGGATCAAACAGCGCTGACGTGCAAACCAGGAGAAACATTGTGCCATGAATCAACTAGTTATAGGCTTTAAGTCCACAGATCTGCATCATTCACCGTGGGTTTACTGGAGTGACACTCACTGTAACCATGGATGTTTGGCAGGAATAGTGAAATGCTTTCAAGTCCGTCACACATCTTTTTCCAGCACTTCAAAACTGAAATAATAATCATATTTAAATGTAATTTTTAATGTGATGACCAAAAAATTGTTTGTTCATCCTTGCCCCCTTTTATAAAACTAAAAGTTTCAAGATGTAGGAAAACTCACACTTTTAATACATTTTTTTTTTGGTTTAATCAAGGACATTTCTCTGGCATTTTTGCTGTATCGAAAACGTACCGAACCGTGACATCACTGTGTTGTTTCGAACCGAACCGTGAATTTTGTGAACCGTTACACCCCTAATTAAAAGTATAGTTCACCCAGATATTAAAATTCTGTCAATAATGACTCACTCTCATGTCGTTCCAACCCCGAAGACTTCGTTCATCTTTAGAACACAAATGAAGATATTTTTGATGAAATTCGAGAGTTTCTGTCCCTCCATTGACAGCTACGCCACTGCAACTTTCAAGGCCCAGAAAGATAGTAAAGACATCGTTAAAATAGTCCGTGTGACTACAGTGGCTCAACCTTAATGTTATGAAGCGACGAGAATACTTTTTGTACGTAAAAAAAAACAAAAAATAATGGCTTTATTCAACAATTTCTTCTCTTCTGGGTTCTACGTCAAAACGGCGCTTCATTAGCTTAAATGCTTCATATAGAGAGCTAGAATATTACAGATCACCCTTTCTCTTTCCATTTGCTCTGTTTTTTTAAAAACTGAACTTCAAACTCATCGACTCAACTTGATTCATTCTTGAATTGAACTTTTGCCTGTTTGGTGATTAGATTAACGACAGCAATCCTGTTCCCCTTTTACACACTATGCGCTTATTATAGTTATTACAATAATTAGGTACTAACCCCAAACCTACCCTTAAACCTAACCTTAACCAATGCAGTTACCTTATATTACCCAGTACTTTCTTAGGTAAGTACACGTACGTACTGTAAAATAAAGTGCAACCAGATTAAGTGTTTTTGAACTGAATGTGACGCGTCCGGTGTGAAACCTGTCGGTTGTCCTAGCCAGCCGTGACCCATCCTGTGTTTAATCTGTGTTTCAAAGAAAGAAAACCGTGTAAATAACTAACATTAAAGATCAAAGTAAGCATACAGATCATTGACAAATTGCTTTTCTTGTAAGATGTGCGGTGTAATCGGTCACTGCAAATAAGGCTTTTCTTACTTGGTATTTTTGTCTTGTTTCCAGTCCAAATATCTAAAAAATTCAATTGCAAAATGCATTTACTAGATGAGTGACATGCCATACGATATTATGTCCAGTTTCCGGGGGAATTAATCAAAATTAAGTGAGTTGATGCTTAAAAAAAGGTAAATGATCAGCCAATGGGGTTGGAAAAATAATATTAATTCAAACCGAAACAAGATGATTTTTCTGACCCCATTCGCAGATAATTGTGCTTGTTTTGAGAAAAAACTCACTTAATTTGTATTTATTTCCCCAGAAAACAAGACTTAATATCTTATGTCATGTTACTCATCTAGTAAATGCATCTTGATTTTTTTAATTTTTAGATATTTGGACTGGAAACGAGACAAAAATACGAAAAGTATTTCACTCAGTTTGAGGGTTGACTTTCAGTTTTGTATTATTTGTTGTATTTATTTTCATTGTTTTTAAAAAAATATTATTTCTTTTGTTGTGCTTCTGTTGTATGCACTTTGGTCAACAGTGTTGTTTTTAAAGTGCTTTATAAATAAAGGTGGATTGGATTGGAATTAAGAAAAGCATGTTTTGCAGTGTGTTGTCACAGGTTTACTATTAATCGTCGGGTAAATTCCCTCTCCATTCACACCTAGTTCTGCATGAATGGTCCCTGACTCTGTCTAAGAGGAAGTGATGTGTGAGGAAACTCTCGCTGTGCTCTGCAGATAAACAGGCGGCAGATAAGCTGTCGAAGACGGTGGACGAGGCTTGCCTTCTGCTGGCCGAGTATAACGGACGGCTGGCCGCGGAGTTAGAGGACCGCAGACAGCTGGCCCGTATGCTCACAGAATACATCCAGAGCCAGAAGGAGGCGCTCAACGAGAGGGAGAAGAAGCTGGAGGTACCAGAGAGACTCACACATGATTTAAAGCTGCAGTCCGTAGCGTTTTTTGAGTTAAAAATTATACAAAATACATATTTGAGAAAATACATAACCAGCCAGTGTTCAACACTCTCTGCTTGCCGTAGCTCGATTCAAAGCGGTGAGCTGGTTATAATGTTTTTAACTCCAGTGGTACTGGTGGATTTCCGCGGGAGATTCGAGCATGTCTTTGCGTCATTACGTCACATCTGTATACACACACATCTGCACACACACATCTGTACACATAAAGAAGAGTCTTGGCTAGTATAGGCAATGTTGTGTGTGAGGATGTTGGAGGTGGAGATTTATAGCCTTTTCTCACAGCTCTTGATATAATTAAACTTATCAATTTGATGGCGGATCCAGAACGGTTCAAACGACGACCACCAGTGACAACAGATTCACCCGCTGTAAATGCAAAAGACTTTGTTCGGAGTTCGGAGTGGCTACAGAAAGAAGAGACTGCAACCGGACTCATGCGAAAACTAGGATACATATCGGAAGGACATTACATGTAGTCGCGCAATGCTGACGTTGTTAACATTAACAATTTGAGAACAAATTGGTTTTGCGTGATATGATAAGCGATTTTTAGATTTAATCAGCGCGATTTACTGCAATGTCAGAACCAGAACAAAAGTGGATGTTACTAGTTCAGATGACATTTTCCGTTGAAAACTCTTATGTTGGTCATACTTCCAAAAAGAGTAATCTGTGATTCTGAATGCCAATATCCACACCGGCGCGGCGACTGACACGCACACTCTCCTCAAACACTGTGTTCATCCGCGCTGTGCCGTGTCGAGGGTGTCGAGGCACAACTCGCGTATAGTTGATAATTCCGCGAATGACTGCAATTGCAGATTTCGAACAGAGATGGCGACAAAGAGGGGAAAACTCTGGACTGCAGCTTTAAGGAAAAACGTTGTGCCTTTTTTTCTCAAACTAGTATGATCTTCTTTCTTCCATGGGAGAGTTTCTGCTGAATATCAGAGCTGCTGCTTTCAACACATATACAGTGAATGTGATTTTTGTCTTAACCTTCCAGCTTCAAAATAGTAGTAGTCCATATGACTTATCACTAATATATCTTTTTTTTAATTGTGCTTGGGCCTAAATTTGGGTTTAATTCCTCACACAAAACTGGTTTCAGAAGACTTTGAATATAGCGACGTGATATACACAACTTTTATGATACTTTTGAAATTCTAATGGTACTTTTTGTCATTTTTGGTGCTTGAAAACAAGCTCTGATATTCTGTAGCGCTTCCTTTTGTGTTTCATGGAAGAAAGTAAGTCAAATATGATTGGAAAGACATTTTTCATTCAAAAGTATGGGGTTTGTAAGATATTTCAGTAAAAAAAAAAAATTAGTCTCTTATACTTACCAGGGCTGCATTGATTTAAAAATTTTTTAGTAAAAAACAGTAATATTGGGAAAATATTATTAGAACAGACAGAGGACTAGTGTGAATTTCAACGTGATGCTTTACTTTTTACAGTGAGAGAGGGTAGCGAAACATTTAATAACTGACAACTGTTTTATGATATAAATATTGCTCTATTTAATATTATTTCACCATTTTAAATTGAAAATATGCTATAATTTACAACATGATTAATGTAATTCATAACTGAATGTGACGAGTCAGGAAACCTTTACTGTTGTCAAAGTATTAGACATACGATTAAGAGTGAATGTGCATATTTTAAAATAAAATATTATTTGCAAATAGTTAAAATTGATTACTTCATAACTACAATTATACCTAGAACTTCTTTTGCCGTTCCTATTTCTTACTCTTTACTCCCTTAATCCATTATTTATTTAATTCCTTTCAATAAAAAAGTCCAATTACTTCCAATTACAGCCTTGGTTTTTATGAATGAATAAATCTTTATTATTGTGTCATGCGTATGATTACGCCCAGCCCGCATGGGCTTACAAGACACCAACATTAGTATACAGAAATAAGAAAAATAATATACAAGATAGACATCGAATACGTTGCTCCCAAATAAAGACAAGCATTAGAAATTAAATAATAATAGCAATAGTGCATATGTATTCCGATACATGCATGTATGTAATCTTACACGCATGTATTCTCATTTATATTTATATAATGGTACCACCCATATAAACCCATATGGGTTTGTATGTAGTTTGAATGGTATTGTACATTGTCTGATCCATTCGTTCATTGATTGATTATTGTTCTTGCAGGAATACAAGCAGAAGCTTGCTCGTGTCACACAAGTGCGTAAGGAGCTCAAGTCGCACATCCAGAGTCTCCCGGATCTGTCTCTCCTCCCGAACGTCACGGGCGGTCTCGCACCGCTGCCGTCTGCCGGAGATCTGTTTTCCACTGACTGAACTCTAAGTCCTCTAAGACACTGGCTTCCTCCCGACCCACAGAAACACCAGAGGAGAGCAGAGCGACTGATCAAGATCCCTCGCCCACTTTTGTATTTCAGTAGTTCTCATGCCAGCCAACAAGGTTACGAACCTCACAGAGATCAAACCCACCAGTCGACCCGCCATTAAACCGGACTCAAGAGTGTGGAGATTTTGTTTTGGTGTGACTTTGCTGTGGAAAGCAACAATCTTTTGCTTTTGTCTTATACCTGTAGGTTTTTAGTTTTAATGCTCCAAGTACAAATTTTGCTTCATTTTGGTTTTGGAAGAGACTGAACATGAGGATTCGATTTTAAAGCCCTCACCGCTGTAGACTGAGTTCTTTATATCAAGAGAAATTAATTAGGAAACTCAAGCTCATCATCAAACTGATATATTTTGGTTAACTGTTCTTCTTCAAATGATTATTTTGCTGATAAATACAACAGATGTGCTGATATTTGTGGAAAAAATACAGTGTGATCCCATTTTCTTCTATAGTCACTGTACGTTTACAGTGTTTCTCATTAAATGACCGAACACATTCAACAACAAAATGCAGTTTGATACGAGTGAATTCTTGAGATTTAAAATGACTGGATTGCTGTATTATCAGATGGGCGTGTAAATCATGATGTGTGAAGAGTCCATAAAATATAAACTGGTCAAACGTGTTTAGATTCCTAGACATGAACATCAAGCTGAAATAATATTGGTTCAGCTTTTTCTATGGATCTTATAAGTCTTTGAAAGACAGGCTTTATATGTATACATACACACACACATATACACTATAAGTGTGTGTGTGTATTGTATTATCTTGGTTCATTAATTCAAACCTGACCCACTGTTAAGCTGAAGAGCCATTTTGTCTTCATTAACGCCCATGTCTAGCCTAGATCAAATGTTGAAGAAGATATCCTGCCATTTATTTTATTTTCTGGACCCAGTTTGGTTTAAAGACACAGGCAGCATTAAGATGTTTAACACAACATGGATTGCTACTTGAGCATAAAGAATAAATTAATTCTCTTGGTAATATTTTGTTTGCAAATTCTTTATTCAGAATCAACCTATTTTTTTACAGTCTATGGAATCAACATGTGAGTTGTTGTCCTTTCTTGTAAGTGACAGGAAACATCCACCATAACTGAATACAGAATATTTATTAAGACTTGAAATGCTTACAATACACGATAAACAATAGAAAATACAGCGTTCAGTGTTAAATCACCACTGCTAGTTTTTGGTCAACGGTCCATAACGGGACTTGATTTGTCATGACACCGGCTACTTTACATTACTCTGGCTGTTTTTGCACAAACAGTTCAATCGCAGGGTTTATAATAGCAGGAAAAATGCGGTTTTGAGCTCTCACCAGTCTCATGACATGTGACATACACAGAGCCTTGCTCGATTCGTGACCAATCAAAACCTAGTGCTATTTGTGTAACCCAATCAGATTCAGACTAAAAGACATGCTGGTTTTATTTTGCGTGACAGACGAGACAGCATCTTCGTCAATGAATGATGTCTCACATGCCGGGAGCTGTTCTACTAAAAAACGCAACTTGGACCACCATGCTTCGTCAAGGTAAGACGTTATTATATTTCAGAATTGCTCGACCAAGACGTTTCAGATCAGAGCCTCTTCATTGGCATATTTCAAACACAACAGAAACTGCATGTTGCAGAAGGCGACCCGACATTTCTGTTTATTATACTTTAAATCCAAAATATCTCGAGCCCATTTCACACAGAGATTCCGGAAATACACAAACAATGTGTACCGGTCCGGGATTTGTCCCGGGATTTTGATTTTGGTTAATTCACACTGACAGTGTTTTTCTGGAATAGTTACGTTCGTTCACACACATTATGAAAAACTTTCCTACAAACTTTTATTAAAAGTCAGTCTTTTTTCAGACCGCTCTCGTTAAAGGTGCACGGCCGCCAGGGTCATTATTGCGCGAATGTTTAATGAACAACCCATGTAGTAGACTATGAAAACAAACACATTGCGCTTATCTGGGCAAACATTTATGGTGTGAATAACCAGCATCTAAACAAACGTTTGGCAAAGACTTCACTTTTGGCTTACAGTCAGAAGTTACACTGTTTGCGTATTAGATCAAGCCACAGTGACACCACAACCTCTGCGGTGACAGATTAGGATTTCCCCTGCTTGTGCGCACCAGGGAAGCCTGCTATATTCATAAATGCATTTGTTTGAGCCTGCAAGGTGGGAATGTCCAGTGGAAACAAAATGAACTGCGACACAATAAAAGTGCTGAAATTCTTGAGTTCTGAAAGTGCTGTAATTGTTTGTGATCACTCTGCTTACAGAAGGTTGTAATCATCACTGCTGCGTTGATGCATTTTCCCAGCTGCCAAATATCTTTAATGATGAATGATATCTTCTATGATTTAATTTCTGGCACTACGGCATTCCTGCGCTGTGTCGGAGATGTTATTGTGTCTCTAATAAAATCGGACATCATGAGCTATCATTTAGCTCATTCTCCTCGGACCATGCGTTTAATTGGCTTTGACGGCTATCAGTTCTTGGCAATTCCTCATTTGCCCTCTCACGTCTGGCAGGTTCAAAATTATACGGCTACGGGCCATCATACATGTTGGCTCTTGCCACCTCTTCCTCATCCCAGTCAGTCGCGTGTCTGTCGCTGTGTTTGGCAGGTGCTTGTGTGGGCGCTGCCGTCCCATGGAAACTTGTTGGAAAGCTTGTGCTGTAGAGAAGTGAGTGCGTTTTGGTCGCTGGCCGAGGAGCTCACCCCGCGACCAGATGTGACGTGCCTCACCATTGTCAATCTACCTACTATACGTGAATACGTAATGTGTGGCGCATCACAGCTAGTGCAAGATGAGCATTTGTGGTTAAAAAGTATATAAATATTTATTATTTTTATAAAATGGCCGATGGTTTGTCTAGATCAGACTCTTATTCCTCGGCTGGGATCGTGTCGAGACTTTTAATCTGCACTGAAACTCAAATTTGGACCTTCAACCCGTTGGACCCCATTGAATCACAATGAAATGTTTTCCTCAAAAACCTTAATTTCTTTTCGATTGAAAAAAGAAAGACGTGAACATCTTGGATGATGTGGGGGCGAGTAAATTATCAGGAAATTATAATTCTGAAGTGAACTACTCCTTTAAATTCACATGTTGTTTAAATGTTCTATACCTTTTCAGTTGCACTGTTACTTCTTCTGGCCAGCTGCACAAGCTCTAATGTTCCCACGACTGTGAAGACCGTTCAACAAGGAGAGACTGTGAACGAACCCGTTATAAACGTTTCTACACTGGAGGAGCATGACCAGCTGATGGCGTATCATGGAGGAAAATTAAGTGCTCAATATTTCTGTGATAACGGGACATGTCACAACCTCCCAGCATCGGTGTGCCAGTTTCAAGTTTACTCAGGGGATTTGTGTCTCATCATCCCCAATGCCAACGTCAGTAACTCTGGCAAATACAATGTCGTCCTCAATGGATATAAGGATGTCCGGAACTTGATTCTTTATGTTGAAGGTCAGTATTTTACAGTAATATTTTGAGTCAAAACTGATTTGAGGCATTCCTGCACTTGTAAAATGTTGGCCTTTGTCCTGTTTTTGCCATCCTTTACAGAGGCTCAACAACGGTCATTCTCACCCCCTGTAACTGCAGTACCTGTCGTTCAGTTCGTTGGCCTCTTCTTGCTCATTTGTTCAAACTACTAGGTAAGTCTCTTGATATTCATGTTTGGGACATGTACTTAGGATTATTATTAAAAAAATTTTTTAACTATGCACAAATAAATTCAATCAAAATCAGTTCACTCGTCATCAATCACCCTTGAAAGATCTTGGACTGAATGTGGTAACACACTGTATTAACTGTGGTATTTTGGCATTAGTTTGACTGCTTGTGTCTGTATATTTGGCATAAATATTTTATATTCACACTGGCGTTGTTATGTTTTGGTTGAAGCAGAGGAGGAAGCAGGATCCAAGTGCAATAGTCTTTTATTAAAGGCACACCGTGGACTTTGTGACCTAAAGAGTTGACGCAGATGAGTTATTTTAAATGATTCCTCAGGCCAATATACAGCGTTTGACACTATCAATGCTCCGAGCGGGGCTGCCCTCTTGAAATATCGCCCATCTAAGTTTGGAGAAGGCGCACCGTCTTTGGCCAGGTCATGTGACCTGGAGAACGTATCGCTTGACCACAGGCTCTGATATACTCATGGAGCTAAGGCTTGCTGCTATTTTTCCGCCTGCTTGACTCCTGGCCATGGCTGAGGCAAGGAAAAAGTTTAAAACTGCTAAAACAAGCAGGGACGCGTTTGTGTGCATTTTATTTTGTGATTTCACCGGAATGAATAGAGAGTCTCCGGCGTTACACCTGACGTTATACCGGCGATAGATTGAAACGCGCGTCCGAGTGAAGACTGCGCGCGCCGCCACAAGAGACACTATGTATCCATGACACTGATAGCAGCGGACACGAGCGCTCCGGTTGAGTTCAAAAACACATTTTAGAGCTAGATCTCTTATTTAAAGGCACACTATGCAAGATTTGTACCTTAATATAACTGTAAGGATTCATGGGCGGATCTAATCCGTGGGGAATTTGCATATCATAATTAATAATTGGTAATTAATAATTATTCATACATGTTTGGATTAGATCAGTCTTACATGTTAATAAATCTCCCGATAAGGGAGGATCTGTCATTTTACCTGCCTGCGTGCATGTTAATCCCTGAAATTAACCACAAGTTGATTGCAGTTAATTACACGGACCATGTTTCACAAACAGGCAAAATGAATTAGCTCAATTGTCAGGATAATATTTGTGGGGCTCCACAATATCATCTTACTTTATAGGATTTCCGGAAACGCAATTCTCTGGCCAGAAGAATTGGGTTTCCCGCCCTATAAACACAACACCTACTCTTTAAGGTATTTTTAATTTTAGTAAGCTTGTAGCATAAGATCTTTTGCACTTAAGGGACTTGAAACTGAGCAAAGAGACAGCACATCAATCAAATGAATATATAATTAATTTAATAGAGGCATGACTACTTATGTATTTACTACGGTTACACGGGATATATGTATTTACAAACACATAGACATCAATGAACAATACAATAAGACATCAATGAACGAGAAATGCGTAAAGTTTAGACAATGGATAACTTACACGCGTGAGCGAGTAAGAGAGAGAGAACAGAGAATGGGGAGAGAGAGAGAACAGAGAACATTGGCAGAATTTCATTGGCAGGAAGACATTCACCTCTCCGATTACAACACGAAACATCATCTTAAAACTTCTTAGAAGCTCTATAAAGAGATTATACTTGCAATCAACTTATGTTATGGTCTCTCTCTGTGTCGAGGCATTCCTGTACGGCCCTGTCTGGCCGCGTGAGCTGAGTCCTTTGTGTGTGAGGAAGCGTCACGTGGGCTGCTTGGCGCGCGTGTTGAACGGAGGTTTAAAGTCTTTGTTGTAACATTTCCTAAGGGAAATAGTTCGACTAAGTTCGTTTCACTTCGTGGAAGTGAACTGAGTCGACTACGGAAAACAAAACTTTGACTACCAAAAAGGAAATAAAGATCTCTACGGGGAAATCACGCGGAGTTAAAGTTACATCTTTGCATGGCTGGTGAAGAAGCGCGTGCTTCGCTCGGTCCGGCGCGTCACGCGGTCACGTGCGCATGTTTCTCCTTCAAAGCGAGCGCGCGTTCGTTTAAAGGTCCCTTGTAGATGGATTTGCTGCAGAGATATGTCACGGGGTTTTCTTTTCAATCGTCGATTGGAATTAAACACAGAGACTTATCTACAACTGAAAAACACAAACTAAACTAGAAACAAATAAAAGAAAGGCGAAGAGCTCGCCCGGAGGCGAGACGTTACATTATGACACGAGGACAAGGGAGGAGCAAAGACGCGGAGAGGGAGGCTCAGTGCTCTTTAGAGGAACTGGAGTCCACACCTCTGAGGTGCGAACTGGCCAATGACATTCAACGAAACTTTTGTCGGCCAAATTCTCTTTGTCTTGTCAAAGTTAAACTATGGCCGTGTCCGCCTCTTTTATGACCAGTCAGAATTTGTCAGAATCATTCCACAAGATGGTAAAAACATAGAAAACATACATTTTACTGTAATCTTCTGTATCTGACCAAATCAGTTGGAATGAGATAATTAAAACGGTACCAAACACAACATTTACACATAATTGGAATACGAAGATATATCTTAATACATAACTATAAACTCTCAAGAGTTTCACTGATACGCTAGGAGATCATATCTAGACTACCATGGACTGGGAAACACACAGACATACAGGAATATATCGTATACAATTGGTAATGGCTCGTTTTATGAGTGTAATGTAAAAGTCCATTATGTGTGTGTGTTGGTTCGTGTGTGTGTGTGTTAGAGTTCTGTTATCTCTCTTGCAGAGATGGGGGAGGGCATGGAATGTTTCAAGCCTTTTATGACTCTGGCCATTCCTGAGAGGGAGAGTGTGTGTGTGTGTGTAAATTTACACTCCAGGCTTTTTTTTGGTCTTTAGCAGGATGTATTTAGTCCTTTCAGATTCACCCTCGCCCAGTCCTTACATAACAGCTTCAAAGGGGTATCAGGCCGAGTGCAGAGACGCTCTGCGTGAGTGGTATTTACGGCAGTAACGTTAAATACAAGTACTCCACAGCGACTCTAGGGGTCGCTGTTTGACAAAAACGGAATTCCTGCATAGTGTGCCTTTAAATAAACTCAAAACTTCAAAAACACAAACGTAGACTCGGGAACGGAACAACCACCATAGTGCAACAATAAGAACTGACAAAGACTGAACTAAACACAGGGCTTACATACACAGACAGACAAGCTTAATAAGATAACAAGGGGGAATGGCTAATAAGAAACACCTAGGGAGACTAATCAACATTAAACATAACAGGGACTTAAAAACATGGAACAAGACTGGGGAACACAGGTTGAAAACATCAGTGGCGTACATTAAGGCACTATATAATCAAAGTGGATTTGAACTGAAGATTTGAACTGTTCTCGGGACACAGTCAGGGTGTCAAGTGTTTTCATTTTTTAGGCTTTTTACAATACAAAGTGCAATTTATTATTACCATATTTGTAGGGCAAAAGCAATGGTTTGAGATATTTCTGCATGTCACCTTTCACATTTTGTTGTTTCATTAATTGTGTAAATAAATTGAGGAAAGCCTATAACAGGCTTTTAAATGACCAGGTTCGCTTTTCCAGGGCAATAAAGGTGTAGGAATGGCTAAGGTATCTAGAATCTACCTTTTAAACTATTCACAGGAGTAGAAAATGTGACTGTAAATACCTTTTTTTTATTTTATTTTTTTATTTTTTTATAGAAACCAAACCACGCATGTTCTTACCACAATAAAATTTAGTTTCGAGAAGAACTGCACTTAAATTTATGTTTAGCTTCAACAAGTTTACAATTCAGTAGGTTTACATTCTGTAATTGTGGTTTTGTTTTGTTTTACAGAAGCTCGGCTTTCAGAGGACAACAACGATTTTGATATAACTTTCTCACGTTAAGCATTAAGTGAAATGATGCTCGTCCGGACCATTCTCATCAAGGTCCACAATTACAAGATGCTCAGGAAAATGGAGTAATGGGATATGAGGGATATAAGCTGGACTATTCAAAAGCTGTATTTAATCAGTAGGTTGTAGTCATGTAGCAAATAGATTTTTTTTTATAAATATACACACACTCATCCAGTTTAAGTGGTTCTTGAAAAAGAACCATATGTCTACTGTAAGGGGTATACAGTTAAAGACCCAGAACCAGATATGAAGAATGAAGACCCGGAGTCAGAATTATAAAAAATTAAAGAAAAGTTTTACTGAAGATAGTTTGCAGTTTCATCAGCAGAAGTCAGCTTCAAGACTCACACAGGAGTTCATAGGCCGCCTCCCTTACAGTTACAAAGATCACAGCAGTTATACCATTTCCAAGGTCTAAGCTACGTCATTGCTTACAGGCTGAATGATTCTCATTGGCTAAGAAACATTAAGAGCCTAAACAATTTAACACATGTGAGGAGATAGGAGTGCCTATCGCCATTAGTAAAGATAGTTGTCGTCCACTCAATAGATTTAGGTCTGTGGTGGCCTCGCAGGTTAGAGCAGGGCGCCGGGTTGTCTGGTCCGAACGTCCAGAACCTACATAGAATGTCATACGCACACACACAAATAACAGACACTAGCAAATAACAGCTCCCATCAAGGCTGAAGAGAGTCTGAGCTCCTTATTATCAGTTAAGTATACCAAAACATAATGCTAAAACATTCACTCGTTTGGGAGAAAAACAGATAACTGGCATTTACTCCCAAGGAAGGAAATATACTGGAAAGAATACACTTTAATACAACAATTAAAGTTCAATAGTAACGCTCAATATAGCTTGACCATCTGTCCAGCGAAGGATCATATGTGTCCATGCTGCCTTTAGGACCCTCTAACCTTTCTTCTGATCCCAGAGAAAGAGACAAACGGCCTTGTGGGTTACTTGGCCTTCGTGTCCTGTGTGTACTACGTGCAATCTCAAAGTAAGATTGGAATGCACCTAAAAGAAACTGGTTACTTCCATCACATGCATTTAAGAAAATATAATTTCACAAGCACAAAGAATATAAAAATGAGTATGTGATAATGAATATATTTGATTATTGATTTTTTATAAGGAAGTATATACGCATCCAAAAGGACTTATGATTATAGATGTATTTGAAGAGGCAAGGGATTTTGACCAACCCTTCAGTCCCCCGTTTTAGACCAATGTGGGGTCCAATACCGCCACGTCTGGTCTAACCAGTGAGGTCACTACGGAAGGGAGGAGTGGTGACGCATGCTCCCCTGACGGGTCACACTTGTCTCTTCACCTCGTCACGGACATGCTGGATACTAAAAATTCCAGTCCCCATTAAGAGGCTCTCCCACCTTCCACTCACAACAGGACATCAATGTAATTCTTCCTCAGTTTATCAGTCAGGTTAAAATTTTTATAAAACACATAACTGATTACGAAACAAGTACATATTTATTCTCCGGAAGCCAGGCTAAATAAGCAAGCACTGTTGCTGTATTCCTAGCATGGCCTAGATCCACAGTCACTACTCAGATCCTAAATGAAGACATTGTCTATAATCATGAATACCAGAATATATGCACTAGGTTTTTGTTTTATTTTTATAAAACTATGATTTCCAAATCCTTTTATTATAAACAAAGTTGGATGGTGAATCCATTATTTTCACTACCCCTTTTATAGACCCTTTAGGTTCAAAACACAATGGTTATCTAACTAAAAATAAACAACAAAAAATAAAATATTAATCATTAAGACCCATAATAATCGATGTAAGAACTTTAAGTCTTTACTGAAATCATCTTTCAGTTTACGGTCACATAGCATGTACCATTTTAATTGTATAACATCTTATACCCTTTTTTTGTTTGTTTCAAAAATAGAAATAAAATAAAACAAATTCACATCATCATTTCAGTCATTATTTTACCACTAAAATATAGAAGTGTTTCCCATTCTGCTTAATAAAGCTTTTGTTCATTCCTTATCTTTATATCACATTAATCCCTGTTAATCATACAATGCCTTATTATTTTTATTTTGAAACTCACTTTTCATACCATTTAAACTTAATTTGACTTCCATACAGTATTTGTCTATCAAATAGTTAGTCTAAAGATTAAGTAGTAAGTATATTACAAATATTACTTATTACGTATATTACTTATTGCAGTAAGTATATTACAAACATAAAAAAATAATAATATTAGCAGTATTGTCTCAGTCCCACTTATCTTTACAGTTTCACAGAAAACAAAATATTATGTTACTCAGATCCCAACCCCTAAGACAGCCATATAGCTGTTTTCTTAGACATCTAATGTCATACATTAATTTAATGGATTGAGAAATAAAACCTTTTCTTTTTAGAAGTTATATTCACTCCTCCTTTGTTCGCCCTCCGGGCTTTCAATAAAAATGAGGGAGCTCACTCTGGATAATTTGGATAGTGACTTAGCCAATGTGTCACTTTGTCTCTCTGCCGTCAAGTCTATATATATATGTATGTTTTTTTTTTTTCCTACGTTTATCCTTATGATCCCGCCTAGTTGTCTATTTAAATTTAGACCCTCAGTTGAATTTAGACAAGAGTTTTACCCCATAATGGACGGCAATCTTCTTTACAATTCCAATTTATATAAAATACTAATCCAGAGAGTAATTCAGATCAATATCATAAATGACAAAAGCATTCATAATTACCAATACCAGACAGAGCTGGAAAACCACTCCAATTAAAGCTCGTCCCATGTTCTGCATTGTCTTTTCATCAGATTGACTCAGAATTATCAACTTTTTCTAAAGTTTGTCATTTCACTTAACCCATCTGTAATGATAAAACACTAATTCCAGAGGTTAATGACACAATACCCTCAAAATCAGGAAATAATAGTACCCCAAACTAACACATACAAGACATGACGTGCAGTCACCAACAAATACACACATTCATACCTGACTATGAACTGCTCATATTCATATATTTTATATTGTTGCTAAAAGATTTAAATTTTAAATAAGATTTTAACCTTTCCATTTTCCTGTAGCTTCTATCTAATTTTACATGGTCCCTAAACCAGTTTCAAAGCATGCCTGTTCATTATTCATTTGATTTTAACAAGGTCAGCTGGGTTGTTTTGGTTCATTAACATTATTTTGTTTAAGCTTTCTTTTGCAGGCCAATGACAGAAAGACAGACAGAGTTACCATCCCTTCCTTCACTCAAGCAGTCTCTCTCACTATGAACCTTTGACCATTCACCTTTGTTAGCCAGACTTTTCTTGAATCTACAAAAACTGTCTTCATCTTTAGTCACCACCATGTCTAACGACCTTCAGGAGTTAAAAACCATGTTATAGACATACTAGTTCTAAATCAACTTCTATACATTTTCCTTGCCCATAAGGCAACCGACATCAAAAAGTTTTATTACTGTCTCCACAACAACTAATGGGAATCACTTCATGGCCCGACTGAACCCCGAAAGCCCATTCCTGTTAGCTCTTTATCTATAACCTCCATCAGGGTGTTTTTTTTTTTTCCTGGCATATTTGCAGACGCTTGTCACAATGAAAAACAAGCCATACAATTAATGCGGTTTCTTCTGGTGAGTGGTATAGAGGAGCTTTGCATTATGGGGCAGACTGCCGGGACTCGTCCCCGCTTCATCTCCCCTTAACGGTATAAGGACGCTGCTGGCCTCACAGCTCCTGCTCAACCCTCATACCTGTCTCACATAAAACATCTCCATTCAGGAGATGCCCAATGACTTTGCGTGATCCACTCTGGCTTAGGTTGCCCCCTGTCTGGCTAAAGAAGGTCTTACCCGTCATTGGGATGGTCACTCGTGCCCACTGGTGACCGCTTTTTTCCCATCACAGAATCTTTGACCGTTTTCTTCAACAAAATCTGTTGTTCTCTGGAGCTTAGGAAAGGCACAATCAAGAGTCACCAGGGCCATTCGGACTGCCTAATAGTTGTAACACAGGGAGACAGGTCAATAACAACAGTATTTAATCACTTAAATCCATTAACCATCTTAAAAGCAGCAACCTAGCTACTCAGTGGATTTAGATCACAACCATACATTCAGTGTACAGTTTCTGTAGCCGAAGGCGTCGGCCCACCCCCGTTTCATGGTGGGGACTAAGATCAGACAAAGAAGTTACTGGTCCTAAAATAACCTAATCAAAGATATCACTTCACTGTGTTTTAATTCAAATAGCTTATTATCACTAATGACAGGCTCAGATAACAGCTTTTAGCTGACATTGAATGAGAGAGACTCTGAGACATTCAGGACTGGCACACTGCACTCTCATAAACTTCTAACATCAAACCTTTATCTACCATCCTATAACTCTATCCCAGCTTAAGGCATATTTGCCAGAAATTACATGTGTTTCCAAATAAACATAATTTTTATAGTTGTCTTTATTTAGACATTACAAATTTCCACTCAGATTGAGTCTCTGTTGCACTGGCAGTTTCAGCCACAGCACACATCAGATTTAGATAAGCAAACTGTTTCATTACAGCCAATAACAAACTTATCTTTTGAAAGCAAAACATCAGCTTCTAGTTCTTTCATGGTCAACTTTTCAAGCTGTTTGTTTAATCAGCATTCAGCAACTGTTAATCCATTCCTGCTTCTGCTTATTTGATCTTCAATAAAAATAATTATTTTAGTTCTAAATAATGTTTCACATTTCTCAATCTTGATTTTAGTGTCAAGTTCTCAACCATAGTTTAATATTTGACTTAAGTTTTCTCTTGGAGTTTATCAATCTCCAATTAGGATTCACACTAACTTTGACGAGGCTAGACCTATCTGCTTGTGATACTTTTGCAGTTATTGTAAATCATCTGTGAGATAAGTCTCTCTATATCATCTAAAACCTTTTTAAAATGTTTAATTATAACACAATCATCCTTTTAGTTACTTTGATATATTTTGCAACTCACATTTGTTGGAGTCATTAATTTTACATCAACTAGTGTTCATCAATTCACTTATAAAAATTACTATTATAGATCTTTTCTTCAACAAGATTCACTTTAAGACTTCAATCTTTTGACCTTGTTTTTTTATCTCTTATTTTTCAGACGAAAAATGTTAATGTCGTCATTTAAACACTGATCAACTTTCAAACCCACATTAATACCAGAAATTTGTCACTATCACATTTTTTAAACACCTTCTCGTGGGCATTTACAGTTACGTATTAAATGGTCCTGATGACCACCATTAAAAACTCTCTCTGTCGGCTCCACTTACTGCACACTCTTGAAGCAGTGTGTGTCCCATTCAGGAATGCAAACAGAGCCACTGATAAGCAGTCCACTGTATTCTTTTACAGTCCACCAGTGGCGGATTTAATCATAATAGCCAAATCATAATCTTCATCATTATCATTGGCAGAACATTAATTTTCATAAGCTGCATGGAAATGCTCAAAATATTGTAAGTTGGTTTCACAAAGTTTCCTTTTAACTTTAGTCGCTTGTCGAGGGAAATTATCCCCGACCCAGAATTTACTTCACTTGCTTTTTGTAATCATCGTAAGCAATACAAGGCTAAACATTTAAATTTTCCAGTTTCTTTATTTGTTTGTAGCCAGTCAAGTTGTTTAAATTTCCAATCAGAATCAAAATACTGACTACCATTTACTTAATAATTTCTGCAAATTTCTTTGAAGTGAGGGCTTCAGAGCACAGCTGCTTACCATATCTTAATCATGGTTCATACTCACCTGAAGTTATTGCAGAAATGGAGGCGGCGATCTTTTAACAACACAGCTTGGCTTCTGCGTGATGAAACTGCAAAGTATACTCCAAAATCACAGTTACATATACTGGTCCACGCCAATTTGGGTCACAACTTCTTTTTTTTTTTTTCTCTCTCGGAATCGTTCCTGATGCATCCCTGGCAAACAACCCTATTATTGTTAGTATCCCTAACTGCCTGATTCACTTCACTAAGTTCGGGGATCCCCTATCTGAGATGGAAGAGATTGAGCAGGTTTTCGGTGCCACTGGACCTACAATCCAGGGACGTACTCTGCTGGGGTGTTGCTATACCAACAATGCCCAATGGAGCCCCCACAGAACACGCTTCGCTTGCGCTGTCTGCTCTTGTTAAAACTTTAAACAATGCTATCAGCGACTTCCTTTTATACTTTAACCTTCAGTATAATTAATCTTCACTCTCCTCATCGGAGTGAAGCTCTCCCGCTCCCCTTCAAAATCTCTCCCAATCAGATAGCCCTAACCAAATAATAAAATTACTACCTTGTTTGTTGATTAGCCAGGGATGTCACCAAAGAATAATTGCTGCATCCTCCACCATAACTGTAAGGGGTATACAGTTAAAGACCCAGAACCAGATATGAAGAATGAAGACCCGGAGTCAGAATTATAAAAAATTAAAGAAAAGTTTTACTGAAGATAGTTTGCAGTTTCATCAGCAGAAGTCAGCTTCAAGACTCACACAGGAGTTCGTAGGCCGCCTCGCTTACAGTTACAAAGATCACAGCAGTTATACAATTTCCAAGGTCTAAGCTACGTCATTGCATACAGGGTGAATGATTCTCATTGGCTAAGAAACATTAAGAGCCTAAACAATTTAACACATGTGAGGAGATAGGGGTGCCTATCACCATTAGTAAAGATAGTTGTCGTCCACTCAATAGATTTAGGTCTGTGGTGGCCTCGCAGGTTAGAGAAGGGCGCCGGGTTGTCTGGTCCGAACGTCCAGAACCTACATAGAATGTCATACGCACACACACAAATAACAGACACTAGCAAATAACAGCTCCCATCAAGGCTGAAGAGAGTCTGAGCTCCTTATTATCAGTTAAGTATACCAAAACATAATGCTAAAACATTCACTCGTTTGGGAGAAAAACAGATAACTGGCATTTACTCCCAAGGAAGGAAATATACTGGAAAGAATACACTTTAATACAACAATTAAAGTTCAATAGTAACGCTCAATATAGCTTGACCATCTGTCCAGCGAAGGATCATGTGTCCACGCTGCCTTTAGGACCCTCTAACCTTTCTTCTGATACCAGAGAAAGAGACAAACGGCCTTGTGGGTTACATGGCCTTCGTGTCCTGTGTGTACTACGTGCAATCTCAAAGTAAGATTGGAATGCACCTAAAAGAAACTGGTTACTTCCATCACATGAATTTAAGAAAATATAATTTCACAAGCACAAAGAATATAAAAATGAGTATGTGATAATGAATATATTTGATTATTGATTTTTTATAAGGAAGTATATACGCATCCAAAAGGACTTATGATTATAGATGTATTTGAAGAGGCAAGGGATTTTGACCAACCCTTCACTACCAAAATCTCTAGGTGCGTAGTGTTTCTTTACAAAGTGATATCGCCGATTAATGTCCTGGCAGCAGAATACAGCATTTTTAGTCGTTTTCATGAATCCGTGTGAACTGGGATCGATTCGACAACATTGTCATCAGTACGCTGTGTAATTTTCTCTCTCTCTCTGCTTCAGCTGCTCCCTTATACACTAACAGTGTATATATAATCATATATTTATTTTGCCAGAAAATTTGCACTTCTATTTCATAACCTGAAATGGGTTATGAAATGGCTTCTCACCTTTTAGAAGTTAACAAATTAAGCGTACTTAATCTCATTTTATTTAATTTTTTTATTTGGAACATTATGCATTTAGACCAAAGATCAGATTAATCTTAAATGCATACATTATCATTTCCATGTTACAGTATACTAAACACACTATCATTTTAAGTACAAACAAATTACTCCTAAAACATTTCTTCAGACTCTAAATTCTGGCTGGATGAACCACATTTGAAGTTCTTGTAAAATACATGTCATGTGCTAAGTTGCAATAATGCTGCGGTTAGAAATCTTTAGTCTACAACAAAATTTCATTCAATATAAACTACAAAGCTCCCTATAAGGTGCCTAAGTGCCTTAAAGATGTCTGTGGCCTTTGTTTATTAAAACTTTTTAGTATTTTTTTCACAATGAAACATTTAAAGGCCTATTACAACCACAATTTTATATCAAGAGAGGTGTGTCTTAAATTTGGTGTTGCTTTGTAAAATATGAGCCATACTTTCCTAAGCATTGAATGTATTTTTTAAATATTTGATTGTTAAAATTGTTTCTACACCACTTTTTTTCAGCGCAGTACACATAATAAATGTTATTTATAAAATCTTTTTTTATTTGTACACTTTAACTTGCATTGTGTCTTTTATAATTTTACATTGTAATATTTCACAATCACAGGGTCAGACTGGAAGAATCCAATATATAAATATTATTGATATTATAATGATTTATTTTGTGCATAAAGAAGACCTAAGTAGAAGTGACACTCTGAGAATGGCGATTTGCATTGCTTAAAATAAGAAAACACTGATCACGTGATCATCATCATCATCATCACACGGAGGATTGAGCTCCTCTTCGGGCAGTGCAACATCTTATGTGATCAAGCAGAAAGCCAACAGTGGCAATCGCCACCAGACCAGACAGAACCAGTCTGACCAGAACCTCAGCCTCCCCACAACTCCCCACAGAGTCTGAGGATTCAGGAGAAACACACACAGGCAGGGTGTTATTCATAAACCTAGCTCTACACATAACTACTTTTGTATTTGTGGAAACACAAGCAAACGTCATTGTGTCAAAAAGCTGATTGTACCTTGATGATTAGGGAAGAACTCGTTTGTTTGTGGATGGGTGGCGCTGTTGCTCGCGTGTGATCCCTGTGATGTCCCTGTGGACAGTTATAGTTTGTAAGGTTAAAGTTATTTGAGTGAGTGTTTTAAAAGTACTGGCAGTTTGCAGTCTGTCACCTCGTCCTAACTATTAGTGATGATTAGTGACGCTTTCGAAACACTGCTTAATGGAGAAACGAATCTTTTGTTTCGATTCAGTGGTTCGGAGCTTCAATCTCGCCAAGTCAGGTGATTTCAGCAAACGAGGCTTTGTTACGTCATAATGTTTCGAACGCTGATCTATATAATGCCATTATATACACTCACCTAAAGGATTATTAGGAACACCTGTTCAATTTCTCATTAATGCAATTACCTAATCAACCAATCACATGGCAGTTGCTTCAATGCATTTAGGGGTGTGGTCCTGGTCAAGACAATCTCCTGAACTCCAAACTGAATGTCAGAATGGGAAAGAAAGGTGATTTAAGCAATTTTGAGCGTGGCATGGTTGTTGGTGCCAGACGGGCCGGTCTGAGTATTTCACAATCTGCTCAGTTACTGGGATTTTCACGCACAACCATTTCTAGGGTTTACAAAGAATGGTGTGAAAAGGGAAAAACATCCAGTATGCGGCAGTCCTGTGGGCGAAAATGCCTTGTTGATGCTAGAGGTCAGAGGAGAATGGGCCGACTGATTCAAGCTGATAGATGAGCAACTTTGACAACACAACACGCACAACCTTGAGGCGGATGGGCTACAACAGCAGAAGACCCCACCGGGTACCACTCATCTCCACTACAAATAGGAAAAAGAGGCTACAATTTGCAAGAGCTCACCAAAATTGGACATTTGAAGACTGGAAAAATGTTGCCTGGTCTGATGAGTCTCGATTTCTGTTGAGACATTCTCAATTTCTCAATTCTCATTCTCATTTTGATACGAGTGAATTATTGATTATCAGAGGGATGTGTAAATGATGCTGTGAAGCGTCTATAAAATATAAACTGGCCGAACATATGCGTGTTTAGAATCTAGACAATACATCAAGCAGATATAATAATGAAGTTAAGCTTTTTCTAGGGTTCTCTTTTTGAAACGTATATTTATACGTACACACATGCATACAGAACTGTAAGAAACCGGCTGATTGAAATGGGATTTACGAACAGAAAAGCCAGAAGAAAACCAGCACTAACACCAAAACAGAAGAAAACAAGATTACAGTGGGTTAAGGAGAAGCAATCATGGAGTATGGATGAATGAATGCAAGCGATATTCAGTGATGAATAACACATCTGCATTTGTCAAGAAGATGATTCTGGAACTTTAGTCTAGTGCCGTTCTAACTTTAGTCTGGTGCCGAAAACTATCAAATTTCCCAACTCATTCATGATGTGGGGTTGCATCATGTCAGGTAAAGGACCAGGGGAGATGTCAATCATTATCTCAACTCTCAACGCACAGGTGTACAATGACATTTTGGACACTTTTCTCATTCCATCCATAGAAAATGGGATTAGTAATGAAGTTATTTTTTCAGGATGACAATGCTTCTTGCCACAGAGCAAAGATTTTCTTCAGAAAAGGCATATGAACTCAATGATACTGGGTGTCAACTGCTATTCGAGAAAGTTGGAAGCAGATTTATGGGGGATATTGTTTTTCATTAATGTTTGCAGAGCTGCCAACTCTCACGCATTGGCCGTGAGACACACGCATTTGCCACACCCCCGATTTCTCACGCTGAAGTGTCAACCTGGTCGGTCAAATGCCTGGCTGGAAGTTGAGTTTATCTATATATCTACCTGTTGAGCCACTCGTTATCGACTATTTATGCCGCAAAATAGTTAAAATCTCCCGGAATCTAGAGCGAGCGCGCACGCGAGACAGAGATTGCGCTCCAAACCGCGTAGCGCGCGCGCGCGTCAGAGAGGGAAAGCGAGCGAGAGAACCAAAACATCACGATCTCAACACCTATCGACCTATCATCACTCCCCCCTATGTGTTTGTTTTTCACAAGTTGATGCCTCAAAGAATTCAGGCTGTCATAAAAGCCAGAGTAGTAGCAATAAAGTACTAATTGTGTTTTTTTGTTGTTGTTGTTGATGATTCGTTATTTTTCCTCAACATTAAGTGATTCCATACTTTTTTTCTCTGCTTGATCTGGGAAAAGACATGCCATCATTATTAATAAAACTTAAGTGATTTTGTTTAAGGCGTGTCTCATGAAGCCAGAATGCTCAGCTATTGAACAAAACCTTTTGGTGTGCGTCAGATATCTGTGATTCTTTTGTTTACTGCAAGGTAAAAAAGCTGGGTGAACGTCCTCTGAGTGTGTGTCCCATCAATGCCCATGTACGTTCTTCACATCCGTTTACATGTGGGGTGACCATGGGAGTGACTCATAGTTTCGTGATTCGGCAGAAACAGTAGTAGTTTTCAACATCACGCCACCAGTGACAAGCGAGGAGGGATGTGTGCAGCCAGCATCAAGTCTTTCTAGTTAAACAATCACAGGGATTCGGATTATTATAGCCTACAACAGCAGCGCTGGTTTTGTATGAGAGAGGTGGGAATGTCAGCGTCTTCCTGAGAGCCTTTATAATATAGATGCCTGGAACTGTTTCGACTTCCACTATTAACGCAACTTGTGTCACTAGGATGCTACCAGGTAAGACGTTATAACATTTCGGAATTGCACGACAAAGACGTCTCAGCCTCTTTAATTTGCATGTTTCAAAGTAACGTAGTGTTTTGCCCCGTTTACACGAAGGGAAGACGCAGATATTTCCCTGCTGTTTGGCCTCTCATTTACACGATTATTTTTAAAAACTCCGGCCAAAGTGGAGACCTCTGATAACGCCGGTTATGTGTTGCCGTGTCAACTGCGAGAAACTGAGTTTTAGGTTCTCAAACGGCGCCAGAAAATGCTTATAACGTCATGTGAGTACTCTGTGTTACAGTTTGTTTGGCTACTGATCATGGATGTTTAGGGTTGCCACCTATGTCTGATAAAAAACCGGGACATATCGATGACCCGCCCAACGGGGGGGGATCTTACATTCGCCTCTTTACATATCGATGACCCGCCCAACGGGGGAAGGCGATTACATGCGCTTTTTGAGACACACGCACACTAGCACACACACGCAAGGTCTCTCGCTCTGTTCTTCCCTGTCGTGCGCGCGCTACAGTTTGAACATACATATTCACGTAGCCTTTCGAAAACCGGGACATTCAGTGTCCCGGGAGAGTGCATAAATTTCCCGGGACAGGTGATTAAAAAGAAGGACAATCCTTACCGGGATTGTCCTTCTTTTTACCGGGACAGGTGGCAACTCTAGGATGTTGTTAATACCGATACCGGTAATACCGCGAGGGCGGGGGCGCATAAAGCAAACAAGCCGTCGGGGGCTAAAAATAGAAAAAGAAAGAGGGAAAATGAGATGGCATGTGTCAAGGGATGCGACAGCAGCTAAACACGTGGATGGTGAAAGGTGATAATAGTTGTCTTATCTGATGCCATCACTAGGCTGATTTAAGAATTGAATTTAGGCTGCTATTTTAACAGTGAGTTTATTTCATTCAGGTGTGAGGATGGTGGATCAGGAAAGACAGGGGAAGGCAACAGGTAGTGTAGGGGGAGCCACTTGATACCAACAGATTCATTTCTTATTAATATGGAAAAGCTAATATGGAAAATCTATTACATAATGTTTGTTGGACAACAACTACATTATAGTTAACAGAGAGGGTTCTAAATGATCTTTGTAGGCTTACTTTTGAATCTTAAGGCATTATGTTGCATTGGATATAATGATAATGTTACTCTATTTGTAACTGTTTATTATTTGTTAACATTGTTAATAATAATGATATATATATTTTAAAAGAATACCGGTAATAAAAAATAAATAGCCAGATACCTGGGCTTTATACCTCTGTTTTTATCTCTTATCTCACTCGTGCTCGAGAAATGTATGGATGACCTGCATAAATGTCAACTCAAAATAATGACATCATCATCCGTGAGAATCATACACTGAAGAACCTGTCGTGCGCCTCAGCAACTTCAGTATACGATCAGCTGAACTGTCCCAATGTCCAAAGTCCCCTGAATGTTCACACCCTTTAGTCTTCATGCTATGACATACACCTAATGAGAACAAATCAAAATAATGTAAACAAAAATGAAAACATGTTAATGCCACAAATGTTAAAAAGCAGAACAAATCATCTATTACTTTGGCCTGATATTGATAAACCCCAAATATAACCTATTATTGCCTTCTCCAATGCAGGCTTTAAGATCACAATGTTTGTTTCAAGTGATCTGATTATTTAAAAGATTCAATGTTGATATAAAATAGTTTGGTTGTCAAGACACTATGCAATTGTTGATGCGTCTATACTAAAAAAATAATGCTAACACTTTAGTATGGGGAATAATTCTCATTTTTAACTGGTTGCTTATTAGCTTGCATATTGAATGTTTATTAGTACTTGTAAAGCACAATGCCTTATTCTACAACCATTAGTCCACCCAATACCTACATTTAACAACTATAATATATATAATAACAATAATAATATCAAACCATGCATATGAGTTGACATTCTCTGGATTTGATCTTAAAGGTGAAAGTGCAATAATTCTAATGAATGGTGTGTGTCTGACATATCTCAGACCAGCAATAAAAAATAAAAAAAAATTTTCAAGAAGCATTAAGATATAAGTTACATTATAGTACATCTTTTTCCAGTGACCATTTTAGGACAGCTCTTAAAAAAATGAAAATAACACAAAAATGTTTATTTTAATGATGTCATTAAGAGACATGGAACAACGCACATCTGACAGCATAAGCCACAGTATATTATATTTTACATGGTAATTCAATCTGGAATGGTTACATATTATTTTAATTAGTAATGAGTGGTTATTTAAGTATGGCTCATACAAGTATGACTTCAAAAACTTAAATAAATTAATATAATGATTTTAATGATAATAATAATAATAATAATACGTTTAGTAATAATAATAGTTATTTTAGGGGTTGAGAGTTTTCTCCTCCCCTAGGGAAGATAACTAAACTGGGCAAGGTGACAAGAGGATGCCGAAACTATTTTTGTGAGAAAACGGCTAAATGCTTAATTATTGACAGCCCTTCAATGTGTTAAATGTTTGTTTCGGAGTGAGCTTTATGTGAAGTTTAGACCAAAAATTGTTTTATAAGAGAAGTCGCGGACAACAGGTATCAGACATTCAGTGTACAAATTTATTCCCATGGTGTCCGCGAGTACGATACAGTGATTTGACTGATATTAGTTGTAGGAATATGTACAGAAATAGACAATATAGAAAATAAATAATGAAATCGGGTCGATTAAATAAAATGTATAAAATAATAAAAAGGGTTAAATATAAAGAAGTTAAAAAAGACCTTGCGAATAAGACTGAATTAAAGGAGTAGTTCACTTCAGAATTAAAATTTCCTGATAATTTTGAAAGGTCAAGCGTGACGTAGCCAGAAGAACAGACCTAGTGTTTACAAAGCGAATGCCATTTACATATATATATATATATAGGTAAAACAATGATGGCGGACAATGTTGAAGTTGGAGGAAAAATTAGATGTTTTTCGTCCCTACATTTATGAACCGGAACACATGTGACCTTTCAGCTTGATTACGGAAAACAAGATGAGCATTAGTGGATAAAAAGTACATAAATGTTTATTTTTTTGTAAATAAAATGAGCAATGGTTTGGCTAGATAAGACCCTATATAATCCTGCAATGTTTTCCTTAAAAAAAACGTAATTTCTTTTCGACTGAAGAAAGACATGAACATCTCGGATGATGTGGGGACAAGTAAATTATCAGGAAATTTTTATTCTGAAGTGGACAAATTCTTTAAATGCATGTGTTGTTTAAAGCAATATATGTTCTATACCTTTTCAGTTGCGCTGGTACTTCTTCTGGCCAGCTGCACAAGCTCTAATGTTCCCACGACTGTGAAGACCGTTCATCAGGGAGAGACTGTGAACGAACCCGTTTTAAGCATTTCTACACTGGATGAGGATTATCAGCTGATGGCGTATCATGGAGGAAAATTAAGTGCACAATATTTCTGCTATAACGGGACATGTAATAACCTCCCAGCATCGGTGTGCCAGTTTCAAGTTTACTCAGGGGATTTGTGTCTCATCATCCCCAATGCCAACGTCAGTAACTCTGGCGAATACAAAGTCGTTCTCAATGGATATGAGGATGTCCTGAACTTAAATCTTACAGTTGAAGGTCAGTATTTTACAGTATAATTGTCATCCCTGCATTTGTAGCATGTTGGCCTTAGTGGTGTCCTTCGTTTTTACATTGGGTGACGACTAAAGTTAAAGTCAAGACTTAATGTGACTGTCCTCACTGCAAACAAAAATGCTGTATGACTAATCGGAGCTAATGGTTGATACTGAGGATCTGATTGAGGTATATCTGATGTTATGTGTGAGCTACTTAAGTTAAGTTGTGTTTTTTCCTGGGTTTTTTTGCCATCTTTTACAGCGGTTCCACAACATTCCCTCTTAATCTTAATTTGGTTAGTCCCTGTTATTGGAGTATCTGCAGCTGTCCTCTTCTTGGTCATTCGTTTAAACTACAAGGTAAGTCTTTTTTTCCTGTGAAAAAAATTCTTCATGTCTTAAAATATCTTGAATGTAACTCGACACCCTTGCCTCATATAGTATACGCGGTTCTATGAATATGCAAATGAGCCCCGCCTCCACTCACTCCCTCAGCTCAGAGATCCACTGGTTGACGATCACACGTTGATCTGATTGGTTACAAGGTCGTTTGTGACGTCAGAAACACCAGCGATTTTTGAGACTCGATTTTTGAGTGTGTTTGAGACTGTCTTTGGTTCACTGCAGTTTTAAGCAGAAAATACTCAGCAATGCTGTCGACTTATGAACTTACACATGGTGTGTCTTAAAGCGTATTAAAAACACCATAGACATAACATTGAAAGCTTGATTTTCACCACAGATGGACTTTAGTGTGTGTTACATCACTTTTCCAGAGGAATAAATGTGTAATAATGACTTTACGGTATCTAGATATAAATTGACATTCAAAATTAAATCTACCTTGCAAACTATTCACTGGAGTAAAAAGTGTGACAACGATAAATACCATATTTGTTTTCATAGAAACCAAACCAAGCATGTTCTCTTACCACAAGAAAATGTTGTTTTAAGGGCGAACTGCACTTACATTTATTTTTAGCATTAACAAGTTTACAATTCAGTAGGTTTACATTCTGTAATTGTGGTTTTGTTTTGTTTTACAGAAGCTCGGCTTTCAGAGGACAACAACGACTTCGATATAACTTTCTCACGTTAAGCATTAAGTGTAATGATGCTCATCCGGACCATTCTCATCAAGGTCCACAATTACAAGATGCTCAGGAAAATGGAGTAATGGGATATGAGGGATATATAAGCTGGACCTTTCAAATGCTGTATTTAATCAGTAGGTTGTAGTCGTGTAGCAAATAGATTTTTATAAATACACACACAATCATCCAGTTTAAATGGATACTTCACTGATTAACATTAAGCTTTGTATCAGTAGAAACCCGGTAGTATTTTCGAATGACCGTGCTTCCCCCCCTCATGTTCTCCTGAGACGAGAGATTTCTGTATTGTGTGTCTGGAAAAAAAACTCAGATAATGCAAAAATCGTCATTCATCATCGGAGGATTAGAGTCTAGAGACTACAGCCAGTAGTAGGGGCGAGTGGCGCATGATCTGCATAGGTTGGGCTGTACATTCTGGTACAAAGCAATTTAGCACCATTTCGATGGAAAAAACGCTAGTATTTAAATTAATTTATCAACTAACTCGTCACGGAGACTCACGATAAAACAGCGTCTTTTCAGTTTCGAGTCAACTAGTAGCCTAGTTGTATCATTTCTTACCGGTAGGCGTGGCTTGGGAGTTGTTGTCTTTCATCCACATGAGCCAAAAATACATCATACTCTCTCTCTCTCTCTCTCTCTCTCTCTCTCTCTCTCTCTCTCTCTCTCTAGCTGCTTCATTATATACACTAACAGTGTATGTATAATAATATATTTATTTTTGCTAGGAATTTGCACTCCTTTTACTTAACCTTCCATTACACTTATTAGAACTTGACAAATGTAGCGTACTTCATCTCATTTGATTTTCATTTCTTTTTTTATTAGTAACATAATGCATTTAGAACAAATGTTGCAATAATGCTGCACATAAACCGTAAGCAATATTTAGTCTACAACAAAGCTGCCTATAAATGCCTGAAAGATGTCTGTGGCCATTGCACAGGTGCTCTCAAATATTTTGTGGTGATATGACCCTTTTAAAGTCATATCTGTATTGTTCTATATTATTATTATTTTTTTAAATGTATCTTTTTCACAATGCAACATTTAAAGTACTGTTACAACCTAAAATTTCATATCAAGAAAGGTTCAATTTGGTGCTGCTTTGTAAAATATGAGCCATCCTTTCCTACCAAACAAGGTGTGAAAAGCATTCAATTATTGAATGTATTTTTATGTATTTGATTGTTAACATTGCTGTTACGCCACTTTTTTCAGCGCAGAACACATAATAAACTGTTTATTTATAAAACCTTTCTTTATTTGTACACTTTTACTTCCTGTGTGTATTTTATATTTTGTAATATTTTACAATGAAGGTCAGACTGGAAGAATCAGAAATATTAATATGATTGATATTATAATGATTTATTTTGTGCATAAAGACCTTATTGAAGTGACTCACTGTGAGAATGGCGATATGCTTTGCTTATGTTATCGATTTGTTTTTGTTATCAGGAAAATTTTATATTCACCAAACTAAGTTAGTAACTCAAAACCCAAGTTTGCTCATTTTAAAGCAGCCTTTAAATGTATTTAGAGTCTGTAAAGTTGTACAAAAAAAACAAAATCCCAAAGATCTGTCTCTGACAAATGAATTTAACATATGTTTGTGATACCCTTTATTATGTTTATTATTATTGTTGTTTCAAGTTGTATTTGCCAAATGTGAAATTTTGTAAAAGAAATGTGTCAAGAACTTGATATTGAATTCTGTAATTTTTTGTCAAGAACTTGATATTGAATTCTGTAATTTTTGAAAATTCAATAAAAAAGAAAACACGATCACGTGATGGCGCACAGATTTGTATCATGATCATCATCATCATCATCATCATCACACGGAGGATTGAACTCCTCTTCGGGCAGTGCAACATCTTATGTGATCAAGCAGAAAGCCAACAGTGGCAATCGCCACCAGACCAGACAGAACCAGTCTGACCAGAACCTCAGCCTCCCCACAACTCCCCACAGAGTCTGAGGATTCAGGAGAAACACACACAGGCAGGGTGTTATTCATAAACCTAGCTCTACACATAACTACTTTTGTATTTGTGGAAACACAAGCAAACGTCATTGTGTCAAAAAGCTGATTGTACCTTGATGATTAGGGAAGAACTCGTTTGTTTTTGGATGGGTGGCGCTGTTGCTCGCGTGTGATCCCTGTGATGTCCCTGTGGACAGTTATAGTTTGTAAGGTTAAAGTTATTTGAGTGAGTGTTTTAAAAGTACTGGCAGTTTGCAGTCTGTCACCTCGTCCTAACTATTAGTGATGATTAGTGACGCTTTCGAAACACTGCTTAATGGAGAAACGGATCTTTTGTTTCGATTCAGTGGTTCGGAGCTTCAATCTCGCCAAGTCAGGTGATTTCAGCAAACGAGGCTTTGTTACGTCATAATGTTTCGAACGCTGATCTATATGATGTCATTAGATCAGTGGTTTCGACGCATTGTAAAACTCTGATGACGTGATTATAGATGACGTTGATCTGGTGAACCTATGAATTAATACTTTTTGTCATTTATACTTACAAAATAGAAACGGATTATCAAGCCCTGACTAATAACACAAATCAAGGACTACAAATTCATTATTTAATATATACCATTTTATAATGGTATTTATGTGTATATTACAATTACATCTAATAGCATGAGCAATTGGCTTTTAAAAAGTGCCATTACTCATTATACATGTTTGTACTGAGTTTCGTTGCATTTACATTGTTTTGACCAGCAGGCGCCGCTAGTTTCGAAACAGTAAATCATTTTATGAAGCAATTGGTGATTCAGAGCTTCAAAAAAATCCTTGTTTTCCCATCACTAATCATAACTAGGTGCAACCTGTCAAGTTTGCGTGTTATTAATAATTGTTCTGTCTCCATTTAAAGCCAGACAAATCACAACTAGATATTAAATCTTTAATGTTCAGGAAATTACCTTTATTAGTGTTGTTTTTTTAACTTTGTATATTTCACTTATGTTTCTAGTCTTATTGTGATTCACCAGTGCAAGATGTTTCAAAGAAAATGTTTTACACTTAGTGCCCTGCTCCCCTCATGCCTTGAATATCAGAAATCATGATGACAATTTCAGATGATTTTTGTATGTTCATTACAAAAAGACAGATATAAACAGAGACTCACCTGTAGATTGGTGCACAGTAACTACTGAGCTGCTGACGGCAGGAACAGAGACGGGTGCTTTAGGACGAGAGGACACGTACATATATCATATTGCTTTGATCCCATATTATGTTATTTTTCCATATTGACTGCAGTTTTAACTTACCATAAACTTCCACTTCGTATTTATGCACTGTGACCTTTTTGTTAACAATGATTACTGCTTTATACAGTCCAGATTCATTAGTCCTGATGTCTGAGATGGTTAAAATGCCTGTTCCTCTGTCTAACTGTACTCTGCCGGTGAGTCTCTTGTCATAATGTGTGTAAATTTTCCCTTGATGCATCTGTGCGACACGAGTACTTTGACTGTCGCTTTCAAGCGTCCACAGTATCTGAACGTCTCCTTTTAGATCATGAAGTCCCGGATGCAGATTGAGGAAACCTCCCTCCTTCACTTGAACTGTTTCAATGGCTTTAACCTCTCCAGCCACTGAAACAATATGAAAACAGGTTTAATATACAGGTAAACAAACAAAAGAATATCCTATAATGAGATCTGTTGCTTCCAACAAATGGTCGGGTAACCTTATAAGAAAAAATCTTGATTGTTAGAATGCCACATATAATCTGTAAAAAACGATAACCATTCTGTTAATGTTAGGTGTGATTTAAATGTATGTGTTTAGAAAGTGAAAGCTAGAGAATTTTTTTTTTTTTTGGTGACTGTCAGTGCATTGGGTGTAAAATACAATAAAATATCTATCAGAGGTTCAATAAGATCGGTTACTAAGGATTTTAAACAAAACATTTAACAAACAATACAATGTGTAATGCTGTGAGAAATAGATTTTCTTTCTGTAAATTTTTTCATGCATAATATATATCTCAGATAACCCCGCCACTAAACACCAAATACACTGTAAAAAATTAGATCAAAAGTTGTGACAACATATGTTTTTATATTGCTTTTTAACCCAGCAAAATAAGTTATGCAATTTTTGTCATAAAAGATGACTTAAACATTGTGCAGTTGATTTTACTTCAATTTAAGGCAGCGACTTTATTTTTTACAGTGTAAAAATACTAAATAATTGCTTTACACATCAGATGGCCATTTCGTTCTAAGTGGACAGTTCTTGGCAATGAACTGAATTATGGACCAGACCTTCTGCTGTAGTCGTAGACTATAAGCTGATTTCTCCAGAAAGTGAGATCACACTACATATTTCTTACAGCATTGCAACACTAGCAGACACTGTTTGTGGTTTGATTGAAAGCGATCTGAAGAGTGGAAAAGGAAGTTGGTCATTTTGAGGGTTTAAACAATTATGGTTGGAAATTACCTGCAACTAACCAGTAAGTGTTTCTTTGAAATTGAATTATGACACATTTTCTGCTAAGCTCACAGTAAGTCATGTCAGATGTTTGCTCGCTTGTACCCGTGTGCCCATATGAGATGAACTGCAACTTAGTTTTATCTGGCATTTAATGTGAGAATTGTTTTCTTGAAAAAAAAAAATGAATTCACAGCATACACCATAAGTTAATAAATATGTTCCAATAAGTTAGATGAGGGAATACTCAAACAAATTAGAAAATTATTATAAAATAAAATAAAAATACCTTACCCCGTTGCACACTGACGAAACCCAAGACAAGAGCCAGAATACTGATGGACATTTTCAAGGAGAATCAAGTATTTATATATCCAATATGTTGCGACTGGAGCTCAAGTGATGCACTTTCTGTAAAGATATTCTCTCTCGATCATCAAGAGGAAGTGAGTCCTGTCTCGCAGTCATGAGATGGTACGAATGTTTTTCTGAAAACCTACTCTCAAAATCCTGTTCCAGTATCAAATAACATCCAATTCTGCACCAATGGCCATCAAGCTGTTGAGAGAAGACCTTCACCAAGACAGATGTTAAGATTTCAGATTCATAGTCCTGATGTCTGTGATGGTTAACATTTGCATTTCTTGATCCAGGTAATAATGCATGTAATTTCTCCCTTGATGCATCTGGTCAACACGAGTACTTTGTCCGGTGCTTTTAAAAGTCCACAGTATCTGAACGTCTCAAGATCATCGACTGCAGAATGCAGATTCAGGAAACATACCTATGGCGTTATATGTGTGCCTCAATCCTGAGCGAGTAATTGTAAGTTTTGAGCACAGAGAACTATATTTTGCAAGCACATTGCACTATATTTTGAACAGAAATTAACAATCGCAACAAAAAAAAAAAATCGTTTGAGCAAAGAAAAAACGATTCTGTGCTCAATAAATGTATTATCCATATTAACGTGCAATAATAACCCCTCTCAGTTTACAGGTGCTCTCTCACAAACTTATTCTCTGCGCTCCTGTCAAGTCCCTCTCTCTCTCTCTCTCTCTCTCTCTCTCTCTCTCTCTCTCTCTCTCTCTCTCTCTCTCTCTCTCTCTCCCTCTCTCTCTCTCCCTCTCTCTCTCTCTCTCTCAACCTCTTCTGTGCGCAGCTCAACTCCTGACACACGCTCGCTCAACATACATCAGCGTTACAAGTGTGCCACAAAATCAACCAATCGGAAAATTAAAGGTCAATTGTGATTGGCTGTTGTTGGTCTCCAATCACCACGCAGCACAAAGAAGACGAAAAATGAATTTTATGGATAGATGTCTTCTCTAGCCACCATCAAACATGACAGAGTCAAATGGTGAAAAGGATAAGTCAAACTAGCTTTAGTCACAATAGGAGATATAGGCTACTGTAATATTTTAAGTTAAGCAACACAACAGCATTATAATACACAAAACTAACAAGACACCTTTAAGTTAATAATAATAAAAAATACCAAAATGTGTTTTAATCCATTAGTCTCGCTGTAGTCAGTTATTTTTTCGATTTTTTTTTCCCAGTAAGCTTGATGCTGTAGTGGATAGTTCTACCAGACGGGCTTTGGTTCTACTAGCGATTTGATTGGAGACCAACAACAGCCAATCACAATTGACCTTTAATTTTCCGATTGGTTGATTTTGTGGCACACTTGTAAAGCTGTTGTATGTTGAGCAAGCGTGTGTGTCAAGAGTTGAGCGCGCACAGAATTAAGAGGTTGAGAGAGAGAGAGAGAGAGAGAGACTTGACAGGAGCGCAGAGAATAAGTTTGTGAGAGAGCACCTGTAAACTGCCTGAGAGGGGTTATTATTGCACGTTAATATAGATAAAAGCAAATACATTTATTGAGCACGGAATCGTTTTTTCTTTGCTCAAACAATTTTTTTTATTTTTGCGATTGTTATTTCTGTTCAAAATATAATGCAATGTGCTTGCAAAATATAGTTCTCTGTGCTCAAAACTTACAATTACTCGCTCAGGATTGAGGCACACATATAACGCCATAGCCTCCCTCCTTCACTTTAACCGTGTCAACGTCATCCACACCTCCACCCACTGAAACAGGTTCAGTAAACAACCCCTGGTTGTAGCCAGTTACCTCCAGCGTACAGTTAACACATCATACGAGACAGAACCTAAAGTCAGACGTAATACCGGTCAAGTCAATCCGTCAACTAGTTTTCAGGTTTTAAATTGGACATCTAATTGCAACTGAACACATGGTTAGTTTTTCAATTAGTTAAAACATGTTTTTCTCACTGCAAGTGGACCTTTATTTAATGTAGTCTGGGTTATATAATAGGCTATATATATATACTGTGAATAAAGCAATGACATTTAATCCATTACGGGATGGTATGAGTGACCACATTTTCTGTATTGCAACACTATCGCTCTGAGATTTGACATAGCATGATCTAAAGAGGTATAACGGAAGTTGATGTTTTTTTGTGGTTTCTGAAAGTGTTAATGAATTGGCCTTGACCAGAAGTTGCTTTTAACTTTAAATAGTGAAACCAATAAAATATGGCACTTTTTAGTTTAACATATAAACCAATGTTTTTGCAGGAAATTAATTTAAATAAATAAAATATTAATTGATACAAATATTTTCTTTTTGTTTCTATGAGCTGTGTGTGAACATGAAGACACACATACAGGCAGGAAATTGTCACTCTTTCCACTCTTTTTTTTTTACTGCAAATTTTCATTTTTGGGTGAACGATCCCTTATGAATGTAAAAATGTCATCAAAACATATATAATGAAAACAAATAAATATGAGAACATATTTAATATTATTAATATAACAAATGTAATATTTTCTAACATTTTCTAGTTGTATTTAATAGGCTATTATAATTTTCACAAACTGTATACTGAAATTAACTTTTTGAGGGGTGACATTTTTACCTTTATAAATCTTTTATGTCAAATTCTTGAAGTTAATCAATAACTATTAGAAATATGAAATAATGGAAATTAAACTAAAACTGCCAATAGGTGGCGGCAAATCACTGTTTTAATCAATACATCATTCATTCAACCGATTGGTTCAAAACAGCTTATAGATTCAGGTGTAATAGCTTGGTCTCACACAGACACTAGTTAGTGTATTTCTGCGTCAGAAGCAGCTCAGAGCTTTAAATCTGCATCTGTCTCTTCCTTCACAGGCCAGAGACTCAGAACGCTGGCCTATCTGTCATGTTTCCACTCACTCGGGTCGGAGACTCAGAACTTGGGGTGTCAGTTAGGCTACGGTTTCAGAAGGATATGGTCACGGTGTATCTGTTAAAGGAACACGGCGACATTTTGTGACTTTAGCTTCTTCACCGTATCCCCCATACAATACACTTTTCATCTCCGTAACTCTGTCTGACGCACCACCGCTAGCCTAGCTTAGCACAAAGACTGGAAGTAAATGTCTTCAGCTAGCATACTGCTCCAAATAAGTGACAAAATAACCCCAACATGTTTCTATTTATGTTGTGATTTGTATAGTCACAGTGTGTAGAAATAACAAGGTCGTATGATACACAGTATAAAAGACATCTTTTAACAGTATACACACTGGGAACTATATTCTCAGAAGGCGAAGCATTGTTACCGCTGATCTATGTCATTATAGATCAGTGATTGTTACTTGGGGCGGAGTGATTTGCTCACAGCACCTGAGAAGCCCGTGGTGAGGAGCAGAGAGCTCGAGTGTTGCACTAATCACTCCGCACAAGAGAGTATAGTTCACACTTCCCAGTATGTATATGCTAAAAAGATGCCTGTGACAAAGTCAGTTCTTCTATAAAGTTATAGTTTGAATGGTAGTGTACTTTGTCTGATCCATTGATTGATTGATTATTGTTCTTGCAGGAATACAAGCAGAAGCTTGCTCGTGTCACACAAGTGCGAAGGAGCTCAAGTCGCACATCCAGAGTCTTCCGGATCTGTCTCGCCTCCCGAACGTCTTTTGTGTGTAGATTTACTTTTGGTGTGACTTTGCTGTGGAAAGCAACCATATTTTGCTTTTGTCTTATACCTGTAGGTTTTTAGTTTTAATGCTCCAAGTAGCCTACAATTTTGCTTCACTTGGTTTTGGAAGAGATAACATTCGATTTTAAAGCCCTCACTGCTATAGACAGAGTTCATGATATCAAGAGAAATTAATTAGGTAACTCATGCTCATCGTCAAACTGATATAGCCTATTTTGTTTACTAACTTATTTTGCTGATAAATACAACAGATGTGCTGATATTTGTGGAACAAAATGTGATCCCATTTTCTATAGTCACTGTATGTAACTGTATCTCATTAATATGACCAACCACATTCATTCATTTGATGAGTGAATTCTTGAGTTTTAATGTGAATGGATTGCTGTATTATCACAATATAAAGTGTCCAGACTCTATATAAAATTACAATTTCTAATGTTTAATCTGCAGATGAATGGAACATGCATGTATGTGTTTATGCTTATGATCATCAGAGATAAAACATCAAATGGACAAGGTTCTGATTACCTATATCTATTTTTTTTTTTTTAGAAAGATAGGCTAGATGTATAGATATAGTGATTTGAATCAGACACACTGAGCGGAAGGCATCATGTGCTCTGTGCCCATTTTGTCTACATTACACATCTGAAAATATGCCATTTACTTGATTTCCCAAACCCAGATATTCTACAGGATTTTTAGTGTTAATGACACCATCTGCAGTGAGCTGCTAATCACAACAGGAATTGCTATTCTTCTTTTGCAGGATAAAAATGAACTCGTTCTCTTGGTAACTAGTTTGTGAATTCTTTATTGAATGAACAAACAGTCTGTGTGAAAATACATGGTGTGTAATAATGTTGATTGTCTTCTTTCCAAACTGTGAACTTTCATTTGTTGTGATGTGGCCAGGAAGAGTTTACTGCACAGGACATGTATCTAGGGCCGGGGTATGTGAACCTGAGCACTTCTGGGACAGGTCACCCAAAAAATGAATATTCTGTACTCACCCTCAAGTTGTTCTATGTGTTTGAATTTATTCTGCTGAATAATGGTAACCAAACAGTTGATGGGCTCCATTGACTTATGGAGGGGCAAAATATGGAAGTCAGTGGAGCCCATCGACTGTTTAGTAGCATCATTCTTCAAAATATCTTCTTTTATATTTGATAACTATCTCTTTAAAAACTATAAATTGCCTTAAAAGTTAACTGAATAGTAGGCTATGTATAGTTATGCTTTTGCAATTGTGGGGATGGCCTTTGCAGTCAAATGTTTCTAAATAAAATATTGTTTCATAATAATACATAATATTCTATAATATAATCACATATTGTATGTTTAGAAAATAAGAAATATCTATAAATAAAACATTTTGCTCACTTTTTATGCATGTTACATATAGTGTATTAATGTAACAGGTATTTTTGCTACTAGCCTGTTAAAGGAGTCCTCCTATTGTCGTCCCATACATGGCATAGAAATTAATACGATTAAACATCCTAAAATACACGATATAAACAAATAATTGATCATGTTGTTCAATTGTGAGTACAACATTTGACTTGTTTAAAATATGCTAGCGCTATGCTAATGTTCAATCCACAAAGTAAAAACATGCGCAAAACAGATAAGTTAGAATAACAGAACGGATAGCTAATATTGTAGCATCACTGAGATGGAAAACTGCACATATACCGGAAAAAAAGCGGTCTAAACCGGCCATAAAACAAACATTTTGCTATGGCTATAAAACTTTCTAGAGCTTTCTTAGCCATACCTGTACACAGGAACAACACACACTAGCCACACCTATAGTTGAGTGATTGGCTGAAACTAAGTAGACCTCCCTACGTGGGCAAAAGAGGACCTATTATACGGGCGGTGACAAGCAAAGCTCGCTAAAAATGAATTGCTTCTTCGCAATACTAGTGGTGGCCCTTTTAATCGCAGGTATGTAACTGCAGTTCTCGGATATTTAAACATCAAATGATTTTTATAATTTCATTTTTATGACTTCTGTACAGTAACTTACACATATTCATTTGTTTCTAATCAGGTGCTGTGAGTGGGCTTGAGACAGTGCAGGTAAAAAGGGGAGAGAAATTGGTCCTATTCGAAAATAAATCCGGATCGGAGAAAATCAGTTTAGTAAAGTTAGATCTATATGAAGCAAGTGCAGATTGCAAGCCACTAGATCCAGAGATCCTCAGATACTGTTCCTCTAAAGAGCAGCCGTTTGGATGTGCCAACAAGAATTGCTCTACTTTTTTTCTCGAGAATGGGAAGAACGGTGTCTCTTTAACTCCCCTTCTTCTTGCCAGTGACGGATGCTACGTTGTCAGATACATATGCAACATCGGCAACTATGAAAAAGTTTTCGTAGTAAACGGTTAGTATTATTATCCTGTCTAAAGTTATGTTGAAATGTTTTGTTTTGCTTGTCGAGGCTGAATTCAACTTATTTGTTTGGTGTTGCGTGAAACTCCACTATAAAGTAGATCCCATCCCATATCCTCGTGTCCGCTCTGCTTCCAATATGTGCGTCCGTGATGCATCAGGCAAAACATAGAGATTTTGATAAAGGTCCTTGTCAGCCCGAAATGTTTTGGCGTGTTAAAAAATAAAAACGAACTCATGCTGCCACTGTGTCAATCACGTTTACACACTGTCTCCGAAACTATCGTCCGAAATAAAATAAAAATACGGAATGAGTTCCATTTTCTATGTTTTTCGCATCAGTAGCAAGTGTTTTGACAATTCCAGAATGGAGTCTGACAGGTTGATCCGGACCCACTGATTGCATAGTCACTATAGAGGGAATGCATTAACGTCACTTCCCCGCCGGAACACGCCCCCCTCAGCCGGACTGAGTGGCAGAAGAGCTGCTGCGTGGCTGGAGTTAATAGGGGAAACTGCGAAAACGCGAGTAAAACAAACTATTATCAGTTTAAACTAAAAGTTGGACTCGATATAGTGTTCCTTACAACTTATCAAAGATCCAGTGATCCATGGATATTGACATGCAGCCAGGAATCGTGTTTCCTGACATTTATATGTGCCTGATTTCGACGCCGGGGAAATAAATTAAGAAAATTTGCCTGTAAACGTTTTATATAAATACAATATAGATAGGTCTAAATCCGAGTGATCACGTACATTAATGTTATACTGTATATCAGGGGCGATTCTAGGATTTTCATTTTAGGGGGGCTCAGCCCCCAATGAGGGTATGATTAAAAAAATATTGTTTGACTATTAGGGTAGGGTTGTATACTACTAACCTTATTGCAATCCACTATTCCATTGTATTCCCTGTATTTCATATATGGGAGTAGGAGTACTGACTGAGCCATATACAACACTGTAATTTTTTTTTTAATATTTAGATATGACCAGTCACTAGAAAGTTTTGAGTTGGGAATGTAGAATTTTTTTTACAATGAAGACTTCCTGATTCATTATTCACTGTACAAACACACGCACACACGTTTCCAGTACAAACGCAACATTTTACTGTTTGCATTTCTATGCTCACATACAAACCTTAGATACTGAATTTTTCTGACAAAATTAAATTAAATTTTAACCAGAAAATAACATAAAAGTCATAAACTTTGACTATCCATTTCAGCAATATAAACAACACAGGTATGAGGCTGGACAATGGATTAAGTGGGGGCTGTGGTTAACTATCAGAAGGAATGAAAAACAAGTGAAAATGAAGCAGCCTGTGAGAAGCAGAGACAAAGTTTTTGCAGCCCAGTTACTGGTCTTTCTTTGGGAGCATCAACCTGTGTCTTCTCTCCTTAAGTGTAGCAAACCTGTTGATTATTTTATCATGGTCCAATTGCTCAACAACATCTTTCTCGATGGCCATAACTGCCAGTTGATGGAGCCTGCTCTGACCCATTGTTCTCCTTAGCCAGTTGCGGAGACGACGAAGAGCACTGAAAGACCTCTCGCACGAACAGCTGCTAACAGGTACAGTGAGGGCAACCTGGATGACAGATTTCAGTGACGGAAACATTTCAGAATCCAGCAGGTTATAAAGTGAAACCATGTCCTGTGGAGCTGCACCAGCTTGCTTTTTACGTGTCAAAAAGTGCCTTGCTACCATGACTTCCTCTGTCTTTAAATCAATGTTGTAGTGGTGTGCTAGTTCTTCTAAATGTGAATCAGACAGGAAGTTTTCAGACACTGGACTACATGCTTGAATACCTTCAAGCAATGTGGCATTTACAGCAGAAAAACGGTTCTCCAGTTCAGTTATCATTCTATCCAGACATGGATATAGTAACTTTGTTTTGACTTGTTCGGCATCTGTGCTGATTCTCCTATGTGCACCATAAGTTGTTTCAACAACAAAATCCTCCATCCTTTTTGTCTTCTGTCTCTGGCCAGAAAGTTGCTCCTCAACTACAATGTGATTATCTTCACACACTGCCTTTGCTCTAGCATATATTTCTGCAGCAGTGGGATCACTGCGTTTCTGCTTTAAGGAGTCACACACAGCATCTTTGTATGCCACTGCTTGGGGAAGGTCAATGGTCTCTTTTTGGAGATATTTGTGCAAGCCTGCCACTACAGATAGGAGATCCTTGAAAAGAATCAACAAATACACAAATGAGAATTTGCAGATTTTTGTTTTCAACCCCACTGCAGTAGCTGTATTGATGGCAGAGAGGCAATCAATGATGGCAGGCAAATTTTCAAACACAGCATTCACTGAGTGAAGCTGGCACGCCCACCGTGTGTTGGACAGCTGCACCAGTTCACATGGTTGCAATCCCAATTTTGTTTGTGCTTCTTTAAACTTGTGGTGGCTGACCAGGGAAACACTGAAAAATGAATACAGACTTTCCAGCAGACTAAAGAACTCTGCGGCCTCAGTAATCCCTCTGCAGGTGTGGCACAAGACGAGATTCAACTCATGGGCATAACAGTGAACATATATAGCCTCAGGGTGCCTCTCCCTGAAAAGAGACTGAACACCTCCAGCTGCTCCACTCATAACTGCTGCTCCATCGTATGTCTGAGCAACACACTTCAATTGAGCAATTCCTTCTTCTTGTAATTTTCTCTCTAATGCTTCTGTTATTGACTTTGCGTCGAAACTTCTCAGCTCTATCAGGGACAGGAATCTCTCTTTAACTGTTCCCTCAGTGACATACCTCACACAAATTGCTAGCTGTTCAGTGTGTCCATCTCTGGCCTCGTCTGCCATAATGGCAAACATTTTTGACTCATGCATTTCTTTGATCAAAGTTGCTGTCACCTCTTTTGAGCAGCACTCTATCATTTCATTCTGACTGACAGGGGAGAGGTAGGTGCTGTTTGATGGAGGTGTGTAATGCTGCAAGAAAGGATCAAACTTCTGCAAAAGCCCCATACATTCCAAGAAGTTGCCCTTATTATGACTTTCTGCTGTTTCATCATGACCCCTTAATGGTAGCCCTTGCTTCCCCAACATGCAGGTCACAGCCGCAACACGTCGCATATACTCCCTTCTTTGTCTAATTTCATCAGCATTTGCAGCTTCAATCTGCTGTATAACATTTCCCTGTAATGCACTAGCCTTGTAACTTTTCCAGGAGACAATACAATCCTTGTGTGACTGAGTCCCCTCATGTTTGTGAAATGCGTTGAGTGCCTTTTTCCAGTTTTTGTATCCACTACTCACAAATACATCATGCTTCAAGTTTTTACCAAAGACACGGCAAGCAAAGCAGTAGGCAGAATCTGTCTTCTGTGAGTACTCAAGCCAAGCAAAAGTTTGAAACCAGTTTGGCTGGAATGATCTTTTTTGTAAGCCAAAGTTCTCCTGGGGATAAGTGTGTAATTTTGCCTGTTTTGGACCTGTGTCCTTTTCACCTAAGTCAAACTGATCTAAAGGTGCAGCTGCTGCTGTATGTGCTTCATCTGACATTTCTTTCTCTGTATGTCTGTCCTCTCTCTCCTGACTCATGTCTTCCTCTTCTTCATGCTCTCTCTGTCCCTGTACTGTGACAATCACGTACAAATATGAGTTTGGTAACTATAGAAATCTTTGGTAACTATAGAAATCTTAACTTAATTTGTATTTATTAACTGACCAGACACGTTATCCAAACCAACTCTGTTCACTTTCTCACCTGGATCATGATCTTGCCCTCTCTCTGCTGTGCCTTCTTCAGTCTGCTCTGCCTCCACTTCATTCTCTTTTTGCACTGACTTTTCTGAGAAACCAAAACATTTATTTCAGTTCAGTTGACTGAAAGACAATTAATAATTTCTTGAGTGTCAATAATGTCAGGACATTCATGTTTATCCTTTGACGATACCACTGCTTTTTCTTATAAAATGTACGTGGAAATTGGCAGACAATTAAAACAACATTAGGGTTCAATGAATCTTGGGAACACAGTGGTATTGTTTGTGAGAGGCTGTCTACGTTCTATTCTCACCTGACTGTTGCTCATTTGCAGATCTACTCCTGCACGACAAGAAAAATTGTCGTATATCCATCTACAATGAAATATAAATTATTATTATTTTTTATAGCTTTTTAGCCTTTATAATCAACAATACAGTTGGTTTTAAATCAAGTTACCCCCTGAAAATTTAGTTCATTTCAAATCATTTAACTAACCAGCTAATATTCATTAAGAATATAGACAAAACGTGTATTAATGTAATTGTCTATTCATATGTTTAATCTTTTCTATATTTATTTCTATTTATTAAAAATAACAACATGAATTATCAATTTGCCACTTCTATAAATCAATGACTTAAAAAATCACAAATCCCTTTACTCTACTCTTACTCTAATATATGTATCATGATACGCTCCTGATTCATTATTACTTAATATAAAACTATATTTAATTATACAAAACAAAATAACTCCACATGATGTTTCTCTCTCTGTGGCTGTGCCATTTAGTGCTTTCCTTTCAGACAATGATGTGTCTTTAATCATTTCTGTGCATGGCTGCATTGTAATGTAATGCCAAAATAATACACAATAATATGTTTTAAATTAAAAAAATTAAAATAAATCCTGATCGTTTTCTAAAAGTATGATTTCATGGGTGTTAATCGCTTCATTTTTGTTGGAAGAAAAAACAACTATCACACTGTAATAAGGGCTGAAGGAAGGTGAACGCAGCGATTGGTATTGGATAAGAAAACGAACCGTCCTGTATTGCTCCAAAAAACATTATGTAAACTGCAATGCATTTATGACAAAGAACTGCACCGATGCAGATGTCATATCATAGCAATCTATCAATAAATGTGCACACACACACACCTTGAACTCTGACGTTCGCTCTGCTCGGCACCCCTGCGGATTGAAAAGCGCGCTGAATCCATGCAGACTCTCAGATAAGGGGAGGAGCCGAAACTTGACGCAGCTTTCCGCCGTTTCAAATGATTTTTTAAAGGGGACTGATATTAATTAATCAAACATTTTTTAGGGGGGCTGGGCAGAAGTTTAGGGGGGCTGAAGCCCCCCTAAAAAGGGCCTAGTGACGCCCCTGCTGTATATCATCATATCGTCCCCGTATAGTTTTTGGTCAGTGTTTATTTAAAAACATCCAATTATGCAGAATATAGTCTGTTTTGTAGCTTTTTGCAGTCTGTAAAAATATACAGTACCTCAGATTTCTGGTCAAATCTAGTTGTAGTCAATCGCAAAGCTCTTTCCCGTTTTAGATGTGTTTTGTGTGTTTTTCACGGCATTCACGCTGAAAACAAATGCTGCCGCTCAGTCTTTTTGCCACTTGTGGGCGTGACCGCATTCACTCCGGCCGACGGTGACGTCATGCGCATACCCTCTATATTCGTCTCCCCTTTTATGTTGCTTTACTGTTGTATTCTGTAATAATTATATGCCAAATTCATGACCAATACTGTTGACCTTGCTATAAAGGCATATCTAAAAAAAATTATACAAAGATAAAAATCTAATTGTTTTCTGAAAACTCCACCAGATCCCCAATACCCCTGTGGTTATTGTCATGTTGCTTTATGGTTTCATTCTTTAATTTGCATTCCATAGTCATGACCAATTCTATTTACCTTGACATATAGACATATTCTCATTTCCTGTTTACACTAGTGGTCTTTGGGGTCAATATGAATAAGCTATTAAAGAGTGAAACCGTTAAGCACAGATTGTGTGACCGTTCTTCTCTGAAGCGCAGACTGTTTTCTCTTCTGCAATTAAACGCTAGAATGAGACGGTCTAGTAAGAGCACATGGCTTCGTCACACATGTTCCTGTCCCTGCGGTCATGGCACGAAAATGCATTACATACGTCAACATTGAAAGTCGATCAAAAAAGTTAATCAAAGTTGTCCTAAGACAAGAACGGGTGTTGTTCAAAATGAATGTATAACTTTGATGAAAGGTTTTGATCCACTTCAAATCTTGACTACTGTAGCCTACTATTAAAACTTAAATTTGATAAAATACTTTGTATTATAAATCTTTATATTAACTGGCTTTCTATTAATGCAAAACAAAAAAACGTTAAATTTACAGGAAAACCCTGGCAGCTGTGGTTACCAGAGTTTTCCTGTTAAAAATACGGTAGCATCGTTTTAGGTTTTACAACTTTTAACCATATATTATTTTACAGCGATAAACCGTATTTCATTATCTGATATAATGTTAATATACTGACTTTTAGAAGTATTAATATCTGTTTTTTTCCATTGTTATACACTGACAGCCATCAATCACAGCAGTGATGAGAGTCAAATGGTCAACCAAAGCTCATCTTAAGCAGCTCATCCACAAGAGAGTTAATACTAATTTACAGAAGCTGCACAGTCTCATTCACACAAACATTAAACACCATCATGGTAACATGTTGAAATTTAAAAAATGCAATAAGCATTAATTTAACAACACTAAATGTAACATATAACCCTAATGTGCATAACTGATTAGAAAAAAACTAAGAAAATTATGAAGAAACAGTGATTTAAAAACAAAATACATCAAATGTGAAGTGTCACGCAGGGAATTGTGGGAATGTCAATTTACATTTTTTCACTGTAAATTATACAATGACTTGTTCTTTTTCACTTCCAAAAACTGTAAATTTAACGGTATTTTACAGTAAAATTTAATTAAATGTACCATTATATATATCACAGTTATTTACCGTATATAATAAGGAAACTTTCTGTTAACCAATTAACAGTTTTTCACTGTAGCATTTTTATAGTGTTTTACCGTTAAAATCACGATCATTTTTTACAGTGAGTGCATGCCTGCCATCTGCGGTCTCCCTGTGGCTTACATTATTGTCAGTTTAGTGTTAGGGATTAATTTATAGCAAAACAAAAGATAACATCTATGCTTTTGTCGGAAAACATTATTTTTGTCTTATATTTCATTTGACCCTCAAATTAAGTGTCCGCTTTAAGTGGGCATAAGGGACATACGGACTACTGCTCTAAGTAACGAAATACTATTTTTTGACAGTTTTTGCTGTGAATAAAATGGTTTTGTGATGCCGAATTCTGTTAGACTGTGGTAAGAATGCTGATATTCTGCTTCTACACTGATTATTGTGAGGGAAAGAACTACACCTTCTTTCCTGACTTGTTATACATTTACTTTTTCACTGCGCTCAATCTCCCTGTCATATCGCCCAGCCCTGTCCCCTTTAACTGCCTAGCATCTTCCCAAAACTCTCTAGAAACTAGCCAGCAAACTTTCCCAAATACCAATGCTTTAGAAACCTATCTGTTTTAAGGTTTGTCTTGAATAACTTAATTTCTCTTGTTGTTTTGTTATTGTTGTCCTATACAGTCACTATACTGCCCCGTACCCTCAGTCCATATCCCCCATCACAGGAGAATCCTGAAGCCAATTCCACAAAAGGCACAGAGACACCCGGGACAGATGATCCATCGGGCATCACATGGGGCATCTGGGTGGTCACCGCACTCGTGGTGTGCGGTGTTTTGGCCTGGTGGTGTCATAAGGCAAGTATAATCAGAGGAAAATGTAGCAAGACTTCTGTTTTTGTAGCCTTATTGACAGCAGTGTTCAGTGAAGACCATGTATTATTCTACTCAGTTTTGTTTTTTATAGGAATTTGTACAAGTATTTGTAAAAGAGATATTTTGCTCAGAAAGGATTTCACTTAAAGCCATAGTAGATCATTAATATGTCATTCATTAGGTACATTGATTCATTATTTACATTTATTGATGTATACAGCCTGTTTTGTTTATTTTGGTATTAACTTTGGTATTAATTGAATTGACTGATTTTTAACGTTCTCCTCTCCCGACAGAAGATGAAAAATCTTGACTACAAAAAGATTCTAAAGAACATTTTTCTCATCAAAAACAACATTGAAGGTGAGTTCACAAGATTTGTATCATGAAAAAATATCATGAAGGTTCTTAGGGATTTGACATTTTACAAACTGCACTATTATTGACTTGTCATTTTCTTGTTTTATGGTTTTCTTCTCACTTGACAAAGAATCTTCCTGCTCGCTGCTTTCTTTATATTTTAAAGAAATATAGAGATTTTACATTGAGCTAATACTGTCTGTGTTATAATGTTTGCTCAAATTGATTACCAATCAAGAAAGACATTGCTTAGATATTACACCAACCTGGTCTCACAGAATTCCGTGAAATGAACACGGACCCTTAACTCAAAATCCGTGGCAGTTTCACGGAATTGCCGAAAATTACGTGATGGGCCCACGGAAATGATGCCTATGTAAGTCAATGACAGACAGCATCCGTGGTCCACACACGGATTCCCTGTTCGGACCTGCGCTGCGCTTCCCCAATTGACGTCGTTTTATAATTTGGAAACGTATCGCTTCATTCTGGGTTTAGGCCACTTTATAAAGTACTTCACTTTAAATATTTATTTTAAAAGTGATTTTAACTTGATATTGCATTATTCTGTCGTCGTTTGATCGCTATGATATTCTGGTCAGTGGTCTGTTCCGTGACGGTACCACGTAATATTCAGTCTCACTGCAGTTCTTGATATGGTCACGTAATTTAATGATTCTTGACACGGACAAGCTCATTTCGTTATTTTCGTGATATCAGCACGTTTTTTAAACTAATGTATTTCGCATCTTTCGTGATCACAGCACGATTCTTTCTGCCTGTCGGGCTGCAGCAGAGAAAATGTTTAATCAACATTTATTCACGAGATTTTATCATGGTTTATTTCTTTTAATATTATTTCGGTCTTATTGCCAGGGAAGCTGGATTGCTATTCTGTTTATTTTATTAAATTATATTTTATTAGTAGGAAATCGCGCTGAAGAAGTCTCGTCCCGAACACATCGCGATATTTGGCACCAGGTCACGTTTGCCGTTTGTAAGTAGTCGTAAATACGCTGTCACTAATAATGTTTGATATAATGCATTTTCTGTTTGTCGATATTAATCAGATTAGCTCACGTTCAGTCACTGCATTATATCTGTCATCTCCACGGAGGCTTTGCGTTTCTTTGCTTTCTAATTCAAAACAGGGTGATTAAACACTGTCTGTCACGTGACGTGCTATAGGCCTAGACTGTCAATCAATTAATCATATTTATATCAGGTTTAAAGCAGTACAATTAGTTCCAAAGTTGTATTTGTAGAAGAAGCACAGTAAAAACAACACTTATACCATGCTTTTACCACAGTAACGTTAGTTTTACTCTGATATGTGTGGTAAAAGGACTGTAACCACAAAACGTACCATGCTTTTACCAGAATATTGGTAGTTTTAATGTGATACTTATTATTGTAAATGCACAGTAACTACAACACTTACCATGCTTTTACCACAGTAACCCTAGTTTTACTGTGATATGTGTGGTAAATGGACAGTAACCACAGAACTTACAATGCTTTAAACCTCAGTGACCTTAGTTTTACTGTGATGGATGTAATAAAGGACAGTAAATACAAACTTACCATGCTTTTACCTCAGTATTGGTAGTTTTAAAGTGATATTTGTTGTAAATGCCTATTAATCACAACACTTACCATGCTTTTAATGCTTAATAATGTAACATCCAACATTTGTAAGTTAAATCAGTACTTTTTCCTTTAAATAATCCTATATATTATACATAATGATATTTTATTTTCTCTTTTTTCAGCTGAAAAGACCAAAAGGGCCTTTCGGACTCAGTCGACCCATTATTGTTGGAGGAGAAGTTAACCAAGGAGATGGAAAGCTGCAAAGGCAAATATTCGCAATGGTATGTATATATTGGTTTTAACCCTAAATCAAACATTTTATCAAGCATTTGTTGTTTCTTAAACCTTTTCTTACAAAACCCATAGCCCAATCAGTACAAACATAGTCTCAAAGTCTTAATAATTCACAAGATTTAACAAGTTGTCAAATTCGTACGATACTTGTACATATTTGTATACTCGTACATAATCCTGCAGCTTTTACTCCTACTGCTGTCATTGGCTACTGCCTCAATTCCTGTACATATTTATCACGATATTTGTAAATCAGTTGCGCCCCTTCTTGGAAAGTAGTCGGATGTCCCACACACTGTCAGAAAGTTTATATTAATTGCATTGTATTCATTAAAATTATTACAAATTGGACCTGTTCATGTTCCAATGATACATGATACATGATGTCTCTCCACACCTCATAACTTACCTCTGTTTGCAAGAGTGGAAAAGCTGATCTGACTTGTCACATGACATCAGATACTCGATTATTTTGTCATAATCAGATCAGTTACACTGCTGATAACTGTCCCGTTTGCATGTAAATCATGCTATTTTTAAACGAGTTCATATGATTATTGCTTGCTATTAAAGACATACTTTTATTCACAGAAATGCCCACATATCAGTGAACTTATTACATAAAAATGCTTTTAACATTTAATTATGCAACGCTCTTTACAGAAACATATCCCACAATTATGGATAAACTCACAACATCATCATCCAGTCCTGTGCTGGGCACATTGGGCAACAAGTGTCCTCCAACGTATTCGATCCGTGGCCAAGTTCTCCACATCTTCCCATGGGACACTGACATTCTTCAGGTCTTCGTAAAACATCTGTCTCCGTGTCTTCCTCGGTCTTCCCTGTCTCCTGCGTCCTCCTGGTGGTGTCCACTTCATCACTGTCTTTGGGTGGTGTTGTTCGGGCATGCGTAGGATGTGTCCAGCGAGGTGCACCCTTTGCTCTGTCACAGTTTCTGAAAGTCTTCATGTGATGTCCCACTCCTCCTCAGGATCTCTTTGATATATGCAGAACCAATATTGAAAATAGTGATTTATCTTTTTCCATATTGTTAAAGCAATTTATTTTCTCTTTTCAGCTTCATAAACTGTACTTGATGCCTGCCTAATGCCTTTATTAAAGAAGCGTCAGTGCTCATCAGGAGTTTTGCTAAAGGACATATTCATTGCCATCCATTAGTTCTAGTCATGCAGTAACTTCATGATGCAATAGATAAATGTATATTTCTACAAGTGTATATAGCAGGTGTTTGTCCAAACAATTGAAGATAGTGGAAGTGTTCAGGAAAACCTTTAGAAAACAATCAATATTTTTGGAATTCTTTTTAGTGCTGAAAGAATATTACAGAAATGGCATACTGGACATTATTCTGAGTTTGTTACCTTTACATTCAGATTGGACTTAATGTCTTACATTTAGCTTCATTAAACCTTTTATTACAGTGGTCACTATAGTAAATATCCACCATAACTACATCTATGGTGTCATTATATCACTACCTGGCTAATGTAAATGTAATATACCCATGAATGTATTTTATAGAAGCATTATCTTGCTGGCATTTATAATCATTAACTATTTTAAGTTGCCTTTCATTTAGTTACAATAAAAGTGACCAATAATCACAAGGATATAGAATTAAAGTTGATAATTTAAAATGTTGTGCTTACATTTTTGCCTATTTGTTCTTTAAAGGGAAGAAACAAATATATTTTCACATAACAAAGTTAAAATCTCATCTCTTGGTTTGTAAAAATAACTTCATATTTTTTTTAACGTCACTGTATGTGTCACTATAATAGATTGCTCCTGTATCTGGATTTTTTCAAATATATATTATTAACTGATTTTTATACTGTTGTACTGTAGTTTTGGCTCTACATTTGTCTTTAAACAGTTTGACATTAAATATTGGAATATGCTATAAAAATTGTGTGCATTCATTGTGCTTTTGTTACATTTATTTGAATATAATTGATATAACTTTGATATACTATACATACACTGTAAATGTTAGAAGCACTTTAGTACATGTAATTATCTTTAATTAAAATACTGCAAAACTATCCTTGCTGTAGGCCATTGCTTAGAGGAAAGTTTCTCTTTCAAATGTATTCATGCATCAGTCTTCAAATAAGCAAATTTGTGTCATTGATAATGTGAACTAGTTTTTGGATGGTAACCACACAAAGGAGTCTTTTGTTTTTAAATGTGAGTTTTATCATTAAATTAGAATGAATGCCTATTTAACAGCCCAAATATTAAATATTTAAGTTATCTATCCCTGCAGCCGGAACCAGAAGAGACTGTCATCATTTACCATAAATGGGCAAGTAATTGTGACGCATCTGTCCAGCTGGGTTGTTATTGGCAGTGACTTTATCGCAGAACTCGCTGTGATTGGACTATCGTTTAACCCATATAAAACGGCGCTTCATGTTACAAAGTATGTTTTGGTGTTATTATTACGTTAGTTATACATTAAGTTAACTATAAAGTGTCTCTATGTTGTTAGAAATTACTCCTTTACCGAGATCCCAACCCTAAACCCTAAGCATGTCTGCACATTTCAATGAACTACAGCACCATGTTTCCTGTTCCATTGATAGAATGACAGAGATATGTGGGTAATGTAGTTTAAAACGTTTAGTAATAAAACATCAAATGTTAAATAAATAATATCTTTGATGGACAACTGGATATATACATTTGTTCATTGTACAAACCTGTATGACATATATGAGGGACAGGCTGCAATTTGATATTTTACTGTGAGCACTTTTAAAATAACCTTTATGCCAGCTTTCCATATATGTCTGAAAACTGTGCCCAACATTATTTAGTAAACATAGCATAAGCAGTTGACGATTTTCTCTTTGATACACTAACCGGACTGTGAGTTACAGCCATTTGAAATGTGCATTTTTGTTGCTCTTCTGGGGGCCGTTGCTGGGCCCCTGGGGGTGGAAGGGCAGTACAATCTACACACACTATCACTATTACACAGGGATAATGCACTATTCAGTAAAACAAAACAAAAAAACAGTGCCAACATTTCCTTTTCACACCCTCTGATTGCTGCTTATATCCCTGACATCAGTAATGTCTATGCTTTCATTTTAAATGCAGTAGTACATGTACTAGAATGATCAACATGGCTCATCTTCAATTATACTTGAAGTGTTTATAGCAAGATAGCCAACTGCAGCCTCTTGTTATTCACATATCTTCCCTTTATTTCACTGAAATCTCGCATACATGCAAGTATGTGCAATTTTTGTTGCATTGTTGTCCCAAATATCATTAACCAGATCTAAATTGTATGTCCTAAGTAAAAGGATCATGGTAATTAATTATATGTAGTTGTTTTTAAATCATGAACTAAACTAAAGTAATAAGAAATGAAAATTTCTCAAATAATTTTCTATTTATTGTACCAAACACCACTTTCAATACACAATATTCACCATATTTTATTAAACACTTTATTGGAGGGCACAGCATAAAGTTGATAAAGTAGCATAAAGACAATGAGATTCAAGATAAATAAAAATGTGCCTTCAAAAATACATTAACATCATATTAATATCTATGATTAGTCACCTATGATACAGAAAACAGATTTGATATTGTGTTAGAAAAAAATGATTCATTATCACAACTAAACTGGTTTCTTGCTCTTCCTTGTACATGTCTATATCATGTTCATGTTCTTCTACAGTTTGTTCAGTTGTACCCTACAGTACAACAGATGAACAGAAGATGTGACCACTGATGTGGTGTAGATCTTTCTCAACCAGAGGAAGAAGTCTCAACATCCCATTGTCAGGTGTTCTCCAGTCCTGGTCTGAAATAAAAAAAATAAAAAAATAAAAAACACAAACAATTCAAATAAAGTTGTTTAATGGACAGTCAGGTCAGCTTATATTCTGCGTTATTTAAAGCAGTGATGGGCTACTCTGGCCCTCAGCGTCCACTGTCCTGCAGATTTAGCTCTAACATCAAACCCTCCTGCCTATTGTCTATAAGTAAACCTGAAGACTTTGGTTAAAATTTTCAGATGAGCTCAGTTAGGTTTGGGTTAGGGTTTTACCTCAAAAAAGAAAACGCAAAGGGCCAGGGTTCCCTGTTCCTTATTTAAATTTACAAAGGACCAGTCAGTATATTATATAATCAACACATTGAAATATTATATATATATATATATATATATATAAATAATATTGCAGCCCATAATATAAGCCAAGTACTGACCAAAAACAGTTTTACCCATATCAACAGCAACCTATTTTAAAAGATCTTTTAGAAAGGCATGGTCTCTTTTGAGTCTTTGCAAGTGATGCTTGATTTCTTTCAAGACAACATACTCTTCTGTCACTTGTTTCAAGAGCTTCACTTTGTCAAAAACCAAGTGATAACCTGTACAATGTTAAATTGTCAACATCAAATTATGTACTACATATTACAGCATTGTTTCAATACAAGACATACCAATGGACTCACGCACCTTTCTGTCTTCTTTGGGCACCAGATGTTTCTTCCTCACACGCAACAAAGGACTTATTCGATTAGCTTGCGTTGATATAAGGACTGGTCTTCCTTCTCTGCTGTAAAACAAGAAAGTCTACTTACTCTATGTGCAATTGCTCTTCTTGAAACATAAATTAAGACAGTTATAATTATTATTAACAATTTTAAGTTAATTTACCATAAGATTCAGTTGAGCATTTGATGAGTAAAATACTGACTGAAATCTTCTAGAAACTTTACCTGGGAAGGGCTAATCACAGCAGGATTCGCTGCGACTCACTCGTAGCTCTTGTGTGGGTTGGCTCTTAAAAGAGCTGTTGAGTTTGATATTGTAGAGTAGACTAAGGCAACTAAGGTAGGACTAAGTAATCCTGCAAAACAGAAAGGAATGACATTTTTATTTTTTTATTTTTACTTGCAAGTAGTCAATTTATATATAACTGCAGGATTTATTTCTGTAAAAGAGTGTTGCATAATTAAATGTTAAAAGCATTTTTTGTAATAAGTTCACTGATATGTGGGCATTTCTCTGAATAAAAGTATGTCTTTAATAGCAAGCAATAATCATATGAACTCGTTTAAAAATAGCATGATTTACATGCAAACGGGACAGTTATCAGCAGTGTAACTGATCTGATTATGACAAAATAATCGAGTATCTGATGTCATGTGACAAGTCAGATCAGCTTTTCCACTCTTGCAAACAGAGGTAAGTTATGAGGTGTGGAGAGACATCATGTATCATGTATCATTGGAACATGAACAGGTCCAATTTGTAATAATTTTAATGAATACAATGCAATTAATATAAACTTTCTGACAGTGTGTGGGACATCCGACTACTTTCCAAGAAGGGGCGCAACTGATTTACAAATATCGTGATAAATATGTACAGGAATTGAGGCAGTAGCCAATGACAGCAGTAGGAGTAAAAGCTGCAGGATTATGTACGAGTATACAAATATGTACAAGTATCGTACGAATTTGACAACTTGTTAAATCTTGTGAATTATTAAGACTTTGAGACTATGTTTGTACTGATTGGGCTATGGGTTTTGTAAGAAAAGGTTTAAGAAACAACCAGAGGCGAACGAACATTGAGTGGGGGCCCCAGGCAAAATTAATCAATGAGGCCCTTCTAAAATATTTTTTTGTAAATATATCCGTGACTGCACTGACCTTTCAACATTCAAATCACGGATAAAAACTCACCTTTTTAAAATTGCTTTTAATGTTTAGCTTAGTCCAGTGTGTTTTTTTAGTGCATTTATTTGATATTGTTCCCGATTTTTTCTTTTTCTTTTTTTTTCTATGTAAAGTGTCTTTGAGTACTCAGAAAAGCGCTTTCAAATAAAATGTATTATTATTATTATTATATCTTTGTTACCTAGAGATATAATTATACAACATACAAAAAGTAGTCAAAACACATCTAACAGAACATAAATTGTTTATTGTTTACAACATTAAAGTACTTAAATGATATGTTGGCTTTAATTAACTAATTTATGTCAACAGGTTCCATAAATTAACTTTATGTCAGCAGGATGCACATAACTGGGTTACGTTAAACAAACATAATTTGCTCATGTAACTTCAACACACTCAAATAAATGATATGTTGGTTTTAATTAACTTTTTTATGTCATCAGGTTTTGATATGTTGGCTTAAATTAACTTTTTTATGTCAACAGGTTGCACATAACTGGGTTACGTTATACAAATGGAATTAAGTCATTTTAAGCGACCCAATTAAACTCTGAGCTGAGTGTTAAATGAACACTGAAGCAGTGTTAAAGTTAATGCGATAATTAAGTGAATAATTGAGTGATGATTGAGCATTATTGAAGACACCTGATGTTAACAAGCAGAATCACTGAAGGAGAAAACCGGAATTCGGAAGTCACCATTAGGGAGATCAGTGTTTGCTTTAGTTGGGCTCTTGACCCTCACATACAAGGGTATGAGTAACCCTCAACATACAATACAATTTGAACTATGCTCCTTCGCACGGTCTCTTTTGTAAACAGTGGGGCGGCGCCGGCGACATCGAGCGTGACCTTTCAACGTGATGACGTAGTTCCCGGCGCATTGCAGATCAGCTCAATCCGAACAGTTGTACTTAAAAAGTATATAATTTTTTTTTAGAAAATGACCTATCGTTTCGCTAGATAACACCCTCTTCCTCTTCCTCAGATGCAATCGTACACAGCCCGTTGAAGCACTTCAAAGACCTTTGAAACTGCATTGATTTGGACTTAAAAACGTTGGTTGTCATTGAAGTCCATTATTCGAAGAAAAATCCAGAAATGTTTTCCTCAAAAAAAAAAAAAATTCTCTTCCACTGAGGAAAAAAAGACATGGATATCTTGGATGGCATTGGGGTAACGTTAAATTAGTAGGAAAGTTTCATTTTGAGGTGAACTAACGTTAATCCTTTAACGGTAACGTTATTCTATTTCAGCCTGCATTAATACCGTCTAACACTTTACAAGCTGTTGCTAAGTGCAACCCCCTAGCTAAACAGTTTTTCAGTAACATATTAACGTTACTAGTAATTCATCTTAAGTGAAACTAAACTGAAATTAACAACGTGATTGTGATTTGTTTTGTACATTTCTTAAAATAGCTAGCTACCATTATTTAACAGTCACCTCTGATAACAGATCACTCGAGATAACTTACATGTATTTTCTGTAAAGGTGCTTTAAAACGATATACTGTGAAAAATAAATGTGAATTGAACGACGAAACGATTTGTTTGCCATTAATCATCCTTAACGTCAATTAAGTTAATCATCGTCATCTCATTCTCCATCACTTACCGCAGTCATGTTTTCTCTTTTCCCCATCATCTTGTTTTTTTCCGCTTTTCCTGCCAGATGGATATGTCCTCTTCATTTTTAATACACGAATTCATGCATTTTCGGATACAGACAGTAAAAGAAAGACAGAAACGCGAGTAAGCGCTGCGACAGTTTGAAAAAGGCGCCAGAAGCAGCAAAAGCATACGCAGCCTTGCGAGAGAGGGGGGCCCACTAAGGGGGATGCGGCGGCGTCACTGCGTGTTATATTAATATGAACATTTCTGATTGTTTAAATGATCGGCCCTCGGGGGCCCCCTCAAAATGCGGGGCCCCAGGCAATTGCCTGCCTTGCCTGCCCTATTGCAGCGCCTGTGGAAACAACAAATGCTTGATAAAATGTTTGATTTAGGGTTAAAACCAATATATACATACCATTGCGAATATTTGCCTTTGCAGCTTTCCATCTCCTTGGTTAACTTCTCCTCCAACAATAATGGGTCGACTGAGTCCGAAAGGCCCTTTTGGTCTTTTCAGCTGAAAAAAGAGAAAATAAAATATCATTATGTATAATATATAGGATTATTTAAAGGAAAAAGTACTGATTTAACTTACAAATGTTGGATGTTACATTATTAAGCATTAAAAGCATGGTAAGTGTTGTGATTAATAGGCATTTACAACAAATATCACTTTAAAACTACCAATACTGAGGTAAAAGCATGGTAAGTTTGTATTTACTGTCCTTTATTACATCCATCACAGTAAAACTAAGGTCACTGAGGTTTAAAGCATTGTAAGTTCTGTGGTTACTGTCCATTTACCACACATATCACAGTAAAACTAGGGTTACTGTGGTAAAAGCATGGTAAGTGTTGTAGTTACTGTGCATTTACAATAATAAGTATCACATTAAAACTACCAATATTCTGGTAAAAGCATGGTACGTTTTTTGGTTACAGTCCTTTTACCACACATATCAGAGTAAAACTAACGTTACTGTGGTAAAAGCATGGTATAAGTGTTGTTTTTACTGTGCTTCTTCTACAAATACAACTTTGGAACTAATTGTACTGCTTTAAACCTGATATAAATATGATTAATTGATTGACAGTCTAGGCCTATAGCACGTCACGTGACAGACAGTGTTTAATCACCCTGTTTTGAATTAGAAAGCAAAGAAACGCAAAGCCTCCGTGGAGATGACAGATATAATGCAGTGACTGAACGTGAGCTAATCTGATTAATATCGACAAACAGAAAATGCATTATATCAAACATTATTAGTGACAGCGTATTTACGACTACTTACCAACGGCAAACGTGACCTGGTGCCAAATATCGCGATGTGTTCGGGACGAGACTTCTTCAGCGCGATTTCCTACTAATAAAATACAATTTAATAAAATAAACAGAATAGCAATCCAGCTTCCCTGGCAATAAGACCGAAATAATATTAAAAGAAATAAACCATGATAAAATCTCGTGAATAAATGTTGATTAAACATTTTCTCTGCTGCAGCCCGACAGGCAGAAATAATCGTGCTGTGATCACGAAAGATGCGAAATACATTAGTTTAAAAAACGTGCTGATATCACGAAAATAACGAAATGAGCTTGTCCGTGTCAAGAATCATTAAATTACGTGACCATATCAAGAACTGCAGTGAGACTGAATATTACGTGGTACCGTCACGGAACAGACCACTGACCAGAATATCATAGCGATCAAACGACGACAGAATAATGCAATATCAAGTTAAAATCACTTTTAAAATAAATATTTAAAGTGAAGTACTTTATAAAGTGGCCTAAACCCAGAATGAAGCGATACGTTTCCAAATTATAAAACGACGTCAATTGGGGAAGCGCAGCGCAGGTCCGAACAGGGAATCCGTGTGTGGACCACGGATGCTGTCTGTCATTGACTTACATAGGCATCATTTCCGTGGGCCCATCACGTAATTTTCGGCAATTCCGTGAAACTGCCACGGATTTTGAGTTAAGGGTCCGTGTTCATTTCACGGAATTCTGTGAGACCAGGTTGTATTACACAGTTGGCATATACAAGTAAATCATTGAATGGACATTAAAAATGCTATTGAAGGTATAGTTTGTTTTATTTTTCATATTGTTGAACCTAATATCACTGCACAAATAATAAGGGTTAATTCACTGGCACAATAATGATGCATAACTCTCCTTTTCTCACAATTAGGTGAACAGACTCCAGGTGATTCCTGCGAGATGGTGGACAGGATTCCTCGTGCAGAAGATGAGAACAATCAAGATGAGGCCCTGATTCAGACGATACTTCAGAGGGGCAAGAAAATTAAAGACCTGGAAAGCATGTGCAGCAAAACAATGTGCAGCACGTTGATAATGATTGTAAACCTACTACTCCTTTTTCTATTGATGATGAGATTATAAGTAATACAAATTATTATGTAAATAATAATAATGATGGTGTTGCTAATGGTAAAAATGGTGGTGGTGATGAGGATGATGATGAGGTTATAATTAATATAAATAATTATGTAAATAATAATAATGATGGTGTTGCTAATGGTAAAAATGATGGTGGTGATGATGATGATGTTATATTTAATACAAATAATTATGTAAATAATAATAATGATAGTGTTGCTAATGGTAAAAATGGTGATGATGATGATGGTATTTCTAGTGGTTATAATAGTAGTAATGGTAGTAAGGATTATTTAAATAAGGTTTAATAATCAAACTATTTGTAAAAGAAAAAAAGGAATACTTTTTTATGAGCTTATTGTTTCTTCCTTTAATTAATACATTGTTTGCTAACTTGATGATTTGCATATGCACATTTCTGTAATTGTAATGTAGACATTTTCTGTAAAGCTGCTTTGCAATAAATAAATACATTACACAAATAAATGTGATTATCTGTGCATGTCCATGTAAAGGTCTATCTGGAAAGCAGAAAATATATTCAAAAGTTATTATTTACAAATTATCTTTTTTATTTTTAAAACTATGAATAAAATTCTGGTTGAGGAGAGAAAGAAAAAGTGGTAAGGAAATGAACTATTTGTAGCATTTGATAAGAATATAATCCCAAAAATTATGAAGAAAAAAATACAAGGGCACGCTAAGACAATAACCAGCAACAGACTAAAACAATATATATATATACACACACATCTTAAAACACAAGGGAATATGTGACAATGTATTTATAAATGTAATTGTATATTCATTATCCACCAGAAGAGACTGTTTATCTTAAAGGTACGGTTCACCCATGGGTAACATGGTAACCAAACAACATGGGTGCCTATTGACATCCATTGTATGGACAGAAAAAAAACAGACATTTCTCAAAATATCCTTGTGTGTTCTACAGAAGAAAGTCATACAGGTTTGGAACCACGTGAGGGTGAGTAAAATAAAACTAAACTAAAAATAAGAAAGTATACTTTCAGTCTACTTTGTATATACTTCTCAGAAATATACGTACTTCTCAAATATACTTAAAATTGCACTTAAAAATACTTGACTTATACTGACTGGAAAGTCTAAGTATGTTTAGCCTATTCTGGCATTCAATCTTTTGATTGAGATAAGTGTACTTAAAAATATACTTGGCTTGTAAATGTGTTTAATCATTCGAGTAGCCATTTAAAAACGTTTTCCCCCAACATAGTTTTACATACAGTCTTATAAACTTACATTGTATGAAAATATTAATTCATAAAGAAAACAGATATATTCCTAATTCTGGATCTGAGTATCTGATTTTTTGTGTGGCTAGTCCGTAGTGCACATAGGAATTTACTATTACTCATCTTCTGAAAGAGTACAGAATCTCCAGATCAAAACACAAGAGAAACCAGTTTGCCTAGTTCTGCATGCAGCATATTTCTGTATTTGGTTGAGTTGTGAGTTTTTGAAGCACTTTTCTGTTTTTTTGTTGTTGTTTCTGTCACGGCCGGGTGAAGCAGACAAGGCAGTATGGATCCATTTGCAGTATTGTTTAATACACAAACTCAGATACACACACAAAAACTCAGGAATAGGAAACAGGACTCGGGAACTGGACAACCAGCCACATAACATTAAGAACTCAACAAAGACTGCACGACACACACCGACTTAAATACAAGGGTAGACAAGCTAAACAAGATAACAAGAGGGTGCGGCTAATGGGAAACACCTGGAAACACTAATAACATGACAGATAGCTGCAACACATTAAACAAGACAAAAACATAGACTAAACTCATGACAGTTTCACAGTTCACACTTACAATTAAGTAGAGTAAGGGTTATGCGTATTTGGCGTGCTGTCCAAGAAATGTAATTGTGAACTAGTTGTGCACTTAAAGTTTATACTGTTACACTTATAGTACACTTAAACAGTTTTTAATATGCACATTTTTTGCCAGTTTAGTCCCAAAGAAGAAGTTTTATTTATATAGCGCCTTTCCGTAGCTCAAGGTCGCTTTACATTGTACATTACAATACACTTACACACCCATTACAATCACATAAGGACACATATAGTCACATTATCCAAAATGCATGTTAAATAGATATGTTTTTAGCTGAGTCTTGAATGTAGCCACAGATGAGATATTTCGAAGTGTAAGGGGGAGTGAATCCCATAATTTAGGAGCATTAACACTAAATGACCTTCCACCTACAGTAGACAACCGGAAACGAGGGATGGACAATAAGCCAAGTTCAGCTGATCTAAGGGACCGAGCAGGGTGATTAGAGTACAGTAGATCAGACAGGTCAGCAGGAGGTGCAAGCCCATTTAATGCCTTAAGCGTTAGAAGTAATGCCTTAAAGTGAATACGTAATAGGCCTACATACTGAGAACATACTGTAATCTTACAATACGTTTTCTCGCTGAGCAAGAAATGAAGCATTGCAGTAATCCAGACGTGATGTGATTAATGCATGAATTAAGGGTTCAGCATCAGCTAAAGTGAGAGAATATCGAAGACATGCAATATTAGGAAGATTGAAAAAAGAGTTTTTAACAAGAGAAGAAATATGAGAACCAAAAGAGAGAGTTGCGTCGATTTAAGACACCAAGGTTACGAATAGATGACGCAGGCTTGTAAAAGGCCCGGCTCGATCGGCCCAAACAAGGATTTCCGATCAGCGGGTGAAGGGCTCTGTGTGTTACCGTTTTTCTGTGTGGCAAAGTAATTTGATTAAATGAAATACATTTTCTCATGTATTAACTCGTTATTTCATCTGACTCCATAAATGAATGAAGGTTTCAATGATATCTCACATCAAGTGTGTACGAATGTCTGACTATTCTTTTGAATTCTTTACTGAAAATAAAGTCAAAGTCGATTAGAATAAAATCAAATGTTTACAATTTATTATGTCAGGTAAATGCATCACGCCAATTTTATAATCAGTTCAAAGATAATAGATACAAAAACATGGAATGCTCTAGTCTAGAACATCGGTTCCCAACAGGGGGGTCGCGGCCCACAAGGGGGCCTCAGCGAGCTCTGTGGGGGGTCGCGTCATATTTTGAAAAATTTTGAGCAATGAGCATTAAATAAAAGTCCTTAACTTTTTTCTGTTAAAAACGTACAAAATGTATATAATGAGCGAGTTCATCATGAATCCATTTTTCAATCCGTGTTTTTGTTTTATCCTGAACCACTATGTTTACATTAGGACTATTTTACACTGGTTCGGATCGCTGCCGCTGCGGAGTAGCCCAGTACCTGCGTGACTCGTCATAGACGTACACAGAGAGAAGTAGTTCCGGCTACAATGTTCTTCCGAAAGACGCATTATTCTGTTAATAAACGCAAGTTTATTATCGCTCGCTATAGCGCCAAAAGCGTAAAAAATAAAGCCTCACATTGATAAAGCCTCACAAATAACTGTGAGGTATTATATATATGAGTATTGAGGCCCCAGACAGCAGTCATTTAGTAATAGCCTATATTCTTTCTTTTTTTACCTACACACCAGAGTGAATATTTTTGTTTTGCATTTCAAATAGGGCCAATATATAGGCTTCTCCTAGGCTTACGTTTTTAAATTACAAAGGGCCTACTGATGTTTTTGTTATTGTATTTTCAATATTATAGGCTATTATTTGTGCATACATATCTGGTTATAGTAAACATACCGTTTGTTTGAAAACAACATATTTTGTCATCCTTGCTGCAAGCTTACAAGAGCGATAATATCATTAAATGTTAAGGGGGGCCCTAAAATATTTTCTTGGGAAAAAGGGGGTCTGAGACAAAAAAAGGTTGGGAACCACTGCTCTAGAATAAAGAGAGAAGATGCATTGGCCTGTAATTGTCCATGGTCAGATGGTCAAGGCCTTTTATTTTAAGAATAGGGGTCACCGCAGCCCTTTTCAATTCTGCTGGGACAATGGCAGAAGTCAAACTACAGTTAATCATATGTGTTATGAAGGGTGCAACCTCGAGGATGCACATCTTGGATGTGGAATTAGACTTCACAATTAGATTCACAATCACTAAAGGCAGCAGGAGTAGTCAGAGTAAAAGCAGAGAGAGAGTTTGTTGAGTGAGGTAAATCAGATAACATCAAATGAACATTTGAGTCACTTGTATGAGGGGTGTCTTTCGTGATGGATTCAGTGATTGACTTCAATTAGTCTGAAAAGAATTGGGAAAAGCTATTCACAAGCACCCCAGAGCCCGAAATAACATGTTGTGGTAGATTAGTGAGTTTGTTAACCAGCAAAGAGGGATTTGGGCCTGCACGTGGAATTCCTAATGGTAGAGGAGAAATAAGAGTATCTTGCATTGAGCAAATGTTCTTTAAAAGAGTGCACAATGAGTCCAGTTTTCTTGTAGGCCTATAGTCTTTCTAGGCGGCGACCCTCAGTTTTCATCGTTCGAAGTTCATGAGTGAACACGAGTAGATGGAACCAGTCTAGTTTTAACAGGAGCATGCCTCTCAAGTATTTGAGAAAAAGCATTATTGTAATTACAGCAGATTTCTGACGGACAAAGCAGTACCCTTACAAGTTTACTATAGTACATTGACATTAGTACTTGCTACATAAAGTATGCTTAAAAATATACCGTAAGTATACTTTTTCGTAAGGGTTATCACTAGAAAACAAGGTCATTGTGTCATCTCATGGAAGTATCATCATCACACAGAAGCAGCAGCTCTTCTCTTTTCTGAGCAGATCCTCACATGATCAACCAGAAATACAACAGTGGCGATTCCCACCAGACCAGACAGAACCAGTCGAATCAGAGCCTCAGTGCCGCCACAATGATCCAGACAATCTGAAACAGAAGAGACTTATTCATAAACATTGGTCACATTATACACTCACCTAAAGGATTATTAGGAACACCTGTTCAATTTCATATTAATGCAATTATCTAATCAACCAATCACATGGCAGTTGCTTCAATGCATTTAGGGGTGTGGTCCTGGTCAAGACAATCTCCTGAACTCCAAACTGAATGTCAGAATGGGAAAGAAAGGTGATTTAAGCAATTTTGAGCGTGGCATGGTTGTTGGTGCCAGACGGGCCGGTCTGAGTATTTCACAATCTGCTCAGTTACTGGGATTTTCACGCACAACCATTTCTAGGGTTTACAAAGAATGGTGTGAAAAGGGAAAAACATCCAGTATGCGGCAGTCCTGTGGGCGAAAATGCCTTGTTGATGCTAGAGGTCAGAGGAGAATGGGCCGACTGATTCAAGCTGATAGAAGAGCAACTTTGACAACACAACACGCACAACCTTGAGGCGGATGGGCTACAACAGCAGAAGACCCCACCGGGTACCACTCATCTCCACTACAAATAGGAAAAAGAGGCTACAATTTGCAAGAGCTCACCAAAATTGGACAGTTGAAGACTGGAAAAATGTTGCCTGGTCTGATGAGTCTCGATTTATGTTCAGACATTCAGATGGTAGAGTCAGAATTTGGCGTAAACAGAATGAGAACATGGATCCATCATGCCTTGTTACCACTGTGCAGGCTGGTGGTGGTGGTGTAATGGTGTGGGGGATGTTTTCTTGGCACACTTTAGGCCCCTTAGTGTCAATTGGGCATCGTTTAAATGCCACGGCCTACCTGAGCATTGTTTCTGACCATGTCCATCCCTTTATGGCCACCATGTACCCATCCTCTGATGGCTACTTCCAGCAGGATAATGCACCATGTCACAAAGCTTGAATAATTTCAAATTGGTTTCTTGAACATGACAATGAGTTCACTGTACTAAAATGGCCCCCACAGTCACCAGATCTCAACCCAATAGAGCATCTTTGGGATGTGGTGGAACGGGAGCTTCGTGCCCTGGATGTGCATCCCACAAATCTCCATCAACTGCAAGATGCTATCCTATCAATATGGGCCAACATTTCTAAAGAATGCTTTCAGCACCTTGTTGAATCAATGCCACGTAGAATTAAGGCAGTTCTGAAGGCGAAAGGGGGTCAAACACAGTATTAGTATGGTGTTCCAAACAATCCTTTAGGTGAGTGTATGTCTTTGTTTGTGGAAAACAGACGCTGCACAGAGATCACAGACAGGAAGAGAGTTTTGTGGTAAATGAGTTCGTACCTTCATGTTGTTGGCAGATCTCTTTCATGAGAAGACGGACGCTCTTGTTGCTCACTGGATTTGCAGTCATGCATCTGTAGATCTCTGAATCATTATAATGAAGCTCTAATGGTAAACTGAGGATGATGTTGAGATCAGGATTGCTGGTCTGGTTCATAATTTCACTCCCTTTATACCATGAGATGGACACGTCTCGATCATTTCTCACAGAGCAGAGCACAGAGCAGATCTTCTGTGGCCGCATTGATGTACCTAGTGGAAATCTGTTATGAGATTAATTCTGAACATTTTTGAGAAAACCTTTACAGGCTCTTGCAGCTGTGATTCAGGGGTCAGGAGTGTTAAACAGCACAGTTTTCTCTCCATTGCTACTTTGACTCATTACTCATCCCTCGATAAAGGAATGATAAGGGGGGTTGAAAATTACTGTGGCTGAAATTGATGTCGATTAACCTGTTGTGTTTAAAGGTGCACTGTGTTATTTTTAGCAGCATAGTGGTGAGGTTGTGAATTGCAACCAACAGAAGGAAAAGACAGCAGAGTAGCCAGTTAAGCAATGAGGTTTCTTTACAAAGATAAATTAAGAAATTGGGTTTACTTAATTATTCAGTAAAACGATATGCTATTGCGAATATTATTGTTACTTGTTCATCATTGTGTCAAGTGTTTTATTCGCTGACTTTAGCTAGCTTCTTTGCACGAAGAACAACATTATTCGGTCCTATGCATGCATACATACAGATTCTTCTTGACTTTAGTTTCTTGAGTGAAATCATGTTTTTTCTCTCAATCTGTTACTTTATTTTGTGAAAAAGAAATACAAAAATGCTTATTTAAATATAAAATACAATAACTCTTTATACAATGTTTACATTAACATTGGTAGATTAGTTTTTACGTGATCACGTGGCGATCTATTGAAATGTCCATACAATGCGCGTGGAACAGCTAACGCGCGTCTAATTAACAAGATACATTACAGACACAAAGTATATAAAATAACAATTATATGCAATAAACTTACAAGCAAAGCTTCTCTGGGGCTTTACACAACAAACTGGAATCAGGAGTGAAGAGGACGCGATCTCTCTGCTGTGCATAACTGGAAAATTGATGCTGTGCGTGATTGTCGCTATGATGTATAACAAAAAGTTTTTCCAAAGGTAGTTTAACTAAACCTATGGTAAAACAGCGCCATCTAGTGGAGAAGAATGATTAATGTTAGACATGACACAAGAAACAGTAACGAAACGCGTTTTCCGTTAGGGCTAGTGTAGAAACGTCAGCGCATTTCAATGTAAAGGGACATGCGGTGTATGTAGATAGAAATGGCTCATTCTAAGGTAATAAAAACATAGTTCATTATCTAAGGAACATATGAGTATACACCACTCAAAACATAGTTATGTATATGATATTGCATTTCTGTCAACATATTCTCCTAAATATTACACAATGCACCTTTAAGATGTGGCATGCTGCTACTCTGTGTAGTAGTTTTCTTGGTTTCCTGTCTGTGGTGTGCCCGGTTTTTAATCTTCATGGTTTACTGTCAGCTTCTCAGGTAGTGGGTGCCTTATCTTTTGTTGTCTTTTACCATTTTCTTTTTGATATGGTGTTTGTTTTGTCCTTTGGTGACTGTGCGTTCGCAGTGGTATTTTAATTAAAAGTGTAAAAAGATGTTTGTTGTCGTTTTTATTTTGCAGTCTCAGGGGTTGTAACTGATTTTTACAATGTAGGGCACATTTAACCTGAACTATATGACTGTCAACAACACAGTGAAGAACAGCACACAGCAGAATTGAAATTTTACTGCAAAACTGATTTAAATGCCACACAAGCATTTATGTTAATTTTTTTGGCAAGACTTGTCTGAACAAATTTCCCGGATCTGGGCCAACACTATGTTGATGTCTGGGTGATTCACTGAAATGAATCTGAATTCACACAGTTGTATTGTATTCCTCATTAGTGGCTGGATCAAAGCCGGTCCATGAACATTCAAGAGCAAGTTGACTGCGTCTGCATAGTATAGTTAGGGTTAACTAGCAAATTTTACATCCTTTTGTGTAGACCAAAACATTATACTTGTTAAACTAACACAATACAACAAGACGAAGACGTTAGCTAACACAATATTAAAAAGTTACCATAGTTTAAAGACCTGCAATATTGAGTTAATTAATACATACTGTATACAAACCTCACCTGTGAAAGGTTATCCCATTTTGTATGGAAATTATAGCTTGCTGGTTTTTAAAGCCATAGGCTGCACAAAGCGTTCACATTTAGCATGAAAATTAATAGATTTTTTAGTGCGAGTGATGAACAGCATCACGTTAACCGTTCTAACATGGCGGACATGTCGATGTGTCTGGAGCGGTCAAATGTGGCATCTACATGTGGTTAAAACAGCGATATACACTGAACAATATTATAAACGCAACACTGTTGTTTTTGCCCCCATTTTCATGAGCTGAACTCCGAGATCTAAGATTTTTTCTATATACACAAAAGGCCTATTTCTCTCAAATATTGTTCACAAATCTGTCTAAATCTGTATTCGTGAGCACTTCTCCTTTGCCGAGATAATCCATCCACCTCACAGGTGTGGCGTATCAAGATGCTGATTAGACAGCATGATTATTGCACAGGTGTGCCTTAGGCTGGCCACAATAAAACGCCACTTTAAAATGTGCACTTTAAATCTCGGATTTAAACAGATTTAGTCAGATTTGTGAACATTATTTGAGAGAAATAGGCCTTTTGTGTACATAGAAAAAGTCTTAGATCTTTGAGTTCAGCTCATGAAAAAAGGGGGCAAAAACAAAAGTGTTGTGTTTATAATTTTGTTAAGTGTATGTTATGATAGAAAAAATAGTACTATTATAAATGTTATCTTTTTTTTATCTATTATGTAGACTACAACGTCTGGTCAGATATGGAGCTTCGTAGTGCATCATTTTGAATTTTATGTCCATATATGTTACTATTTGAATGAACTATTTATGTAGTCTGCTAAAGTAGAGAAGGTGCGGGACTTACCTTGAGTTTGGTTTACACTAAGTGACCTGATGGTAGGTACAGAAAGAGCCCCTTTAAAAAAGACACAAAGGCATTGTCTTTAAATTGGAATTTAAACTTTAATTATTAACTGTATTTATTTTTTTTCTTACAATTTCTGTTTTCTCATATTTGTGATGTAATACCTTATAATGTGGGCATTTAAACACACGCTACATGCATGGTTCATAATTTAAAAAATCAAGAGGATATTTAAAGAATAAAGTCAGCATTACAATTACTTTTCCCTCCTTTCTTACATCTGAAAAAAAAAAACACATTTTGTCGTGTGACGAGCAGCGTTTCTAAAAAGACTGGTACCCCAGGACCATAATATGTCCTTGAGTGATCGTGTCAAGCAGATATTCCCTCATTTACTGACAGCTATTCCTTACCCTTATTGATAGTTTTAGTTATTTTTATACCAGCTGCAGCTAAAACTTACCATAAACATCAACTTTGAACCTTCTCGCATGTATGGATCCACTATGGAGAGAAACTTTATACAATCCAGAGTCGCCGGTGCTGATGTTCCAGATGGTCAGGGATCCAGTCTTTGGGTCCATTTTAACTCTGCCGGTCAGTCTCTCCTCATAAAAAGGCTCAAAACCTTGATACATCTGTGCGATACGTACAGTTCGATCACCCCTTTCTAACAGCCATGTTGCTTCTCTGAGACTCTCAAGCTCGGCGTCTCCTGTTTGCAGAGTGAGAACATCTCCCTCCATCACAACCTTTAACTCATCCCACTCGCCAGTCACTAAATCAGAAAGAATTTTAAAACTGGTTAGATACAAACTAAAGCTACATTAAAATAAAGTCCTACAAACCCCAACTACCCACAAAAAGGTGGAACTCCTGATACTTCCTATAACTTGCTTACAGTCATTAGCAGAATAGCCTTTGACCATATTAATTTTTCTGCAGTATTTAGTATTTTTTCTGTAAACATACAATACCTGTTAAACTATGACATTTTTCAAATGATTTTCACAGTGGCAAATAACAGGGAGTAATAACACCTGATTTCTAGACTTCTTTATAGAGATTTTTACATGGCATTTTAATAAAAATTGCATTAAAAATGATAAATGCTTCTTTATTTTTAAAAGATGATACTTGCTAAATTAAACACAATATAGTGAAGTCATGTGACAAAGAGGTTTGAAATGTTATTGTTGCATAATATTTCACATATTTGTTTTAAAAAAAATGACTGTACGGAATTACGTTGAAACATTTTATGCAGTCTAAAAACAAACAAACAAAAAATAAAAATTAACAAAAATGTATTTAAAATGTTTGATACACCCCCTTAATTACACATGACAAATGTCACTACACTATAGAAACATTAACACTATTTAATAATATCCATTAATTCTAAAAAAAAAATTACATTCAAGGAGAAACAAACGAACCTAAACTAAAAAGTCAGATTAAAATTAAATTGAAATAAAAACTAAATTTAAAAACTATAATAATGCTGCTGTAAGCTATACTGTATGCTGTTAAAGCTTGCAATACAAAAAGTTCAAAGGAATCGTTAAAAAAAACCTGTGGCAGGAAATGGTCATATCACCATCCCCTACATATGCTTTTATCATAATTCTATATTTACATTATGCTCTCATGACCAAACCCACAGAATGAACTATTTAGTTTTTCATGAAACTAGAGACAAAATTTCTACATATAAAACCAAAAATAATAATTTCTCATCCTCGTGTTTCTCCAGACTAACCCATGAAACTTTCTATGTTGAGGTTTCAGAAAATGCTTTTCAATGCAACCACTTAAACAATGTGAATAAATAAAATATATTTAAAAGATTTATCCTACCCTCCACACTGATGAAAAACACGATGAAAACCCAGATGCTGCTGGTCATTATGAGCAATTATCAGGTATTATTATAAGTTGTGTTGTAGCTCTTGATGATGAACCTCAACCTGATCTCATGAACATTCAGTGAAGATTTAAAGTCTCTATGACTTTCATCAGGAAGTGACACATTGACCACAGAATCTGATGTAACCTGCTTGATTGGAGTTAAAATCCTTTCAACAACGAACATTTAATCACTAATACAGACCATAAAAGTGTGAGCTATAGCAGCAGCACTCATGAGCTAATGCAACAATAGACATCACTGTGTTAGTGATTACACAGTTATTACATTTAAATAAAGCAATATGCAGCATAACATCAGTATTTTCTGAAGCACAGGCTCTACTCTTCAGCACAATGGTGACCCACAAAATCAGACAACAGAAACCCTTTAAATCCCAACAGAACATTAAACACTAACAGATCGCACCACTAATCACAACAATGCAGTTTAACTTTATTTTTTCATACAAAAGTTCATAATTAGAATTAACAGAGGTTTAGATGTTGATGTTTTATTGCAAATAAAAAAGTTTAAAGCAAATAAGTACGCCATTATGGAGATCAGAGTTTGCATTAGTTGGGCTTTTGACCCTTCATTTTTTAATTAAAATTTTTCTCTGGCTGCTTTAACTGCGGGTTTCTAAAGCATGCAATAAATGGCAAGAAAAACAAGAGAAAATCAGATCAGATTACGTAGGCTACTCTGTCATCATGTAGTGGCCTGAAAGGCCAGTGGCCTTAATTTGGCATTGTGTTTTGTAGCTCTACAATAATACTGCATAAAATCCTGCAGTTCTTTTGATTTTGATTTTCATCAGGATCATGTAGACACCCAGACATCAAGAAACAGCGTATGGATCTCAACAATGGTGACAATCTACAAAATATTCAGATAAATTGATAAACTCAAAACAAGCTACTCACAAAAAAGTCACCATTGTTGAGATTCATATATGTGACCCTGGACCACAAAACTGAGATGTATATCACACGAAAGCTGAATAAATAGCCTAAGCGTTCCATTGATGTATGTTTTGTTAGGATAGGACAATATTTGGCCGAGATACAACTATTTGATAATCTGGAATCTGAGGGTGCAGAAAAATCTAAACATTGAGAAAATCGCCTTTAAAGTTGTACATTTATTTTCGATTTTGCTGCATTCACTCACAAAAATAAATGTTATATATATTTACGGTAGGAAATTCACAAAATATCTTCATGGAACATGATCTTTACTTAATATCCTAATGATTTTTGGCATAAAAGAAAAATTTATAATTTGAGATCAGACACTGGATGAGATCAGTGAATCTGTCATGACTGACGACAGGAAGCAAAAGCAAGTTCAACTCTTTAAAGGGACATTGTGTAGGAATTTCTCCCATCTAGCGGTGAAAATGTATTTTGCATTCAAACGAATTGTGCTCTCCAGCGCCTCGCTTTGTCAAATGCGCGTTGCATCTACTGTAGCCATTATGTACCAAAAAGCTATGACAGGATGTCTTCTAATAGCACTTCTTCGAGTGTTCCTTCGGGTGAACAGGTTCAAACAAACAGCAACTTGACACAACGAACAAACGAATGTTACAGTATGAATTGCTGACTGTGAAAAACATGAACTATTGTAATAAGTAGTTATGCCTTCTTGATTCATTATATTTTTTGAAGTACGTGCATTGTTAGATATCATCATCAACTTTTAACTATAAATGTTCATCTGTCTATAAAATAAAGTACACAACCAAACAATGAAAAAAAGCTTGTAATTAAGACTGTAACATTGACTTACCTGTCGAGAAGAAAGCACTCTCTAGTCTCTACCTCTCTCTCTCTCTCTCTCTCTCTCTCTGTTGCCTAGGTAACTACATATCACTCCGCCGCTGCTGTAGACTGTGCTAATAAATACAGGGAACAAAGTAAAACTATTGCAATGCAATGAAAGGGTAGTTTGATTTCTAACATTATTCTCTCAACAGACATGTACATCGAGTCTGGCGTTATAACATTTATTTGCTTTTGGTGTACTGTGGAGTGGGTAAAACTGTTTTTAATGGCAGGCTAGCAGTTACCGTGGACTCGCGCTAGCCTAGCACCGGCGAACTATGCAACTGGAACGACTGGATGAAAATTTTTGAAAACTGTTGACTAGGCGCCACTATTGATTTCGTCAGCTAAATTCACTGTTTGATTAGACAGATTACACTAGACTAGCTAGATTCACTGTTTAGATGCGCTCGAAACGTAGCATGCTGAGGACATCTGCTGGTAAAAGACATGTAAATGCAACAGCAGAAACATATTCAATGACATGTTAATATCATTATAGCTATTATTTTTGTACTTTTTTTCTCATTTTGTGTTCCAAATTTGTAACAACACAAACCAGTCAAATTGCTTTGTGATTTGTGTGTGTGTGTTTATGGAATAGTGCTGAAGTGGATCAACATTCAAGCGTGCGTGCTTTGAATAAAAAGACCATTATCGTTCGTCAGCCTTTAATGGTGCTTTAACTTAAATTCTGGTTTAATTCCTCACACAAAACTGTCTTGGTTTCAGGAGATGTTGAACATTGTGACAAGTCATAAGCACAAATTTTATATTTTTTTTAGGTATACGGCACTTTTGATGTAGGCCTACTTATGGTAGTCAAACTAGCTTTTACATTTTGTGAAATGTTTCAATTTATTTTCATGGAAGAAAGTAAGTAAAACGTGTTTGGAAAGACTTAAGAAAGAAAATCTTATTTGAGGTAATGCATTTATTAAATTACCTTAAGCCACGAAATAGACTCAAAAGTTTGTGAAAAGAATACAGTGTGATCCCATTTTCTTCTCTAGTCACTGTATGTTTACAGTGTTTCTCATTAAATGACAGAACACATTAATAATGAACATACTTATTAATGGATTGCTGTAGTATTACTGTGAAGCATCTATAAAATATAGAGTGGCAAACTCCAAAATGCCAATTTCCTAATTTGCAGATAAGAGGAAAATATTTGCGTTTATGCTGTTGATCACTACTTGAGGGTTGAGCACTGAGTGACTCAATAACTCGAGTATCGCATCAATAATGAAGGTGGAAAAAAATGAAAAAGCGCTGTGGTGTTATTTACACAAAACCTAGTTTGCAGAGAGGAAGTTAGGGAGGAACCCGCAGTGAACAGCAGCTCTCGTACAGCAGACAGACAGGTGAGTGCATTTGAGTGTTTAAGAGTTATAGGGTAGAGCGGGGTAAAAGGGTGTAGCATAGGATATTAACTTATATGTGTTAAAGTCCCCATGAATAAAAAATTGACCATACTTACTTTGTTTGCCTAAATTGATCGTTTTGTGGTGAACAATTCATCCATGCAAGTCAATCCACACAAAACATTTTTTTGGCTCCGTAATCTTTAATCAAAATCTGAAATTTCCCCTCCCCTCTGCATTGGAGGACCTTCCCTGATGACGTAGGTTTGACGGTTTTTGGTGTCTGCTTAACATCCGTAACCACGCCCCTCCAACTGACAGTAGACAGGCTGAATGAAAACACCTACTTTTCTAGATCCAATCAGGTGCTAGTTGGAAAAAAATCCACACCCACTATTTTGCCTCATTTAGTATTCCGTTTCTCTCGGAAATACGTCACAACACTGGAGAAAAGTCGTTTGCAACTTCCGGTTCACGGGGACTTTAAGTTGTGCCTTTAGCCCAGTGTCAAAGACAGTTGGGCCTGCTATATTAAACTTACTTATTAAACACTATATTAAAGCCAAAACAGGCTACGACAACAAAAACATAAATTATTATCACGACGAAATGGATGGCGAACCAAAAGAGTATAATTTCATTGGTAATAAAACACAGTTTTGCGATCTTTCTAGAACATTCTGGAACCTCGCGACGCGTCCGCTATGGGCTGGATCAAATTACAGCAGTAGCCTATGTATGCGCCATAACATTTCAAATAAATAATACAATTACTTTTAGAACGAATAATTCATAGAACTTATACATAACGAATAAATAATAGACCGTTAATTTAACAAATAAAATGTAACATGAAAAAATATTTAAACTTTTAACTTAAAATTTAGTTAGAAAATCACTTCCGTCAAACAGGTAGGCTGTGACGTATACGTGGGAAAGGGTGCGTGACAGGTAGGCTCACCCATAGGGCTCAGCAGGCTTTATACGGCAAGTGAAGCAGTAGGCTAAACATCGCAACAAGACAAGAGTGCAATGCGTAATTATAGGGCGCTATATATCATTGCAGGTAAGACTTGTTTTTTTTTTTGTTGTGGAAAATCATTTCTCATACGACGCTGTTTTAAAAAATATAATGATTGTAATAGTAGCCTATTAAATATATAAGGTTTATTTTCCCACTGATCTTCAGTGTAGGCTATTGTTTCGCGCTTTATTATTAGCGCGTTCAGAATTAAACGATTAAAGATAGTCTGTGATTGAAAGAATGTGCTAAAAAGAACTGTGAAAGAATGTATGCTGTATGCTAAGCCCCGTCTGCATGCACGTTCTTAACCCGATATGCTTAATAAATCGACAAAGCGTGTGGTCCTGTCAGTGTGTTAACCCGTCTTCCTTTATCGGAGAATGTCATAAGCAGCTTAAGCAAGCATAAATCGATCGGAAACAGCATTTTTTGCCCTATTTCCGGGGTCCTCACAGCACCCGGCATGTAAAAACAGCACATGTGTTCTGTCAGCTTGAAGTGCGCATGTCGGATATTTAAATGACGGGATGGAAAGCGTCCAAACTCTGAATCTTTCTTGACCCAAGAAATTATAAAAAACTAGTTCTGATCTTGTGCTGCCGAAATAGAAGTGGTACAGTCGAAAACACTCCATCTGCTGCGTGAGATGACATGAAGCTGTGTCCGCTCCCTATCCACTAGGCCAGTGTTTCCCAACCCTGTTCCTGGACAGGCCCGCCCACAGAAATGACCGGGCCCCTGAAGGTCCAGTGAATGGGCCCTCCCCAAATCTGCAATAGGCTACTCATATCATGCGTGTGTGCTCTCTCTCCTACATTAACACATACATTTAACTGAGAGAGACTTACTCAGTGATGGGGTCTATAGTTACACACACACAGAGATGTATAAAGTACTAGAGACCCAGACTTGAGTAAAAGTACAAGTGCTCTATCAAAAAAGTGACTTGAGTAGAAGTTGAAGTGCTCTCTAAGCACCCTACTTAAGTGGAAGTACTAAAGTATTCAACATTTTTTTTTACTTAAGTATTGCAAGTAGTTTAAAAAAAAAATTACTACTCAAGTACTGAAAGTAAAAGTACAAGTATTGTATTATGTAGTAGCTAAAGCATCTCACCCTTCTCCCTGTTTTTTTTTAATGAGAGCGGCTGACGCTCATAATTCATATTAAAGGTATCGACTTATTTTATCATTACTCCTGACACAAATTAAAAAATAACTGTCACTATAAGTTTCTCAGAATAAAATAGTGGTCAAATACTAAACCTTGAGTCTTATATCTTTTTAATGATGTAGTTTGTCAAGGTATTAACATTGAATTTAATAGTAGCCTAACTTTGAACTATTAAAAACAAAGAACGATTTAGTGCATCGGCGTCCTCGCACATTCTATATGAATTATCTTTCACTCCAACAAATGAAAACACCGCCACCGGCGCCACGATCACTCGAAGTTGAAGGTGGTGTTTCTGGTTCTTCCATCTCGAAAAAAACTAACAAATCTCAAGTGTTCTCAATGGAGGCAGGCAGCAGAGCGGGAGGCAGAACGGGAGTACGAGCGCGCGCGCTCTTCTTGATCGCTTGATTCCCTCAATGATGAGCCAGCTTCATTAAACCTGTTGACAGAGCCATCTACCGCTCTGGCACTGATTATGTGGGTTTGGAATGATTCAACATTTTTATAATTGTAACGAGTAACTATGCAGTACATAAAAAATGTATCGGAGTAGAAGTATTAAACTCATTGAAAATATGTACTGAAGTAAAAGTGGAAGTAGGAGAAAAAAAGAATACTCTACTAAAGTACAGATACAGCCTTTTAGTACTTAAGTACAGTAGTGAAGTAGTTCTACTTCGTTACTATACATCTCTGCACACACACACACACACACACACACACACACACACACACACACACACACACACAGGGCTTTCAAGTGTCACGCATTGAGCATGACAGTCACTCATTTCGGTTTTTTGTCACGCACTCCCGCCACACATTGTATTTCTCACGCGGAAAAACGATTTGTAATACATGTAATATGCCGCAGCGCCCAAAATGTCTCTTTTTTTCTCACTTTCAACAATAAATGGTGCTATTTTGGTTAAAAATAAAATATGGTAACCTTTGCTTATATTTAGGATGAACATAATTATTGCTGGACTGCATGGGCCCCCTCTAGCGGCTGGGCCCCAGAAAACGTTCCCCTTTATCCCCCCTTATGGACGGCCCTGTTCCTGGAGGCACACCAACACTACACATTTTCCAACTCTTCCTAATCGATCACACCTGAATCAACTCATCAGCTCGTTAGTAGAGACTCCAAGACCAGAAATATATGGGTCAGAAAAGGGAGACATCCAAAATGTGCACTGTTGGTGTGCCTCAAGGAGCAGGGTTGGGAAACACTGCACTAGGCTACGTCAGGTGTCGGCCATTTTGTAGTTGTGTGTCCATTCTGAGTGAACTGATGCTGTCTTCGAAACACAGACAGTAAAATAAAGGTTCGAAATCACCCCATATACCCTCATTCAATATCCCCTTACATCGCTTTACTAGTGAGTGAATTCGGATACTGAGTGTACCGGAAGGGCTGCAGATATTTCATAAGTTTGTCCTTGCTGTTAATAATAGTCATTTGAAACTTAGCAAACTGGCAGCTCCGGTAGCAATGAAAATATCTATCTTGAATTCTGAGATGGAAACTAGCATATACCTTAATTAATTTAATAATCAATTAAAAATGGAAAATGTATCTATCTGGGCCACCGTGGTTTGGAACCCGGGACTTCATTCAGAGCTCGACTCTCACAGTGCATTATGGGTATTCTCTAGCGTTGAGCCAAAGCCATTAGATGACAAGCTTGCAACCTTTATCCAAAAATGTTAACGCTGTTATGCAGGGAAGGAGAGCAGAGGCTGTTTTTTTAATGGATCTCAATGGAGAGGAGGCTTCACTACACTGAATTAACCTCTTTTGTGAGGAAACACCTTATCGTTTAAGTAATCGACAGCCTGTTCGCTAATCTTCAACATGTTTTACGCTAAACAATACTTTTGTTGAGAACGATATAGATTTTACTATGTTAAAAAAGTTATATTATAAGGGAAGTCAGAGAAGGTAATGTTGCGACAGACAGGCATTTATGGCATTAACAATTTACCAAGTATTTATTATAATATTGAGTGATGTTATATATTGTCTAAAGAAAGTAAAAAATACCAATATTTTTTTTTCTTTGGCTTTCAGGTGTTACCAGTTATGATAAGACTTTAATTGTAATGACTATTATAACTGCATTATACATGTGATATGATGCTGATATTATGCAGTTTAAAGGGATAGTTTACCCAAAAATTAAAATTAGCCCATGATTTACTCACCCTGAAGCCATCCTAGGTCTTCTTTCAGACGAACACAATCAGAGTTATATTAAAAAATGTCCTGGCTCTTCCAAGCTTTATAATGACAGTGAATGGCAGGTTTCTGTTTCGAAGTCTATAAAAGTGCATCCATCTATGATAAAAGTGCTCCACACGGCTTAATAAAGGCCTTCTGAAGTGAAGCGATGCGTTCCTGTAAGAAAAATATCCATATTTAAAACTTTATCGACTAAAATAACTAGCGTACGTCAAGTTCAAGGGTGGGTTTCTCTTTTGGCGTAAATCGATGCGTACGGCCGTCTGCCGGAAGCTAGTTATTTTAGTCGATGGCCAGCGTTCATCCTGTTAAAAAAGTTAAAAATATCATCCTGCACCAACTTAAATCAGAAAGCTTTTTAAACTACTCCTAACCACCTTTACTATTTAATTTTTGTCTAACCTGAATTTATCATTGATAATTTATTAAGGGAATAGATTTTTTTTCACTAAAGAAAGATTTTTTTTTAATCATTGCCTACACATAATGAGAAGCCATCAGTGGTCTTATAACCTTTAATTATATCCTTATTGTAACAAATACCATAGTTAAACAATTACAAGAACTATAATACTTTTTCATATGGCCAAGTACAAGTTAGCAAGAGCTTTAAAGTCTGGACTTTCTTGAATTATTGACTAAACAATTGGGTTTCCCCATGTGTAAAATGTGCTAGTAATGACAGATATTAGGAAAAACATAACCTGGCTTTCAGATATGACATGAAATTAACATTTTCAGTAAAGTTAGTTTGACCTACCATGGCACTTTGATTAAAAAAATGTTATGTCAAACTGATCAAATAAAATGCATCATTCATTCATATATATATATATATATATATATATGTAAACAAGTAATGTTTAACTAGGCTATCACTTTATTGCAGTTATGTTATAAACCAAATGTGCGTGTGTGGATGATACCACAAAAGACATTTAGCAAAAATAAATAAACAAACAAACAAATTAAAAAAATCTCACGAGGGATTCAAACCAAAACGTTTTGGTTGCTATTGGTTTCTATTCTTAACTGAGTGAAAGATTACTGAAGTCACTTGTTTCATGACACTTTAATACCGTGCATGTCTGTTAGTTTACTTTGCAGATTTTGTGAGGTTTCAATCTGTGTTTGTTACAGGGTTGCTGCTCTGCAGGACCAGTGCTGAGATGATGAGTGAGGGCAAAACCTACAGCCAGAAACTCATCAAAATGGATGAACTGGGAAAGAATGATCAAGTGTTTGTGAAAAGAAGTGGCACAGATGAGATTGCTGGACAATACTTCTGCTTCAATGGGATCGGCACAATTAGTTTTTGTGTGAATTGCTTCAAAAATCAATCAGGATATTTGGTTCTGTACAACAGTAGTAACTTGTATCGGTATGATGCATACCTAAATGGATTAAATTTGATGTATTTGAATGGATCTCCTCTACAGAATTTCACTCTTGTTGAAGGTGAGCATTTTGAAAATCTGACAGATGCAACCAAAAAAAATTACGTTACAGATAGATAATAAGAGAAGCATATACACTTCAATACTACCAGTGCATTTTTACAATTCTCAATAACAATTTTGATATTTAGCAAAACGTAATATGCTATTAAAACACACTCATTTAAAAAGTGGCATATTATTAGAAATATGAACAAATTGAAACTATTACAAGCTAAAAGCTAGTAATTCAAATAAACAGTCTAACTGAAGTAAACAACGCTAAAAATATTCGGGTATCAGTAGTAGTTAACATTTAGAAATGGGGAAAAAAATCTGTTATCTTTTTTGTTTTTAGTATAAACTTTAAGTACTGGTACTATTGACATCCTTAGCAATGTAAATAATGTTTTAATGAATAAATCTTCCTGTGTTCTTGGTCCAGATGTTTCCTCGACCCCTACAACAACTGCTGTGCCAGATGAAACCCACATCCCAAGCGTCACACAGAACGGTACTGATTAAACTCAGCAGCTGATCTTATATCACTGATATTGCAGATCATGATCATTTCAAATGTTTTACTCCATGTCCACACGCACTGCAGCAGCTTAGAGAACTCCGGTCATTTTAACATTGAGCTCATTTTTTTGTACATTTGGAGTGCTGTCAGTACAGACAAAAACGACAAAAATCGGTGTTGCCTACACCGTGTTATCCTCTTTTTAAAATTTGCACCCTGTTGACTTCAATGGGGCAAGTTTTAAACCTGCTTTTAGCCTCTTAACAACCTTAATGTGTCATTACAAGTGCACAGCCATGTGAGTGGTGTTATTAAGAGTGACCACGGTCAATCTGACTGCAGTAGATGTGAAAGATATGAATAAAAATGATGTTAATTCAGCCAGATCACATACCTGTATTTACTTCCTGTTTTCGGTCGAAGTCCACAGTAGTCGATTGTCGAGTCCGCGCGCGCGATCATTTAAGAATATTTTTGCCAGCGATGAAGATCTTTATTAGTTGAACATCTTCGTGTCTGTGATTGAATGATTAATTTCATTCAGGTAATACATTTTACAACCAAACAGATTATTACGCCACGATAGCACTACTACAAAGTATGACATTATCCGTTTTTTGGACATATACATTAATTTATAGGCTACATTATAAATAAACTACCATTGTCCACAGTTTATGAAATGAACACCCGCCATCCCGCGGTAATGTGTGTATTGCACAGATGGCAGAAATAATGCTTGTCTCTTCTGTTTTTGTTGCAAAGAGTTTTAATTTAAATGACTTATTAGGCTATCTAAATAATATCATGATATACAGACACACACACACACACATATATATATATATATATATATATATATATATATATATATATATATACATGCCTATATGATCCGAATAAATAACTAGTAACTAACTACTTGAGTAGTTTTTTCATTGGATACTTTGTTACTCTTACTCAAGTAACTATTAAGACTATTACTTTTACTTTGAGTAAATATTTCTATAGGTAATTTTACTTGAGTACAGTTTTTGGATACTCTACCCACCTCGGCGCACCACATCAAGTGTTTCTGCATGACTGATTATAATTGGGTCTTTTGATGTGTTGTTCCATGTTACTCGCATCTAATGCAAACACTGTGTTTATACTGTTCACTTTCCTAAATGTGGAAGTGCTATTCATAATTGCTAGGAGTATTCTAGGTGGTACAGGAGGCCATAATAGGGTTCGAGGTCATACATTTTTGTTATGACAGTCTTCAATCATGAGAACAACATTTGAAGAAAGTTAAAAAACAGTTTTTTAAACTCCTATAATGTTTTTTGTTCCTGCTGTACCTTACAGAGCCACAAAACACTACCAAAATCCCTGAAGAACCGTCTACTAAGGCATGGTCTACTGGAGCTAAAGTGGGCCTGGCTGTTGGAATTATTGCTCTTGTAGTTGTAATTGCACTAGTTATAGATCGTACAAATGCTAGAAGAGCTGGACGAGATGCAATAACTACTAAAACCTTCAAATCTCTCCAAAGGGTGAGTATCACAGCAGGAACATGGTTTGCCTTGCTCATTTAAAGCTTTGTTTAGGAAGACAATAAATTACAGGATCATTTATAAGTGTCCAAAACATTTTGTCCATGGTTTATTTGCGTAACAACATTGCTTATGTTGCTGCTTGCATTATTATTATTATTATTATTTTAACTGGATTAGCATATTTTGTGGCTTTTAGTCCATGTGCTTTAGCTTTGAGATCTTCTGTATTCTATATATCTATATATCATATGACACAGATGACTTAATGAGCTGTTTTCAGAGTTCACTGGTGTTCACATGTTTTATTGTTGAATATAGTATGAATTATATACACTTGAACAGTCACACCTGCTGTTCTTTTTGAAGTGCTTATTTGTCACAATAATTAAATGCATTTTAATATTGATTGATTTGCAGAAGTTTTGCAACCGTCAGCCAAACCAGCAGGTGGAAAATCCTAGAGAGAGGAACCCTTTCATGCCAAACCCAAGTATGTTTCATTAATTGGTTGTGAATTACAAATCAGGGGCATAAAAACAGGTTGTAAGTAATCTTGGCTATAAGCCATAAGCCAAGATCAGCTCCTGCCAGCCTTGTGATGAGTGTTTACTCCTGTTGCACCATCTAAAGCGGACTAGACTCAGTGATGGCCAGTATAAATGTGCACATCTATCCAATCTACCGCAGTGATAGACGCCGTTCACGTTGAAGGATATTTCCTGCGTATTAAAAGTGTGAGTGACTTGCATTCATCTTCATTACAGTAGCAAATATCAGATCAGTGGACGGATGAGAGACCTCAACTAATATATTACAAATATCAAAGTGTTCATTATGAAATCTGAATTCAGATTTCTGTTTAATTTATTTGTACAGTTTCACTTTGGTTTTGTAATTATGCTGTACCGAACAATATTATCTTTTTATTACAGTAAAATGATTCAACAGTTTTAACATCATGTATTTCAAAGGTGTTCAGATAAAAACTTAAACATTAGTTAAAATAACATTAAAAACAGGCAGCGCGACGTCTAGAAGGTGAAACGGGTATTAATTCTGCGTAGATGTTTTACATCCAGTCTAATTTTACATCCGGCTGATGCTAGCCGCTGTGCGCAAGTAACAACTTAGCCTAGTTTTGATGTAAATGAGCACAACTTACACACTATTAAATATTTTTGTTGCACCATTAAACTCAGCTGATGCGTAACTTTACGTAGAATATAGAAAACATTTACGGCAGCCTCCGATCAGGAGAACTGTTGGAATAAAATAGCAGACAGAGCGAACTGCATCGATAAGCTCTTCTTTTACCCGACATTATTTTAAGTGAGAGAACATTATGAATAAACTTGCTTTGTTAGTGGCTCTACAACACGAACCCGTCCTACTCTGTGTACATCGCTCCTATTGTGCATGTCAAATAAAATGAGTCATAATTAATAAATATCCTTTCTTATATTTTTTTGTATCAGTATTTATTGATTTACTCATTAATTTAGTTTAAAATACAGTTTCTGATACAGTTATTATGTTAGTATTTACGTTAGTCATGATCAAGTAGCGTCTTTAATCAAATTTTTTAATGGAACTAATGGTGCAAGCGAATAAAGTTAGTTACAAATTAGTAAGTAGTTACTAACCCTATAGTGTGGACTTTAAAGCTACATTGTGTAGGATTTTCTCCCATCTAGCGGTGAAATTGTATATGACTACCAACTGAATATGACTTTTTAGCCCCTCCCATCCCGAGGGCGTTTTAACTCCTACGGTGGCCGTTTTATTTCAAATCTGCCGGCAGTCGCGAGTAATCTCCTCCATTCGTCTCGGTGCCACTGAGTGTAAAAACGCAAAATGCAAAGCTTGAATTTCCAGGAATGTCCCTCTTTGGCTAATGTATTTTCAAGATGTAGGCGCAACATGGCTTCCGCCATTCAAGCGACTCGGTCGTATGTATTATAAATGGCAGATTCTACGCTTACGAGAATACTTGATTAGTTGGTAGAAGTAATTATACATTAATAAGCACATATCATTTTGAAAGAACAGTGTTTTTTTTTGCTAAGAATCAACTTAAAAAAATTACACAGAGTAGCTTTAAGTAAGTTCCAATTTAAAGGTGCAGTCTGTAAGAATGAACTAGTGGTCGAAATAGGTACTGCAGTCCAATTCAAAATATCAGAGATCGTTGTTTCTCCCGCCTCCTCAGACTCGACACTCACCCGGGTCGCCAGTTTTAGCACACGCAACAGGAGGGTGCAAACATATTATGGTATTTTTATGCTTTAGTAGAGTAATCCTTTTAAAGGTGCTGTATGTAACTTTTTCAGTTCACTTTCAAAAAATGTTTTGCTGATAATTTACTCACCCCGATGTCATCCAAGATGTCCATGTCTTTCTTTCTTTAGTCGAAAAGAAATTAAGGTTTTTGAGGAAAACATTCCAGGATTTTTCTACACAGAATAGACTTCAATGACCACCAACTATCTCAATGTTCAAAGAAGCTTCAAATGTCCGTCTCAGTGCAGCTTCAAAGTCTCTACATGATCCCAGTCGAGAAATAAGGGTCTTATCCAGCCAAGTCAAGTCAAGTCATCTTCATTTATATAGCGCTTTTAACAATGGATTGTTTCAAAGCAGCTTTACAGAGATAAACATATAATTTAAGGTAACAGATTGTTTTGGCATTATAGCGGTTCTTGAATAATGTTATTTCCAGCTAAAGTTAACTTTGATTGATTCACCTCCGTCGAAATGATCAGACTTTTAAACGCGAACCTGTGATTAACGCTGACGGCGTTCACATGCTCATTCAGAATTGATTCTATAGTTATGTGCTTTTTAAAATATGTGCGCAGGTTTATAATTCATACAACCCAGCCTAAACAAACTACTTTTCTTGCCTATAAATTTTGATACAGAATTTTGTTTTATTTTATCACTTCGGGGTACGCGAGCCGGAATTCACAACGCTTTATCTGTAGAGTGGGAAAGGGATCCTCCATAGGGAGAGGATAGTGGACACTTCAGCACTGCATTGTCATCGGGTCCAGGCGGATCTCCTTCATCAGATCTGGACACGGCCTGGATCCGGCAGGCTGCGGGAAAACCTCGGGATAAACAAAGACACTAATATTAGCGTAGATGCCATTCTTCTTATGATGTAGCGAGTACATCAAGATTTAACGGAAGTGTTCCCAGTTCCGGCTGACCTAATCTATGCAGCCTAACATTGAATTTATAGAAGTCTATAGTGCGTTATGTGTATGCTAGGTCAAAGAGATGTGTTTTTAGTCTAGCTTTGAACTGACAGAGTGTGTCTGCTTCCCGGACAATGGTAGGAAGACTGTTCCAAAGTTTTGGTGCTAAATAGGAAAAGGATCTACCGCCTGCAGTCGATTTAGATATTCTAGGTATTATCAACTGACCGGAATTTTGAGATCGCAATAGACGTGAAGGACTATAATACGTTAAGAGCTCGCTCAAGTACTGCGGAGCTAAACCATTTAGTGCTTTGTAGGTAATCAACAATATTTTAAAATTTATACGATGTTTAATAGGGAGCCAATGCAGTGTTGACAGAACCGGGCTAATATGGTCATATTTCCTGGTTCTGGTAAGAACTCGAGCTGCGGCGTTTTGAACTAGCTGTAGTTTATTTATTAAGCGTGCAGGGCAACCACCCAGTAGAGCATTACAATAATCTAGCCTTGAGGTCATGAACGCATGGACTAATTGTTCCGCATTTCCCAATGAGAGCATATGGCGTATTTTAGATATATTTTTAAGATGGAAAAATGCAGTTTTACAGATACTAGACACGTGGCTTTCAAAAGAAAGGTTGGTATCAAAGAGCACACCCAGGTTCCTAACCGACGACGAAGACTTGACAGAGCAGCCATCAAGTGTTAGACAGTATTCTGGGTTATTACGTGTGGAAGTTTTTTGTCCAATAATTAGAATCTCTGTCTTTTCAGAATTTAGTAGTAGGAAATTACTAGTCATCCAATTTTTTATATCAGCTATGCATTCTGTTAATTTTGTGAATTGGTAAGTTTCGTTGGGTTTTGAAGAAATATACAGCTGAGTATCATCGGCATAACAGTGAAAGCTAACTCCATGTTTCCTAATGATATCTCCTAATGGTAGCATGTACAGAGTGAACAGCAGCGGTCCTAGTACTGAGCCTTGTGGTACGCCATACTGAACTTGTGATCGATAAGACATCTCTTCATTTACTGCTACAAACTGATAACGGTCAGATAAGTATGATTTAAACCATGCTAGTGCAATTCCACTAATGCCCACATAGTTTTCTAGTCTATTTAAAAGAATGTTGTGGTCAATTGTGTCAAATGCAGCACTAAGATCGAGTAACACTAATAGAGAGATACAACCACGATCGGATGATAAGAGCAAATCATTTGTGACTCTAATGAGAGCGGTCTCAGTGCTATGGTACGGTCTAAATCCGGACTGAAAATCCTCGCAGATATCATTTCTTTCTAGAAAGGAACACAGTTGTGAAGATACTGCTTTTTCTAATATCTTTGACAGAAAAGGCAGATTCGAGATCGGCCTGTAATTGACTAATTCTGTAGGATCAAGTTGTGTTTTTTTAACAAGCGGTTTTATCATAGCCAGTTTAAAGGTTTTTGGTACGTATCCTAGAGACAAAGATGAATTAATGATATTAAGAAGAGGATATATGACCTCTGGAAACATCTCTTTCAGTAGCTTAGTCGGTATAGGATCTAACATACAAGTTGTCGATTTAGATGAATTAACGAGTTTGCAGAATTCTTCCTCTCCTATAGCAACAAATGAATCAAATTTTTCCTCAGGGAGACTACAATGCACTTCCTGATGCGATACTGTGGTAGACGGTTGCATAGTTATAATTTTGTCCCTGATATTATCAATCTTATAAGTGAAGAAGTTCATAAAGTCATCACTGCTGTGTTGCTTGGACACTTCTGAGCTTGAAGCTTTCTTTTTCGTTAGTTTAGCCACTGTTTCAAATAAATACCTTGGATTATGTTTATTTTCTTCTAATAGGTTTGAAAAATAAGCAGATCTAGCAGCTTTTAAAGCCTCTCTGTAAGCAATCGAGCTCTCTTTCCATGAAATCCGAAATACCTCTAGTTTAGTTTTCTTCCAGTTGCGCTCCATTTTTCTGGCTGCTCTCTTAAGGGCCCGGGTGTGCTCGCTGTACCACGGCGTTGGGCTATTTTCTTTAATCTTCTTTAAGCGCAACGGAGCAACTGCGTCTAAAGTGCTGGAAAAGAGAGAGTTAAACGTTTCTGTTGCAATATCAAGTTCTTCTAAGCTATCCGGGATGCTGAGATGATGAAACTGATTAGGAAGATTATTGATAAAGCAATCTTTAGTGGCAGAAGTTATAGGTCTAACGTATTTATAACACGGAGTCGGCTTTGCAGCCTTGGCTAAATGTAATTTACATGAGACTAGATAATGATCTGAGATGTCATCGCTCTGCTGCAGAATTTCAACGGTATCAACATCTATTCCATGTGATAATATTAGATCTAGAGTATGATTACGACGATGAGTAGGTCCTGACACGTGTTGTCTAACTCCAATTGAGTTTACAATGTCTTTAAATGCCAATCCAAATGCATCTTTTTCATTATCTACATGTATATTAAAATCACCAACAATTAGTACTTTATCTGCAGCCAATACTAATTCTGATAGAAAATCCGCAAATTCTTTGATAAAATCTTTATGGTGCCCCGGTGGCCTGTATACAGTAGCCAGCATAATTCTCAAATGTGATTTATCGTTTACACTATAGATTTTTACATTAAGCACCAATACTTCAAAAGAAGTATATTTAAAGCTAGATTTCTTAGTGGTTTTGAAAATATTACTATAAATTACAGCAACACCTCCCCCTTTGCCTTTCAGACGAGGTTCATGTTTATAACTGTAATCTTGTGGGGTTGACTCATTTAAAATAATGTAATCGTTTGGTTTTAGCCAGGTTTCTGTCAAACACAGCATATCAAGATTATAATCTGAAATCATATCATTAACTATGAGAGATTTTGAAGTAAGGGATCGAATATTCAGCAACCCAAGCTTTATCATTTGCTCATCTGTATTATATCTGTTTTTTATTTGTTGAACATCAATTAAATTTTTAACCTGACGTTTTTTGGAGTTCCAAATTCGGGGAACAGACACAGTCTCTATATGATGACATCTAGGTGAAAGAGACTCTATGTGATGGGATTTATCTGACCTTGGTGACGTGAGGCCGCTAGCAGACGGTCGGTTTAGCCAGTCTGTCTGCTTCCTGACCTGAGCCCCAGATTGTCATGTTTTATCTCTAAGACTATGAGCCAAATTACTAGAGAGAAGAGCAGCACCAGCCCAGGAGGGATGGATACCATCTCTTTTCAACAGATCAGGCTTGCCCCAAAAACTTTTCCAATTGTCTATGAATTTTATATTATTCTGCGGACACCACTTCGACAGCCAACCGTTCAGTGAGGCCAATCGGCTAACTATCTCATCACTCCTGCGTACAGGAAGGGGGCCAGAGTAAATTACAGTGCCTGACATCGTACTTGCGAGTTCACACACCTCTTTAATATTAATTTTGGTGATCTCCGACTGGCGGAGTCGAACATCATTAGTGCCGACATGAATAATGATCTTAGAGAATTTACGATTAGCATTAGCCAGCACTTTTAAATTTGCTTTGATGTCAGGCGCTCTGGCTCCCGGCAAACATGTGACTATGGTGGCTGGTGTCTCTATTTTCACGTTCCGTGTGATCGAATCACCAATTACCAGGGCACAATCAACAGAATTCTCAGTGGGTGTTTCACTGAGTGGGGCAAATCGGTTTGTTATGGGAATCGGAACGGAAGAGTGGTTCTTTGATCCACGACTAGAACGATCTCTCACGGTCACCCATCTGCCCTGCTGCACGGGCTCTACTTCAGCCGGAACCGAATCATGTAAAGAGTTCACTATGCTAGGCGCATCCAAAACACTATCTAAAGATCTAGCATTCTTACCATCCTCAATTAAAGTTTGGATGCGTGTCTCTAGTTCTGAAATCTTCTCCGTCAGCCTGACTGTCTCCTTGCATTTATCACATATAAATCCTATATTGCCATCGGAGAAGGCTATACTAAACATATGACATGTGACACAGGTGACAATAACAGGACAAGAAGACATTACTCACCGTGTTTGTTGACTGATTTCTTACTTACCTGGACTTTATGAACTCAAAGGCGCGGGCGCGCGAGAGAAAATAAATAAATAAATGAGCGCACGGGTGGCGCGTTAGCAGGCTAACGTTAGCGAGTTACTAGCGTGCTGTGTTAAGAATAACGGAAGCTAGAGATGTAAGGTTAATCTGAGATGTTGGGTAAGCTGTATTTAGTAGTATAAACAACTAGATAGTAAATGATGGCTCAAAACATAAAGAAATACGAGGCTCAGGCGAAGCTTACAGCCTCGAAGCAAACAAACACACAGCAGGCAGCGAGGCAGACAGGAGCAATCGATCAGCGAAGCAATGGATCCAGCGAAACGATCGACCATTTTCTAAAAAAATTCCATAAATAAAAACTTTCAGGTCACGGCATAAATATATATCTGTGTCATCTTTGCCTCCTCCTCCTTCGATTCCGACCAATCCTATGTTTCCAGAGCCAGTCCTTTCAAAGAAATCAACGTGAGTTTCTAACGTACACCAATGACTGTTCAGAAAATGGCGGGGGGAAGGTTTTCCGGCAGGACAAAAGGAAGAGGGGAGAATACCTCCGTAGAAAACGGCTCTTAAAACATGTTCACCCACCAGAAAATGACTGAAAAAATCATTCTTATGGTCTTATAAAATAATTATGAGTTACAATTTGCAAATATTTGTATTTTTTAAGGGATTTAAAAAATGTAAACATTTAAAATTCTTAAATATATAACGTTAACGTTAGAATATAATGCTCACATGAGCAATCGTCGATTAAAATAGTGTATAGACGCTTATGCAACAAAGTTATGAAGATTAATATGATTATTTTACCAACTTATAGTTGTTTTATATTAGAAATGACGACTCCTTAACTGTCCGAAACATAGTGAGTAGAAATTTTCAGCCGTCCGGAACACCGTGAGTCCTCACGGTAATCCGGACACTGCGTCTCCCGGCAGTTTTTTCAAGATTTCTCCAAAATGATTAGTCCAAAATGTGTCAATCAAACTTTGGAACATGTGGAAGGCATGTCCCCAGAGACAGACGAGCCAATCAGGTTTATCTTTCTGCGGATTGATATCTTACGGGACGTTTTACTGTGCAAAGTGTCCGTAATACAGTGAGTCTACGTTAAGTGAGAACTTACGAATGGCTGGTGCAACCCTACCCAGGTGTAGTAAATATTGCATGACATTTTCATATCAATGAGGACTTTTTACTCCCTGAGGGCAACACTAATAATCCACAGCTCTACATAGAAGATCCTCACAAATTGTTGAATTCAATAATTACACACTTTGTTTGATAATTTGTTATTTTTCTCATTACAGATGAAGTGTGAGAGTGTACTGGGGACCATGAAGTGCAGAACAACACTGTCCTTCGGTGCAATGCAGTCATGTGCAAAAGTTGCAAAATGCTAAATGGACAAATTCACAGGTGACATGATTCCTGTTTAACCTAAAGCCTTTATTTCTATTTATTCTATGTAATAACGTGTCTTAAAAATGAGGCTACATTTTGTCTATTCTTTTTGTTTAAGAAGTATTTTTATAAATTATGCAAGTTACAGTACACTGTGACATGACTCTTGGGTTTTAAACCAAAACCAAAACCACCATTTATTCTATGGAATAACGTGTATTTTAAAAACATTTTGTCTATTCTTATTGTTTTTTATGAAGGATGAAAGTTACAGTACACTGTGAAAAAAGCTCTGTCCTCCATTTTGGAGCTAGTATATGTAGAAGTTATTTCTCTTAGGCCCTGATTTACTAAGATGCCAAATAAAGGGGACTAATTGTCTTCCGCACTTTAACTGATCAACCTAATTGTGTGCACACGTTATGGATGTATAGTGGGTGTTAAAGAATACTTGCACAAACATATATTTATACTGTATAAAACAGCATGTGATATCAAATCCTATTTAATGTCAGCAGTTGATCAGAATATTCTGCAAAGAGTAATAATACTCTATTTGCATTGACATCACCCTGTATTTTGTGTGCAAACAGGAATATTTAAATTACAATTTCATAATAGAAACCTGCCAAATTTTAATAACTGAAAACTATGAGTAAATTGGGTCCAGAGTAACAAAATAAAGTGTTTCCAAGTAATGTATTTTATCTCAGAGAGTGTGAGCCAATGCAGTGTGTGTTTTGAACTTGATTTGATTGTTTATGCTCTTTTTTTTTTAACTTCATTAGATAAAGAAATTTTTGGAGCTCTACCAATATTGATTTATAAACAATCGAACCAATAATAGTAACAATAGACAAAATAAATTGACAATTGGTCCAATTATCAGTCGATCTTTTGAAATCACTTAAACTGCTTATGTAAATAAGCTGGCCAGAAAACAACAAATAAAAGATCAAATGAATAGAACTAAATAGAATAAATGGAAATATTAAAAAGAACTTTTATCATGGCACCATTATAATCAGAGGTGGAAACTGGGGAAAAAATTCATTGCTTTTTTTCACACGTCTATTTGATCATTTAATGCATTGGCATAATTTCAATCACTACTTCTACGGCTCTAACCCAACCGTTGCTACTGCTACTATTTTTAACCCAACCGTAGCTGATAGGTTAACACTAGGTTAAGGCCCCATCCACACTACTGCGTTTTAGTTTAGAAACGGATAATTAAAACGAATACGATCTCCGTCCACACCAGCGCTTTAGCTGCGTATTAGAATTGATCTCCGTCCACATTAAAACGACTGAAAACGCGGATCACGTGACCATTCACCAACACTGGGCATGCGCATGTCGGTGTAAACACAACTTCATTGATAAAAATGCTCTGGGTTAACCGGAAACCGACGCTCCATGTACGGTCAACGCCGCCGCTGCACACGGGAATTGTCACAGATCACTCGAATAATAGCTTGACTCCGGCGCATGTAGGCAGTTATAGCGTTGTAAAATGCAGAATTTACTTGTACAACAGCTGCTAGCAAAGATATACGCCATGACTGATGACACCCAATCATAGAGCCGAGCGTGAGCCTCTACTACGTCATCGTTTCTAAAGTCCTCCGTTTTGACCCGTCTACACTAAAACGCCCTCCGGAGATTCAAAACGAAAAACGGGTCGGCAGCGTTTCTAAACTTCTCCGTTTTGGGTCTCCGTTTTTGCCGTTTTAGTGTGGACAGGAGGTACAAATGTAGCAAAAGGTCTCCGTTTTTAAACGAAAACGCAGTAGTGTGGACGGGGCCTAAGTAAAGGTGTGTTTGGAGCTGAACTCTGCAGGACTGTGGGTCTCCAGGAGGAGGGATGCAGACCTCTCCTTTAGCTGGTCACAATTGTGCTCCAGGTATATTGAGCCTTGGTTTTTCATTTTGCTGCACTAGAGGTCTGCATGGGATCGAGTTAAAAAGCAACAAAAAAAATGTAAGTCCCATTTTTAAGTCCCGCAAATTCGGGCGGGAGCTAATTCATCCAAGTATAGATGTACACAATGTTTTCAGTCCCATACCAGGATGATTCTGTCTCGCCCTGTTTTCATAGGCTGTGTTTTCCAAATTGAATGCTTATATCTCCTAAATGCCAATTTTGTCATTGTTTTGGAACACACCACCTTATTCATAACCTTAAGGCTAACAGGCTAATAATTTTGATTTCAGGGGGCTTTAATGCATTCATTGCAGCAGGTGAAAGGAAGGAGCTTTCCTTGCGTTTTTCGGTAGTTTCCAACAAATTATATTTTTTAGCATGAACCCCTTGAGATGCACCATCTCATTTTCAAATGTCCTAGTACACAATATACTAAAACACAACAACACAATCCACAATCACCTCATCATTCAAAGCAAGTAACACACCACTAGAAGATAATTAGCACCATCATAGCAAAACATTAATAAACAGTAAATGACAACCTAAAAACTTTTGTCTAGCAAATATAAACATAATCTAAAGCATCACACGTCAGTATTTTCCCTCACTCAGAAATGTAAATATAGTCTGTTGTCACAGGAATGCAGAGCTCTATGCAGTTCCACATCCCAATCCCAGTTCCCCTCAAACACACCAAAAACATTTTTACTTTCCACCTTTGATTATAATATGTGAGAAACAAATAAAATAGATTCTATTGAACTGTTGCAAGATCTAGAAATATTTTCCTCTGCTGCTGATTTTTTTGAATTGGAACATTTTAACGTTTTTTTTTAAATCACCTTTGTAGTGATTATTTATTCTCAATTATTTATTTATTTATCCTCCAAAATGTATTATGAGAGTTTAATCTCACATGATGATTTTTTTATTTTTAAAATTGGCGCTAATCCTAATTGGCGCTTACATTTCAGTGTGGTTTACTTGATCCCGTTTGTGTACAGTCCTTTATTCCCACTGCTAACTTAAGATAGGGTTGTTGTCTTGCCAGTTCAATGCGTGTGAATGGAAAATGTATTTTTCCTTAATAATATTTTTGTAAACTTTTGCACATGTTGGAAACAGATTTAATTGTCAAAATATATTTTAAGGAAATGTAAAATGTCTTTGCATTAAATGGCATTTGCATTAAAGCAGAAATGTGTTATTGCCTTTTTATTGCTTTTATATTCAACAACTGTTGAACGTGTGCTGGTCAACTAAGATTATTCAATAAACTTTTACTTTTTTGTTTCCTGATTCCCCAAAACAACAACACTCGATTCGAACTTTGCAGACTTTGAAGACGTGGCCTTTGAATTTAGGCTTTTATGTCAATTCAGTCTGTTCATCATAATAATGACTGCAGCACTTGATCCACCAACACTTTCTCTTCTATTATATCTATTAAAATATTCTTTTTATTTATTTATTTTTTTACATGTACTGCGTTAGATTGAACTGAGAAAGGTCATAGCACTGGCATATTGTTGCTACTGTTAGTTAACTGCTTCTATTGTTCTCATTTGTAAGTCACTTTGGATAAAAGTCTGCTAAATGAATAAATGTATATGTAAATAAGTGATCGTGTCTCTTCAGAAAATCTGGACTAAACCGCTCAATTCATATGTTAATAATTCATAATTAGTTTTACAATCTCTTTACGAAGTCTTTGAAGCGTTAAAAGTGGTAGTTGTGTCTGTCAATGGAGGGACAGAAAGCTCTCAGATTTCATCAAAAATATCTTCATTTGTGTTCTGAAGATGAACGAAAGAACGTTTAAAAACGAACGACATGAGGGTGAGAAATTAATGACAGAATTTTCATTTTTGGGTGAACTATCCCTTTAAACAAATTAATGGCAAAAGTAAATAAAAAGTTGATTTAATCTCATATTATGGTATTATAACATCTAGTACATGCAGAGAAACATGACAGCAGGTTTGATTTGGGTTACAATTATAGAGACAGACCTGTTAGCTCCACCCATAATATGATAAAGTGATTAAGAAGTTGATTTAATATAAACTGTGTATATGAAAGTAAAAGCAGTGTCTCTTATAGTTTGTATATACTGCAACATATTTCATATGGTTTGGCATTTCAGAACTTCTGGAAGACAAACACAAATGTAAAATGTTTTTTAAAATTTTAAAGGAAATGCCAGAGAAACATCTTGTTATAGAGCTCCGGACCCCACGTGACTACTGGTGTTCGGGCCGCCAAGCCATTTTGGCAGTAAAATGGCCAGCTCCAGCAGCGCCGACGCTTTCAAGCCATCGGAGTACTCATCTCACTTTAATTCGCATGACATTGAGCTTTATATAAAAAAATTAAATAGGTTAAATATTACCGACCCATACAATGCCCCCGGGGTGCTTTTCACAAGTATCTCCGGTGAAGAAGACGTCCCAGATCTGCAGTATCCGGATATATATAACTACCTGATAAACTTCCCATCTTCATACTCGGGTGACTCTCTAAAAGCCTACAAAAGCCTGGAGGGTTACAAATGGACTCAGTCTGGCTTTGTAACAAACATCCAGCTGTGGAATCTTCAAGCAAAAAAATGCTGCATCATCACTGGAAGGGTAAGTGTACCAGTTTAATAGGTAGTGTAACGTTAGCATGGCTAGTAGGGGTCCGGGTTGTTTGTTTATGTTAGCTTGGCTAGCAACCGCGGTGCGTCTGGCTATCTGTAGGACTGTAGTTAGTATGTATCTTTGATGTACTCACTCAACCAAGTTAGCTGACATTTTTTAATTTCATGTATAGGTTAATCATTCCCAAAGGCTTAATGACCCTCAGTTAAAGCCATGGATGGTGGTGAGGAATGATGGGGTTGTCTTGGGAGCCCACTGCAATTGCACAGCTGGACTTGGTGAGAGCTGCTCCCATGTGTCAGCTGTGTTGTTCAGCATATGGCAGCATAACAATGGAAGAAAAGAAGAGATAGCTGTAACATCCAAAAAGTGCAAGTGGGCCACCCCAAGTGAGGACTCTTTAAAGAAAGTGGAGTATCAGCAGGGCAAGGACATAATTTTTAACAACTCTCAACAATATAAAAAAGGAAAATCTTCGAAAGGTCATTCTGCCCCCCCAGCTTTCCCACCTCTGACCGCTGCTGAGCAAGCCCAACTCTACAACAACCTCTCGCAATGCCGCACACAAGAGGAGCAGATCGTCAAACCAGTAGTCCTGTCTGTTGTCAAAGAGTATGCAGCATCCTATGTGCCAAAGGCTGTCATGATGGATCTACCAGAACCCCTCACCAACCTGTATGACAAGCAGACAAGAGACCTCAACCTGGCAGAGTTACAAGATCGAGCAGAAGCACTATTTGAAGAGATAACTGTGACCAAAGAACAGGTACAGAAAATTGTATCTATCATTGCTGAAATGTGTGTGTGTCTGTGTCAGAGAGAGAGAGGCATACTCCGTGATTTTGTTCATACAAGACATAATTCAAACTGCAAAGTGTTTAGTATTAGTACTAGTATTAGCAGTAGTACTACTTATATTTGTGGTAAACAACACTGCACTTTTGTCAAACTGTAACCTCTGTGACCCGACTAAGTAAAAAAGAGCAATAATCTGTTTATTTTTAAATGACACATTATACATTGATTAAAAAAGAAAAACAAATGTTTTTTTAATGGTAGTATAATTTATACAGAAATAAATGATTTATAATTCAGATGAGAATAAAGTTAGTTATTTAAAATTTTAAGGAAACAAATATATGGATCTGAAAACATAGCAAATTAATTTTAAATTCATTCAGTTACAATTACCAAACATATCTCAAGGTCTTTTGATTGAAGGGTGGCAGTCTTTCATTATCAACTGTTGTTGTGGACTATATACTGCAGTATTTGTTCTCCATTTGAGTGAGATGTTTTTATGTGGCTAATTGAGCAAAATTTTAAATCTATCATGTACTTAAAATGTTATGTGCAACAGTTTAACAGTTTGGATTGTCGTGTTTTCAGAGTGATATTGTAGAGGAGGAAACCCGAGCCCAGTCCAAGTCCAAAATCTGGTTTGAGCAAAGGAGTGGTAGGGTAACAGGATCTACCTTCAGAGCAGCCACAAAGACAGACGTCAGAAAGCCTGCAGTGTCTCTGATAAGACAAATATGTTACCCAAAGTCACATAGTTTCACCAGTGAGGCTATCAGGTAGAGTTAGGGAAAATGGGCCATGGAGTGTGTAACTGCTCCTGTGTATTTAATTGTCATTTTCAGATGGTGTACAATCAAGTGAATGTGATGTATGTAAAATAACAGGGAGGGTAAATCCAGGAAGTACGGTACTATTCTAAAAAAGCATGAGTGTAAAAACAAGTAGTATCAATTTGAAAGACCAGGGAGGTACCAATGTGGAGTGGCATTACTATTGTCCAAAACTAATGTTATTGTTGTTTCTTCAGATGGGGATGTCAGCACGAGGATTTGGCAAGAAAATACTATGAAATGCAGCATCGCCTCTCACACACAGATGTCATGGTAGGAACAGCTGGATTCAGGATTTCACCCCTGCACCCATTTATTGGGGCCTCACCTGATGGATATGTTTCCTGCAGCTGCTGTGGTTCAGGTGTCATTGAAATTAAGTGCCCATTTTCTGTAAAGGACCTTTCTGTTAATGAGGCAGCAAATTCTGTTGCACACTTTTGCCTTGAAAAAGATGCGCAAGGAAAAATTAGACTAAAGCGGGACCATGCATACTATTATCAAGTACAGATGCAGCTATTTGTTACTGACAAACCATACTGTGATTTCATTCTGTGGACTGAAAAAGAAAGTACTTCACCTTTTGTTGCACGTGTCACTCCTGATGTAGCATTCTTTGACAAAGAATTGGAATGTGCTTGTGACTTCTTTAAAAAATGTATAATTCCAGAGCTGCTAGCCAAATATTTTTCTGCACCAAAACCAGCAGCATTTGATCATAGTCAACAACAGTGGTGCTACTGCCGTGAACCAGAAGCAGGGAACATGTTGGTCTGTGCATCAGGCTTTTGTTCAGTTACAAAGTTTCACCAAACCTGCCTTTGCATGAAAAGGGTCCCAAAACAGTGGGTATGTCCCAGCTGCCGAAAAATAATCAATGCCAAAAAAAGAAAAAAAACTTAGTGAGGAGACTATGAAATTAGTAAATAGTAGTAGCTGATACTGTACTCTCTTATTTATCAATAAACAGTTGTTAAACCAATATTGTTCTCTTCTCCATCATTATGCAATCTTTTGAGTTTCTTAGCCCATACCATTAGCCCTGGTAAAATAGATATTTCAAAAATAAAACAAACTAATTAGGCTATAATTTATTATTCAAGGATGGATACATTTGTTTTCATTTTACAAAGCATCTGTATCTGTAATTACAATAGCTGTTCTGTGGTTGTGGATTAACTAATATTTTCACATACATTAGAATTAAAATGTAGTGTTCTGATGTTCATTATTACCTATCCTAACATTACAGATCCATTTATTCTTAGATTTGATATAGCTTATTGAAATTATATGCAAATTTTGTATGAGCAGTCAGAATGACTCCCATCGCCATTCTAGTAGTTATAGAATTCTGGTAGTTAGAACTACCAGAATTCTATAACTACTAGAATGGCCATGGCAGTCATTCTGACTGCTCATACAAAATTTGCATATAATTTCAATAAGCTATATCTGTATCTGTAGCGATCAAAGATATGAAACATGGGTAGTAGGTCATTTATAGCAAACACACCAGAACAAATATCTGCTTGGGTGGAACTCAGTTGGAATGGGTGGATGTGCAGCTTGATCTGTAAACAGAATGTGATCGCATCAGAATAGCGAGTGATCAAAATAATCAAAAGTAATGTCACAAGGAAGCAAGAAGTGGGTCTCAAAAAGGTTTATTTCCTGGTTAAACGCATCTGTAGCCAGTCACATCAGTTCAATTTACTGTACATCCCCATCACTGGAAGGGCACCACAGATTCAGACACATTTGTAAGTGCACAACATATGCTCACAATCTTGTCAAGGTAGGTCACATCATTTTCTCTGTCTATGTCCATGAAACTTATGGGGGCAGTGCTTTGCAAGACTGTACTTTTGACGGAGAACTCCTATTACCCTTTCAATGTGTATCCTAAGAGAGGCTAGACATCTGGTGTTCTCCAAGTCAACAGGATCTAACTGCTTCTTTCCACGAGTAAATGCAGGAATCTTTAATTCAGCTTGGCATCTCTGAATGGACTCTTTAACCAGGAAACCTCTGTCCGCTAAAACTACATCCCCTGGGAGCAAATAAGATAAAAAGTTACTTTGTTCTGTGATGAACTTGTCACTTGTTCGACCTCCCCATCCAGTAGAAATGAAACAAATGGAACCTTGAGGGCAAATTGCAATTAAATATTTCATTGTGTGGTGTGATTTGTATGATGAGTAACACTGAGCACTGGCTAGCAATCTACTGGGTTTCTCTAGAAATATTTCAAAACAATCTATAATGCAAACTGTCTTTTCAAAGCTACTGTTTCGAAATGCATATGGAAGAGATTTTCTTAAGCTTTCTCTGTCAGGCCACAACACTAGACTTGGCACCAGTCTACAATGCATCACACTAATACAGTGTTTGAAGAGCTTTGAAACAGTGGTTGAGTCAATGCCAAAATAATAAGCCAAAAATTCAAATGACAAATTCATTCTAAGCTTCATTAATGTTAACATGTACTGCTGAAAACATGTTAAACCAGACTTAATTTTGAGAAAAGGAGCCACAATATGAAAAATTGTCATGAGAATTGAATATGTTGATAAACCAGTGAGAGTATTAACCCTTTTATCATTGTTATGCAAGCTCATCTCATTCAGTGTAGTCCTATTCATTTTTTCCTTCAACAACATATTTTCTGTCCTCAGAGCTTGGCATTCTTGCTCAAGAGATTGGATGCGTTCACCACAGGTTTCAGTGCTGCATGGTGGAGTTGCTGGATCATCCTCATGGAGAACAGGCTGGACATCATTTTCAGGTTCTTCGTGGGTAGATTCCTTCAAAGGCTCTAAGCTGGGAGTTGTCTGGTCTGCAGTAGGATCCTTGTTGCTGTCTTGGGGACAATCGGTTGATGCTCTGGTGAAAACACAAAAGTAGTAATAATAATAATAATAATTCATTACATTTATATAGCGCTTTTCTCGGCACTCATATTGCGCCAAAACGCCCACCACACACCAGCTTACTGGTGGAGAGGAGACAGAGATGAAGCCAATTGGTATATATATATGGGGATGATTAGGAGGCCATGATGGACAGAGGCTACTGGGCAAATTTGGCCAGGATGCCGGGGTTACACCCCTACTCTTTCGAAAGACATCCTGGGATTTTTTTGTGACCACAGAGAGTCAGGGCCTCGGTTTAACGTCTCATCCGAAGGACGGAATATTAGGTTAGAATTAGAATATTAGTAGATTAAGAGTATATGTACACAACTGATGACAGTTTGACTTTTTTGTCAATCACTCTCTGTTTTCTGCAGTATATACTAGATTAATAATTTACATCATAATATATATTATTGATAGATTGATATTGATAATGACAGTGACAATCACATGCAGCCAAAATGCAGTAATTAAACCTACAATGAATTTTAAAATCCATGGAAGTGGGGGTTGAACAGGTTCAGAAACTTTTGATATATTCACCTAGGAGGGATGGCTTTCGCAGATAGCTTTGTCTGCTCTATCTTCTGTAGCTTTGCTTTCTGTCGTCTGTTGAAAACCTCCAGTCTAATTTTTCTTTTCCTCTTCTCTGGAGATGGAACGTAGTTGAAAATAGATGGAACAAAGTCCGGACTCAAAGGATTATCACTCTTTCTCCCTACAAAATAAATAGAAAAATGTCAGTGTCGGACTGGGTTTTGTTTGCTCGTTAGCACTTGCTAGCTTACAAAACATGACATTGTTAGCCCCACGAATTGAATGCTATAATTCAACTACCTAGTATTAAACTGACCAGAAACCACAATTAACTGTTATACTATTAAATAATGAATACTTAAGTTAGTAAGCTTTGTATTCGCTAACTTACCTGATATGAAGTGATCGCTGCACAAGCGGAATCCAACGGCTGGGGGGTCCCATCTTTCAGTCTTGTTTTGCTTGCTCCTGGCTCTTTTAATGGCACTGATCCACTTAGCTCGCCTCTCCGCATCTTTAGGAATGCGGTAAAACGACGTACCTTTCTTTTTCCCTCGTTTATTTGTGCAACCTGGTGCACAACAGTTATCGACCATGTTTAACCGCCTTCACCACAACAGTCTGCCAGTATGCCGAATACTGCCAAAATGGCGGTGCCCGTGGTTTCCGGTCGCATAACAACGTCATCCCCCGGAACTCTATACAATGTGTTGTGCGACAATCTAATAATTGACCGTTCGCAGGCCCCTCACACAAAACGGCCATTGTCCAATCACACATCATAGCAACCGTTACTATGTGAGCAGGTCCGGCAAACATTGACTCCAAGCAAGATGGTGAAGCGGTGCGCCCACGGCGTTTGTAAATCGGACACTAGGTACCCCGATAAATTGTCTGGAGGAGTTGTTCTTTCCGTTTCCAAAGCCGAAAACACAACGTGAGCGGTGTCTACAATGGATAGAACTCCCAGTTAAATGTGTCGAACATGGTTAGTTATAACTCGCGTGCAGCGTGCGTGAGACTGAGACGCTGAGATTAGTCAAAGAAACATGGAGAAACCAGATCAAAAGGATCCACAAAGGAATGACGTTTTCTAAAGGGTTGTTGTCAACATGATATTCTCAGGGGGAAATGAGCAGCAGTCACTAGCAGTGCAGCACCCGTAGACTAACGTTACAGTGCACGTTCGCAACGGGGAAAACATGAAGCTTACTTGACAACATCAGTTCATATATCAATATCGTAACGAATAGAAATAACCTTAAATAATATAACGTTATGGTTATCTGCATCTTTCCGTCTCTTATGTTTAGTTACTTTTTAAACACGAAAATGGCATTCAGCATGACACGCAAGCGTTTGCCGTGGTAATGAACAACCTGCTTGTTAAAGCGAACGTGTTAATCCTGTATCTGAGGCAAAATTTCTAAATATGCAGCGCGAGTTAAATATTTCTAACTCCAAACATTAGCCACTGAACCAGCTTATAAAATCTTCTTCAAGGCTGTGCTGGTTGAATTTGAGGTAACTGGTCATGGGGTTTCTCAGATTTAGCTTGAGACCGGTATAAGCGTTCGCCTCGATAGTAGTCGTGTCTCCTTCATTGCGTATTTTTATGTTTTGAATATATCCCTCCACTGCATACTGTAACCCCTTTTGCCTCGATCTGGAGGATATCGCTGAGGTATTGCTCCAAAAAAGGTCACTGACACGCACGGGTATACCTCTTCCCGTCATGGCAATCTGTCGCGCTGGTCGTGTTTGACCATTTGTTTGACGGGCGTAGCAACAATAACTTTTGCGAACGGTCAATTGTGATTTCATATTAATTGTTACTCTTTATAGGCTGGCAGTCAATAACATTATCAATGATTATCAATTGGGAATTCCTTCCGGCAAACTCACTGTTAAAAAGGCCCATTGTAACTGTATTTGTGTTTGTGTCTGTGAGACTTGCTCTGGCAATCAGCCAATGTCAAAGCACGCTGGCAAAGCAGCAACGTGAAGACACTAGGCTCCGCCCATCTCTAGCAGGTGGCGTTGATTAGCATTTGTACTAAATAGCTCTGCATGTGGTGAGTGTAGCAGACAGACTCTGTGCTTTCTTGCCATTGAGGTGTGTGTATATTATACAAGTAAGTAGGTTTATGTATTTCAACTCATGTTAACTGTTTGATGAAATGTATTTGCTTATTTGATATTTGTCTACTCCTTGTTTAAGGATACTTCACTTAGAAGTAGGGATTTGATTTGTGTTCACATTCACATGATGTTGCTTGTTTCATGGAAGCATTTCTGCTACATCTCATTGTATTTATCTTGTTAATTTGTGTTTCTGTTATGTTATATTGATATATATATATATATATATATATATTATGTTTTGTTTAGACCACACCCATACTCATGGCATCACGACTGTACTCATCCGCACTTATGTGCTAAACCTTTACTGAAGCTTTATGGAATTGTGGTGGAGAAAATAAAGCTTTAAAGAGAACTTTCTGCTGCTTCTTCATGTCTCTAACCGGACATCTGTGGTGAACTAGTCCCCTACTGGCAAACCCAAACTGATTGAAAGTCAACAGTTTTCTTTATGGTCCTTCGAGCCGGAGAGAGAGTTTTCTACAGTTATGGAGAAGCAGCTACCAGCTGAAGTCCCTGTTGTGCGGCCCAGGAGACAATCGTCTTTTCCAGCACATTTGCAGGATTATGATTTGACTGGTTATAACCTACATATTAGGGCTGCAACTAACGATTATTTTGATAATCGATTAATCGGACGATTATTTTTTCGATTAATCGATTAATCGGATAGAAATTAAATTAGATTTTTTTTTTTTTATAACTGAATAAAACCGTAAATCAGGGTATTTATGTGTAAAAGTGCACTTTAAAAAGTGCAAAAGCCACACATTGAGTTTTACTAATATCAATATTTGCATTGTTTTTAATGATAATTGCTGATGGCAAGTTGACAAACATGATTATTGTTAAAAAAATGATATCCAACATATTATGTTTTAACACAATTTTTGTTAAAACAAATTTACACAGACATGTTGTTCAGATGTGAATATCTGAACTAAAAACATCTGAAATATATAATTCATTTAATTTTATTTAAAATTAATTATATATAAAGAATATAAGGATAAAGAATATAATATATATTATATATAATATATAAAAGAATATAATATAAGGATAAATTGATTAAATAAATATAGAAAGACTGAAAACAATTGTGTAAACGTAGAGCCGCAGTAGATCGCGTTTGACAAACAATTAAAGCTTAGTAGACTAATGCTATAAAAAGAGAACGGAATGGAGGTAACGTTACCCAGCAAGCTAACAGGCTTGAGTAAAGGACAGGAGAAATGATGCATTAGTGCACAAGCATTCGCTGAAAACCACTGAGTACAGTGACTAAAAAACAATATTTTACTGCTGCTGTTATTAACTGCCTTTGTATTTAGTGCTTCACTTTGTAAACACCATTTTAATTTAACCTATTTCTGCGGTAGCGCTATTTTAATCCATCACTTACGTTGCGAGCGAACTGATTGCGCAACCTGATGCTCGAGACAAAATACAGACATCCCAAGATCCCGGAAGTCCCGGGAGTCTCCCTCATATTGATTGCGGCTCCCTGATGCCCGCGAATTAGTTCAAACTCCCGAAATCTAGAGCGCGCAAGCAAGAGCGCGCATGCGAGACAGAAGAGACTGCTCCAAACCGTGTAGCGCGCGCGCTCGGCAGAGAGAGACCTTGCGTGTGTGTGCGTACCAGTAAACGCTCCCCGTGACGTAAGCAGACCAACTAATCGATAATGACATTCGTTGACAACGATTTTCATAATCGATTATAATCGATTTTATCGATTAGTTGTTGCAGCCCTACTACATATCACCACCCAACTATTCTCACAAAACGTCTTGTGCAGCATCTGTCGACAAGGATGTCAGAATGGACACCCCACAGGCACCAGCACATCGTAGTGATTATCATAGTCCAGAACAGTGGTATGTAACGGATCAGTGGGACCAGCAAATGGAAACCCTGCGGGATGAGAATGCTGATTTCAGGAAACTCTACCGAGACCTGATTGTCACGGTTCAGCAGCTGAATGAGGAAAGAGATGATCTTAAGCAGGCCAACACTAAGTTCATGTCACAGATGTCTCAATTGGAAGAAGAGGTGAAAGAATTACTAAGTTGGCGAAATCAGCAGTCACAATTTCCTCAGATATTATCTCCACTTCCTGTGTCTGGTCCGTCAAAGACCCGAGACCGCTCTAGACCAGTACCAGCCCCACGAAGGTCCAGAGTGATTGAACCAGTATCAAATGCAAAAAATGCCCAGGCATCTCATGAAGCATTACAAGATCGTAGAACAGAGGAAAGTTCGGAAAGCTCAGAGGACTCAAGCAGTCAAGAAAGTTATTCCTCTTCTGTTGATGATAGCATAAGAAACCTACGCCTGCGCTCACCAAGGCAAAGGGTTAACACCAGTCCACCGATTGACCGACAGATTAGGAGTCAAGATGGAAGACCTAAGGTCAACATGGTTCCAAGAGGTCGTGTCCGAGCACCATCTCCACAATTTCCCATCCGGCCACGGGACAAGTTATCATCTAGGAGTAGTAAACACCACCACTCTCCAGGTTTATCGGTTAACCAAGAAAGAGTATATCGTGGACCTACTCCTAAGATTCCTGACTTGATTCACCCAAACCCCAGAGAGTTTGCACGGCTTAAAATTGCTTTGGAAAACATTCTGCCAGTTGATTCCACCGAGCACTTCAAATTCCATATTCTGCTAGAACATCTCAAGCTTGAAGAAGCTCAGCTAATTGCTGAATCTTACAGCAGTTCACATCATCCTTATACTAAAACCATGGGTGCCCTCAATAAGCAGTATGGTCAGCCACATCAGTTGGCTTTGCAGCGCATAGTGGAATTGATGGAGGGACCAAGCATCAACACTGGAGATATCAAAACCTTCCGAATGTATGCTCTGAGGGTGAGATCCTTGGTGGGAATGTTGCGACAACTAGGTAAACCTGGTAAAGTAGAATTAAAATGTGGATCTCATGTGACCAGACTTCTGGGTAAATTGCCACATGATCTGCGGAGCAGTTTCAGAAGATTCATCTATCCATTCGATGTAAAGATTCCTACCCTCCTTGACTTCTCAGACTGGTTGGAATATGAAATCCAAGTGCAAGAAGATTCCACAAGATATGCAAGCCACTTTGGTAGAGGGTACTCGAACAGGTCATCCTGGGACAACCCACAAAGGAATACCAAATAATTCCATAAAGGGACAGAAGTTCTACTTGGCACTGAGAAATACCCTTCAGCACCTCCATCATCTGTCACAGCTAAGACCACCATGGCAAAACCTTACTGCCCTTACTGTGATAATAACAAACACTCTTTGAATAACTGCGCCAATTTCTCTCAACTCTCCAAATTTCAGAGGCAAGACTGGATTAAGGGCCACAACAGATGCTGGCGCTGTGGACGGGGCCATAGATCAACAGAGTGTAATCTTAAGATGCGCTGCAAGGCATGTAATGGGTGTCACTTACTTGTTCTTCATGAAGTTAATACGCGGGGCAGGGAGAGAACGGTAGAAGGAGAGGACCTATCTGCTAGCCCTATCAGGGGGGAGGTTGCCAACGATGTATTATTCATTGACAAGCCCCCAGGAAGTCGGAAGGTACTGTTGAAAATATGTAAAGTCATTCTGAGAAACGGAGATCGATCCATGAAAGCTTATGCCATTCTTGATGATGGCTCTGAAAGGAGCATTTTACTACACACAGCGGCTAGCCAGCTGAGATTGAAAGGTGCGGAGCTTTCACTGCGCCAGAGCTGGGGCTTGGAGTGCACTGTCATCCTGTTAAGGCTTTACGGAAAAGGTACCGTCACCTTAATGGACTTCCCCTCCAAGAGATTAAAACTGGTCATCCAGTTTTGCTCATTGGATCAGACTACCCTCATTTAATTACTGCAGTCGAACCAGTTCGCTTGGGCCCACCAGGAGGTCCTGCAGCGATTAGAACTCTTCTTGGGTGGACTCTGCAAGGACCAGTTCAGGCTCTGCAACACAGTCTCACAGAGCAACAATGTCTGTTCACAAGTTTGTCACCTTCTGTTACTCTGCACGAACAAGTTGAACGACTCTGGCAAATGGATGTCCTTCCTTGGAGGGATGAGAAGATTAGTACTCGACCAGCAGTCAATCAAACTACTGGAACAAAAAACTGTCAGAGTTCAAGTCGATGGGATTCTGCGATATGCTACCCCATTGCTCAGTTCAAAATATGCCCTCTCTTCATGCACCTAAAGCAGCGGTAATGCCTCATCTAAGAAGCCTAGAGCGTCGCCTCAGTAAGTCTCCTGATCAAGCAGCTATCTACCAGGCTGAGATTAAACGACTGAAGCAAGAAGGTTACATTGCTGAACTGCAGTCAGGAGCTGAAGACACTCCAGTGAGTTGGTATATTCCACACCATATGGTTGAACATAATGGTAAACATAGAGTAGTTTTCAACTGTTCATTCCAGTTTCAAGGAAACAACCTCAATGAACTGTTACTTCCAGGACCTACATTGACTTCCTCCTTACTGGCTGTGCTACTAAGATTCAGAGAACATTCTGTCGCTATTAGTAGCGACATTAAAGGAATGTTCCACCAGATAAGACTCCTTGCTGAAGATCGACCCCTTCTCCGTTTCTTATGGAGAGACCAAGAAAGAGAAGTTCAACCCAGAGTTTTTGAATGGCAAGTTCTCCCCTTTGGGACCACTAGTAGCCCATGTTGCGCCGTCTTTGCCTTCCAGAAGCATATCATGGAAAATAGTCAGCCTGGTGAAAAGATGCATGATGCTGTACTGAAGGCATTTTATGTAGACAATTACCTGCACAGTCTGCCCTCTGTAGATGAAGCAAAGCTCATGGTAGCCCAGTTGCAGAGTACCTTGGCAGACGGAGGATTTGAACTCAGGCAATGGGCCAGTAATGCGCCTTCCACCATCAGTCATTTACCAGCAGCATCCAGATCAGACAGTGTTGAGCAATCGATTGTCAAGGGTAATGCCTCAAACCATGAATCAGTGCTTGGACTGCAGTGGAACTGTCAAACTGATACTTTGTCCTATAAGCTCCGTGCTGTAAAGTGCCAAGAAGTTACTATGCGCAATATATATAAGGTGCTTGCCAGCCAATATGATCCTCTTGGCTACATCATCCCGTACACCACACGTGCCAAGGTGATTGTGCAGCGATTTATGGGACAAAAGGAGAGATTGGGATGATCCCAGGTTACTAGAAGATTTGATGAATGTTTGGAACAGATGGGCAGAGGAGCTTAGTGACCTACAAAATATAGTCTTACCCAGATGCTATTGTACTGCACCGAAGGATGATCTTTTCAGCCAGCGAGATATCCATATCTTCTGTGATGCGTCTGAGTCCGCTTATGGGTCGGTCGCCTATCTTCGAACAGAAGACCGGCAGGGAGAAGTGGAGATCACATTCATAGTGGCCAGATCAAGAGTGGCTCCTAAGAAACGGCTGTCAATACCTCGTCTAGAACTATGTGCAGCCCTGACCGGTGCGGAGTTGGCTAAGACCCTTCAGAAGGAATTGACTTTGCCTATTCGACAAGTTTTCATTTGGACTGATGCCACCACTGTTTTGACCTGGATTAGATCCGAATCCTGTCGATTCAAGGTTTTCGTTGGTACAAGGGTGACAGAGATTCAGGAGCTTACCAGCCACAGTGAATGGCGCTATGTGGCTTCAGATAGCAACCCGGCAGATGATATCACCCGTGGGAAAAGGCTGGCAGATCTAGGGCCACAAAGTCGTTGGTATACAGGGCCGCCATTCCTTCATCTTTCACCAGATCAGTGGCAGGTTACACCCCCATCCTCTTTTATTGACAGTGATGAACTGAGAAACACTACATTCTGTGGTTTGACTAATACTGCACATCGCCTGTCCATGCCGGATCTAAGCCAATTTCTGACCTTTCAAGAACTACTGACAGCCATCGCAGAATCTCTCAGGAAGGATGGGGCCAATCTATCAGCTGAAGACTTTCAACAGGCTGAGATGGCTATCCTTCAGCAAGCCCAATGGGAAAGCTTTCCCTCTGATATGGCACAACTTACAGCGGGGAAACAACTGAATAGCAACAGTCGGCTCCTTAGCCTTGCTCCTGAACTTGACTGTGTAAGTCACCTCCTAAGGGTAGGAGGTCGTCTTCGCTGCTGTGAAGAAATTGAGCCTGACCAGATGCATCCTATTGTGCTTGATTCCCATCATCCTGTCACTAACTTACTCATTAAGGACTATGATACAAAGTTGCTTCACCCAGGACCTGAGAGAGTACTGGCAGAAATGCGTAGGAAATACTGGATCCTTCGGGGTAGGGAAGCAATCCGACGTTATCAGCGCAAGGATTGTATGGAGTGTCAGAAGCTTCGTAAAAACCCACAGATACCCAGAATGGCAGATCTGCCTCCAGCCAGACTACGTCTCTTCAAACCCGCATTTTATTCTACTGGTATTGACTGCTTCAGGCCATACCTAGTAAAAATTGGACGCAGGAATGAGAAACGCTGGGGTATCTTGTTCAAGTGCATGACTACTCGGGCAGTGTACATCGACCTCCTTCCAAGACTTGATACAGACTCCTTCCTTATGGCTCTCAGGCATTTTATAGCCCAACGTGGGAAGCCTTTGGAAGTTTTATGTGATCAAGGTACAAATTTTAAAGGAGGGGAAAGAGAGCTATGACGGGCATTTGGCGAACTAGTTCCAGAGCTTCAGGAACAGCTTGCCAGTCAACAGATTATCTTCCGTTTCAACCCACCTCATGCTCCACACTTCGGTGGGTGTTGGGAAAGGGAGATTCGTTCCCTGAAACAAGCTCTACAGGTCACTATGGGAACTCAGTCTATACCCGAGGAAACTCTTCTCACTACACTCATTGAGATCGAAGGGATCTTAAACTCTAAACCTCTGGGGTATACCTCCTCGAATGCCTCTGATCCCATTCCTATTACTCCTAATTCGCTCCTTATGGGGCGGCCTGATTCATCCCTTCCTCAAGTGATATACCCTCAAAGTGAAATACTGAGTCGACGCCGTTGGCGTCATAGCCAAGTCTTAGCAGATCACTTTTGGAAGCGGTTTATCAAGTTCTATTTGCCTGGCTTTCAGACTCGTGGCAAGTGGCAAAGAGAGTCACCCGATATCAAGGTTGGAACTACAGTTATGATTGTGGACTCTCAATTTCCCAGGGCCCTGTGGCCCACTGGTCAGATCTCGCCTTTTATTCCCTGGGGTGGATAATAAAGTCAGGACTGTTGAAGTGAGAATTAAGGACAAGTTTTATGTGCGACCTGTGGCTAAGGTTATACAGCTGCCTGAGATTCCAGACTAAGATTTGACTTTGACCTTTTTTTTTTTAATGGGCAGATTTCCTCATGCTTTAGAAATCTGGGGCCGCCTGTTAAAAAGGCCCATTGTAACTGTATTTGTGTTTGTGTCTGTGAGACTTGCTCTGGCAATCAGCCAATGTCAAAGCACGCTGGCAAAGCAGCAACGTGAAGACACTAGGCTCCGCCCATCTCTAGCAGGTGGCGTTGATTAGCATTTGTACTAAATAGCTCTGCATGTGGTGAGTGTAGCAGACAGACTCTGTGCTTTCTTGCCATTGAGGTGTGCGTATATTATACAAGTAAGTAGGTTTATGTATTTCAACTCATGTTAACTGTTTGATGAAATGTATTTGCTTATTTGATATTTGTCTACTCCTTGTTTAAGGATACTTCACTTAGAAGTAGGGATTTGATTTGTGTTCACATTCACATGATGTTGCTTGTTTCATGGAAGCATTTCTGCTACATCTCATTGTATTTATCTTGTTAATTTGTGTTTCTGTTATGTTATATTGATATATATATATATATATATATATATATATAATGTTTTGTTTAGACCACACCCATACTCATGGCATCACGACTGTACTCATCCGCACTTATGTGCTAAACCTTTACTGAAGCTTTATGGAATTGTGGTGGAGAAAATAAAGCTTTAAAGAGAACTTTCTGCTGCTTCTTCATGTCTCTAACCGGACATCTGTGGTGAACTAGTCCCCTACTGGCAAACCCAAACTGATTGAAAGTCAACAGTTTTCTTTACTCACTTTAATGTCAAAGTTGAATGACATTTTATGAAAGTATCATCATCACACAGAGGTTAACAAGACCTCACATGATCAACCAGAAAGTAAAGCGTGGCGATTCCCACCAGACCAGACAGAACTAGTCGAATCAGAGCCTCAGTGCCGCAACAGCGCTCTGCACAATCTGAAACAGAAGAGACTTATTCATAAACATCTGTTATTACTACATGTGTTTGTAGAGACAGAAGCTGCACAGCGGGTATTGTGGCCGGAAGCTTCGTGTGGTCGTGTTTTATACCTGTGTTTGGAGGGTAAAGCGCTCTCGTCTGGTTGGTGCTGGTCGTGTTGCTCGTCGGTGATGAACCTGTCGATAGTTCAAAGGCAAAACACTCTTTATTTAATCGAATTTACATGGGCTCAAATCTAAAAGTCTTATCTGTCTTTTTGTCTATTGGTCTGTCAGATAGTGATGGAGTACTCGAGTCCTGGACTCGGACTCGAGTCCTTATTCTCTGGACTCAAGTCCGACTCGAGACTCCATTCTCTGGACTCGTGACTCGACTTGGACTCGCGGACTGATGACTAGTACTTGGACTCAGACTCGAGAATATATAAAATCGGACTTGAGCATTCATCAAATGAATGACGTTGTTTCTGACTAAATAGGTTATAAAAATTTGATATAAGATGTTACACTTTTCCTGTTTCGGGGTCCAAGACCAGCCGTGATCTAGTTTTTCCCCCTCACAGACACTGCTACCGCTCGCTCTCCTTGCTTGACAACACACTCACTGACGTCACTCACTTTACGCTGCATTCACGTGCATTATTCGCGAGAGGTTATAACGTAACACTCATTTAACACTAGATAAGTTCCTCTACATATAATCAGCAATTTCGATTTTGGCACGCTTTGCAGCAGCTGAGCTGACCACTAAGGAACGAATGTACAGTGACGTGACGTGACATAACTGCCAGATTTAAACTGTGCTTTCGTGCTATGGCTGGCGCTGAGCCAAAGTAATCCCGTTTATGATACAATAACACAATTATGTTTATTTTAGCTAACAAACTAGACGGCGACCTATGTTACACATCGCAACCACTCTTTACCTGCGGTGTTACAACTGCTTATAGCACTGCATTTTCAGTTTTTTTGCCACAGTTAGGCTACATTGGGATTTAGTTTGCTTTTCAAAATTTCAAAATTGTTTTTCTTTGACCATATTCGTCAAGAAGAACGCATTTCTACTCCTCTGTCCAATTAGGCTTTCTTTTTTGTTTTCTTTATCCATTCCAGTTGACTGATCATCCAAAAATATATCTAAACAATTAAATAAATATAATCGTGCCACAGCTACGGTAGTTGACAATGATTTGAACTAAGGTCAAAGGCAATTCTAGTGATATCATACACATTTCTAGCTGCAAGAAAGAGTGCCTGAAGTGTATCTGTCAAATCAGTAAATAAACTCCCTTTGCAATCGTGTAAGTGGTGTCATTTTTGTTCAATGTAGAACCTCTTTTATAAATTTTATCAGCTCTTTAAAGGTGCCAGAGTGGAGACATGTAGGCACTGGGGGCTCGAGACTCGACTCGGACTCGAACACGGGACTCGAGACTAGACTCGGACTTGAACTCAGGTAATGGTGACTCGACTCTGACTCTTCTTTGGTGACTCGGACTTGGACTCGAACACTGGGACTCAAGACTCGACTCGGACTCGACAGTTGGTGACTCGACTACAACACTGCTGTCAGACTACAAACACAAAAGTAGGTCTCACCCTCTGATCTATATATAGATCAGTGCTCTCACCTTGCTCTGAATCATCAGCGGAGAATAAGACGGACAGAAGGACTGTAGATTGTTGCACAGTGACTGATGAGACGGGTGCTTTAGACGAGATGAAACACACATATTTAATCGGCCAATATTACCAGACCACTGACACTTCTTGCATTAGTATTGTTTATTACAAATAAAACTTACCATATACATCTACATAGAACTTCCGCTTTGAGATTTGTCTGTTAATAACAACTAATGCTTCAAACGGTCCAGATTCATTGGTCCTGATGTTTGAGATGGATAAAGCTCCAGTGGTTTGGTCAATCTGCACTCTGCCAGCGAATCTCTCATCATAACGTGTGTAAGTTTTCCCTTGATGTATCTGTGCGACACGAGTACTTAGATCGTCTCTTTCATAAGACCACAGTATTTGAAAGTTGTCCTTCAGATCGACTCCTGGATGTAGATTTAGGACTTCTCCCTCCTTCACTTGAACTGTTTTAAAAACATCAGCCTGTCCACACACTGAACAACATGAACACATTTGATTTTAGTTACATATAAAACACTATTGTCATCCAAACTGTAGCTGCAATCAAAGGCAATTCATAAATCTCTGTTAAATATGGTTCACAATTAAAATATAAATATACATGAGGTTAAAAATCATATGATTGAAATTATGTTTCATGGCCAATAAATAGTAATTGCATGTTTATTTCTTTTGTGAAAAAAACTCTGAGGAAAAAGGTGGAACTTATTTTTTTGTTCCGTGCGGAAATTATAATTTGTTGTTATAGGGACGCTGTATGGGTGCACTCGCTAAGATCTAGAAGAGAGATATGTGCTGCGGCTTGCGAGCCTGCTTTCTAAAAGCTACGGAAGATTGTAAAGGTTATATAAGTTGTTGATGAAGTGTGAAGACGAATACCCTTCTAAGTTTACCCTCTCGGGTTCATGCGGCCAATGAGGTATATATATTTTTCCTTTCTTTGTCATTTATTTGTGTTACACGACGGTGTGACGGTGTTTGTAACAAGCAAGTTCATATATTATTTTACATGTCACAAATGTATGCTTTATTTCTTAGTTTCTATGTGATTCTGTTTAATATTGTCAACAAGTATGTCAAGAATTTAAAGGTTAATTTATGTTTTTCTGTGTTTTATTTATATACCAGTTCTGACGGCAATTTGGAAATGCAACAAGTGAACATGTAAAGACATGCCCGTCATCGAATAAATGCCCGTGAAAACCCAGGAATGACTTGAGCCTTTATTAAACTCGAGGGGAGTAACACAAACTATGTTGTTTAGCAGAACATTATGCAGAAACCACAATGGAAAAACTTGAGGCAGGATGTGTCTATCTATCTATCTATCTATCTATCTATCTATCTATCTATCTATCTATCTATCTATCTATCTATCTATCTATCTATCTATCTATCTATCTATCTCATGTTAGACCAATTTAATGCATTGTTTGAAAATCATGAATTGTATTTGTACAACTTGTGTCAGTTTGCTCTCAGAAAGTTACACAGTCGTGACCACAGAAGAATAGAAACAATATGATATTTAAAATATCTTACCATCCACACTGATGAAAAACACGATGAAAACCCACATTTGAACAGGCATTAGATATTAATATGTGATGTTATTAATCTTGATAATGCACCTGGAGCTCGAGCTCGTCTGATGAACATTCAGATATTGTAACTGAGTTTCATCAGGAAGTGACACGGGTGATGATGAATCTACTGACACCTTTAGATGGCACCAAAACCTCTCAACAATTAATCACAGCTTTTCTCTTTCTGACTTATCAGTGATTCCAACTCAATTTCATAATATAACATTCACTATTTATTTATGCCATGTTATTAGCCTTTAACTTAATGTTAAGTTTATTAGAATTAAACAATGTTAATACCGCCTCTCTGATAATATGGCTAGATATTTATCTTTGGTTGTATTGAGTTTTTGCGAGTTTCAAAACCTGCAAAAATGTAAAATAAATGAATGAATTTTGTCATATACATATACTGTAGGTCATAGATAGATTGATAATTGTAACTATAAGAAAATAAATAAAGCAGCACTGACCTGACTCATGAGGCCTTTGTTCTCCCCGTCATCGTGAGTTTCCCGCACAGTCCGCAGACATGCAGGTGATGCCGAGTTCACACTGCACGATTTCAGCCCCGATTTTCACTCGCCGACACATTTGGCAAAATCACAGACAAATGCTTGAAATCAGGCAAATTGGGGGGGTACTCTGAGTTCCCCCCGGACAGCATGCCAAATATGCATTAAACTTTACTCCCTTTAATTGTATGTAAGTGTGAACTCATGAATTGCTATTGTAAATCATAAATCAGATGTACAATAACATTACGATATCCAGCAATCGATTTACATTTTTTTTCAACTGCTTACACACATTTTCAAAACTTTGCCTCTTTTTAAAAAAAAACTTTACACACAAATCCAAGAATTGCACAGACAAAATGCAAAATTCCTCACATCTCTTGTAAAATGAAGCACTGCATTCAAAACATCTCAAAAGCAAACATTTGTCTTACATTGCAAACACCTTTGCCATAAAATTATATTTTTGGATATAGGCCTATATATACACACAGTTATTCACAACCTAAAGCTCTTCTTTCATGAGCTTCTATGTACATTTCTGTACAAGATTGAAAGTAATTTGCAGAGAGATGTTGAAAAATTCACGGTAACGCAAGCAAGATTGAAACCAAACCAGTTTTATTTTTTTACTGTAAGCATTTGTGGTTGTAAATAAAGAATTACACAGTCCGAAAAACCTTTAACTTGACCTTTGGGACCTAGGCCTTTTCTAAAGCCATGATTGGTTGGTGTTTAGTAAAGCAATGAGTGTGTGTGTGTGTGTGTGTGTGTGTGTGATGGCTCTGATGAAAGTGTGGCATTTTGAGGTTGTGTTTGAAAAAGGAAATCAAGATACTTCCTGTTCCTCTCATTGCTGCATTTGACCACAATATACATTTAGCTGACGCTTTTATCCAAAGCGACTTACAATTGCTATATATGTCAGAGGTCGCACGCCTCTGGAGCAACTAGGGGTTAAGCGTCTTGCTCAGGGACACATTGGTGTCTCACAGTGGATTCGAACCTGGGTCTCTCACACCAAAGGCATGTGTCTTATCCACGCGCCATCATATACTCCTCAACGGACTGGGGAAATGGGTTGTTGTGGCAAAAATTCTCAAACAAACATCACTTCGCAAGAGACACTCAGAGTCAAATTATATAAAATAGAAGTATTTATTCTTGCAAGAATAGGAGCAGTCTAATACACAGTTGTTACCCTGTGCAGAAGAGTGACACACCCCCAGACAGACTGAACTAGCTTTTATCTTAGTTTCAAGGCCTTCTTCCCCCCAGAGCCTTCCTCCCAGTAGTTTTCCATAGACGTCACTAGTTGGCCCACTAAGCTCCCCTGCACCAAATGGCCTTCTGACATCTAGGTCAGAGGTCCTTGTTCGTCTGTTCTCTGGAGTGTCTCCCTCTTCTGCCTCCCCAGGTACATAAACAGAATCCTTTCACTACAAGTGAGAGACACACATGTGACATTCTTTGAATCATCTATATTTAACTAAAGATCAATGAATATCATTAAAATTGCCACTACAACTCCTCACTTTTTATCATTCTGATTACCCATAATCACAATAATAAACAATAAGACAAATTTTAAGTCATATCATCACACTTATACTTTTCATCTCTGATTTTTGCATAAATGATCACTCTCCTTGAACCTGTGAAGAAAAGTTTAGAATGAAGAAGCATAAGGCTGTTTTTGTGGGGGAAAGGCCCCGTAATATTTTAGCAAGCAAGTAAACATTTCACTGCGTCGGGCTAAGCGAGAAATCTCTGTTCCTGCGCTCCTGTAAACAGACCCTCAGTCACGACAGTAAGGAAAAGGTAGTTATAACATAGCAAGGAAACAACCAGATAAAAGTAAAATAAAAAAAAATCCCTCAGTTTCAAACCCTATCTTTGTACGCCATCTCGTAACACGGATGACTGCTGCTTTTAACCCCCTTTAAATCTTTGCCCTTAATCTTTCTCAGAAAATAAACAAATAGAAGAAAAACAAACAAACATACATTTAACACATATCTCACTGTAGCTCCCGCTACCTGTATCGTCACATAATTTTGTTCATCCTTGGGCTAGACTGTCATTTTCACCAATTGAACAGACAGCAGATTTTCACCTGTCACTGTAATCATATTCACCCATGAATAACAAAATTATTAGAATAACAATCCTAACTCCTATCATTAAGCCTTTTCCATTAATCTACGCCCATCTCCATATTTCATTTACTTCTAATTCAATTTAGTAAGCTCTATTTAATGCCATATTTAACAAAATCTAACCAGAGAAGTCTTATAATTTTTCCCATTCCTCTAACCAATGCAGTTGTTCAATATTAACTCTAATATTTCCATTACGGACAATCAATATATTTTCTACATTTACAATCAAATCAATACTTTTAATTCAAACATGCTGTGGTTCTACTTAATAAGCTTCAACAATTATCCCTATAATTTACATTAATTAATAGATCTCTTCCCAAAAACATTTTCCTTAACTATTTCCTAATGAATAAGTAACCAATCAAATCTTTTGATCTACTGTATATCAATACTAAGCCCTATTTTGATTTAATCAAATCAAATCCTCAAAATAATCACAAAACCCCATTCTTCTGTTAAACTTAAACCATCAGTTGTCAGTTGGTTCCTCCTCCAGGCGTGTTGATAATCTCGTTCGCCCCATGGACTATGGGATGGTTGTGGCCTGTTGGTGTTGTCTAAGGTGAGAGGCTTGGACCCAGGTGTCACATTCTCCAACCATTTTCTGATCCTTATAAGGTTTTCCCTTAAATCACGACCGCACCCCCACTGGAGTGAACTGTCACCTGTGAATGGAGACCTTAAGTATTTTGTTAGTGACCGCTTGTCTAGCCGCTCGTCCCCTTTTGGTGTGACCTGTGGAATCAACCTGAAACATTATCACCGGATAATTTCTCGCTCACTTAATAGCACTCAGGATCCTTTTCCCCTGAAAAACAATATTTATACATTTGGAACAGAATCAGTTCTGTTTTCTGCAACCCATCCTGACATTCTGTAAAAGGAAAATTTAAGTTATGCGCTGCACAGGTGTGGCACCTTTCTGCTACAAAAACAATCCAGGCCAGGATAGTTAGTCAAACTCATCCATAGCCATCATTTTATAGGGGACATTCTCCCCTGTATCCAAAAGTCTGCATGCTCTGTAAAGAAAAACAAATGTCGAGGTTATTTTCAGATAGTAAAATACGTAGTTTCTTTTGTCTGCTGTTGTGCCACGGCCTTCGCTGCTGCATCTGCCCTAGCGTTTCCTGTTGAAACAGTCCTGCAAATACATGTACAGACAGCAAATTTTGTTTGGGACCCAAGTAAACCATATTTGGCAATTGTTATACCATCTCCCTCTTGATGCACGACACAACTCGAGCATCAATTTAAACTAATTTGATTTGCCATCAACACCAACCCAAACGGCGTCCTTCAGCCAAATTTTGCCCAGACATCCTTCTCTGCCTCTGAAACAAAAATATTACATTCTTCACTTAAAGCCCAATCTCATCTTCTTATCGAAGTATTTGACGGGCAACGTCCCTGAGTCTCACAGCGAATCTTGCTTTTCAGGCCTGTTGTTTGGTCAGGTCAGGTCGTGCTGTACAGACTTGGTCAATGTCAGTCAATCATTTCTCCCCCTTTGTTCACAATTATCATAAATGTTAAGGGCTCTCTTGATACTTCGAAATTGACTTAGCCAATATGTCATTTTGTTGTTGCCATCAAATCTACAACATTTTCATTTATCTCAGCCCATGCCAGATGGTGATCTACAACTACACAATTCCAATTTACACAAATACTTAAACTGATCCAGAACATAATTCAAATCGACATCCTGCATGACAAAAGTATTACTACCAGACAGAGCTTGATGTCCAATCAACTTAAAGCTCGTCCCATGTTCTGTATTGTCTTTTCAACCGTTCCACTCAGAATTATCGGCTTCTTTAAAATTTGTCATTTGCCTTAACCCATCTGTAATGATAAAACTGTTCTGTTCTAATTTCAATACTGTTCTAATATTAGTACCCCAAACTAATACATACAAGACATAAAGTGCTGTCACCATCACACACTCATACTAGACACACATATGTTAACTGCTCATTCTCAATGTTTGCCCTTTCCTTATATCATCGTTAAAAGGATTTAAATTTTAAATAAGATTTTAAACTTCACATTTTCCTGTAGCCTTTCCCTAATTTTACATGGTCTCTTAACCACTTTCAAAGCATGTCTTGTTCATTATTCATTTAATTTTTTAGACAAGTCAGCTGGGTTGTTTTTTGTTTCATTATCATTATTTTTCTTCAGCTTGCTCTAGCAGGCCGATAACAGAAAGACAGACACAGTTACCATTCCTTCTTCAGCTCAAGCAGTCTCTCTCACTATAAATACATTTCTTATACAAAATGTAATATTAAATTCATTACAATAACCTTTGACCATCCACCTTTGTTATCCAGACTTAAATCTACAAAAGCTGTCTTCATCTTTAGTCACCACCATGTCTAACGACCTTCAGGAGTTAGAACTATGTTATAAACTTCTATACATTTTCCTTGCCCATAAGGCAACCGACATCAAAAAGTTTTATTACTGTCTCCACAACAATTAATAATGGCAATCCCCCTTACGGTCTCAGCTGGCTCTTGAAAGCCCATTGCCATTAGCTCTTTGTCTATAATTTTCTTCTCAGGGTGTTGTCCCCCTGGTATAGTTGCAGACACTTGTCACAATGAAAAACAAGCCATACAACTAATGCGGTTTCTTCTGGTGAGTGGTATAGAGGAGCTTTGCATCATGGGGAAGACTGGCGTGACTCGTCATAGCTTCATCTCCCCTTAACGGTATAAGGACGCTGCTGGCCTCACAGCTCCTGCTCAACTCTCAAACCTGTCTCACATAAAACATCTCCATTCAGGAAATGCCCAGTGACTTTACGTGAATCCACTCTGCCTTAGGTTGCCCCCTGTCTGGCCAAAGAAGGTCTTACCCGTCATAGAGATGGTCACTCGTGCCCACTGGTGACCGCTTTTTTCCCATCACAGAATCTTTGACCTCAACAAAATCTGTTGTTCTCTGGAGCTTAGGGAAGACACAATCAAGAGTCACCAGGGCCATTCCGATTGCCTAATAGTGTTCACACAGGGAGACAGGTCAATAACAACAGTATTTAATCACTTAAATCCATTATTTTATCTTAAAAGCAGAAACCCTAGCTGCTTAGCCTATACTCAGCGAATTTGGATCATCCGTACGTTCAGTGAACTTTACCTGTAGACGGAGCCATCGGTCCTGAATGGTGGAGACTAAATGAGACAAAGAAGTTACCGGTCCTAAAATAAAATAAAATGTCTTCAAGTTCTGCATTATTATTTTAAAGACTTCTTTAAAGTCATTCAGTTTTACATTTACAATTACAAATTGCCCTTTATGGCAATTGTTTCTTTAAACATCTATGTGTCTATGATTCTTCAACTGAAACTGTGCTTTACTACAAATAGCTTATCACAGATAACAGCTTTGAGCTGACATTGAATGAGAGAGACTCTGAGACATTCAGGACTGGCACACTGCACTCTCATAAACTTCTAACATCAAACTTTTATCTACCATCCTATAGCTCTATCCCAGCTTAAGGCATATTTGCCAGAAATTACATGTGTTTCCAAATAAACATAATTTTTATAGTTGTCTTTATTTAGACATTACAAATTTCCACTCAGATTGAGTCTCTGTTGCACTGGCAGTTTCAGCCACAGTACACATCAGATCCAGATAAGCAAACTGTTTCATTACAGCCAATAATAAACTTATCTTTTGAAAGCAAAACATCAGCTTCTAGTTCTTTCATGGTCAACTTTTCAAGCTGTTTGTTTAATCAGCATTCAGCAACTGTTAATCCAGTATTGCTTCTGCTTACTTGATCTTAAATAAAAATAATTATTTTAGTTCTAAATAATGTTTCACATTTCTCAATCTTGATTTTAGTTGTCAAGTTCTCAATTACGTTAACTTTGACAAGGCCAGCACTCTCTGCTTGATACATCTTTTGCAATTATTATAAATCATTCGTGAGATTAGTCTCTCTCCTTAATCTAAACCCTTTCTAAAATGTTTAATTAAACACAATCATCCTGTTAGTTACTTTGATATATTTTGCAACTCACATTTGTTGGAGTCATTAATTTTACATCAACCTGTATTCATCAATTCACTTTTATAGATCTTTTCTTTCTTATAGGATTCACTTTAAGACTTCAATCTTTTGACCTTGTTTTTATCTCTTATTTCTCAGACGAAAAATGTTACTGTCGTCATTTAAACACTGATCTACTTTCAAACCCCACATTATTATCAGAAATGTGTCACTATCACATTTTCAAACACCTTCTTGGTGGGCATTTAGTTGCCTATTAAATTGTCCTGATGACCACCATTAAAACACTCTCTGTCATCTAGTGAATTTGTTTCAGCCTCAACTTCAGCATCAGACACCTGTCCTTGACTATAGTTTGATCACTGTGAGCTTGCAAACGGCTCCAGCTTACTGCACACTCTTGAAGCAGTGTGTGTCCCATTTCAGGAATGTAAACAGAGCCACTGATAATCAGTCCCCTGTATTCTTTTACAGTCCACCATTCGCGGATTTAATCACAATAGCCAAATCATAATCTTCATCATTTTATTGGCGGAACATAATTTCATGAGCAGCACAGAAAATGCTCAAAATATTCTAATTTGTTTTCTGTCTTTACATTTCTCCCAGCTTATCTTTTACAAAACATCATCTGCAAATCTCTTCAAAGTGAGATCTTCTGAGCAGAGCTGTTTACAGCATTTGCTCTCTTCTGTCTCACTATTTATTTATTTATTTTCCCGGACTGTTCCGTTACTCTTCATAAAGTGTAACAATTTGTACATCATTATTTTCATTACAACTGGTTTGAAGCCTTTTCCCTTCCATCACATGGTTAGTCTGCAGATTCAACTTAATATTATCATTATTGTCTCAGTCTTATCTCTACTGTTTCTCCAAAGCAGATTATATTACTCAGTCCGTAAATTACACAGACAACCATTATAGCTACTTGCTTCAATACCCTTATTTTCTTAAACATTAATAAAATAAAGCAGATATATCATCATTTCAATCATTATTTTATCAAAATCTAGAATTGTTCCCCATTCTGCTTAAAACATTCCTCATATCATGTTAATCCCTGTCAATCATACAATGCCTTATTTTATTCTAAAACTGACTTTTCATTTCAACATTTAAACAGTTAATTTGACTTCCATAAATTCTGTCAGACCATGTCTATTTTCATCACATATAGTTTTCTACTATATTTCTCCTTTCTTTTCCCTACATGCCAGTTCCCTCATTATCCTCTCCTTTCTTTTCTCAAACATGCCAGTTCCTTCATTATCTAACCAGTACATGATTGTTTGAACAATCCCCACACACACATATCTCACACACCAACCTTTTTGTTTTTTCACTTCCCTCTTCCACCAAGTCTCACTTACAGTTCCCCCTATTTCACACAGACAGCCTTATTGCTTCTTGCTACAATCCTTGTCATATAAATTTAAGTTCTATAGACATCTAATGTCATGCATCCATTTACTGGATGAAGAAGTAAAAAAAACATTATTTCTCCTGGCAGTTTGACATTTTATCTTCAAGCCAACAATCCATTATCTGTTCACATTTTTTTTACACACATGTTGAACACAGACACAACTTTTGTTTCTCACTGCTCTGTTCAACTGATTCCCGCACCATCTTTAATGTTGTGGCGCTCAATACCTCATTTGACAAAACACCGGTGTACCAAATTTCATAATTTTGCTCTGAGACTTCCCCATACTGGCTGCTTTTCTGTTCTCTGTGGATTTTTCACCGCGCGTTCTCTTGATCTGTCAGGCGTCCCCACACAGATCCGATTTTTCTTTTAACCCAAATCGGTCGGGTTGCACTTGTTAGTGCCCTCCTAATTAAGGTTTACCAAAAAAAAAAATCTTTTCTGGCTCCCCCTAATTAGCCTCAGCACCTAAAAAACAATTTGCTCCGTGGTGGAACAACTGATCTTCAGGTTACCTATCTGTTTGAAACCTCTTGATCCGTTACAGATCTCAGTTAATCTCAGATAATTTTCGTATCTGTTTGAAACCTCTTGATCCGCTACAGATCTCAGTTAATCTCAGATAATTTTCTCTCGTATCTGTTTGAAACCTCTTGATCTATATATAGATCTCAATTAATCTCAGATTACGCACCACAGAAACAGCCCTCAGCCAATATGGTTCAATTTCACTCTTCCCCCAATTAAACCGAATTTAAATTACCCTTACCAGAGACGTTGTTTCGTGCCACTTGCGGGTTCTTTAGATTCCAGTGGTCGATTCTCCCGGCCCTGATATCGGTCGGCCCCTCTCTCTCAAGTTTACGAGGTAGAGCTGGAACTTACTTAGTCCAGGTGGCCAAACACCGTCCGATCTCAGGTCCAGGAGGCATGTCCAAGGAATCCCACTTCTGACACCAAAACTGTTGTGGCAAAAATTCTCAAACAAACATCACTGCGTAAGAGACACTCAGAGTCAAATTATATAAAATAGAAGTATTTATTCTTGCAAGAATAGGAGCAGTCTAATACACAGTTGTTACCCTGTGCAGAAGAGTGACACACCCCCAGACAGACTGAACTAGCTTTTATCTTAGTTTCAAGGCCTTCTTCCCCCCAGAGCCTTCCTTCCAGTAGTTTTCCATAGACGTCACTAGTTGGCCCACTAAGCTCCCCTGCACCAAATGGCCTTCTGACATCTAGGTCAGAGGTCCTTGTTCGTCTGTTCTCTGGAGTGTCTCCCTCTTCTGCCTCCCCAGGTACATAAACAGAATCCTTTCACTACAAGTGAGAGACACACATGTGACATTCTTTGAATCATCTATATTTAACTAAAGATCAATGAATATCATTAAAATTGCCACTACAGAACCTAAACTAAAAAGTCAGATTAAAATTAAATTGAAATAAAAACTAAATTTAAAAACTATAATAATGCTGCTGTAAACTTACTGTATGCTGTTAAAGCTTGTAATAGAAAAAGTACAAAGGAATCATTAAAAAAAAAAAACTGTGGCAGGAAATGGTCATATCACCATCCCCTACATATGCTTTTATCATAATTCTATATTTACATTATGCTGACCACACCCACAGAATGAACTATTTAGTTTTTCATGAAACTAGAGACTGAATTTCTACATATAAAATCAAAAATAATAATTTCTCATCCTCATGTTTCATGTTTCTCCAGACTAACCCATGAAACTTTCTATGTTGAGGTTTCAGAAAATGCTTTTCAGTGCAACCACTTAAACAATGTGAATCAATCAAATATATTTCAAAGATTTATCCTACCCTCCACACTGATGAAAAACATGATGAAAATCCAGATGCTGATGGACATCATGAACAATTATCAGGTTTTATAATAAGTTGTGTTGTAGCTCTTGATGATGAACCTCAACCTGATCTCGTGAACATTCAGTGAAGATTAAACGCCTCTATGACTTTCATCAGGAAGTGACACATTGACCACAGAATCTGATGTCACCTGCTAGATGGGAGATAAAAACCTTTCAACATGAACATTTAATCACAGCTTTTCACTAATACAGACCATAAATCTACCCACCAGTCACCCAATGACTTTACACCTTCACTGCATGCATTTCAGTCCCTGTACAATTTCTTTTTTAAATTCATTAAAAAAACGGTCAAATGACTGACAGCAACTGCCAAACCAAAAAAAAAAAAATGAAAAATGAAAGTTAAAATGTCTTAATTTAAATAAAATGTTTACAGAAATTCATTAATCGGTTTAAAGAAAAAACACAGGTATTTCCTGAATTATTTTGATGAAACATTTGCAGTTTTGATTAAAATGCAGATTTATTGCAGTTAACTGTGAGCTATAGCAACAGCACTCATGAGCTGTGTTCATTAGAAGAATTGTTTGTATTTGTTTTATTGTATGATTTTTTATTTATTTTTAAAATAACGTTTTACTGAAGACTATCAATTTTGTGAGACTGTTCTGAATGAAGGCATTTACCACAGAGTGTTTCTTAAAAACTCAATTGCTAATATGCTGTAGGTCCTCTGTGTGCTGTCAAAACAGCGCCGACACACAGATGCACGGACTTGTCGGTTCAGCACATCCCACAGATGCTCAATTGGATTGAGATCAGGGGAATTTGGAGGCCAGGGCAACACCTGGCTTGAACTCTTCATCATGTTCCTCAAACCATTGCTAAACAATATGTGCATTATCCTGCTCACTTCCACCAGGGAACACCATTGACATGAAGGGGTTTCGCAGCAGAACACACTCCCTCCACCGGCTCGTCGTCCCACAGTGATCCTGGTGCATCACTTCCCCGGGTAAACGCTGCACACATACACGAACGTCCACGTGATGTAAAAGAGAACGGGACTCATCGGACCAGATGACCTCCTTCTTCTGCTCCAAGGTCCAGTTGCGACCCTCGTGATTGTAGATGCTTTTGACTGTAGACAGGGGTCTCTGATTCAACAAGTCCTCCAACCAATACGACCATTTAAGTCGTTTGTGACTACCTTCAAATCAGTGGCGGAACTAGAGTTTTATACATGGGGTGGCCACTGCTACTTTCGGGGGTACACAGTACACACACACACACACACACAGTGGAACAGCTTGTGGAAGGAATTGGGTCACTCTGTTTGTGTCTATAAGTGTTGAACATCCAAAATATTTGCAGAAAACAAAGCTGAAGCACCAAGTAGATAAGATACCGCATGTGTCTGTTATGAACTGCTGCATTTATTTACAAAAAAAACTCACATTTACAACAAATTGTTTTTATTTATTTTATTTTATCTTTTATTAGATATAGCAGGCATCAAGCAGACATGTCCTTGAAAAAGTTAAACAATTTTATTGCCCATCAATATAAAATCTTATCCTGGGAAGATTAAATACAACATAATTCTTTCTTTATAATAATTTATAATAATTCTAATTCTAATTATTTAATTTGTAATTATTTTTTTTTGTGTTCATTTTTGGGTGAACTATCCTTTTAATCTGGCAAAATCATCTCAACTTAAATTCCTGAGTTGGGTATGTGATTGACTGCCTGTGTGTGGTAGATGCTCTGACCTGTTGCTGGTTCTGAAGTCGGACCACACTGACTCTGACTAGCCAGTGGTGATGCAAGGGCTGGGGGGTCTGTTTGCACCTGATCTGCCTGTTAGTCCAGTCATTTTAAGCCAAAATGGGGGTCAACCTTGAACAAATTGCAACAAGCAAACTCAACTGATTTTGTATCCTCAATATGTCCTGAGTAAGGAAAAAAAAGAATCCCATTAGGGAAAGTTTAGAAAACAAAAACAAATATGGCCTATTCATACGCCTATTCATTATTTTTCTTACGAGAATAGGGTAAAAAGTTTAACCTTTAGATATCACCATGAAAATTACTGAGTTGATTACTTACATCAAGACAAACAAAAAATGTATTCCAAGTTTTTTAAAATTGTTTGTTAAGATGGACAAACGGTGCATAATCTAATTACGTATGTGCTAATTTGCAGATCTAAACATTGGGTCTAGCCAGGTGAAAATGTCTTGTTGAATCTTGTTGACACATAACAGTAAAATACTTAATGTTAAAGTCTGAATGGAACCCATTTAGGCTACTCATGAGCATTAATACATAGAGGCAGGAAGAAGTACTTTAGAAACCAGCCTTTTTTAATTATTAAGAGATGGGGTTTGGGGCTGGGTCTGTGCGACTGTTTCTGGGGGACGAGTCTAAGGGAAGAACAGGAGACAAGGGTAAGGAGAATGCAGAAGACAAAAGGTAAGTAAAATAAAAAGTGAATCCCCAGAAACAGATTTCGAAACTTTCCCCTAATGGGATTCTTAGGGACTTTGTTTCCTTACTCAGGACATAATGAGGATACAAAATTATTTGAGTTTGCTTCTGTTGCAATTTGTTCAACCTTTTTTTCATAAAATGACTAGACTATGTTTGTGCTTATTTTAAAATAACTCTGATATCTCTCCCTTTCTTTTCATGTTTAATTGACCATGTTCAAAAATATGACAAATTTAAAATATGATTCCAATCATATTCATATTCTAATCACCATCCAATTACCAACATTTAACTCTTTCTCGCTAGTATATAAAAAAGTGTTTTTGGTAATTTTCACAATTTCATGGCACCCCAGAATATTTTGTTGTATGAATATCTGAACATACCAAAAGAAAGAACAAACCCTGTGCTTTTAAAACAAAAACAAAAAAATAATGTTATTCTAGCTTAATAGTTATTCGTGCGTCTTTTTTTTAATCAACACTTGAATGTTGGCAAGTTTCATAAAAAGCAACATGAGCAAAAAGCTGAGAAAATCGCATTTTTATCAAAGACTACATCTAGATAAGATTCATAATGATGATCAAAACATAGATCGAGTCCATCAACAACCTACACCCATAAAGCTTCATAGTCCTATAGTGATCGCATTATGATATCGCTTGTTTCTGCTCTTCTTTGCCTGCGTTTTGATCTCCTATCCTCACATTAGCTAGAACATTTGGGTTTTGGGGTTTAGGGGTTGGAAGTGTTGACGTGCGGGCCGGGCGACACCATGTGGTGTCTGTGCGTGTGTGTATACGTGCTTGCGTGCAGTCAGGTGAGCCTGCGAAATGATTCTGGGTCAGAGAGAGAAGCGGTAGGATGTGTGTTTGGACGAACGACTGAAAACTCTGAAATTATCGTACATTATGGGATTTTTTTCATTATTAATCGTACATCGTACAGAGGTGAAAATTATCGTACAAATACGATAATTATCGTACATCTGGCAACACTGCGGCGAAATATTGTCAGCAACTGCCAGTAGCAAATATAATTTTGGGGTGGGACCCGGGGTGGCCAATCGCATGTCAGGGGTGTCCAGTGCCACCCCGGACCCCCCTCTGGCTCCGCCACTGCTTCAAATACGACACATAAGAGCGTTCCCTAAATTGGCGCCCCTACCGGCAGCTGGAGATATGGAGAAATGCAACATAAACTTTCGCCTCAATGCATTGTGGGTTCTCTATCATCATCCCGTGTTCGAGATCCACCTATTGCACCAAGTCTAGCATGACAGACAGAAGCGCGTGTCCAGTGCCAGGTAAGGTTTGCACAGTTTACACAAACCACCTCTCACACATTCAATAAAGGTTCAAACCCCTGTGTGTGTTTCAAAAATAAAAAAGCAAAAACAACAAAAACACTGAGAGCGAATGCTCTGCTGAGTGCTGTTGTTTCTCAGAAATCCCACATGTTGATTGTCCCTTAAGTTGTCCACTAGATGGCACCATTGTATCACAAATGAACAATCCGGTAGAATGGGCTATATGCACGCATGACTTCCGCGTTTGATGCAAGGATGCTCTTGCGTTTCCGGTTGGGGACCGAGGAAAACGGGATTATGGCAGAGTCTTCCAAATTTACTGTCCTTTCGTCTTTGAAACGTAACTTTAATACGTTTAGATGTAATTTTATATATAGTTATGTTTATTTAATATAATAAACAAAGAAGCAACAAAATGAGGGGTGTCTGTTTTGTCTGTTTTTGTGACTAATGTTTCTTTAGTATAGCAAAAGAGTATAAAAACCAATATAAATTCTCGGTATAGCATTAGACTCTACGAACGGCGGAAGTAATCCAGCATCCTTAGACCTTCACCGGAAATACCGCCGTGCATAGAGCCCATTGACAGCCATAAGCAATAGGCTTTATGCACAGCTTCACTACTTCCTGAACTTCAGCCAGCCTTTGTTTCCTGTCTGCCATTATTGGACAAACTGATTAATCCAGGTGTGCCTGATTATTGTTACTGAGGCCAGGCACACCTGGATTAATCAGTTTGTCCAATAATGACAGACAGGAAACAAAAGGCTGCTGAAGTTCAGGAAGTAGTGAAGCTGTGGCATAAAGCCAATTCTCCGGTGAGTGTGGGCACTCTCACGTCACACGGGACAGCCTGGCAGTCTGTGTCGGCTCGGTGATTCGCATCATAATGAAGGGCTACAGACTTCAGTTTGCCAGAAAACCTCCATGTTTCAGCGGAGTTATCTTTTCTCTCACAGAAGAGAACTCCCATTATTTCCTGATCCAAAAGAAGGACGGTTCGCTCGGTCCTATTCCGGATATCAGAGTGTTGAACAAACATTTGAGGAAATACAATTTCAGAATGTTAACCCACAGCGTTCTCTCTCGTGCAGTAAAACAGAACGATTGGTTCACATCGATCGATCTGAAAGATGTTTTTTTCCACATAATCATTTATCCCCCACACAGGAAGTTTCTTTGTTTCGCCTTCCAAGGCATATGTTATAAGTTCACAGTGCTTCCATTTGGGCTCACACTCAGTCCAAGAGTGTTTTGTCTGTGTGCGGAAGCAGGGTTAGCACTGCTGAGAATAGCGGGGCTCAAAATCCTGACATACACAGACGACGATTGGCTGATTATAGCCGATTCGAGAGAGATCGTGATGCAAAACACTGCCCGTGTGCTCACTCACATCACAGCTCTCGGCTTCAGAGTGAATGTGAGCAAAAGCAATGTCACTCCCACTCAGAAAATTATTTCTAAAATTGCCCTAAAACTAAGAGGTTTGTTTATTATGTTGTGTTATGTACTTTGTAATTTTTGTCTTGTGCTGTAATTATCAGGACTCGCTGGTAGAAGAGATATTGTATCTCAACGGGACCTTCCTGGTTAAATAAAAAAATAAAATAAATAAATAAGGCATTCGGAGGAAGGCATATCGGCCCACCGGGGTCATGAAGGTTGTCAGCTTTGATGACTCCTCACCGAGTGGCACCTGCCAGAAAACACACTTAGCATCAAGGGTGCTGAACACCTTGGCTCCTGGCATGTCAGCGATCACCTGTTCCACTGTTTTCATGGGATGATGTGGCCTGAAGAGGGCTTTGTTGAGGTGGACAGGGTCATTACACAGTCTTACAGCACCATCATTTTTACGTGCAGCCACCATAGAAGAGACCCACTCAGTGGGCTCCTGAACTGACTTAATGACTCCCAGTAATTCTGTTGAGTTCTTTGATTATTTTGTCTTTCATAGCCAATGGCACTCGTCTGGGAGCACAAAATAGGGTGCACAGAGGGGTCCAAGCGCATGTGATACACTACAGGCTGTTTGCCGGTGCTGCAGGCAAAGAGATCTTTATACTCTGTGAGCTTGTTGTGGCAAATTCTCGATCTTTGGTTCAATTCTTCAAAGTCTGGTTCAGGTCTCAGAAGAAATCTTTCAGAGTCGAAGTTTCAGGTCTCAGAAGAATAACTTTATTGAGCAGTTCAACAAAGTCAGAAGCCAGCTGGACATCTGACTCCACCAGGGCCAGCGCTCAGGTCTTATACCCTTTTCTTATCAGGTGTCCGAATAGCGCTCATACAGTTATCTTATTCTACTTACTCCTCCTTGGTCTGTCGCCAAACTAACTTAAAACGATCAAACTAACTGTCAAACTCCCCTTTGTCTTATCAAACTAACTTCACACTCCCCTTTTTCTTGATCAAACCCAACTTCAAATGATTAAACTAACCGTCACCATCATTTTGACAGAAAGTTTAACCGCATCAATGCCTTTTTCTTATTGGTGGCACATTGTTACATTGTATACAATATGTTTCTCTTCCAGCGCTTCCCAACACCTGCATCTGTGCTACAAGTCTTTTGGGTATTTTTCCACTCTCTTGTCCATGTCCTCATGTGCTCTAGGACCTAGTTTTTCTGCTTGGCATTACAGCATTCAGACCTGGTTTTCTCTAGCATTACAGCATTTTATATTCAGACCCATGTATGAGACATGTATGAGACAAATGAAATTCCCCAACAAGCTCAGGGCCCCTTTGTTGGAGATCGTGCACATTCGGGCCAAGATGCATGAAGTCTATAGTTTGACGCTGTCTCTGAGGCCCAATAGAGGTTTTACATCATTGTCAACAACATGAAACTGTAGTGTCCCACATGTGAAGTTTATATTAGTGAGACCTGAAGTCCTAAGGATCTGACCGCTATAGGCCACAAGGTTGACTACATGTGGTCGACATGAGCGCCTGGGTCGATGTGCTGGAGAACGCCTCTGGACAGTATTGCAGCGTGCTCCAGCATCAATATTCACCTCAAGTTGCTTCCCTGTGTTGGAAGTGGACGGGACGGTAAATATCTCTCCCCTATCAGCTGCACCTCTACTCTTTCACAGTAAAACAGGTCTGCTGGTTCATATGCAATGTGTGCATCAAGTTCACTAATTCTATGTGTCTGTCCTCCTTTGCGTATGGTGTGGGGTGCTCTGTTTGACTGAGATAGACCTAGTCCTGGTCTGTTGTAGATGCGTGTTTTGCTTGATCTGCAGCATTTAGAGAAGTGGTTCCACTTCCCACACGCATTGCAGCGCTTGTTAGGCTGGGCAGCTGCTGCGGTCAGATGAATGCTGGCCACCACAGTTCGAACAAACTTCACTTTCCTTCTTTAGTTCCTTGGTATCTGCTTCGTTTTATTTATTTGTTTCCTTTTTAAGACATAGCATGCATATTTCAATAGCTGAGTTTAAAGATTTAGATTTTTTTCTTTCAGCAGCTGTGTGCGGATATTGTCATTGTAAATGCCTCATACCAATCGATCTCTTATCAGTTCGTCGTGCAACTTGCCAAATTCACATTTTCTGGCTAGTTTTTTTAACGTGGCAACGTAGGACTGGATTGTTTCATGTGACTTCTGATTTATTGTATTAAATGCATGTCTGTCCATAATTACATACTTTAATATTGTAGTGGAGTAAGAGTGAAAGTAGATGCAAATGAAACATACTCAAGTAAAGTACAGATCCCCGAAAAAAATACTTAATTAAAGTAACAAAGTATTTTAACTTCGTTACTTACCACCACTGCTTCTGACACCATCTAGATGCGTGTAAACAAGCTCACTGACACCTTGTGTAGAACTCAGGTCTTTATTATTCTTCTCTACATCTTTTATTTTCGCGTTTCCGTCAATATTTCCCCAGACCTGCCTTGTCATCTCCTACGTCATCAATATAATCTACACTTTGATAACAAGGGCATGACGTATAATATTCAGCAGCGAGTAGGAAATGGAAGAAGTGTTTTTTTAGGAATAGGAAAGAAGATACAATTATTTCTCGCATCTGAATAGAGCATACTAGACTAAATCATTCTATGTTTAAAATAGGAAAACATGAAACGGGTCAATGTAATTATTGTGATCAGGCACAAACAATTGAGCATGTTTTAATAAAATGTATAAAATATGAAAAAGAAAGGTTACAACTTGTTAAGGAAGTAAGAAACATGGATGTTGAATCATTTAAAGCCTTTTGAAAGAGCATGCAGAATAATATAAAATATAGGCTATGCTATTATAAAATATAGCCTACTAAAGAAATAGGATTAGACTAGAGAATTGAATTGAATTATTTTATTTTAGTCGCTTATTAGTGCTCCACACGCCAGTCCAGTTGGTGGCGGTAATGCACCGAACTTGCCGACCACCATTTGAAGAAGAAGAAGAATTTCCCGGGAAAAGTCCAAGGGGGTAATCCATCGACCGGAAGTTGAAGTCGGCCGGGTACCGCCATCTTGTAGCAGAACTTCACTTGCGTTAGCATTTCCATTGACTCCCATTCATTTTGGCGTCACTTTGACAGCGAATAACTTTACATCTGAGGCGTTTAAAGACTCCATTTGTCCATTATTTATTTCTAAAGAAACACGACAATGTATAAAGGGCTCCATTACCTTCTATGTTACATTATGGCCCCGTAGAAACAGATTTAGTAAAAATAGGCTAACGAGTGCGTCATAACCACTCGACTCTCTGTCGCGTTGTAAAGAAATTACCGTACAGACAGGAGGAGAAGCTCGCAGGCAATCGGGGGGACGTCCCGTCAAGGGAGAAGCCCATAGATAATGAGTCCATAAAAGCAACGGAATACTTACTCCTGCTCACTCACGCCAAAGAACTCTTTGCTCAAGCTCACCGTCTCTGCAAGATTAACGTTGGCAATTTTCACGCACAGCTACTAGAAGATTAACGTCTGTCAGACAGGTTGCTCACGTCATCAAGCTTAGTTTGAGTCATCAAGCTTAGTTAGGGAAAGTGATGGAGAGAATGATAACGGATAGATTAGTATATTTTTTGGAAAAAGAAGGCAAATTAACACCTTATCAAAGTGGGTTTAGGGTAGGAAGAGGAACTATGGATCCGGTAATGTGTTTGGAGGCAGAAATAAAGAAAGCTCTGTCAAATAGAGAATCAGTAATTGCTGTGTTTCTCGATATTGAAAAAGCCTACGATATGTTGTGGAGGGAGGGTCTTATGATTAAGTTGGAGGAGATGGGGGTAGGGGGAAAAATGTTCAATTGGATTAATGACTTCCTTAAGGAAAGAGTAATAAGAGTGAAGGTGGGAGATTCTATATCATCTCAAGGAATTGTAGAAAATGGCACTCCTCAGGGAAGTGTAATAAGTCCAGTCCTTTTTATAATAATGATAGATGATATATTTAGTAAGGTGGATAGGAGTGTTGGTAGATCATTGTTTGCAGATGATGGGGCTTTGTGGTTCAGAGGAAGAAATAAAAAGTTTATTATGGGGAAAATGCAGAAGGCGGTGGATGAAGTGGTAAAATGGTCATATAAGTGGGGATTTAAGTTATCTGTGGAGAAGTCACAAAGTATTATATTTTCCAACAAGAAAGTAGAAAATGAGTGTAGGTTAAAGATATACAACAATGAAATGGCACGAGTGGCATCAGTTAGATTCTTGGGATTATGGCTGGATGCTAGACTTACGTGGAAAGAGCATATTCATAAGATAGTAAATAAGTGCAAAAGAGTTATAAATGTAATGAAATGTATGGCAGGACAAGAGTGGGGAGCAGATAGAGGGGCGCTTCAAACAGTATATGTAGCAATGATACGATCTGTGCTAGATTATGGAAGTGTGGCATATGGGTTGGCGGCAAAGTCACAGTTAGTGAAGTTAGACAGAATTCAAGCACAGGCATTGAGAATTTGCTGTGGAGCATGTCCAACTACACCTATAGCAGCAATGCAAGTGGAGGTAAATGAAATGCCGCTTAATATCAGAAGGCAACAGTTAATGGCTGTTTATTGGACAAATTTAAATAGTCAGGATGAGAGGCATCCAACAAGGAAAATATTAGGAATATGTTGGGAACAAGGGATGAATAGACACAAGAGTTTTGGATGGGTGGTAGAAGAAGATATTAAAGAGATGGGGATAGACAATTATAGAAGTGTGCCAAGAGTAATGTATCCGCATACCCCTCTTCTTCCTCAACCAGGAGTAGATTTAACATTACTGAAGTTAAGACAGAGTGAAGGAAATAAGGAGATGGAAGTAATGAGAGCAAATGAGTATTTAAGAATTAGGTATGGAGATCATATACAGATATACACGGATGCTTCCAAAAAAGGAGAGAGAATAGGAGTTGCAGTATATGTACAAAAGTTACTTGTGAGGAAAAAAGCTAGAATTAGTGATCAGTTATCAGTATATACTGGTGAGATGATGGCTATTTTGTTAGCAGTGCAATTAGTTAAAGAAAGGAGAATTAATAATGCGATCATATGTTCAGATTCATATTCAGCAATAGTCAGTATTGATAATCAAAAATCAGAATCAAGACCAGATTTAATGATGGAAATCCTGCAAAATCTCTTTGAGTTGAAGCAAAGTAAAATACAAGTACAATTTATGTGGGTGCCAGCCCATGTGGGACTTAAAGGAAATGAAGAAGCAGATAAATTGGCTAAACAAGCTGTAGATGAGGAAATGGTAGAAATTGAGATACCACATAGTATAAAAGAAATAAAATCAGTAATAAAAGAGAAAGTGATTAAAAAGTGGCAACAATATTGGGATAATGAGAGTAAAGGGAGACATTTATATAATACAAAAGAAAGTGGGAGAAGGGAGGAAAAAAGGGAGAAATAGAAGGGAGGAAAGTATAATTACAAGACTAAGAGTGGGACATACAGGTTTGAATAAGACATTACATTTAATATCTAAGCATCCAACAGGATTATGTGATAAATGCGGACAGAGTGAATCTGTGGAACATGTGATTATTAATTGTAAGGGTTATGAAGAAGAAAGAGAAGTGCTAAGAGAAGAAGTATGGAAAAATGAAGGGAAAGAGTTAACATTAAAGAATATATTAGACTCAAATGTAGGAAATAGTACAGTCAATGTGTTGTTTCAGTTTCTGAGCAATACAGGTTTAATGAAAAGAGTGTAGGATTAATAAGTATAGGCTTGTAGAGAGATGTGTATGAAGTAAAGTGTGGGACAAGGAAAAGTTAATCCGAAGGTTAAGTAAGGTTTGGTGAGAAGTGGGAGTTAAAGGGAGGTGGGGTGGAAACTGGAGGAGCTGAACACGCAGCGCCAGTGGATAAAAAAAAAAAAAAAAAAAAAAAAAAATATATATATATATATATATATATATATATATATATATATATATATATATATATATATATATATATATATATATATATATATATTTATTTTTTTTCTCTTTAGGGGTGGGGAGGGGTAGAAATGTTAAGAAAATAGGAGGTGTTTCTGATCCAAGCTACCTGATGATGGCAGTAATGCACTGTAAAGTGCGGTTGCCAATAACAAAAAGAAGAAGAAGTTATGGCGGCGCCCATGATTTGGCGCGTAAACTTGTGTATAATTTACAGTCCCCGCCGCCCGCCACCACTCCACATCCGATAAGAAACTTTGAGAACAGCTTTTACTATCAGAAATGGAGGACTACAGAATAATAACGGTGATCGTTTGTCTACTCTCTAACGTTATTTGTCTGGCAAAAACAGGTTGGTCGGAAGATTGTTATTAGCATAGTAAAAAAAAGTGATGTGAGTATCAGTCATATTTGCTTAACGTTACATCGTATATTGACAGTACACTTATTTTATTTAAGATTCAGATTGTATTGCTGGGATCAACTCTCAGGTGGTGAAAAGAAGAGGGAACATCACCTTCTCAATAGACACCAAACCGGGAAAAGAGTACAGTGTCTACGTTTCTTTGAATGCCACTTTAATCACTGAGCTAACTTGCCTTAATGACAACTGTGATCTCGTCAGCAATATATCTGGAAGTCGGTTAGTTTATGAAAATGGCAGCCTGATCATAATGAACGCCAGAAGACTTGACGAGGGGATTTGGAAGATTCGCTACTCCGGCAGTTTCAAGAAGAACGAGACTGAGAAGTGTTTTCATGTCACGGTTAAAGATGATGGTAAGTATATCACAATAATATTAATATTTCTCTAAAGTCATTTCAGGTGAGGTGAGACATTTAAAATGAATTGGACTGTGTTCAACAGGTGTGCACTGTCAAAGCATATTACCGCAAAGATTCGTTTATTACAGAACGTGTGTTCTGTAATAAACGAATAGATACAAGTTCTTATTTATTAGATACTAGTTCTTATTTATTAGATATTAGTACTTATTCCAATAGTGTATAGTATTTAATTATACCTAACTTGTTAAAAAAAAGATATCCTTACCTTAATAGGATACTAGTACTATTTAAATAATTAATATTTAGCATATTATTTGCATACTATGTTATGAATACAATGTTTTATTTATTTATTTGTTCTGCAAAAATATCACAAGGATACAATACAAGGAGGGGAACGAAACCCACTTGGGTTTATACAGAGTTCCACTCCACTTACATGAATAAACAACAAAACAAGAAAAATAAAAAAATATATGTATAAAGACACGCAGACGAAAGAGTTGAATAATAAAAGAGGGCAAAAACATTTTCAGAAGCCTGATTATCCTTTTAACTTAACATTACAGATGTTGATGGGTAATGGTAAAGGAGGATCAAAAGTGAAGAGCAGCATATGAAATATACTGCAGAAAACTATAACCAAATGCTGTCATATTAAAATCAAAAGGTCTTTCAACTGTCTTTTAAAGATAAACAAAGAAGACATAGATCTTAAGGACTAATTTAATTTACTCCATAATTGAGGACCCCTAAAGCTGAGGTCAGTTTTATAGCCAGTGTTTCCCCTACCATTGTTTTGGGGGGGCGGCCCGCCCCCCCAAAACGACCCCCCGCCCCCCTAAAATGCTGACGAAATCCAGTTATAAAAACGGAATTTACTGTATAACGCAGAATTTCACAGAATTTGTACTTTTTTTTTTGAGGAATAATCAGACATGAAAATCACTCACCTTTCGGCGAAATTCGCCGTTTTGAAACCAAAATAGGTGACCTACGTGAATCGTGTAGATTCGATGAGAAAATGTTTGGAGGGAGGGAGGGGGGGTGTATAATATATATGAAGCCATACTGTAGTATAATGTGAGATAGAAATTAATATTTAAGTCATTAAATTCAAGTTCACGTAAACTTTTCCCTCAGCTGCGGCTAGGGTTGCCACCTGTCCCGGTTTTACCGGGATTGTCCTTCTTTTTAATCACCTGTCCCGGGAAATTTATGCATTCTCCCGGGACACTGAATGTCCCGGTTTTCGAAAGGCTACGTGAATATGTATGTTCAAACTGTAGCGCGCGCACGACAGGGAAGGACAGAGCGAGAGGCCTTGCGTGTGTGTGCTATGTGTGTCTCAAAAAGCGCATGTAAGAAGCGCATGTAATCGCCTTCCCCCGTTGGGCGGGTCATCGATATGTAAAGAGGCGAATGTAAGATCCCACCGTTGGGCGGGTCATCGATATGTAAAGAGGCGAATGTAAGATCCCACCGTTGGGCGGGTCATCGATATGTAAAGAGGCGAATGTAAGAACCCCCCCCCCCCGTTGGGCGGGTCAACGATATGTCCCGGTTTTTTATCAGACATAGGTGGCAACCCTCAGCTGCGGCTGTCAGTAATTCTCCATTCAGCGTTCAAACAGCACCTCGCGTCGTCAGTCATTCAGGATTCAAACAGCACAGCGCGTCGCGTTCGGCAACGATGAACTCTCTCCAAGATAATTAAATGTTAATATTATTATACTTGATCTGTAGATAAAGCTCTGTGGTTTCGCATAAATTGACTATCTTGCTGTAGTACCTCAATCATGTTCCTTTACCGCGTGTCTAGATCACAACACTGGAGAGCACTATCATTGTTCTTCACGCGCACAGTAACTGAAATTTAAAACTGTTAAAAGAAAAGGCTCAATAAACTATTGCATAGATAGATACTGTATAATACACTATGCATCGATATGTATTTCCTTTGTGCTTTGAACTTTGCGTACTCGAAGAGCTGCGCGCTGTGACTCGTGTTGCCTCAAGCACATCATTCAGCGCTCGGGATGCGCATAAGCGCTGTGTGCAGCACTCTATTGGAGTCTTTCATAATCATATCATAATACTTCTGCGCAATGAAAGATTATTAATAGTATTTTTTGTTCTGTTCTGCCCTATCTATCATATGTTGCTGCCTCATTAAACAGCTGTGCTATACATTTGTGTTATATATATTTTCTTAATTTTATAGTAGACTATAAAATAATTGATCTTTTTTGATTTTTATCTTGTTTTTCATGAATGTATTTTACAACAATACAAAGAGCAATGTGTAACGTTTTACCAGATTTAGTGCTACACTTATTGTCTCTTATTTGTTCCCCACTAAATATATATTTTTTTTCACTAAATGTTCTGATTTTATAAAATTATTGTTTTTCTAGACAAAATTTTACTGAGTTACCACTAATCTAGTTTATAATATAATTTTTGTCATAGTTTAAGATCATATTTTTTGTTGTTGTTGTTTTTCTTTATAAGGAAGTTGTCTGTATTAAGTAGATTGTGTTTAACACACAAAAGAGTGATTGTCAGTTCAACACAGTTATAGAAATTCTACTTGATTTTTTTTTTTAACTGCGTTGGTAACGGATCGGTATCGGTAAAAAAAAAAAATATTATTATTAGCTAACGCTACGGAGGCCATAATATTTTTGACTAATGGCTGAAGTTAAGTTTCTCCAGCTCTCCCCAGGTTGGCAAAAAATGCCTCTCAAAATGCATCTGATTGATGCTTTAAAATATGGAATATTTAAAATTTTCTTACGGGGGAGCATGCCCCCGGACCCCCCAGAAGGGGTTATATCCTTCTCACCTTTTTCACCCCTGACCCGTTTTCATGCCTGATTAATAGAAAGCAGTTCATTACACTTGAAATCAAATCGCGATGTAGACTAGTGTGTGCGAATATTAAACCACAAAGATTATTTAAATACGAATCCTGCATGTTCTGTGTGAATGAATGGTGCAGACAACACAGAAATATTGACTTTTTTCATAGATTTAAAAAAAAATGTTGTAAAAGTTTAATGATTCATAATACATGATTTCAATTAATTAGACATTCTTTTTGATTACTAAAAAAATTACACCACGTATCCGTAACACGCCCGCTCCGCAACACTAGCAGTCCCCCCCCAACCCCCCCCCCCCCCCCCCCCCCCCTAAAAAAAAATCTTAGGGGAAACACTGCTTTAGTTAGATTTAGAAACTTTGAACTTTTTTTGATACACTTTTAATGTTGACTACTGTAGTTCTTGTTCACAGTGATTAAAGATTATTGAACGAAAATATTTAAAAATGATTGCACAACCACCAAATAGGTGCCGATATGCACGATGTATGTAAATCAGCATTTGACAAAAGAAGAAGAAGAGAAGTATGGCGTGCTTTTTCTTAGCGTCTGTTTCCATGGTGACTCGTCGATTCGTAGCTCTGTTGAGAATGTCTGGTGTGTTAAACATGAACATATTCCTGGACGTGTTTTTGTAACCAGCATACATTGAGTAATACCTTGTATTCCTTTCTGGAATACACCCCAGGACCCTATCAGACATATAGCAGTGCTTTAGCAAACTGTCTACACTTTGACTCAAATTTTGTCTTGAACTTTATATCTCTAGTTGCTTTTGTTTTTGTTCTAAACAGACAATCTGCCCAGTACCATCAGCCTAGAACACTTACAAATAATCGCAGGGGTCACCGTAGTGTGCATCGTAGTGTGCATCGGAGTGGCCATTTTTTCATCAACTGGTGGTGGCAAAGAGCAAGTATTATCACAGAAATATTAAGCAAAAGTTCTGTTTTTTGTATTGATATTGGAATGCTTTTAAGAGTATTTGTGAAAGGCTTGTAAAGTTTCTTGATATTTTGCTCATAAAGGATTCCATTTAAAGTCATATTAGATCATTAAAATGTCATTCATTACATTGATGGTTTATTTGATATTTTGATCTTGATGACTTTTATGTGCAGTTGCAGTAACAGATTGTGATTTCAACTTTCTCATCTCCATACAGAAGAAGCAACATAATTCTGATGCAGATGTCGGTGCAGGGGATTCCTGGTGTGAAAAACGAGCCGATCTTCAATGAAGGTCAGTCCACTAGATCACTCTGTTCTGCATCATGGACAATATCAGGGTTGCCAGCTTTGCCTGGTTGGAGTGAGATTTTGATGACATGAGCTAAATCAATCACACACATCTAGTAAAGGTTTGAAGGATCTAACAACTCATTTTAATTTCATCTTAATATTGCAACCTACCCAATTTATATAATGTGTATGTATAGGTGTCTAGTGGTGACACCATATTATTTATTCTATTATTTGTATTATTTTTAGTGGAAATGAATGGTGCATAATTTAGAGGTAAATATTGTTTAGTACCATGAAATCCAAAATGTCTAATTAATAAATATTATGGAAAATGTAGTAGGGGTGGGCGGTATGACCAAAATTCTATTTCACGGTATGACAAATTTTATTTCACGGTAACGATATATTTCACGATATAGGTATTTATATATGTAGCTATTCTCGAAAAATCGACAAAAAGGGCTTTGTACAATAAATAAACCCAAATACTTTAGAAATGAAAAGTACTTTGTTTTCTGTTTCTCTCATTTGGTAAATAACCATTTGGTAAACTATTTAGATAGCTAAATATAAACAAAACACACTCATCAACTTTTAGATGAACTGCCCCCAACTGATTGATATTAAATACAACTCATAGGTGCAATTAAACTTTAAATAAAGTGTTTCTGAATAATTTTTCAATCATGTTATGCTTTACTTCATCAATCAGTTTATAATATCTGAATATTTTATATTGAACTATTCTATTCATGATAAATTAGTTATTTCCTTTTAATTTTGTAGGATAGTAATACTAGTTGTTTAAATGTGTTCCCCGGTACATTTTTGCCATGTCTGCTTAGGCTACACTGCATTTTTAAGGGGCTTGTTTTGCTCTTTTTGTGATATCTGGCAACCCGCCACCCTGCGCTTAAATCAATAGAAGTTCAGAAGTGACTAGCAGGAGAGCAGCAGTATGAAAACCGAACAGCAGCTACTGTTAGTGTTGACTAAGTAGCCTAGTTTAAATTATAAACACCTTGTAACTGCGTCATTATTTGACCATAGCCCGGTGAACACCGCGCTCCCTCAGTGCGTGTGCACGCGCGCGTCTTCTGCATCAGTAAAATGCGATCGGTTAATTCGAGTGTCAAGTTGTAATCACGGATTGAATCAAAGGAAGATTTTATCAGCTGGTTCGGTGGCCAATTGTTTGGAGTTAGAAATATATAACTCGCGATGCATATTTAGTAATTTTGCCTCAGATAGGCTACAGGATTATACATTCACTTTAACAAGCAGGTTGTTCATTACCACGGGTGGCAAACTGTTTGCGTGTTTAAAAACTAAACATAAGAGACGGAAAGATGCAGATAACTATACATTATTTAAGGTTATTTCTATTCGTTACGATATTGATATATGAACTGTTGTTGTCCAGCTTTCCCCGTTGCGAGCGTGCACTAATCTGTAGCCTGGGTGCTGCACTGCTCTAGTTAACTGCTGCGCCTTTCCCCCCGAAAATATCACGTTAACAACAACAACCCTTTAGAAAATGTAATTCCTTTGTGGATCCTCTTGATCTGCTTTCTCCGTGTTTCTTTTTACAATTCGCTGTGTTTCAGTCTCACGCACGTTGCACGCGAGTTAACCACGCCCACTTATTTACATGTCGCGGTATACACGGAATAGAAAAATCTGTTACGGTTGACATTTTCTACCGCGGTAACGATATATACCGTCATATTGCCCAGCCCTAAAATGTAGTATTCATTTCATCAATAAGTTACATATGTAATGAAAGTTTTAAAATACTAAATTATAGATAGAGAAACCGAAGCCTAATCTAACAGGTCAGAAGTGACTTTCTGCAAGAACACATTCAGTCCTCTGAACACAGTAACACGTTACACTCATTCATTTTTCCTGTAAACTCATCAATACTCCATTAGTTAGTCATTTCTAAAATAATTTCTTGCATAAGTTTTATGTAGGGTTGCAACTACCGATTATTTTATTATTTAAAAAAAAATTTTTTCGATTAATTGCATGAAAAATCTAAAATGTATTATACATTGAAAATTTTAATTACTTTTAATCTATTATTTTAAACAATAATATTCCACATCCTGCCCAATGCTGTCCTCCAAAAAATGTGTAATATAAAATGAAAAAATGCCAATGATCAAAGTGTTCCTATGAAAACCAAGATAATAAATATATCCATGTAGTTTATGCTGTACATTATAAGCAAAAAAGGGTTAAAATACAAGCATTACATTTTTAAACCTAAAAGCAACCATTTGCCTACTGTTTTAAAGCAGAAATTAAAGTAACGAAATAAAAATGTAATACTTAGAATTACTATGGAGAGACGAGTAAATGTGTGCATTTTATGCAAGTTAACATTTTATTACATTAATGGGCTTTTCCAAGAATAGTGCCTTTGCTGTTACTGCTCGTACATATGATTACTCATTTTACATGTATATTTTTAAACCTACAAATTAATTTCCAACAAAAAAAATATTTGAGCAAAATGTGTATTTTAGTCAGAATTGTGTGCTTCTATTCTTCTGCGCTCCGTCTTTTTGCACACCGCCGCTCGTTAATTGAAGTTTAAAAAGAATAAAAAGCTTGTAGAATCTTTAGATCAGTGTGTTATACTCAACAAATCCAGTGCTAGTCTGAAAATAACATGAACAGATTCAGCTATTTATTTTGCATTTTTATTTTGTGTCAGATTTAGTCGGACACCATGAGGAGCCTCACAACAATTTGTGAAAGTTGGCACCCCTGAAATATCATACAATTTCTAAGGCATTTGACATTTTACAATCAGAACTAATCTTGAATGTCAGATTATCAGATATTGTTAAGAAACATACTGACCTTGACAGTATATAAGGGTCTACGAGGGTCCTCGCTATGATGTCATTTCCTGCTTTATGGTTTTCTTGTCACATAATAACAAAGCATATTCCTGCCTGTTGTTTATCACCCTGACACCCCGGAAAGTTTTCAAATATTTTAAATCGTTTTTATTGATCAATTAATATTTCCATACCACGGTTTTAAGATTTGTCATTTTGCTGGCCTCTTGAGATATATTTTTTTCTTTTCTTTTTTTTATCCTTCCTTACAATCTCAGGACGGTTCTTTCATCTTTTTATTTTTTCAGTTAGTATTCATTTATTCATTTAAACAAAAGTATTCCATTAATGCCATTGTATTGTAAAATATAAACTATTAATAATATATATATATTTTTTTTTTATAGAAAAATAGCCTGAAGAATGTGGGACACAAACATGAAAGTATAATACATTAGGTGCCACTTGAAGACCGTTGAGTCTCATGAAAGTCACCATCAGGCAGAAGTTTTTCCTTTAACCAAAAATGATCGACCAGAAAGACAACAGTGGTCAAGTGTCAAAATGTTTTGTTGGTTAAAATTGAGAGACACAAAAAAAGCTAAATGTGCATGTTGTAATTTTCATATTCATAATGCATACAGTAGCATTTGTTTTTAAATCACAATATATGATGGCACAATTTCTTTATTCCACTAGAATTGTATAAATATTTTACTTTTGGTCACACTAATCTGTTGTAATTCTTCTCATTACAGGCATAATTTAGGAGAAAGGACACAACTGTTTCTCAACAGTGTTGACCAAGAGCAAGACCTAATTCGCCTTTAATGTGTGAAAGTTAAGTTTACTGTCCCTATCATGAAGTATTTCTATTTATTTTTTACAGAGGGTGGACAATGAACTTGCTGACTGACAATGCTACACTATGAAAAAATAACACAAATCCATATCCTTAAATATACGTAAATGAAGGAAAGAATGTCAGAAATCTTCGTATGCGTTTTTTTCGTATTCGTGATTCGGTGGCTCTGAATTGTCTAAACACCATTCAAACTGCTTGCTACCGATGCGAAAAATGCAGGAAATCGAACCATATCCGATTTTTTAATTTTTTTTATTATGATGGATGAAAGTTTCGGAGGCAGTGTGCAAGCGTGATTGACATAATACGAGGTCGTATTTATTTTTTAACGTGCAAAAATTTCAGACGCGAATTTCGGGCCTTAATTTTATGCTTTAACTGCTAGCATTGAATAGTCAATCCAGTGGGTTCCTATTCCTTATTTGCACCTTAATTTTTATCTAGTTGAGAATATGTAGTATTGTCCACCCCTGATTCAATGAAGTGTTTAATAAGTACAATGACATTTTTGTGAAGCAAATGAATGTTTGCTTCATAGAAGCTTTAAATAGCTTTTTTAGAAGATATTTTACTTCAGTTATTTGAAGTATGCTGAAGTTTTGAAGTATGCTGAAGTTTTGAAGTATGCTGAAGTTTTGAAGTATGCTGAAGTATTCAGTTTTCAAGCATGTATTACATACTTTTAAAGGCTGTTCACACTTGAAATAGTTAACCCTGGGTCTTTCTAAACCACAGGTAAACAATCTTGCTTTACGTTTCACACTCATATTTTATCCTGGGTTAACAATTAATCCTGGGTATTCATAAACGCACACTAGATTCCTAAACCCTTATTAGTAGATTTTATTGTCATTTATTGGACGAACACAGAATGCGACTGTCTCTAGGATAACAACATCTCAATTGACAATGTGCACACTACCATTTTTATCGAAACACTGTTTAGATCAATGTTTAAAATTCCTCCCCATGCACACTTCACTTTCTCCTTTTTCTTTTTCAAATGAATGGTTAATTTATTTTTATTTTTTTTCAATTTTGAACTTCATTAAAATAATCACCAAATAGAAAACAGGTGAAATAAATAGAAATGAAAATGAGATCATGTCAGGTCAAATTGTAAATATGCTTTAAAGGAGTTTGTGTATATAGCACTACAGTTTAAGACATTTGACTTGAAACTTGATGATAAGGGGCCAAGCACTTGATGATAAGGGGCCAAGCACTTGATGATAAGGGGCCAAGCACTTGATGATAAGGGGCCAAGCACTTGATGATAAGGGGCCAAGCACTTGATGATAAGGGGCCAAGCACTTGATGATAAGGGGCCAAGCACTTGATGATAAGGGGCCAAGCACTTGATGATAAGGGGCCAAGCACTTGATGATAAGGGGCCAAGCACTTGATGATAAGGGGCCAAGCACTTGATGATAAGGGGCCAAGCACTTGATGATAAGGGGCCAAGCACTTGATGATAAGGGGCCAAGCACTTGATGATAAGGGGCCAAGCACTTGATGATAAGGGGCCAAGCACTTGATGATAAGGGGCCAAGCACTTGATGATAAGGGGCCAAGCACTTGATGATAAGGGGCCAAGCACTTGATGATAAGGGGCCAAGCACTTGATGATAAGGGGCCAAGCACTTGATGATAAGGGGCCAAGCACTTGATGATAAGGGGCCAAGCACTTGATGATAAGGGTTGTAATCATTAGTAGTTTCCTTCTGCTCTTGAAGTCAATGGCAGCCTTTAGAACCGTATGGTAAAGTTGTGAAATTTGGCTCTTTAACCAAATTAATCTAGAAACACCAACTGTCCAAATTTGCACTTTTTTATGCTACTAACTTTTGAACTGTAAGCAAACATTTATTTCCTCTTCTTCATTGGCTCAAGACAATTCAATTGCATCTATGATGCCATTTTCCCTAATTAAAATTTTCCGCCATTTTGAATTTTCTGGAAAACCTACTTTTTCGAACTCCTAGAGGATTGCTCCGATTTTCACAAAAATTGAACCAGATGATCTTCAGGCGTAAAAAGAAAATTGAATTCCACTTTATTGGTCAGATCATTTTCGAATAACACATGGACAAATTCAATGAAGAACATGCCAAAATGAACATGAGGCAACACTCTCTCTGCAACACTATAGTATATTCAGAACAAACTTGGTGTGTTATGAACCCCGTGGCCTGGTGGTTCCTGCTCAGTCTCAGCGCCACCAAGTGGTCAGGAGAACTAAAAAATGGCAGATTTTTGAACTTCTGAATGCTGAAGGTTTCGACGTCTCCTTGCACCACTATATAGTCGTCCTGTCGGCCATTTAAGTTTTCTTTAAAAACATACTTTGTTAAACTCCACCTAGACCGTTTGTCTTATTTTCGCTAAATTTAATTTAGATCATCTTCATATAGGGATGCACGATGATATCGGGACAACATCGGTATCGGCTGATAAAAGCTTAAAATGACCATCATCGGCATTGGCCGATATGAATATTTCTGCCGATGAGCCTTGCCGATAGGGTGGCGTGTGTTTCCTATGTGCACGTGACGACCGTGAACGAAGCATGAGCGCCAGCAACTTAAACTTCCAACTAGGGGTGTGCGTCTCACGTGGTTTTTGATCGTGGACGATTAAAATGTCTCTACGATTTGCTTTTGAAGAAAAATCATAGTATCATGTATTCTATCAGTTCAATTCTGGCGCCAGTTCTATCAGTTCAGTTCTCAACATACTGTACAACGCGACGTACAATCACATCACATGTAAACGCAGAGGTAGAGTTACACTCACGGGACACCGCAATTCACAAAAGTTCATTATTTGCATGTGGGTCAAAGTCTTGCTAGGTAAACATATCATTCACGTGCTGATGCGCTGTTCTAACATCCGCTTTTCTGAGCGCGTTACACCCGACGCTCACAGGAACTAAAGCCCGTCACAGCGCCTGCATACTGGGCTAATCTTTCGAGTCTTATTGCTCTGATACTGTCAAATACACACAAGGTTTACATAAAGTTGGTTATGTCCAAAGTGAAAGCAAACAAAGAAAATCTGCTTGTCAAATGGGTGTATATTAGACGCGTCGCGTGCAGTTCTTAAAGAGACAGTAATATGCTGCCGCTTGTCCTTAAAGAGATACTGCACCCAGAAATACAAATTCTGTCATTATTTACTCACTCTAATGTTGTTCCAAACCTGTATTCATTTCTTTCTTGTGCTTAAATATACTATGGAAGTCACTGAAGTACAGTAACTGTTTGGTTAGCCACATTCTTCCAAATAACTTTTATTTTCAACAGAAGAAAGAAACTTGAGAGAGTAATGACAATTTAAATTTTTGGGAGAACTATCCCTTTAATGTTAATAAAACAACAAAACACAGAGGAAATCACACACTGCTCTTGACTGAGAACTTTAATAGAAGCTTTAATAAGCTTTTTTTGCACTTAAAAAAAATACAAATATATCGGTATCGGCATCGGGCAAATTAGTTTGAAAATATCGGCATATCGAATATCGGCCAAAATCCAATATCGTGCATCCCTATCTTCACACGATGACGACAAACACTTATGGATTTCGGACCATAGACCATTGTGTTTTTGTATCAATGAATTTGATCACATAATGCCATCCTGCATCTGAGGCTGTATCTCTGGTAAGACTAGGGTAACCAGACGTCCTGAAAAATTCAGGACAGTCCCAAAATCTAAGCTGTTGTCCTGAATCCGGCCCCAATTGTCCTGAAAATTATACTAAAGCAAAATCTTGAGTAGTTAAGTCGTCCTGCAGCCAGCCCTCGCCAGCTGCTCATTGGCTGCCGCATCTTTTTTCTTTTTTTTTTTTTGAAGTTCTACAAAGATATCGTAGGCGCAAATTTAGATAAGCATTAATAAGTTCATTTTCAATCATTCGTCTCGTTGACATGGCCCACAAAAAAACCCACACCCCCCTCCCTGCCGCCGTCATTCGAAAACCGTCTCGAATTTCAGCCAATCTTATCTGGTCACTCTAGATAAGACTGACACCAAACTTTGTGTGTAATTGTCACTTAACACCATCAATTTAGTGGCAGATCAATTTGGTGACAGCAACTCCTACTGGTCTAGGCTGGCTCTGCCCTCCTACATACTTCCGCTCGTTTTTTAATTTTCCTTCAGTACTACGTCTGGGTTTGTGGTGTGTTCTTGGGTTTTCTCCGGTCCAATCAGTGAACAGAGGGAGTGGCTGAGAACGATGGCGTTGAGGTCATGCGCTAGTTGACGTATGTCACGACCACACGTTAGCGATTGGTTATGGCAGATCCAGAGTGACTCTGGGCAGATCCAATAGTTTTAAACTTCAACAGAATACCCGCCTCTAAGGAACTTAACGCTTGTCAATGGAGAGCGGCCAGACTCTCTGTACAAATGAAATATACAAGAGTCTGGTAGGACCAGCCTACTACTGGTCAAAAGTAAAAAGCAAATGTGTCACATTACAAGTGATTTTTAATTATAAGCTTTCAGCCATTATGCTGAAAATCATCTCCAAATGTCTTTACTTATTTGTGCAGTTGGTCTGATGCTCGCTGCCTTGATTTTAACTCCTTGTTCTCTCTCTGTGGTGCTTGGCCCCTTTGCTGCTACTGTATATAATGTTGTAAACTTAACATTTGCACAATTGTTACTTTAAATAAAATATTTTATCCCATAAACATGTTTTGTGACAGTATATTGTGTGAACTTCATTGCATCAGATCAAGTGTATCCCTCATTCTTCACTCGATTTTTTTTTTGTAACAAATCCTTCCCTCGTGGGTCATAATGACCTGAAGCCCTAAAATTATACTTCATTTTCTTTGTCCAGAAAGCTTATTTTGATTAATATATATATATATATATATATATATATGACATTTTATTTACCTTTTAAATGACTAGATTTAATCAATCAATAAATAGTAATTTAGTTAAGCACATTCCTCACATTTTCAAATTCAAAATAACTCACAATTTCATGCATAAACCTTTTAATTCAGCTCAAAATATCTTACATTGGGAGTCTTTGCCGACCTCTTGTGGACATATAATAATATAACATGATATTTCATGAGTGTGTGTGTATATACACTCACCTAAAGGATTATTAGGAACACCATACTAATACGGTGTTTGACCCCCTTTCGCCTTCAGAACTGCCTTAATTCTACGTGGCATTGATTCAACAAGGTGCTGAAAGCATTCTTTAGAAATGTTGGCCCATATTGATAGGATAGCATCTTGCAGTTGATGGAGATTTGTGGGATGCACATCCAGGGCACGAAGCTCCCGTTCCACCACATCCCAAAGATGCTCTATTGGGTTGAGATCTGGTGACTGTGGGGGCCATTTTAGTACAGTGAACTCATTGTCATCTTCAAGAAACCAATTTGAAATGATTCGAGCTTTGTGACATGGTGCATTATCCTGCTGGAAGTAGCCATCAGAGGATGGGTACATGGTGGCCATAAAGGGATGGACATGGTCAGGAACAATGCTCAGGTAGGCCGTGGCATTTAAACGATGCCCAATTGGCACTAAGAGGCCTAAAGTGTGCCAAGAAAACATCCCCCACACCATTACACCACCACCACCAGCCTGCACAGTGGTAACAAGGCATGATGGATCCATGTTCTCATTCTGTTTACGCCAAATTCTGACTCTACCATCTGAATGTCTCAACAGAAATCGAGACTCATCAGACCAGGCAACATTTTTCCAGTCTTCAACTGTCCAATTTTGGTGAGCTCTTGCAAATTGTAGCCTCTTTTTCCTATTTGTAGTGGAGATGAGTGGTACCCGGTGGGGTCTTCTGCTGTTGTAGCCCATCCGCCTCAAGGTTGTGCGTGTTGTGGCTTCACAAATGCTTTGCTGCATACCTCGGTTGTAACGAGTGGTTATTTCAGTCAAAGTTGTTCTTCTATCAGCTTGAATCAGTCGGCCCATTCTCCTCTGACCTCTAGCATCAACAAGGCATTTTCGCCCACAGGACTGCCGCATACTGGATGTTTTTCCCTTTTCACACCATTCTTTGTAAACCCTAGAAATGGTTGTGTGTGAAAATCCCAGTAACTGAGCAGATTGTGAAATACTCAGACCGGCCCGTCTGGCACCAACAACCATGCCACGCTCAAAATTGCTTAAATCACCTTTCTTTCCCATTCTGACATTCAGTTTGGAGTTCAGGAGATTGTCTTGACCACACCCCTAAATGCATTGAAGCAACTGCCATGTGATTGGTTGATTTAGATCATTAGAAATTGAACAGGTGTTCCTAATAATCCTTTAGGTGAGTGTATTTACTATAATTATTATATATTTTTTGTTTTATTCATTCATTATTATATTTTAATGCAGATACTGTTCTTTTATAATATATATTGTATGTTCAGATTCTCATACAAGAATATTCTGGGGTCCATGAAAGTTTTGTGGAAAGATAAAAAAAATGTTAGTGGTGTCTGGCAACTTGAGAAAAAAAAATGCTGGTGGGAAAAATGAGGAGTAAATGAGAGGAAATCCAAGTAAATGCGCTAAACTTTATATGCTGTATATTGCAGGGTTATTATAGTTAATTGAAACTAATTCTAAAACCATAAAAACATTTTGTTGCCAGAAATAAAATATACTATACATTTTTTTTTATTTCAGCATTTCTCATTTTCATTTAGTTTAACTTGATTTACTAAAATAACTAAAGCTGTTAACATGTAGATATTAATGTAGACTTTAAAATAAAATAAATTTCCAAAACTAAAATATATTTTAAATCATTTAAAATGTCAATAAAAATTATAGTAGTATATAAGATACTAAAATATCACTAGTATGTTGTTTGTAAAATATTATCAATTTGCACTTCCCTAATTCCTTACATGTCAAAGTAAGTGCGCTTTGTAAAATTTAATGGAAGTATCATCATCATCATCACACAGAAGATTGAATTCTTCCACGAACTGAGCAACACAAGTGCTCAACCAGAATGACGGCAGTTGCAATTCCCACGAGCCCTGACAGAACCGATCGGACCACAACCTCAGTCACACCACAGTGCTCCGGACAATCTGGAAAAAAGGCGGATTAAAAAGAGAGGTTTTCATAAATGAAACATTCATTGTGTTAACAGCTTTGTTGTAGAGACAGAAGTTGCTCTGAGGTCACTGTGGCAGGAAAAAGCTTGTGGTACATCTTTATTTTCATACCTTCATTGTGAGGGCAGAAGTCTTTGATCTGTGGATGGGTGGTGGTGTTGCTGTTCTGTGGATGGGGGGTGGTGTTGGTGTTTACATGCGATGTACCTGGTACAGAAGAGCTGAAAATTTTGGTTCTGACTTGACAGCTTTTTGGACTTCTCTTGAAAAACATCATCATTACCATCAGAATACACTACATCATATAAAAGTTCTGAAAGCAAGGCACTGGGGAATAAGATAATATTATAAAGATAAAAATGTTTGAAACCATATGAGAGCTGAACTATGGTTCCTACATGTTACACTGGAACAATTTGGTATATACGATTTATGTGGAAGATTTCCAGTCAGAAATTATTACAAAGAAAGGGCAAGTAACATAGTAAGTTAAAAGTGATTGTTTTAAGTAGTGTTGTGAATTTTTTCCTTGCAGAAAAGTTAGAAGCTCAGGAGACCAGGAGACAATGGACGTTTTCCAAGCAGAAGTTCTTTATTGCTGGTAGCTGCAGTCATTTCATTCTCGTCTAAATTAAAGTAACTTTACATGGTATATTATAGGCATTTTAAGAGGAGGGACTTCTGGAGGTGGAGACAAAGCATGCAAATGTAGTACGAACACCCTACTCTGAGGGCATTACCAATCCAATGGAATCAGCATAACTATTCAAATGCTGATAGTGGCCAGGAACTCTGGTTCCAAGAGCCATCCCAGAGCAATTAAAGACAAAAGGTGAAAGTCTCCCCGAAAGCTAATCCAATCAACCTAACGATTCTATCTAGGCTGAAAGGAGAGAAAACAGGACTATCAGGAAAGGAGACTCTTGCTGGAGACTCAATATTTCATCTGAAATCAGTCTACTGAACTTTATCAGTTTTATACCATTGGAGTGGAAACCTAAATTAAACATTTGACAAATTTGTATTCCTTCAGTAGAAAGACTGAAATAGTATTTTCTTGTAAAATAACTTTGAATTGTTTATTTTCATAATTACATGTGTAATGTTTTAATGTAAATGTAATTTATTGCTGTTTACGTGAGGCACAATTTTGAAACAACTGTGTTAAAAGTTAACCTAATTGCGTAAACTTTTTTCCATTCCCATTTGCTCATATTAAAAGAAAAAACAAAAATCCTCTAGCGTTCCACGACTTTCAAAAAGAGAAAATATAGCATCATTCTAAAAATAAATATATAAATAAAATTCATCTTAATATGCGGATTTGCTGCCTAAAAACATTTAGTAATATTATCAATGTTGAAAACAGTTTTTGCTGCTTAACATTTTTGTGGAAAAAGTGATACCATTCAAACATTTGTGGTAAGAAAAACAAAACAAAAACAGCAATGAATACTTTTATTCATCATGGATGCATTAAATTGATCAAAAGTGATAGTGAAGAATACATTTATAATGTTATAAGATTTATATTCAATAAATTATTTAATAAATGCTGTTCACTGAACTTTCTATTTATCAAAGAATCCCGAAAAAGCTATTGCCATTTACACAAAAATGTTAGGCAGTTCAACTGTTTTCAGCATTGATAATAATAATAAAATTAGCATATATTACATAATGTATTTTAACAGTGTTGTATTACTTGCTTTTGATACTTTCTTTGAACCAATTATTAACTTTTCTGCTTAGGGCACACATTTGGCCAGCAATGGCTCTGATTATTAGAGAATTAACAGCAAATCCTCATTATAATGATTTCTGAAGGATCATGTGACACTGAAGGTAATGATGCTGAAAATTCAGTTTTGATCACAGGAATGAATTGCATACAATATATTCACATATAAAACCTTTCCTTTTATTTGTAATAATATATTTTATAAAAGTACTGTTTTTACTATATTTTTGTATAAATAAATGCAGCCTTTTTGAGCAAAAGACTTCTTTCAAAAACATAAAAAGATGTAATGTTTGAAACAAAGTATAGTACTTTAATAATATTTTTTTATTTATTTATTAAAATATACAAAACTTATAGATGTACAATATTAATCACTGTGGAAATGTTCCATCACAGTGTGTGAAAAGGGTCCGTAATTATTTTCGGACCAATGAAGGCAGACATCATATTATGCAGCTATTCTAACTTACAGGAGGAGGCCTGTCAATCTGTGTTCACACTACCAGCGTGTCGCAGCAATCATACAGTAAAGCCCCATTCACACAACAAGTGACAAAGCGACAATTAGGGCACACTAATTGGAGCGGGCGATTTCCGGCGACAGCGACCGTTCGCGACCAGGTGGGGCGTGTCTGGCGACGTGACAAAGTTGAGATCTGTTTAACTTTATGCAAATGAAGAGCGACTTTCGAGAGCGACAACCAATAGGAGTGGAGCACGCGTGATCCTTCTCCGCTCATTGGATGTCATTCATAAACATTACTAGGCAACCAGTAGTGGGAACGCCCATTAGCGACCTCATCGCCAGCCACTGGCGACATGCAGGGACAAAGTCGCTTGTAGTGTGAACGGGGAACAACGCAATCCCATTCATTTACATGAAGAGTTAGCGATTTCCGGCAAGAGTGACCGTTGGCGAAAGGACGTAGGCGCGTCCTGCGACGTGATAAATTTGAGAAATGTTTAACTTAATAGAGAGCCTAAGCCCCTCCCCTCCGCTTCCGGCTCAAAATGTGTATGATAGTCAATGGCGAGAGACAACTTCTCTTTTTATTCCATCTGAACTGTGCCCTGAATTACACATGATGTTTGTCAATTTAAAAGATAATTATGAAAGTCAAGAAAGTCACAGTTTGTCATAAAACAGAAGAGTAACATTTCGTTTTATGTGAAAATCGCTCAATGAACTACATCTCCCGGGAAGCGAAACAACGAGTGAGATCCGCTGCTCGTGTGTGTGCAGTCTGGTACAAAACACTCAGGCATGACGGCGTAACGCTACGATTATAACGCAAGACTATAGAAACAATGACAAAATGTGCGCCTTTTGGGTTTGTAGTCTTTGTAATTACGTATTTTCACAGTCTTATACCTCTTAAACTTCGACTTTCTTGACTTTAAAATGGAGTAATGGACGACTTCTCATAACTTTCTGTCTGCTCTCAGCTGGTGACGTTCATCAATGCCCTGGCCCAATGTTCCACACTGAATTTGCTACCAAATCATCTAAACCTGACACAACTACAACCAGTCAGTCATTTGATTTACAAATACGATCTGCTATTAACGTTGTACAAAAAAGTCCGGATCACCCACCTAGTTGTCGTGCTCGTTCCTCGGATGGTTCGAGGAGCGTGTTGGCTGCGGTCGCCGCTCGGGCGGGATCGCGGGGGATGTTGGGTGTGGAGGAGGCGGGAGGGCCGCGATTGCTGAGGCAGTGTGCATCCCCGCAGGGCTCCGGGGTGGTCGCGTGGCGGGAAGTGCGCCGCGCGGACGGCTTCGTTTCCTCCGACGGGGCCGGGGGGGTCCCCTCGTCGGGGATGGTGGTTGCCCAGTCTTCGGGCAGCACTCGGCTGGTTGACATGTGTCCAGCGAATTCCACTCTTCCCATCTACGCTATCAATGAACCAGGTAAGCGTGGGCCAATCAAGAACCCTCGTGGAATGGGAGTTAGTACCACTCTACGGAGAGCCGCAGGACTAAATCCAGCAATTATAAAGCTGCGTAAATTCAACCTTTTTCAATCAGTGAACAATGCCAAAGTTCTGTGGGACCCTCAAACAAAACCCAGTGGGCTACTGGGCGGTCATCTGAATATCCGTAGTTTGATTTCTAAAAGTGATGAGATAAAACATATTCTTGTGGACTCTAACTTGGACTTCCTACGCTTATCTGAAACTTGGTTGAATACTCCCCATCCGCAGCCATACATATTCCTGGCTATAATGCTTTTAGGAAAGATAGAAAGGTTGGCAAAGGTGGGGGGTTACTGTTATACATCAAAGACCATATATCATGTAAAGAGGTTCAATGCTCAGTTGAGAATGAACTTGAGTATATTTGACTTAATATTAGTGTTTCACCACAAATGTCCTTTTCTCTAATTGGAGTGTATAGACCTCCATCTGCAAAAGCTATTTTCTTTGATAAATTATAAACTGTTCTAAAGGAATGCAGGTCAGGGCAGGAAATACTATTAATGGGTGATTTCAATGTTAATTGGGAGGACAAAGGCACTAGTAAAGCACTGCAACGGGTCTCTAATAAATTTGACTTAACCCAACTAATTAAAGGGCCCACTACTAGAGTAACCTCGTCCTCAAACTCAAATTGACTTGATTTTCACCCACAAACCTGAAAGGGTGTCAAAATCCTTTAACTTGGTCACTGGAATGTCTGACCATAACCTCACTCTTATAGCCAGAAAGCTCACTAAATCCCGTTTTCATTTAAAACATCAAATCTAGCCAGTTACGAATACCCAAGTGAGATGTTGATGAATTTGACAGAGAAATCAAAAATATTAACTGGGATCAAATCATAACTGGTGTAGATGTGGATAGTGACACAAATGTCATTATGTCCACAATCCAAAATATAACAAAGCGATTCTTGAAGAAAAGCAAATCTAAAGGGAATAGCACATATACCCTCCCCTGGATCTCTAGTGAAATAAGGAGATTAATGAAGGAGAGAGATAATGCTTTAAAGCTCTCTCTCAAGTCCAAATCATTGACTGACAGGCATCGATTTGTGTCCTTGAGAAATAGAGTAATAAAGGAAATCAGGGCAGCTAAATCTAACTTCTTTGTTGACCTCATACGGGGTGCAAAGGGTAATCATAAACAAATCTGGGACTGTCTGCATAAACTAACAGGGAAAGGACATAAGGCAACAAAGCAGCTGGAGATCAAAGATAATGGTACTCTATATAAGGAACCAGCGGAAATTGCGGCTATCTTTAATAACCATTTTGTTCATTCTGTGAGACTAACTGTATATAGTCCCATAAGTGGTCCACTACACTCCTCACCAATTGATGTATCAAAGCCAGTCTTCTCTCTGACTGAAATTTCTGAACCTAAGGTTAAGTCTATAATTACTTCTTTTAAGAATTCCAAATCAAAAGACATATTTGGACTGGATTCCATGTTTTTAAAGAAACATGTTGCCTCCCTCACAGGGCCTATTACTAAAATCATAAACACCTCTTTTAAGGAGGAAACATTTCCAAACGACTGGAAGTCAGCCATTGTTGTGCCAGTCTATAAATCAGGCGATACAACTGATATGAATAACTTTAGGCCAATTAGTATTTTACCCGTCTTGTCTAAGATCTCTGAAAAATGCGTGGCTGAGCAATTGACTGAACATCTTAACAGTAGCCCTATTAAACTGCACTCCATGCAATTTGGCTTTAGAGCCAATCACTCCACTGAGACAGCAAATTGTTTCTTTGTGGAAAACATCAAGTCTAAATTGGACAAAGGAGGTGTAGTTGGAGCTATTTTCTTAGATCTGAAAAAAGCGTTTGACACTGTCAACCATGAAATACTCATCCACAAAATGTCTTATTTTAATTTCTCTACCAGTGTTACTGATTGGCTGAGATCTTTTTTGTCAAATAGAGTACAGTATGTGAGAGTTAATGGTGAGACATCACCACCCCTGAGGAATGAACTGGGTGTACCCCAGGGATCTGTCCTGGGCCCTATTCTGTTCAGCATTTACATAGATGACCTGCCATTAGTGTGCACTGGATGTGAGGTGCAGATGTATGCTGATGATACAGTCATATATGTTCATGCGAAAAATAAAGCCCAAGCTGCTGCCAAGCTCAGTGATGCAATGGTACATGTATGTAAATGGCTTACTGGCTCACAGCTGTGTCTCAATGTTAAGGAAACAGTCTGTATGTTTTTTAGCAAAAGCAACACTGTATCTCATTGTGAACCCAATGTCTGTGTGACTGGGGAGGTCATTCAAATAGTTACACAGTTTAAATATCTAGGCATTATTCTTGATTCTACTCTATCATTTAACCCTCTGGGCTTCTTCGTAAATGGGTTACACTTAGCTTCCTCCCGGTCAAAAACGGACGAAGCCTTAAAATGTTACTTTACTTTTTCCCAGGATAACCAATCAAATATTGTTTTGTTCTATAATATTTTCTGATTATTATTTAGAATGTTTTAAATTTTTTATGATACTTTGCATTAATTATATAATTTTTATGAGCTATTTTTTCCATTAGAACTAATATATATATATTTTTATTTTATATTTATTTAATTTATTTTTCAATAAATGCAACATTTCACATCAAAATAGAGTGCCAGCCTAAAAAAAAAAAATGTTCAAGTAGAAGAGCGCCATCTAGTGGCTTTAAAAAATAGTTAAATGTGTGCAATGTCCTGTACCAGCCTGTAGGCTGCCCATAGCTTCCTATATAAATACATAGAAAGGCTTTTTGATTCCTTTTGTTGTTTTAGACATGATTTCTCTATCTTATTCGTTTTTTTAAATTTAGATATACATTTAGATATTCTAAAAGACTACTTTATTTTTTTAACAATTTTTTTTAGATAAGTATCAGGTTTTGCATTATGATTAAAATCAAACTATAGCATTTCGTTAGAAAGGGAACACAATGCAAACATTTTTGTTACTCAGTATTTGATCATTCATATAATTAAACAAAATAAGGGATGGTTAGTGATAATTCAAAACACTTTATACAGACATTTAGCAATAAATTGGTATTTTTTATTTATTTATTTTTGCATATTCTCAAAATTTGCTGTTGCAGTCTTAGCAGTTAATCTCTCTCTCTCTCTCTCTCTCTCTCTGTGTGTGTGCGTTTGAGCGAGATTTTATTTTTCATTTATTGATTTTATTTTGCATATTCTACAAATTTGCGGTTGCAGTCTTGCCAGTATATCTGTGTATGTGTGTGTGTGTTTGTGTGTGTGGGGGGGGGGGGGGGGGGGGGGGGGTCTTATTTGCACTCTTGATGTTTTAGAGTGTCACCCCTTCATTGCTGTACACTTTTTTTCTGCACAGTGGCTGATCTGTAGCTTGTACCACCAAAAGTTTCTCTGAGTTTTCCTATTTTTTCCTATTTCCCATTCATTTCCTATGTCGCCCGTTTTTGACCGGGAGGAAGCTAAGTGTGACTATTTTTTTTACGACCCTTTAACATCGAATCATCCACCCAAGAATCATCTCCTTGATTTTTTTGTGTGTTCATATAGGTAATACAACAAAAGTCACCAAGTTTCACCCCCATCCGATGAAGCAAAAAATTAAACAATTCAAAATGTAAACGTTTTCGGTCATTTTCGGACGAAGAAGCCCATCAAGTGAGAAAGGTAGTGCAAATAACCAAATATAACCTAGCGAACTTTAGGTATATAAGGAACTGTCTGACAACACCTGTAGCAAAGCTATACATGAATACTATGATAATTCCTCACCTAACATATTGTATGACTAGCTGGACCCAGGTATGTGGCACAACGCTAAGGCCTATTTTATCACTTCATAAACAAGCACTTAAAGTATTGGACAAAAAACCAAACTGTATCACCACTGTAACATTCTTAATAAATATAACCTACTCAGTTGGGAAAATATTTTAAAACACAGTGATGCATGCTTAATTTTTAAGATTATTAATGGGAAGGCTCCCCACCTCTGTGCACTTTTATACAGCAGAAGTTATCTAGCAGCAGAACCACAAGGTCTGCCTTAAGAGGGGACTGTGTAGTCCCTCTTAGGTCCAGTTCCTTTGGCCAATTATGCTTTTCTGTGAGAGCCTCTAAACTATGGAACCAATTGCCAGTGGACATAAGAAATTCCACCTCATACCACATATTTTCGCGCCATCTTAAGGACTGGCTTTTGAGCACACAAAAATGTGAAAAGCTGTCCTGTAACCTATGGTATTTGTATAGATAGATGGTTACTTTTTTAATTCCCTAATAGTTGTATGGCTGTATGGTTATATGTTATATGTTTTATGATGTTATGTTTTAATAACCAGTGCTATGGCATTATGTTTTATTGTTGTATACCAATTGCTGTGTGATAATGTTTTTTTTTTCTAGCCATCATGTGCCTAGTATAACATCTTGCCAATGGACTACAGTTGAAAATTAGCCTGCTGGCTAACACTGGCACATTTACAGAAATGTTAATCAATGTGCACTTTCCTTAAATAAAAAATTGAAGTGAAATGAAATGAAAATGTATCTTTTAAATTGACAAACATCATATGTGTAATTCAGGGCACAATTTAAACGGGATCCAAATATATGTTGTCTCGCCATTGACTACCATACAATATTTTTCCAAAATAAGGTCCCATGGTGGTCGACCGGAAGGGGAGGGACTGGCTCTCTAGAGTAATAGATGGATGACGTCGAAACCTGGAAGACAAATTTGCTGCTGGTTCCTTTGAGATTTTCCTATGGGGTTTAGTAATGGAGGTTTTTAATTTATGAGGAAAATAAAGCATGCGGTAAACTTGATGTTTTGTTCTACAACGCAAATTACACAAACACTGAGTTGTACATTTTTGAAAACTTGTTTTTAATAAGTATGTAGATAAGACAGCATGGGGTGTGTGTGCAGTTTACATTGTAGAACAAAACGCCTAAGTATTGTTAAGTTATGTTTACCACAGACTTTATCTTCCTCATAAATAAAAAAAAAAAAGAAAGGGAACCATCTCAAAGGAACCAGCTGCGAATTGGGGCCCTGTCCCAAATGGTACACTCTGGACTTGTGGACTTCCTCAGATTCCACACTTCGGTGACGTCATGTAGTGCAGACCTATAGGGCCCTTAACGCGAGTCCGTGAGGGCGCATTGAGAGGTATTTTTGGGGCAGACTCGATCGTCACGCCGGAAACAGGAAGTTTAATGCCATACGATTCCAAAAGTGCTGAACACACTTTACACCAAAGCCTTGAGCAGATTCGTTCCTCATGCCTGTGAAAGCCTTATCCCTCTCCATACGGAGCTGAATAAACTAAAATTAATCTCATCAGTCCCTTTATTAGAAAAATATCACAAATATCATTAAAAAAAATTACAGTCTAGCATCAAAAACAGGATTTATTTTATTTTCCCAAACTTATGTCCATGTGAACTACACAGCCTGCTTTTACAGTTCTATAATTGTAAATGATAAATACAGTTGTACATAATAATAATAATACATAATGTTCAATTTTAACACAAAATGAAAATGAGTTTAAGAAAAATGTATAGGTTTCAATATTCATACTACGTTTATATGACTCAGTAAAGCCATGACATTCGGTTCTATTTATGTAATGAATCATAATGCGATCGTATTATTTAACACGCTGTTATTATGTTTGAGATATCAACCACTGGTCGATAATGTTTGTATAAACTGTAAATAACAACTGGTAAAATGTACACCTATGTCATAAAAACCCTTCTCAGCCATGTTTACAGTCCGTGAGCGAAATCCCATCCGTTTTCTGATTGGCATCTCACAAGGATTCCTGGGTAGTTAAAGTGCGTGGAGCCTGCATCTATGCGGGCTTCGCGGAAGACCGCTTCAAGGGTACAAAGGGGGCGCTGGCTGCTGAGCACACTTCAGAGCGTTAAAATGCTAAATGGGACGGCCTACGGACTCGTAGACTCGGCGAGCACGCGCAATTTAAGTCCACAAGACCGAAAGTCCGCATGAAGTGCGCCATTTGGGACAGGGCCTAGATTTCCGTCATCCCTCCACCACTATAGGACTGAAGTAGCGGTGAGCACGTTTCCTATAATTTATGATATGTCTCTGTGTCCATACAGTGGTACATGCTGTGCTGACTCTGAGCTAAATGGTTTCATGAACCCAGAAACGCTGCAGGTCAATAGCCGCAATGACAAAGCTCTCACTGTTTCTCGTTCATTATTAAATTGAGACATTTTACATACTAAATCATATTTATATTTAGTCTTTTTCTTCCAAAATATTTGTCTTTGGTGGTAAGAAAAATGACAAGAGAAATGGAGTAACACCCGTGAATGTCATCCGTAAACGTTAGGCAACCAGTAATGGAAACGCCCACTAGTGACCTCACCGCCAAAGTCTTCGGTAGTGTGAACACAGTTTGAGTCTTGCCTTAAGAAGTAATGGTGCAACCAAATTGAAGAGTTAGCAAGTCAACTTGACGTGAAACCCTATAAGAGGCTTTTACTTCTCTCATGCTCTAAAACATCAGATGATAAGCTCAGTGTAAAGACAGACTCGCTTCTAGATTGTTGTACAGTAACCAGAGACCGTTGCTTTGGACGAGAGAAAACATTCACATTTTTACTTCCAATGAAACAATAACCATGAAGCTAGACTTCTGACCCTAATGTCAAGTAATTGTTGTATTGGCTGAAGCTAAAACTTACCAAGTACTTCAACATTAAACTTCTTCTTTGAGATCTGTGTATTGATAATAATGAATGCTTCAAACGGTCCAGATTCATTGGTCCTGATGTTTGAGATGGATAAAGCTCCAGTGGTTTGGTCAATCTGCACTCTGCCAGTGAATCTCTCATCATAATGTGTGTAAGTTTCACCTCGATGCATCTTGGCAATACGGGTACTTAGATCGTCTCTTTCATAAGACCACTCAATTTGATCGTTGTCCTTCAGATCGACTCCTGGATGTAGATTTAGGACTTCTCCCTCCTTCACTTGAACGGTTTCAAATGCATCAGCCTGTCCACACACTGAACAACATGAACACAGGTTTGATTGGGTTACATATAGACAGGTTTATTAAAAAATTAACAAACAACAACAGCTGAAAAATATGTCACATGCTCCATCCAGCCTAATATAATGTCTAAAGTCTTATAAGAAATAATTCAGTTAAAATGTTTATTCTAATATGGTTGCTTCATATCATGTTCTTAAAAATGTAATTGCTGTTATTTGTTTAGCACTACTTTCTGCAGAAACCACAATGAAAATACCCGATGTGGTTATATATTTATATTGGACTGCGCATTCTTCTGTCTATATATTTATATTTAACTTGATAAAAATCTATATTTTTATATAAAAAAATGTAAAACTTTTGCCAGTTTTCCGGTCTTCTGTATTCTCAGAACAACATCACAAGTTTCATTAACTAATGTTTTCAGAGCATAACAACAGTTTACAATTAAGATTTTGGAAACAATTACATGTAGACAACTTCAATTATGTGAAAATCCTTAATTGTGTTTAAGGACTTATGACAGTATGCCTTGTCGAGTGTCTCAAGTTACACAGTGACCACAACCCCTAAAATATTAGAAAACATTTAAGATTTTAAATATCTTACCCTCCACACTGATGAAAAACCCAATGAAAATCCAGATGCCGATGGACATCATGAACAATTATCAGGTATTATAATAAGTTGTGTTGTAGCTCTTGATGATGAACCTCAACCTGATCTAGTGAACGTTCAATGAAGATTTAAAGTCTGACTTTCATCAGGAAGTGACACATTGACCACAGAATCTGATGTCACCTACTAGATGGGAGTTTTAAAACCTTTTAAAACCTTTTCTCCCTTTCTGGCTTCTCAGCCGCTGAGACTTCCCAAGTTATATTCTTAAAAACTCACTTTCACAAATAACATCCACTATTTGTCATCTTATGTCAGATATGTATGTCATCTTATTAGGTTGCCACCTGGTAGTAAAATGTATATTTAAAATTACTGTTATGTCTCTTTACGCAACACCAGGGCCGGCCCGTGGCATATGGCGATAGGTATGGCGTTATATATGTGCCTCATTCCTGAGCGAGTAATTATAAGTTTTGAGCACAGATAACTATATTTTGCAAGCACATTGCATTATATTTTGAACAGAAATTAACAATCGCAACAAAAAAAATCGTTTGAGCAAAGAAAAAACGATTCCGTGCTCAATAAATGTATTTGCTATAATAACCCTCTCACCGGGTGCTCTCACAAACTTATTATCTGCGCTCTGTCAAGTCCTTCTCTCTCTCTCTCTCTCTCTCGCTCAATCTCTTAATTCTGTGCGCGCTCAACTCTTCACACACGCGCGCGCTCAACTCTTCACACACACACGCGCGCTCAAGTCTTGACACACACGCTCGCTCAACTTGCATCAGCGTTACAAGTGTGCCACAAAATCAACCAATCGGGAAATTAAAGGTCAATTGTGATTGGCTGTTGGTCTCCAATCACCACGCAGCACAAAGAAGACAAAAAATGTATTTTATGGATAGATGTCTTCTCTAGCCACCATCAAACATGACAGTCTGCGGCTGTGCTAGCGTTTAGAATGCTTGAAAGGGATAAGTCAAACTAACTTTAGTCACAATAGGAGATATACTGTAATATTATAAGTTAAACAACACAACAGCATTATAATACACAAAACTAACAAGGCACTTTTAAGTTAATAATAATAAAAAAATACTTACCAAAATAAGTTTTAATCCATTAGTCTCGCTGTAGTGTGTTATTTTTTTCGATTTTTTTTTTCAGTAAGCTTCCGGGATGCTGTAGATAGTTCTACCCAGAGGTTCTAGACGGGCTTTGGTTCTACTGGGTCATTCTACGGAAATGTCAATTTTTCTGTCCCTAGCCTTTACAGAAATATTACACTTAAAAAAACACTTTAGAATTACAATTCATTTACATTTTAAAATAAAACAATATGTTATTTGAACAATTACACCACCTTGAGCCATCAAGTGGCAATATTTTATTTTTTATTAACTATATAGAATTCCAAGCACCACAGAAGTGCTCGTCCCCACAGTCATGTACAGAGGGAAAATGCTTTATTTGGAGGTCAATAACAGTTTTTTTACACCATTTAAATTAGAATAATGTATACCTAACTATCTAATATATTATTTAAATGACATAAAAAAACGAAATGCAGAATAAATATTATCAAATTTATAATGAAAGTAGTGGTCCCCTGGAGTTGTGTCACTGGTGTTACCGTTAAACAAAAATCTTATTTTGAAATAAAAATCACACTGATGACATCACTTTAATTCCTTCTTCCAATTTCCTGAATTTCTATGAAGAAAAGCCCATAATAAATCCTCTGTCTCTTTTCAGTTATCAGAAATATTCTCATTTATCTCAAGATTTCATATAAAGCTTTTAGTTGAAGTCACTGGTATGACCTACTTTATTGTTAGGTAATTGTAAACAGAATACAAAATGGATTAAACTACTTAATTTAGTTAGTATACCATGATTGAAAACATATGTTTGATACATTTTGTAAAATGAATTTTTCATGAAAATTGTCACTGGTGTTACTGTCACATGGTGTCACCTTTCTTATGGGTAACACCAGTAACACCAGTGACTCCCATTTATAGATAAACTTTATTCAAAGCTATTCATTTAGATTATATGCCAAATGTAGCAATTTAGTCTCATCTACTTAATTATAGTTGAAGAATAATGATCTTTGGTCTTTTGCATGTCATTGGTGATTCATTGTGTCACTGGTGTTACTGTCTTTTTTTCTGTCACATTAAATACAATGCCATATCTGACATGATAATAATTTTACATCCTTTTAATTCTGCTACACTCAAAAGTTAAGATTCAAAGGATTGCATCATTACTTGATTTTAACTTGTTTTCAAATATTTTCATTATTATAGCAAATACAAGGTTGCGCAAACTAACTAACCTCATTCAAGCACACTTTTAACAAACCTGATTCAAATAAATAAAACATAATCTCCTTATTTGTTGCATTATTATTATTTTTTGGTAACTCTGACTACATGTGCTGAAAAAAAATTAAAATAATATTTCATAAAAACATTTAATATTGCCAAAGAATTAAGGTAACACCAGTGACAAAAAAAACGGTACATGCGGTCTTTAAATAAATGCACAAAAATATAAAAAATCATTAAGCTGTCATTTATGCGTATTCATAAAGCCAAAGGGTAATCTAATAATGTGGTGTAAGTTTAAAGGTTAGAAAAAGAAATACATTTTAAGACATCTTGCCATACCAAAAGTGGACGTTTCTGTAGAATGATCCTACTAGCGATTTGATTGGAGACCAACAGCCAATCACAATTGACCTTTAATTTTCCGATTGGTTGATTTTGTGGCACACTTGTAACGCTGATGCAAGTTGAGCGAGCGTGTGTGTGAAGAGTTGAGCGCGCGTGTGTGTGAAGAGTTGAGCGCGCGTGTGTGTCAAGACTTGAGCGCGCGTGTGTGTGAAGAGTTGAGCGCGCGTGTGTGTGTCAAGACTTGAGCGCGCGTGTGTGTGTGAAGAGTTGAGCGCGCACAGAATTAAGAGGTTGAGCGAGAGAGAGAGAGGGACAGAGCGCAGATAATAAGTTTGTGAGAGCACCCGAGTAAACTGCGTGAGAGGGTTATTATTGCACGTTATAGCAAATACATTTATTGAGCACGGAATCGTTTTTTCTTTGCTCAAACGATTTTTTTTGTTGCGATTGTTAATTTCTGTTCAAAATATAATGCAATGTGCTTGCGAAATATAGTTATCTGTGCTCAAAACTTATAATTACTCGCTCAGGAATGAGGCACATATATAACGCCATAGTAACAGAGCGCGCGCGATCAGTTTACTGTTGGTCATTTGCTGTGTAGCGTCGCCCCTCGCCGCATCCAATGTAGACAGCATTGCTTTCGTTTGAGGGCGCTTAACACACTCAAGCACTAGAAACGGGCCTGGCAGCTCGAGCCAGGTCTAGACACGGTGAAAGTTACCAGACGGATGGCCGAATTTTCATGACACATTTAAATTAGCATTATAGCCTGCGATAGATACAGTGCCAAAGAGAAGAGAAGAGGATACAAGGGGATAAAGACAGAGGTAAAGTGATGTAATGAATGAACAGTTTATCTAATTGCATAGTAGTAAGATACTATAATTTAATGGCAGTTATTTTTACCTTATAACTTAATGCTAACAGTAGTTCTGAGTTCTTCAGAGCCCCCAGACAATGCGATTTGTAACAATCATGTCAGTCTTATTTAGACGCATTTACTATCACTTTTATTAATGTTTTACTATACAGTTGTGCAGTTTTGAGGTGAATATAGGCCTATGGCACTTTTTTTATTTATTTGCCAAAATTAGTAACGATATTTATAGGCTACAGGTTTATTATGTTTTATGTAAAATTCACATTAAAGAAGACATTTCGCAGTTTCATTCATGTTGAAAACATGAACCGTGCCATAATTTAGTGGAAGATTGCTGCCATCAACTCCCAAACAAACACTTTTGCTAGTGCTCAATGAATAGTTTGTGCATGAATGACATTTGGACGATGACATCACTGTTTTATCCAGAGCAAGCTATATATAAATTAGATAAATTATTATTTTTTTAAAACAAAATAAACCATCACTGAACATAAGCTTGATTATGACACTATTTTCTTCTAGATCTGCTGTACAGGAGAAGAAAACTTTGTTGCATTATTTTCCTGTTATCACTGTAAAGCTGCCTTGAAATAATCTGTATTGTAGGCTAAAAAGCGCTATATAAAAATAAAGGGGACTTGACTTGAATGCTAGATGTAATGCTCTTGCTATATATATATATATATATATATATATATATATATATATATATATATGACTAAATAATCACCAACACAATGAAGGGGTGAAATGGGCTGTAATGCATGGGGCACCAGGTAAAATCTTGCCTAGGGCAGCAAATTGGTCAGGGCCGCCCTGCGCAACACATTGAATGAAATCTATAAGTGTGTTCATGTAATTGCCATAATTAAGATATTCCGACCTGTAAAAAGTGTTCATGTCCTTGTAAACTTGTAATTTTATAAGAGCTCTAATTTTCATTACATGACCGCTGCATATTTATTTGTGAGTTGACTGTTGTCATTGAAATGTATAATTCAGAGTCCGAGAACTGCTCTGAGTACAGCACCAGGTGTTGTCATCTTGTATTCAAGACATGGCATGAAATCAGCATTTGCCTAAACAAATTGAGTGCAATCACTAAACCTTAAATAATGTTAAGCTCCACCTATTAGGTCCAGAAAGGCCGAGCAGCTAAACGTGAGCACCCCTTGAATTACCTACATTTTACTGAATAGAGTCTGTAGGTTTGTTTTTCAGTGAACAAATTAAACTTCTAACAAATTCAATGTCAGAAAATATATCTAGCAATTTTGAGGTTGGTTAAACTAGGGTAGGCAATTTCAGAGCAGCTAGCATTAGCGTGCTAGCTTTGAAAGCATAAGATCCCACCCCAGAGTTTTCCAAAGACACGCCTCCTTCAAAACAGCCTAGTTCTGCATATCACAGCCCGCTACACTCACTAATTTCTCTCCTTATCCTCCTTACTATCCTCATCAGCCACTTGAAGAGCCCGTTTATTTTTTTCACGCTATTTCTCTGCACATTCCTTGCGTTTCTTCTCCATCGCTCTGACCAGAGCTGTTGAAAGACATATTTAACGGCTCTTTTACAGGCCCGAGGCTCTAACTGCCTACTTCACCTGTAGCGCCGGCCCTGAGTAATATAAGCCATTATCAGTAATAAATTATCAGCAATTATGTCCCCAATGAAATAAAACCTTACAAATCTGATATCTGTTCTGTTCCAGTCACGCTGGCAAAGTTGATCGATCAGCTTTGGTCATTCAGGATCAGATTTGGGCTCCTGTAGTACCAACAGAGTGCCCGAAGTTATGATGTCACTTTGTAGGCCAAAACACGGAAGTGAGTTAGCATTTTAGCACTTCCGGTTCCCTCGCTCTAAAGTCTATGGTTTTTTTTAACGGGTTTTTACTAAATCGCCTGAATTAAGGTCTGTGGTTAACTAAGCCTCTAAATATTTTCACGTTTTGATCTATGACATAGAACACACAGTTATAACCTGCTTGTGGTTTTTTAAACTTTATTGTGTCTGCTTGTGGTTTTTTAAACTTTATATAGGCTTCAAAATGTATAAATTTTGGATTAACTTGTAAAGATTATCTTGATATAGACAAAACGTGTAAGGGTCACAACTCTTTGTTGAACACAGATCTTATTTTTTGCGATTTTCCAAAAGTCTATGGCGAAAATGCTTAGCTTTTCGATCGAGGGAACCCATGCGCCGCTAGCTTCCGAGTTGTCCTACAAAGTGACGTCATCACTTCGGCACTCTATTATCACCTGTCATTATTGCTTTGGGAGCTGATGTTCCAAATATGGTAAGGGGCGTGACATTTACGGCACACGCTTAAAGTTTTCAGGCCAATCACAATGCACTGGGTCGCTGGCCAATCAGAGCACACCGTGCTTTTCAGAATTTTTTGTAAAAATCTTTATAAAAATAGCTAATTTTCATTTTTGGGTGAACTATCCCTTTAAGCTGAACTATGATGCTATTTTTTTCAAGACACAAAGTTAGTTGCATTATTTTCCTGTTATCTCTTTAAATCTGCTCTGAAACAACCTCTAGTGTAAAAAGCGCTATATAAATAAAGGTGACTTGAAGTGAGAAATTAATCTGTGAGGTACAGAAAAATCTACCACTGTTTGACAAGTCAAACCCCCTTTTCAAGGATACGTTAAAAAAATGGATATATGGAAAGCAATCGGTCGTACACTTGGAATAAATGGTAAAAAGTATTAACATTATGCAGGCTAGCAAATAGTGTAACAAAATTACCTTAAGTAACACCAGCGCTAGTTTCGACAACATTGTATCGCTTCGTTTAAAGTTGCAATGAAAAAGGAGTTGTATATAAATAAAAGTGTTGACTAGGCATTGTTTTTATTCCACTATTGACTTCGTCAGCTAAATTCACTGTTTGATTAGACAGATTACACTAGACTAGCTAGATTCACTGTTTAGATGCGCTCAAAACGTAGCATGCTGAGGACATCTGCTGGTAAAAGACATGTAAATGCAACAAGAACAGCAAAAACATATTCAATGACATGTTAATATCATTAAAGCTTTTATTTTTGTACTTTTTTCTCATTTTGTGTTCCAAATTTGTAACAACACAAACCAGTCAAATTGCTTTGTGATTTGTGTGTGTGTGTGTGTTTATGGGATAGTGCTGAAGTGGATCAGTATTCAAGCGTGCGTGCTATGAATAAAAAGACCATTATCGTTCGTCAGCCTTAATGGTGCTTTAACTTAAATTCTGGTTTAATTCCTCACACAAAACTGTTTTGGTTTCAGGAGATGTTGAAAATTGTGACAAGTCATAAGCACAAATTTTATATTTGTTATGTACCTTACGGTACTTTTGATGTAGGCCTACTTATGGTAGCTACATTTAGTCAAACTAGCGTTTACATTTTGTAAAATGTTTACATTTATTTTCATAGTAAAACGTGTTTGGAAAGACTTAGGAAAGAAAATCTTATTTGAGGTAATGCATTAATTAAATTACCTTAAGTATCTGAAATCGACTTGTTCAAAAGTTTGTGAAAAGAATACAGTGCGATCACATTTTCTTCTCTAGTCACTGTATGTTTACAGTGTTTCTCATTAAATGACAGAACACATTCAACAAAATTAATTTTGAATTCTTGGATTATTGGATTGCTGTATTAGCTACTGTGAAGCATCTATAAAATATAAAGTGGCAAACATTCTTGTGTAATTTGTATATAAGAGGAACATATTTGCGTTTATGCTGTTGATCACTACTGAGACAATGTTGAGCACTGAGTCTTAACTAGGCGAGTATCGTATCAACAATGCAGGTGGAAAAAAAGGAAAAAGCGCTGTCGTGTTATTTACATAAAAACTAGTTTGCAGAGAGGAAGTAAGGGAGGAACCGGCAGTGAACAGCAGCTCTAGTACAGCAGACAGACAGGTGAGTGCATTTGAGTGTTTAAGAGTTATAGGGTACAGCGGGGTAAAAGGGTGTAGCCTATGAACTTATGTGTGTTAAGTTCTGCCTTTAGCCCAGTGTCAGAGACGGGTATGGGCCTGCTGCTAAACCTACTTTTACAAAACATAGTCTTAGACAACAAAAACATAAATTATTATCACGACGGAATGGATAGCGAACTTGAAGAGTATAATTTCATTGTTAAAGCGTCATAAAACACAGTTCTGCGATCTTCCTACATTCTGGAACCTCGCGACACGTCCGCCATGGGCTGGATCCAATTACAGCAGTATAATGTATTCGCGATCACATAAAAACAATAATAAAAAAATATATATACTTTTAGAACGACAAACAGTTAATTTAACAAATAAAGTTAACATAAATGAAAAAAAATATATATATATATTTAAACGTACTTTTCACATACATTTTAGTTAGGAAATCACTTCCGGCAAACAGGTAGGCTGACGTTATACGTGGGGAAGGCTCTGCTGCTGACAGGTAGGCTCACCTTTATACGCGCTGTCTTTTTGATTCGGCGACGGCAAGTGAAGCAGTGAACATCAACAATCCTGCCACAACAAGAGTACAATGTTTATTTATAAGACGCTATATCTCATTGCAGGTAAGACTGTTTCAAAGTGTATTTTTTTTACGGAAAATCATTTATCATAAGACGCTGTTTAAAAAAAAAGAAAAGATTGTAATAGTATTAAATATATATGGCTTATTTTTTTCCACTGATCTATAGATCAGTGTAGGCTATTGTTTCGCGCTTTATTATTTGCGCGTTCAGAATTAAACGATTAAAGATAGTCTGTGATTAAAAGAATGTGCTAAGATTAAAGAACTGTGAAAAATAGAACGTGCAAGTTAACGGGTTAGCTGTATGCTAAGCCCCGTCTGCATTCTTAACTCTATCATAATAAATCGACAAAGCGTGTGGTCCTGTCAATGTATTAACCCGTTTCCCTTTATCGGAGAATGTCATAAGCGGCTTAAGCAAGCATAAATCGATCGAAACAGCATTTTTTTTGCCCTATTTCCCGGCTCCTCACAGAACCCGGCATATAAAAACAGCATGTGTTCTGTCAGCTTGAAGTGCGCATGTCGGATACTCAAATGACATTACGGAAAGCGTCCAAACTCTGAATCTTTCTTGACCCAAGAAATGATAAAAAACGAGTGTGCTGCCGAAATAGAAGTGGTAACGTATGGCTACAGTCAGGGTTTGAATTATGATTTCATCTTTGTGGGGGTCTCTTTAAAAAAAGAAAAAAAAGTAGCCTATATATGAGCAGGCGTGGTGTGTGTGATAAATAAATTGCTTAACAGTGACACACTTCATTCTTTTGAGTTCAACGTTTATTAATACAGGAGTAGAGAAACGAAAATAATAAACCACCTTATATCACCCTGTTGCTATGAATTTGTTGTCCTCATGGCAAAGAATGGGCTCTTCAAAGTGGTATCCTTTGGTTTTTAATTCACTTTTACTTTACAACAAGCAGCAACCGAGGTATAACATGACCAAAAATATGCCCATCCATGGTGAAATGATAATGTGAAAAGTCAGAAAGGAAGATAATTCCACTTAACACACACATACTGTCAAGAACAGGGCAGGATAATACAAAGAAATTTTAGAACATCTCCCCCTAGACTAATCTCATTCGGTAAAATCCTTATCATGTATTTTAATAATAAGATAATTGAATTAGTATTTTTCGTAGACCATCATATAGCGTATTGTGTTTCCCACAGTATTTGTGGCTGGAGTTCGGTAGGCTACCTCTAGGGGGGTCTGGGGGCATGCCCCCCCAGGAAGAAAATTTTGTACATTTTAAAGATAAATTAATTAATCTGGTGCACTTTGAGTCACCCAAATCCGCTGTTAAAAATCCAACCCCCCAAACCTTTGATTTAGATAGCCTATCTGAATCTGATCATCATATTACAATTATTCAGATTCTCAATGTTAAGCATGATAATATGGTAAAATATCACACTGAAGTAGGCTGATTTATAATTAACATTTATTTAAATGAAAAGTTCTTCTTTGGGCAAAATTACATTTCCTTAATAGCCTAAACAGAGGCTTTTTACTCCCTTCAAAGTTAAATTGTCAATGTTTCATTACATCACTGTTGGCAAACACTTTTTTACCTTTATAATAGGGCATTTTCCCCTCTAATTTTATGTATGCTCCATCTTTCATTTAAATATTCCTTAATTTGATCAATACATTAAATCAGAATAATAAGACAGTAGGCTGTTACAAATCAAATCAAATAATTTACATTGAAAAATTACAACTGTATTAAATGCCCTGATATGTTTTCCTTATGGTTTTCTCTAAAGAGAATTACGTTGTTGAAAACGAAAGTAAAAGAGTGACGCTCATTGTGTTTTACCATTCGAGAGTTCCGTGTCTTTATTCAAATCAACACATTATAATGATTTATCTGTCATCCACCCTCAAAAATGTAATGTTTTTATTATTTGGCTCGCCCGACCCGCAGATTATGATCCGCGCAGCATATCGGCAAACTATACGGTTTGAGAACAGGCCGGGAACCCGCAACAGAACCGTCACGGTGGAAAAAGTGTATCTGCATGTGAGAGCCAGAGGCGGCTGCCTCGTACTTCTATATGCAGGAAAAACCCTGAAAGGAGTTCGCTAAAATATTGGTGGGGACAATTTTGTCATCTTAAAATATATTTTTTTTGCTAGTAGGCTACTTTTATGTGTATTTAAATGTCTGAAACCTAAAATAAACATTATGTGGTTGAAAACACTGAATAGTTGTGATATATGACAGCACCGAGCGCGTCCGTCTCTGGCTCAGCGCCAGCCAACGCGCGAAAGCACGTTTGAATTTAGCAGTTGATCACGTGATGCACCGACCGTTCTAATCACACCGGGTGTGATCGTGCGCTCCAGGGACCCGCAAAGACTGATCACACCGGTACGTGCGAAAGTGTTCTCTTTCACACATTTCTGTTATTATCAATGTAGCTGACTGCACAGTGAATCTTTCATAATATATACACTTTGTTTGTTATAATTAGAGGATTTGCCGGCATACAGAATTCAGCACTGAACAAAAAAGTTTTGAGCGGTGAGGGGAGTCTATCTTAAATGCTTCTGATTGGCCATTGCGTTCAAGAAATCAACACATATGTCTGTGATTGGCTACATCGCTCAACGCTGCAAACATGTTATAAATATAAACTCTGGCGGCTGGTCTGTAAATCGTTTTTGTTGTTATTGTTCCTTTTCTGCAACAGATGAATAAAAATGTATTAGTTTTTTTGTGTTTTATTCATAAATATTTCTAGTTTGCGGGAGTCCCGCGAATCGTTTTATTCTCACACACACAGAGTGAGTGCATTACCGCCCGCGCTCGCACTCGGCCATCAAATCTAGTCCCGCGCCGCACTCTTCGGGTTAAGCTTTCCGCGACTGCGCAACTGGGTTATAGGTTGCCAGGTTGAGATGACAAAGGGGGTGAAATTGTATATGGTGTGTGGATTGTGTGAATATAATGCATTTAATACAAGATCTGGCAACTGGTCAACATTAGACAAACATATTGTTCCGATTATTCATAAAGGAGTTTGGGCCATGCAAATTACGGGAGTTTCCCGGGAGAAATAACAAACCGGGAGGGGTCCGGGAGATAGGGCTAAAAAACGGGAGAAACCCGGGAAAAACGGGAGTGTTGACAGGTATGCCTTACATTGCTTTAATATAGTCCACTTGAAGGAGTGAATGAAAACTAGTGAGTGAATTCGGATACTGAGTGTACCGGAAGGGCTGCAGATATTGCATAAGTTGGTCCTTGCTGTTTAATAATAGTCATTTGAAACTTAGCAAACTGGCAGCTCCGGTAGCAATTAAAATATTTATATTGAATTCTGACATGGAAACTAGCATATACCTTAATTAATTTAATAATCAGTTAAAAAGGGAAATGTATAGGCTACCTGGGCCAGCGTGGTTTGGAAATGGGTGGTTCATCTCCTGGTCAGACGCAGGACTTTATTCAGAGCTCGACTCTCACAGTGCATTATGGGTATTCTCTAGCGTTGAGCTTTATTTTTTACAGTCTATGGTTGAGCCAAAGCCATTAGATGACAAGCTTGCAACCTTTATCCAAAAATGCTAACGCTGTTATGCAGGGAAGGAGAGCAGAGGCTGTTTTTTTTAATGGATGTCAATGGAGAGGAGGCTTCACTACACTGAATAAACCTCTTTTGTGAGGAAACACCTTATCGTTAAGTAATCGACAGCCTGTTGGCTAATCTCCAACATATTTTACGCTAAACAATACTTTTGTTGAGAACGATATAGATTTTACTATGTTAAAAAAGTTATATTATAAGGGAAGTCAGAGAAGGTAATGTTGCGACAGACAGGCATTTATGGCATTACCAATTTACCATATATTTATTATAATATTGAGTGATGTTATATATTGTCTAAAGAAAGTAAAAAATACCAATATTTTTTTTCTTTGGCTTTCAGGTGTTACCAGTTATAAGACATTAATTGTAATGACTATTATAACTGCATTATACATATGATATGATGCTGATATTATGCAGTTTAAAGGGATAGTTCACCCAAAAATTCAAATTAGCCCATGATTTACTCACCCTGAAGCCATCCTAGGAGTATATGACATTCTTCTTTCAGACGAATACAATCAGAGTTATATTAAAAAATGTCCTGGCTCTTCCGAGCTTTATAATGACAGTGAATGGCCGGTTCTGTTTCGAAGTCTATAAAAGTGCATCCATCTATGATAAAAGTGCTCCACACGGCTTAATAAAGGCCTTCTGAAGTGAAGCGATGCGTTCGTGTAAGAAAAATATCCATATTTAAAACTTTATCGACTAAAATAACTAGCGTACGTCAAGTTCAAGGGTGGGTTACTCTTTTGGCGTAAATCGATGCGTACGGCCGTCTGCCGGAAGCTAGTTATTTTAGTCGATGGCCAGCGTTCATCCTGTTAAAAAAGTAAAAAATATCATCCTGCACCAACTTAAATTAGAAAGCTTTTTAAACTACTCCTAACCACCTTTACTATTTAATTTTTGACTAACCTGAATTTATCATTGATAATCTAATAAGGGAATAGATTTTTTTCACTAAAGAAAGAAAAAAATGAATCATTGGCCTAAACATGGTAATGAGGAGCCATCAGTGGTCTTACCTTTTAATTATATCCTTATTGTAACAAATACCATAGTTAAACAATTACAAGAACTATAATACTTTTCATATGGCCAAGTACAAGTTAGCAAGAGCTTTAAAGTCTGGACTTTCTTGAATTATTGACTAAACAATTGGTTTTCCCAATGTGTAAAATGTGCTAATAATGACAGATATTAGGAAAAACATAACCTGGCTTTCAGATATGACATGAAATTAACATTTTCCGTAAAGTTAGTTTGACCTACCATGGCACTTTGATTAAAAAAATTCTGTCAAACTGATCAAATAAAATACATCATATATATATATATATATATATATATATATATATGTATGTATGTGTATATATATATCATATGTAAACAAGTAATGTTTAACTAGGCTATCACTTTATTGCAGTTATGTTATAAACCAAATGTGCGTGTGTGGATGATACCACAAAAGACATTTAGCAAAAATAAATAAACAAACAAACAAATTAAAAAAATCTCACGAGGGATTCAAACCAAAAAGTTTTGGTTGCTATTGGTTTCTATTCTTAACTGAGTAAAAGATTACCGAAATCAGGTGTTTCATGACACACTAATACCACATGCATGTCTGTTAGTTTACTTTGCAGATTTTGTGAGGTTTTGATCTGTGTGTGTTTACAGGGCTGCTGCTCCCCTGGACCTGTGCTGAGACGAGTGAGGGCAAAACCTACAGCCAGAAACTCATCGAAACGGATGAACTGGGAAAGGATGATCAATTGATTGTGCAAAAAAGTGGCACAGATGAGATTGCTGGACAATACTTCTGCTTCAATGGGATCTGCACAATTAGTTTTTGTGTGAATTGCTTCAAAAATCAATCAGGATATTTGGTTCTGTACAACAGTAGTAACTTGTATCGGTATGATGCATACCTAAATGGATTAAATTTGATGTATTTGAATGGATCTCCTCTACAGAATTTCACTCTTGTTGAAGGTGAGCATTTTGAAAATCTGACAGATGCAACCAAAAAAAATTACGTTACAGATAGATTATAAGAGAAGCATATACACTTCAATACTACCAGTGCATTTTTACAATTCTCAATAACAATTTTGATATTTAGCAAAACGTAATATGCTATTAAAACACACTCATTTAAAAAGTGGCATATTATTAGAAATATGAACAAATTGAAACTATTACAAGTAAAAAGCTTCAGGTTTTCTGGAGTAATTCAAATAAACAGTCTAACTGAAGTAAACAACGCTAAAAATATTCGGGTATTTTTAGCCCCCCCCCCCCCCCCCCCCCCCCCATAAGAAAATTTTAAATATTTCATATTTTAAAGCATCAATCTGATGCATTTTGAGATGCATTTTTTGCCAACCTGGAGAGCTGGAGAAACTTAACTTCAGCCATGAGTCAAAAATATTATGGCCTCCGTAGCGTTAGCTAATAATTTTCCAGAGCTTTAGCTAGCTGGCTAACGTTGCGTTCTCTCCTGCTGTGTTCAACGACTCAATTCATCAAGCTAAGCCTATGTCAACAGAGCTCCTGGGTAACTTAGATATAGCCTACCAGAAAATATTAGGGATGTCCCATATATTTTTTTCTGAACCGATCCAATCCGATACCAAAAATTCGGAGTATCAACCGATACCGGTCCAATACCAGCGCAGTTTTTTTAAAATCAAGTAGAATTTCTATAACTCTGTGTGTTGAACTGATAATCACTCTTTTGTGTGTTAAACACAATCTAGGCTACTTAATACAGACAACTTCCTTATAAATAAAAACAACAAATCAAAAAAATATATATATGATCATAACCTATGACAAAAATTATATTATAAACTAGATTAGTGGATAACTTACAATAACTAAACAATAATTGTATAAAATATGAACATTTAGTGAAAAAAAAAACATTATTTAGTGGGGAACAAAGAGACAATAAGTGTAGCACTAAATCAGGTAAAACGGTACACATTGCTCTTTGTATAGTTGTAAAATACATTCATGAAAAACAAGATAAAAATCAGAAAGATCAATTATTATATATAGTCTACTATAAAATTAAGACATTTGTATAGCAGAGCTGTTTAATGAGGCAGCAACATATGATAGATAGGACAGAACAGAACAAAAAAAGCTATTAATAATCTTTCATTGCGCAAAAGTATTATGAATTAGATAATTATGAAAGACTCATGTGCGCCACACAGCGCTTATGCGCATCTCGAGCGCAGAATGATGCGCTTGAAGCAACAAAGAGTCACAGCGCGCAGAAAAGTTCAAAGCACAAAGGAAAGGCATATCGATGCATAATGTATTATACAGTAACAGTATCTATCTATGCAATAGTTTATTGAGCCTTTTCTTTTAACAGTTTTAAATTTCAGTTAATGTGCGCGTGAAGTGCTCTCCAGTGTTGTGATCTAACAGACACACGGTATAGTGGCGTATCCAGGACATTTTTTGGGGGGTGGCCAAGATGGGACACAAAGCTAGTGTGGGGTGGCCATGGCATAGCAAAGTTTAATGCGTATATGTACGCAGCCGACCATGGTTCGAATCCCGGTCCTTTGCTGCATGTCACATCCTCTCTCTCTCCCATGATTTCCTGTCTCATAACTGTCAAATAAAGGTGACTATCCTGTTAAAAACAGTCCTAACCACCTATCACAGTCCTCAAGTATCTTTGGTTATTTAAACATGTCTATTTTTAATCAGTAATTATGGTCAGGATAGGGTAAACATTTTCTAAGAGCTATTTTCTTGTAGTGGATTAACTTGTATCTTCACAAGTTAGATTAGAGTAGCAAAATTAAACTGCTCTTAACTCATCCTATAGAATAACATGCATCAGTCATCAACTCATCATCTGTCACCTGTATTGTTACCTGAGTTTGCTTTACTAATTGAGGCACCATCTTGTGGTTACATAAAAACACAGAAATCCAACAGGACAAACCAAAATGCTTAAAGATAGAACCTTATTAAAAAGTGTATCTGTAAAAGCAAAAGAAAAACTAAGCTTGTAAGAAAAAACATAAATATTTGTTGTTCTTTACATGCTTAGTATATGTTATTATTTAGCTTAGATATAATTTGTTAGAGATACTGGAATTTGAATTTCTTAGTTTGTTCTTTGCAGGTGTGTTTTTATTTAACCACAAGAGGGGACTTAAACTAGTAAAGCAAACATGGGTAACAATACAGGTAACACAGAGGATGGCCTGATGACTGAATAATATCATTAGGATGCCTTAGTTGTGATGTATGAAAATGTGCAAAAAGTGGTTTTCAACTAAGACAGTCTTCATGTCCAAGGCCCTGATGAAGGTATAAATTTAAACATTGGCTTTGATTCAGCATACATTAATAAGTTAATTTAAGTGAAGATGAGCTAATTTATACAAACAAAAACAGCCCTTAAATAACAGAGCAAATAAATAAGTCACAGCTTTTCTTTGTGTTATAACTTAAATCTAGACTGTCACAGTATATTTCACTCACGGGTTGGCCAAAAATATAACATTAGCTCTATTGAACACACACATCTGCAAAAAACACCCTCGAGTCTTCAGTCCAGAAAATCGCTTATATTCCATGGCGGTGTAACGAGTGGAAATAAGGTGTGGCCCCTTTAAGAGCTGCGCGCGCGCCCTCTTCAAAGTCTGCAGTCTGCACTCTTAACTTGGTTTGCAGGCTGCTAAGCTAGCTAGTAGGCTACAGCAGCGTAGTTCGACTTTTTCAGTTTTCCTAGACATTCAGAGGAAACTACGATATAACTAAACATTAAATTACCATACCTCTCAATCTACAGATTCCAGCGTTTTTATCATTGTTGTATTGTTGCTGTTGTAACTGTGACCGACCGTCCTCCTGTTTCACGGAGCAGCAGCAGCCAGCGGGCTCATCTCAAGGGTCACCTGACCTGCATGACCAAACGTCCGCTGAGCAGAAATCAGCTCTCACAGCCTCAGTACGACCATTACGGTGTTAGTTAAAAATGTAAAACTGTCCCTAAATCAGTTGATCAGCTGTCATCATTGATTGACAGCATTTCTCTTGTTTCTTGTGTTGACGAACTTGACCAACTACCTATCAGATCTGGGGTGGCCACAGGGGTGGCCAATGAGATTTCAGGGGTGGCCCTGGCCACCCCAGGCCACCCCCTAGAATCGCCACTGACACGGTAGAAACGAATATTAAGGTAGCCTACAACAATACAGTCCAGCAAGATCAGTCATTTTATGCGAAACCATAGAACTTTATCTACCGATAAAGTATAATAATAGTAACATTGAATCATCTTGGAGAGAGTTTCATCGTTGACTGTCGTAACCAAACGCAACGCGCTGTTTGATGCTGAATGGAGAATGACTGACAGCCGCAGCGGAGGGAAACGTTTACGTGATCTTGAATTTAACGACTTAAATTTTTATTTCTATCTCACATTATACTATAGTCTTCATATAGTATAGATGTTATTCGATCTGCGTCATCAATGTTTGCGGCGGCCATATTGTTGACATAGAAACCACGCAACTGTTAGTCTGTCAATTGACAAGCGAGGCAGCGTCGGTATTATCCATGGTATTATCACTGTATTTTTTTTTTAAACACCGTGATGGTGTGTTGTGTAATACACGGCTGTTCTAACAACAGCAATAAGAACCCCGGAGTTAGTTTTTATGCGATAAGTTACCGACTGTCAGAAAACGTGAAGGGAAGGAGACAGAATTGAGCCAACGCAGGAGAGGCTAGCTAGGATAAATAGGCTAACTTTCAGCCAACTCCCCACAGGAAAGTCTGTTCCCATCATTTTACCACAGGTTTCACACATAATCTGTGTGCAGTGCGTGTGCGGTGCGTATACGGTATACAGAAGCAGGACGCGCTATAGTGCTTTATATGCTGCGTTTGCAGTGCGTAACTGATCCGCAGCTGTACCACTATCACCCCGGTACTCACTATTTTAAATTTAACACATACTCACTATTTTAACGACGTAAGCCAATTATTCCATGCATTACTTCTATATATTAAGTTGCTCAAGCAAGTGGTCAAATAACCATGTACTTTTATTAAAATCGCAAACATTTTAAATTAAAACTTAAAATGGACAAAAACAACCGACTCTCATGCCTTTTCTTTTGCATTTACATTTTAATACAACAAATCTTGCATGTCACAAAGAACTTTTTCCACCTCCACGAATGAGACGAGTGTCGTTCATTATGTTGCCTTGAGGTAAATTGTAGTTTGTATACGGAGACTGTATGAACGAGATAGTTATAAATATCCGGATAAGTTACGGCTGGCAATAAGGACGGATCTTTACTTAATGCTATTGGGTCTATTTGATGTGGGTCCACACCAATCAAGCTTATCTTCTCTATACCGACGAGATGAAGCCATTAGGCTAACGTTACTGCTCCCCTCAACTCAAATCTGTGTGCGGCTAGGGGCAGCAGGACAGATGTCATGTCAACAATATGGCCGCGGTTAGCTACTTCCGGTGTTTGCGAATAAGGTCTATACCTTCCCCCTCTAATGTCCATAATAGCTACCACCAGAAGCCACAAACAACAATGACAGTCAAGCCCTAAAGCTGTAAGTTAACTGATGGCTCTTTCAGGCTCTCTCTCTCCTCTGGTGCGCACTCTAAATGCAAGCGTGCTATAACTATAGTAGTCTCAGCCTCAGACGTCACGCCCACGGAACGTTGGCTAAACGTCTGATGCATATGGTACACTTAACTGGAAACACTTCAGGAATGTCGAAGTCGTCATCTGATTGGTTGAATTTTATCGGATTTCCGGGGGGCGCGAGTGTCGCGTTTATTTTCGGTCCGCCGGGAAACAAAGCGCAGACGTGTGATTGCGGAAGAAAAACTGTTGTGTTTACATGAGTGCCAATGATCATTTATCAAGATCAGCTAAACGTAGAATTGTCAAAAGTATGCGAGGTTCACGGGAAAGGCTCTTGAAGTTTTCTTCTCTTTCTTTGATTTTCTATGCTGACTGACTTGTTGCACGCAGGTCTGTTGTTGTGGGGACATTTCCACGCACCGAAACGTGACGCTGAACGAAACGAACTGTAATTGGTTGTTTTACATGTCGGTCAAACGGCCTTATGGGCGGGCCTTGGCCAAAGAAAGCTGCTATGAATTCCAGACCTTCAGCCGTCAGTCTGAAGGTCTGGCTACGCGAGACTATAACTATAGTAACCATAGTAACTTTGATCTGCTTGAACACATTTTAATCGTCTTTAATACATGATTCCGAAGGATAGATTAAAAGACCCGGTCATTTTTTTTTTTTTTTATAAATACAAAATTATAAAAAAATAATAAAAATGATCAATAAATTAATTTTTTTGAGATCCGGGGCTAAATAAAAAACCATCCGGGGCTGAAGCCCCGAATGCCCATGTCTAACGACGCGCCTGGTTACGTGAGGCAAAGATAGTTAGAATAAAGGATAAGCTGAAATTCACAACATTTAAACAACTGCTCATGTATTTGAAGGCCGCTGTTGGATCATTTGAGAGTAAACGGCATATTATGCGACTAAGCATTAGTTTACTGAGAGTTTATGACTTTCTGACATAAGAACTAATGGTGCAAGCGAATAAAGTTCAGAGTTAGTTACAAACTAGTAAGTAGTTACTAAGCCTATAGTGTGGACTTTAAGTACGTTCCAATTTAAAGCTGCAGTCTGTAAGAATGAACTAGTGGTCGAAATAGATACTGCAGTCCAATTCAAAATATCGGAGATCGTCATTTCTCCCGCCTCCTCAGACTCGACGCTCACACAGGTCGCCAGTTTGAGCACACGCAACAGGAACGAGCGCAATTGACAATGACAATTGGAGACGTGCAGTTTCACAGACCAAAACAAAAACAAACATTCCAGCCTGGAAACGCACATTCCAAAGTAAAATAACTGGTTGTAGAAGTGTTTTTCAGAGAAACGAGTATGTGAACATAGCATGTTTCCTCAATATATGCAAACATATTATGGTATTTTTATGCTTTAGTAGAGGGAAAAAGTTACAATACAGCACCTTTAAGTAAGAACTTACGAATGGCTGGTCCAACACTACCCAGGAGTATATGTTGCATGATATTTTCATATCAATGAGGACGTTTTACTCCCTTAGCTCTACGTACAAGATCCTCACAAATTGTTGAATTCAATAATTACACATTTTGTTTGATAATTTGTCATTTTTCTCATAACAGATGAAGTGTGAGAAAAAGAAGACCAAATGTAGGAGGGTCAATGAGCGACGGCTCGTGGTACCATCACAGAGAGCCACAAAATCACTCCAGAACGTTCTCATTCACGGTTCCACGCTGGTGGAATGATCTTCCCATCCCCGTCCGGCAACTGAAAACTCATCTCCTCCGTGAGCACTTAACATCGAAGAGACTTTTTTTCCTTTTCTTAAATCCTTCCTTGTCTGGTTTATGCTACTCTGAGCAATGCCTGAACTTTGTATTTTAAGCACTTCTTGAGTTGTGTTTGCCTCTTCACGGTGACTTGACTTTAGTCCCTTTGGATAAAAGCGTCTGCTAAATGACTAAATGTAGATGTACTGGGGACCATGAAGTGCAGAACAACACTGTCCTTCGGTGCAATACAGTAATGTGCAATAGTTTACAAATTCACAGGTGACATGATTCCTGTGTTTTAACCTAAAGCATTTATTTCTATTTATTCTTTTTATGATGTGGAATAGCGTTTCTTAAATATGAAGTTACATTTCGTCTATTCGTATTTCTTATGAAGGATGCAAGTTACAGTACACTGTGAAAAAAGCTCTGTCCTCCATTTTGGAGCTTGTTGAAGTTATTTCTCTTAGGCTCTGATTTACTAAGATGCCAAATAAAGGGGACTTAGTGTCTTCCGCACTTTAACTGATCAACCTAATTGTGTGCAAGTTATGGATGTATAGTGGATGATTGTCAAAGAATACTTGCAGAAAAATATATTTATACTTTATAAAACAGTTTGAGATATCAAATCCTATTTAATGTCAGCTGTTGATCGGATACTCTATTTGCATTGACATCTCCCTGTATTTTGTGTGCAAACAGAGGAATATCCAAATTACATATTACAGAGATCTGCAAAAAATTACATATGTGCCATTTTGCGCACATGAATTGCGCAATCCTCAATAGACCACATTAATAGATCAGCTAAAACATTTTTTGATTTTTAATAACTGCAAACTTTGAGTAAATTGGGTCCAGAGTAACATGAAAATAAAGTGTTTCCATTAATGTATTTTATCTTATAAAGAGATATGCAGCCAATGCAGTTTTATTGATTTAATGTTTATGCTGTTTTATTTTTATTTTTTTAAATTTGCACTTCATTAGATAAAGAAATTATTAGAGCTCTACCATTATTGATGTATAACCAATCGAACCAATAATAGTAACAATGGGCAAAATAAATTGACAAAAAAATAAATATCAGAAAAAATAATGGTTTATTGGTTTAGTTGATCTTTTGAAATCACTTAAACTGCTTATGTAAATAAGCTCGCCAGAAAACAACAAATGAATAGAATAAATAGAATAAATGATTTTTTTTTAAATAACTTTATCTGATATAATCAAAGGTGGAAACTGGGGAAAAAATCCTGCTTTTTTCAAACGTCTACTGATATTTGATCATTTAATGCATTGGCATAATTTTAATAACTACTTCTACGGTTATAACCCAACCGTTGCTACTGCTAATGTTATGATTTAACCTAACCGTAGCTAATGCTAATGTTATGATTTAACCTAACCGTAGCTAATAGGTTAAAACTAGGTTAAAAAAGTGCATGTAGTACTTTTTTAGCTTATTTAAACATGAAGTAAAAATATCTCTCTATATATATATATATATATATATATAGAGAGAGAGAGGTCTGCATGGGATCGAGTGTTTATTTTTTGTGTTTATTAGTCTCTGGGAACAAACCAACAAAACAAAAAAAGTTTCTTTCCACCTTTGATTATAATATGTGAGAAACAAATAAAATAGATTCTATTGAACTGTTGCAAGATCTATAAATATTTTCCTCTGCTGCTGATTTTTTTTAATTGTAGCATTTTAACGTAACAAAGTCTTTTGTAGTGATTTATTGTCCAAGTTAGTCATTTATTAATTACTCAGCAAACTTATTTTATTCTCAATTATTTATCCCTCAAAATGTATTATGAGTTTATTCTCACATAATGAGTTTATTTTTGTTTTTTTTAGTTAGCGCTAATCCTAATTGGCGCTAAAATTTCCACCAGGTTAGGTTGTTGTCTTGCCAGTTCAATGCTGTGTGTGTGTGTGTCTGTTGTAAATGTATGGAAGAAGACTTAATAGTATTTTTGTAAACTTTTGCACATGTTGTAAACAATTTAACTGTCAAAATATATTTTTATGAAATGTCTTTGCATTAAATGGCATTTGCATTAAAGCAGAAATGTGTTATTGCCTTTTTTATTGCTTTTTTATTCAACACCTGTTGAACGTCTAAGTCAACTAAGATTATTCAATAAACTTTTGCTTTTTTGTTTCCTGATTCCCCAAAACGACAACACTCGGCTCAAACTTTGAAGACGTGGCCTTTGAATTTAGGCTTTTATTCCCATATAAACTGTTTCCCATGTTTCTTCAGAAAATCTGGACTAAACCGCTCAATTCATATGTTAATTATTCATGATTAGTTTTAAAATCTCTTTACAAAGTCTTTGAAGCGTTAGAAGTGGTAGTTGTGTAGCTGTCAATGGAGGGACAGAAACTCTCAGATTTCATCAAAAATATCTTTCATTTGTGTTCTGAAGATGAACGAAAGAACATTTAAAAACGAACGACATGAGGGTAAGAAATTAATGACAGAGTTTTCATTTTTGGGTGAACTATCCCTTTAAACAAATTAATGGGACAAGTAAATAAAAAGTTGCAAAAGTTTAATACGGTTTATATTAAATTAACTTTCTAATATTATGGCATTATAACATCGAGTACATGCAGAGAAACAACGTGACCTCAAGTTTGTTTTGGGTTACAATTATAGAGACAGACCTGTTAGCTCCACCCATAATATGATAAAGTGATTAAGAAGTTGATTTAAAATAAACTGTGCATAGGAAAGTAAAAGCAGTGTCTCTTATAGTTTGTATATACTGCAACATATTTCATATGGTTTGGCATTTCAGAACTTCTGGAAGACAAACACAAATCTAAAATGTTTTTTTTTTAATTTACAAGGAAATGCCAGAGAGAGAAACATCTTGTTATACAATGTGCAAGTGCGACAATCTAATAATTGTGATTTCATATTAATTGTTTCTCTTTATGGGCCGGCAGTCAATAACATTATCAATTGGCAATTCCTTCCGGCAAACTCACTTTAATGTCAAAGTTGAATGACATTTCATGAAAGTATCATCATCACACAGAGGTTAACAAGACCTCACATGATCAACCAGAAAGAAAACAGTGGCGATTCCCACCAGACCAGACAGAACTAGTCGAATCAGAGCCTCAGTGCCGCAACAGCGCTCTGCACAGTCTGAAACAGAAGAGACTTATTCATAAACATCAGTGATTACATGTGTTTGTAGAGACAGAAGCTGCACAGAGGGTATTGTGGCCGGAAGCTTCGTGTGGTCGTGTTTTATACCTGTGTTTGGAGGGTAAAGCGCTCTCGTCTGGTTGGTGCTGGTCGTGTTGCTCGTCGGTGATGAACCTGTCGACAGTTCAAAGGCAAAACAGTCTTTATAGACTCAACATGGGCTCAAATCTAAAAGTCTTATCTGTCTAATGGTCTGTCAGACTACAAACACAAAAGTAGGTCTCACCCTCTGAATCATCAGCGGAGAATAAGACGGACAGAAGGACTGTAGATTGTTGTACAGTAACTGATGAGACGAGTGCTTTAGGACGAGATGAAACCGGATGAAACACACACATATTTAATAGGCCAATATTACCAGATCTGACACTTCTTGCATTAGTATTGTTTATTACAAATAAAACTTACCATATACAGCAACGTTGAACTTCCGCTTTGAGATCTGTGTATTGATAATAATGAATGCTTGAAAGGGTCCAGATTCATTGGTCCTGATGTTTGAGATGGATAAAGCTCCAGTGGTTTGGTCAATCTGCACTCTGCCAGCGAATCTCTCATCATAGTGTGTGTAAGTTTTCCCTTGATGTATCTGTGCGACACGAGTACTTAGATCGTCTCTTTCATAAGACCACAATATTTGAAAGTTGTCCGTCAGATCAACTTCTGGATGTAGATTTAGGACTTCTCCCTCCTTCACTTGAACTGTTTTATAAACATCAGCCTGTCCACACACTGAACAACATGAACACGGGTTTGATTTGAGTTACATTTAAAAAAACTATTGCCATTCAAACTAGATGTTGTTTAGCAGTACATTATGCAGAAACCACAATGGAAATAGGCCTACTTGAGGCAGGATGTGGCTATCTATCTATCTATCTATCTATCTATCTATCTATCTATCTATCTATCTATCTATCTATCTATCTATCTATCTATCTATCTATCTATCTAATTTATATTTATCTATCTAATTTATATCTATCTATCTATCTATCTATCTATCTATCTATCTATCTATCTATCTATCTATCTATCTAATTTATATTTATCTATCTAATTTATATCTATCTATCTATCTACCTATCTAATTTCTATCTATCTATCTATCTATCTATCTATCTATCTATCTATCTATCTATCTATCTATCTAATTTATATTTATCTATCTAATTTATATCTATCTATCTATCTATCTATCTATCTATCTATCTATCTATCTAATCTATCTAATTTATATTTATCTATCTAATTTATATCTATCTATCTATCTATCTATCTATCTATCTAATTTCTATTTATCTATCTATCTAATTTCTATCTATCTATCTATCTGTCTATCTAATTTATATCTATCTATCTATCTATCTATCTATCTATCTATCTATCTATCTATCTAATTTATATTTATCTATCTAATTTATATCTATCTATCTATCTACCTATCTAATTTCTATCTATCTATCTATCTATCTATCTATCTATCTATCTATCTATCTATCTATCTATCTATCTAATTTATATTTATCTATCTAATTTATATCTATCTATCTATCTACCTATCTAATTTCTATCTATCTATCTATCTATCTATCTATCTATCTATCTATCTATCTATCTATCTATCTATCTATCTATCTATCTATCTATCTAATTTATATTTATCTATCTAATTTATATCTATCTATCTATCTATCTATCTATCTATCTAATCTATCTAATTTATATTTATCTATCTAATTTATATCTATCTATCTATCTATCTATCTATCTATCTATCTATCTATCTATCTATCTATCTATCTAATTTCTATTTATCTATCTATCTAATTTCTATCTATCTATCTATCTGTCTATCTAATTTATATCTATCTATCTATCTATCTATCTATCTATCTATCTATCTATCTATCTATCTATCTATCTATCTATCTATCTATCTATCTATCTAATCTTTCCATCCATCATTTACTAAAAATATGTCATGGTGTGCAATTTAAAGTTTGTGTAACTGATAAAAATAGACAGGTTTCTGTAGCACAGCAGCTGAATTAACAATAACTTTCTGAGATGTTGCAAACAATTTCATGTTAGACAAATTTATTACATTTTTTATCAAATTTATAAATTTATTAGTATAAGTTACGCAGCCGTGACCACAGAAGAAGAGAAACAATATAAGATTTAAATACCTTACCATCCACACTGATGAAAAACATGATGTAAACCCACATTTGAACAGGCATTAGATATTAATATAAGTGATGTTATTAATCTTGATAATGCACCTGGAGCTCGAGCTCGTCTGATGAACATTCAGATATTGTAACTGAGTTTCATCAGGAAGTGACACGGGTGATGATGAATCTACTGACACCTTTAGATGGCACCAAAACCTCTCAACAATTAATCACAGCTTTTCTCTTTCTGACTTATCAGTGATTCCAACTCAATTTCATAATATAACATTCACTATTTATTCATGCCATGTTATTAGCATTACACTTAATGTTAAGTTTATTAGAATTAAACAATGTTAATAGCACCTCTCTGATAATATATGGATATTTATCTTTGGTTGTATTGAGCTTTCGCGAGTTTCAAAACCTTCAAAACTGTCAAATAAATTAATGAATATATATACATACTGTAGGCAGGCTATAGATAGATAGATAATTGTAACTATAACAAAATAAATAAAGCAGCACTGACCTGACTTTAATACCGCTTGGGACTTAATTGGCCCACTTTTAGTATATAATATGTTTTAAGTGAACTATAAGTGTAACAGTAAACTTTAAATGCACAACTAAGTTCATAATTACGTTACTCATTGCAAGTGAACTTATGGGTAGTAGTTTACTATTTTAATACAAAATTTTTAGTTTATGAAAGTACACTTTGAAGTATACTCACAGTAAACTACTAGTTTAGTAGTTTTATACTACAAGTTTTCTTTTAGTGTACTCTCAGTAAACTATAGTTTAGTAGACTTATACTGCAAGTATAAATGCAAGTTTTCTTTTAGTGTACTCTCAATAAACTACTAGTTTAGTGGTTTTATACTACAAGTTTTCTTTTAGTGTACTCTCAGTAAACTATAGTTTAGTAGACTTATACTGCAAGTATAAATGCAAGTTTTCTTTTAGTGTACTCTCAATAAACTACTAGTTTAGTGGTTTTATACTACAAGTTTTCTTTGAACTTAACATTATTTTTATAGTTTACTATTTATACAGGTCTTTCTAAAAAAATTAGCATATTGTGATAAAGTTCATTATTTTCCATAATGTAATGATAAAAATTCAACTTTCATATATTTTAGATTCATTGCACACCAACTGAAATATTTCAGGTCTTTTATTGTTTTAATACTGATGATTTTGGCATACAGCTCATGAAAACCCAAAATTCCTATCTAAAAAAATTAGCATATCATGAAAAGGGTCTCTAAACGAGCCATTAACCTAATCATCTGAATCAACTAATTAACTCTAAACACCTGCAAAAGATTCCTGAGGCTTTTAAAAACTCCCAGCCTGTTTCATTACTCAAAACCGCAATCATGGGTAGTGATGGGCAGATCGAGGCTTCGTGAAGCAATGAAACAGTCGAAGCAAATGTGCCATTTTGTTTCGAGGCTTCGAATCAATCCGAAACCCGTCTCCACGGTGACGCCTAGTGGTCACTTGCAGGTGTTGATCTGAAACAACCTTTACAAAGAGCTAATAAAAAAATGTGTTTTTTTTATTTTTATTATTATTGTATTTTTGTAATATATGAAGCTTGTAACCTGTAGTCTCTGCACCCTGCAGAATGGCAGGATGAATGCTCCTCAAATGGCGCATCATGGATGATGTATTGTTGCAGTAGGCTAGCTGCCGATCACAATACACACATCTCACTTTATTTGGGGTTTCCAAATGGAAATGCTCCCACACCACAGATGTACGGCATCTCTTCTGTGGAGCCTCCATTTCTATCTATCTATCTATCTATCTATCTATCTATCTATCTATCTATCTATCTATCTATCTATCTATCTATCTATCTATCTATCTATCTATCTATTTTATATGTAGCCTATCTATCTAATAATCTATATGTATCTGTAATATATGTATCTATCTATTAATCTATCTATATATGTATGTATATATATATATATATATATATATATATATATATATATATATATATATATATATATATATTTCTATCAATGCATCTATAAATGTGTCAATATATGTACTCTGTGTGTCTCTAAGTCAATGTGTAAATGTAAATTAAATCCTAAATATAACTAAACAAATCGCACTATAAATGTCACTATATCACCAAAAATCCGCTATCTCAAAACCAAACTCCTCTCACAAAAACCCACGATATGAAAATGCGTTGACAAAACTTTTATACTGTGTGATTGTGTGATTTGTTCCCGAACCGACCAATCAATGAAACCCTGATTCGGCGGAGCACTCCACCTGATGAAACACTTGGACGCTTCATTTAGCCGTTGTCACGTGACGTGGGTGTTTTGACTCACGCTTCGGATCAGTGTTTCGAATCATCTTTGCTTCGGGATCTCGCAAAGCTTCGGAACGTCTGTTTCGCGCCAGCCATCCTTAATCATGGGTAAGACTGCCGACCTGACTGCTGTCCAGAAGGCCATCATTGACACCCTCAAGCAAGAGGGAAAGACACAAAGAAATTTCTGAACAAATAGGCTGTTCCCAGAGTGCTGTATCAAGGCACCTCAGTGGGAAGTCTGTGGGAAGGAAAAAGTGTGGCAAAAAACGCTGCACAACGAGAAGAGGTGACCGGACCCTGAGGAAGATTGTGGAGAAGGACCGATTCCAGAGCTTGGGGGACCTGCAGAAGCAGTGGACTGAGTCTGGAGTAGAAACATCCAGAGCCACCGTGCACAGGCGTGTGCAGGACATGGGCTACAGGTGCCGCATTCCCCAGGTCAAGCCACTTTTGAACCAGAAACAGCGGCAGAAGCGCCTGACCTGGGCTACAGAGAAGCAGCACTGGACTTCTGCTTCTGCTTCTCACAAATTTTGCATGTCATTCGGAAATCAAGGTGCCAGAGTCTGGAGGAAGACTGGGGAGAAGTAAATGCCAAAATGCCTGAAGTCCAGTGTCAAGTACCCACAGTCAGTGATGGTCTGGGGTGCCATGTCAGCTGCTGGTGTTGGTCCACTGTGTTTTATCGAGGGCAGGGTCAATGCAGCTAGCTATCAGGAGATTTTGGAGCACTTCATGCTTCCATCTGCTGAAAAGCTTTATGGAGATGAAGATTTCATTTTTCAGCACGACCTGGCACCTGCTCACAGTGCCAAAACCACTGGTAAATGGTTTACTGACCATGGTATTACTGTGCGCAATTGGCCTGCCAGCTCTCCTGACCTGAACCCCATAGAGAATCTGTGGGATATTGTGAAGAGAAAGTTGAGAGACGCAAGACCCAACACTCTGGATGAGCTTAAAGGCTTGTACACACCGGGACGAATATCGGCGCCCGTTATTCGCCAGCGTTTTTCAACGCTGTTTTTTGTGTTCACACCCAAGCGATTTTCGCTGACGATGAGCCGAGTGAACGTGCAAATTCATTCCCTGACATTAGATGGGGCCCATTTGCTCTGCAATACCACTCTATAACATTCTCTTTTATCAAGATTTTTGTAGTCGCTGTCGCGTTTGTCATATAGTTCTTTATGTTCCGACACCAACGAGACCAGCATTCATCTTGCCTTGCATCTTCCTCGTCTTATTTCTTCCCGGCAGTGTAGACGCTACTTGGTGTATATCTTCTTTGCCGTTACGTATGTGTGCTCGTTTTGTGTGTGAGCGCCCCCAAGTGGTGTTTTACTGTAACTTCAGAAGCTCCAGACACGTGAGCAAAAGCGGCAATCTCATTGGTCGGATAGTTTTTGACACGGCACGTCAAACTAAAAAAAAGAACCCGAGGCGTTTTTAAAAAATGACGCTTTTACGCGTGGCGTTTTTCGTGTCGGTGTGCACACTCACATTGGCGCCCTTTGTTTAGTCACGAGGCGTTAAACGTCGGCGAATATCGCACGCGAAATTTGTCCCGGTGTGAACAGGCCTTAAGGCTGCTATCGAAGCATCCTGGGCCTCCATAACACCTCAGCAGTGCCACAGGCTGATTGCCTCCATGCCACGCCGCATTGAAGCAGTCATTTCTGCAAAATGATTCCCGACCAAGTATTGAGTGCATAACTGAACATAATTATTTGAAGGTTGACTCTTTTTTTTGTATTAAAAACACTTCTTTTATTGGTCGGATGAAATTTGCTAATTTTTTTAGATAGGAATTTTGTGTTTTCATGAGCTGTATGCCAAAATCATCAGTATTAAAACAATAAAAGACCTGAAATATTTCAGTTGGTGTGCAATGAATCTAAAATATATGAAAGTTTAATTTTTATCATTACATTATGGAAAATAATGAACTTTATCACAATATGCTAATTTTTTGAGAAGGACTTGTAATTTGTGAAAATAAATATTTGTTTATAATGATAAATGATTATACAACAACAGTATTATCATTTTATAATGTCTACAACAAACTCATACAGTAAACTTAAATAATATTTTTTTTTAATATTTTTTTTATTTGACGGCGTATATCCATTTAAATAGATTTGGAAAAAATAAACTGAAAAAACAAACAAAAATAACTTTAATAAACATTATTACATCATTATATTGTTTAACAGACTAGGGTGGAGACTAAATTCCTATTTCAATGTACATTAGCTAATTCGCCTTTGGCTAAGCCACGCCCTAGAATGTAGATTGACCAATCACAGCGCAGCCAAGAACGAGCTCCGACAGAGGTCCGACACTTTTTCACAGCGCTCCATTGACTTTAACACAGGCGTCTCATATTTGTCTCGGCAGGCCATTATCGTCGTATGTTTATCAAAAACATGGTTAAACGTTGTGCCTGGGGCATTTGTAACACCGATACGCGTTTCCCAGAGAGGTTGGAGGGGGGTGTCCGTTTTTTTTCCCTTCCCAAAACCGAAGTCAAATCCTGACAAGTGTCGTCTTTGGATTAAACTGTGTGGACGTTCTCACAGTCAGCTAAACCCCTCAACAAGCTCACTTGTGTGCTCTAAAGTACATGTTGCTTTTAACCTTAATGTGAAGTTATACTAGTTAGACAGTGTTATGCTGTAAGGTTATGATTTCGGTTCTCTAACGTTACCCTAATTAATGAAGAATCAAGGTGCTAGCAAGCAAGCTTAGCGATAGTTTAGTTATCACGTAACGTTAACAAGTCAGGATTGCATGTTTTGAGTAGCGGCTGGATGTTAGCTAACTTTGTTATTCAAGATACAAACACCTAACGTTAATGTTACAGACACGCTGTGGTAGTTTTGAAGGTGACTAACGTTAGCGCCACCGTGTTGCCACAGTCCAACATCATTGTTTACATTTATTTAAAAAAATGACCAAATTTGAAAGGTGAGACTTTGTTTAATATGTTTAATATCAAAAGTAACCGAAAAGTAACCTGGTCTGTCAGCCTGTTGTCAGTCTCCTCTCTGCTCCGCGATGTATTTTTCACTGCTTGAGAACATGGTGTGTGCGTGAGAGCGGCGTAGCTTGACGGACATAGCGACAGTAACTAAGGGGGGCGGGGCTTAGCCAAAGGTCAATTGCTGTTGCACATTATATAATGACTGTTGAAGATTTATTAATAGTTATTGTAGAGGTGATCATAGAATTTTAATGAATAAACTGTATAAACCCCATGGCAATTTTTATGTAACTCATGTAATTAACCCACTAAATTATTGCCATGTTTGTTTCTCAGTGGCAGAGAGTGTCTGCGCTTTGCCAAAGCTGAATGTGGTTCTGTGTGGGAGTGACAGAACATTAAAAGCCTCCATATCAAACCTTCTCCTGGACCAGGAAAGAAGATCCGAGCTCAGCTCAGAGTGTGTGAAGCTGGAAGGAGAAGCTCATGGATGTCTGATCTCTCTGGTGGAGCGTGATGCGTCAGGCTCTCCGCTGTGTGTCTCTCTGTGATGCTGGAGTTCATGTTTTCCTCTTCATTATTCCTGACGGTCCACTTACTGATGAAGACAAAACAGAAACAGAGGAGATCCAGAAAATATTCAGCTCAAAGATCAACAACCACACCATGGTCCTCATAATCCAGAAGTCAGAGCATGAGACAGAAGAACAGAATGAAGCAATGAAGACTCTCAAGTGTTTTGGAGGAAGACACCATTTCCTTGGTCCAAACCCACAAGTGTCCATGTTGGTGAATAAACTGGAGCAGATGATGGAAGAAAATAGTGGGATTTCTTTCTCCATAGAAATATTTTTGAATGCGCAAATAGAGAAATTTGAAGAAACGAGGCAGAAAATAATCTCATTAGACACACAGATTCAACAACAAGGTAATGATCAGAAAATGTCTATGTCTTTCTCCCACTTTAAATGATAAAATATGTTGATCAGGGAGTAGTTATGGGGACATTCACTACTAGAAGAGGGAGAGAGTGCACATAATCTCAGTCAGACACAATCTCTAAAAGACCAGAAGAGACTACATGTAGCTCAGACATAACTTGCTTTTTTTAATCTTTTCTGCTGTGACTATGGCTTTTATGCAGAATCTTTATGCAGATTTGGTTATGGTCCACATAAATTGTGGTGCTCACTAAAAATTTACAACCACAGTTGCTGAAAAAATTAAATGCATTGAGAACGGTTTTGGAATCAGATCTCAACACCCTCCAAACAGAGATAAAAATCGGTTTCAGTAAGCCATAGATGTTAGTTTGGATAAGTCATTTCAGGAAATTGTCAACACTTTCTTCATGTCACACAATTAAACGTTCACATTATTATTTTGAAATTTGCATAAAATTCAAATTCACAGGTTTTTTTATTTCACAGTTTGTTCTTTTGTATTAGTAATAATTCAGACAGATTGCTCCTAAATGTTTGTTGGATTTGGCTTTAAAGGACTTGCAGTTTTCTCTTTTTCAGATTCAATAGAGGTTTCAGATGATGTGAGGATTGTCCTGCTGGGAAAAACTGGAGTTGGGAAGAGTGCAACAGGAAACACAATCTGGTCAAACGTGTCTCGAGAGTCAGTTACTAAAGAGTGTAAGAGAGAGACGGCTGAGATTGATGGCAGACTCATTACTGTGATTGACACTCCAGGACTGTTTGATACTAAAGTTAGTCATGAAGAGATCCAGCGAGAAATCACCAACTGCATCTCCATGATTCTGCCTGGACCACATGTGTTTCTGTTACTGATACCAGTGGGACGATTCACTCAGGAGGAGGAACACGCAGTGAAGATCATTCAGCAGACTTTTGGTGAAAACTCCCTGATGTACACTATTGTGCTCTTCACCAGAGGAGATGATCTGATGAAGAAGAAGAAGACCATTGAAGAGTATCTGGATGAACCTGGATCTGCTTTGATGAAGCTCATCGGAGAGTGTGGAAACAGATATCATGTGTTCAATAATAATGAGACTGGAGACCGTGTGCAGGTGTCTACATTACTGGAGAAAATCCATGACATGGTGACAGCAAATGGAAGAAGTTACTGCACATGTAAGATGTTCAGACAGATGGAAAGAGAGAAACAAGAAGCACGGGTGAAGATACTAATGGACGAAGTGGAAAAACTGAACAGAGAGAGAGAAGAACTCCTGGCCAAACATGAAGGAGAGAAAGAGAAAATTAAAATGGCGATGGGGAAAGAAAGACAGAATTATGATGCAGAGAGGAAAAGACAAGAAGAACTGTACAAAACAGAACAAGAGAAATTGGAGAAAAAGATACAAGAGGAAAGACAGAAAACCAAAGAAGAGTTTGAGAAAATGAGGCAAAAAGTAAAAAACACAAGATATGAATGTGATCAGAAAATCCAAAAAGAAAGAGAGGAAAAGGAGAGAATAGAAAGAGAGAAAGTAGATCTTCAGGTCAAATGTGAAACAGAAATAGAAAAGATGAAAACAAGGATGAAGGGAGAAAGACAGAATCATGACAAAGAGATAAAAAGAAGAGATGAAGAGTTTAGTAAAAATGAAAGGCAGCACAGAGAAAAGATAAAAGAAATAAAGGAGAAAATACATAAACAGCATGAGGAAACAATAAAAAATATTCAAGATAATCAGAGGAGAAATCTGGAGGAAGAAAAGCTAAACTGGTACAAACACAAGGAGATACTTGAAGAAAAAATCCAGAATGAGGAACATTTGAGAGAACAACAATGCAAGATTTATGAAGACAAAATTCAGTTCCTAGAACAAAAGCAGCAAGATGAACTAATGAGAGCTAAAACAATGGACTATGAAGAAGACAGAAGAAAAGAAATGGAGAACATAAAAATCTGCTGCTCCCAAACAGCCTCTTCTCTACAGGTAAGTGATCCAATGAAAATCATGATTCACAACAAGGGTCATTGGCATTTGGAGGTTCACGTTTATTTGTAAAGTGCTTTTCACAATACCGTAAAACTTCAAATAATAGCCGAGTCCCAAACAGACGCCTGTCTCTTTTACACGCCTGGTGTGGCTGCAGGTTTGGATAAATAAAGGCCGGTCTCAAATAGAGGCCTGGTCTGTTTTTCAGTTTCGGGTTGTATTTAATCTTCTAAAACCCGTCAGATCGTCATCGTCTGTTTAAGCCAGTTCTATGGTGCAGATTGCACACGCAAGAGAGCCCTGCGCATCTGGGGGGAGCTGTTAGCGCAAGCAAGGCAGGCAGAGTTAGCGGAGGCCGAAGAGGGAGAAGTGGAGGAGAGCGACGGGGAGGAGGAATTCACCAATCAACTTGTAGTTGAGGATCGCGGTGATGATGATAGGGATGAATAGTGTCATTTTGTATCACATGATTGCAGTTGTTTTACAGGGTAGTCTTCATTCTTTCTTGTTGATGTGTTTCGATGGATATTACCGATAACTTGTATCGAAAATCGTTTCGTTTTTTTATGCTGCCAACAAACTAAAGGGTTATAGTTTTATATTAAATTTGCATTTATTTGTCTCAAATCGTCTTTATGTATATACTGACTTCACCCTGTGCTGCAATATACATTTAATTTGACAAAATCAGCTGGTTGAATGAAAATTGCTGATGTTATCATTATGTTATTTTCAAGTGATATTCTCAATTCATTCAGTTAACTGACGCTCTGAGATAAAGTGAATTCAGAATGCAGACTATAAGCAACGATTGTATTTAATCACAGTACAATCATAACATAGTACAGACATGATCTTAATTCCATAATGTCCTTAAACATAACAATATTGCTGGCCATCAACTGACAAAGTGTGCGTCCGGTGTGCGATACCTCGAGTTGTTGTCGTAGACGCGGCGATGCGCTTCTCGTCCGGTGTGAGACCCCCTTTAGACATACGGTAATATAGTAGGCTAATTCTTACATTAACTGATTTGTAAAACGCATTCGAATTATAAATAAAACGTAATATAATGTGGTAACCTCCTACTGTCATGCTTTCCGTCTATCAGCCTATGCTATCTGGATCGTTATCTCTAGGACTACACTCAATGAACAATATCTCAACACACTAAATTAAAGGCCTGTCTCATATAGACGCCTGTCTCAAATATATACAAAAGCCGGTGCAGTTCGGCGATTTGGAAAATAAAAGCCCGGGCTATTATTTGAAGTTTTACGGTAGATTAGTTTATTTAGCTCTTCATGTCCTATGGTTGTAAAGCACTGCAATTGTTCTTGAGGGGCAATAATTGAGGCTGAATCATAAGATGCTTTTAAAGGTATTACATTTAAAATTGTATTTCTGATGCATTCGATTTTCTCATTGAAGAAATTCATAAAGTAGTTACTAGGCAAGGCAAGGCAAGGCAAGTTTATTTATATAGCACATTTCATACACAATGGTAATTCAAAGTGCTTTACATAGGAGGAAATAATTAAAACAGTTTAGAATAAAAAATAAAATAAAGTACAGTAAAAACAGTCGGACGAACAGTGACACAGTGCTCATTCAGTAAATGCATAGCTAAACAGATGTGTTTTGAGTCTGGATTTGAATGTGACTACTGTAGGAGCACATCTGATCTCCTCTGGAAGCTGGTTCCAGCTGCGGCTGCTGGCATAATAGCTAAAAGCAGACTCTCCTTGCTTAGAGTGAACCCTTGGTATTTCTAACTGATGTGATCCTAATGATCTGAGTGATCTGTTGGGTTTATATTCAGTGAGCATATCTGCAATATATTGAGGTCCTAGCCCATTGAATGATTTATATACCAGTAATAATACTTTAAAATCAATCCTAAATGTAACTGGGAGCCAGTGTAAAGACCTGAGGACTGGTGTGATATGTTCAAATTTTCTGGTTCTGCTCAGAATCCTGGCAGCTGAGTTCTGTATGAGCTGCAACTGTCTTATGGTCTTTTTAGGAAGGCCAGTGAGGAGTCCATTACAATAATCCACCCTGCTGGTGATAAAAGCATGCACAAGTTTCTCTAAGTCTTGACTGGAAACAAAGCATCTAATTCTTGCAATATTTTTCAGATGATAGTATGCTGATTTAGTTATTGCTTTGACATGACTACTGAAACTAAGGTCTGACTCTAGAGACACACCAAGATTCCTGACTTGATTTTTAGTTGTTAGACACCTAGCGTCAAGGTATGCATTTACCTTGAGAACTTCATCTTTGTTTCCAAACGCAATGACTTCAGTTTTGTCTTTGTTTAACTGAAGAAAGTTTTGGCACATCCAACCGTTTACTTCATCAATGCATTAGCACAGGGAGTCAATGGGGCTGTAGTCGTTAGGCGATAGGGCTAAGTAGAGCTGTGTGTCGTCTGCATAGCTGTGGTAAGAGATTCGGTTCTTTCTCATTATTTGGCTCATTGGGAGCATATACAGGTTGAATAGGAGTGGTGCAAGAATTGAGCCTTGAGACTGTTTACTACTAAACTGTGATGGAACAATTTGTCCAGGACCAGGTGATTTCTGTTTATTTGTTAATCTCGCCACTGTATGCTCTGTAATGCTCTGCCCTGGCTGCTTTTAAAGACTTTTTATAATGGGAAGTGCTGTCTTTCCGTGATTCTAAAGAACTCTAGCTTAGTTTGTTTCCATTTGCGCTCTAGATTACGAGTTTCTCTCTTGATAGCGTGAGTAATACTGTTGTACCATGGTGCAGTACTTTTCACTCTAACCTTTTTTAATCTGATCGGTGCAGTTTCTAATGTAGGCTACTAGAGAAAATGTCGCAAATGCTGTCATAGTCATTTCCTCTAGTTAATTTGTGTGTTTGGATAAACTGAGAAGCTGAGACAGATCAGGCAGGTTATTTGTGAATCTTTCGATAGTATTTGGGAGAATTGTTCTACCTTGGCGATAACGCAGCACGTGTAACGAAGGCCAGCTAGTAGTCGCTGTGCGAGTAAACCTCACTCATCTGATCTCAATAGGCGCTCTAGCGACAGATGCTAGAAGCTGCAGTCTTTAGCCTCCTTGTTAGAGCGCCTGACTCACGCCGGAGACCCGGGTTCGAGGCCCACTCAGGGCGGGGTGAGAAGGACCTGGGTGGAGGGGTTACACACGACATGGCAAATTTCAGCAATATGTAAGTAGGGGTGGGCCGATAAACGATCTCATATCGAATCGCAATAAAATGTATGTCGATAACGATGATAAGCCTGGACATTTTTACTCTATATGGATTAATCTAAGATCCAATCTCACAGCAGAAAGATGCGACAACAGCCAATCAGCGTGCAGCTTTTAATGTGCACGTCAAAGTACAAAGTCCATTTCCTACTGCACTTTGCAAAGCAAACTCGTCACGAGGACGACAAAAAATGTGTGGAAGCAGTGATGAAAGTGAAACTCACCTTCAGTCATTATCGAAAGATGATGAAATTGTCGACAGAAAAGGTAGCACGAATTCAGTTATATGGAAGTGGTTCGGCTATTTGAAAAGCGCCGCAGCGCCGATTAAAACGATCTGTAAAATATGTCGTCAGACGTCGGTGAAAACTGGCAACACGACCAACCTATTCCATCTCCTAAAAAAGTACCATCCCAGCGACCACACTAAAAGCATGGAAATGCGGGCCGCTTTTCAGTGGAAAGAAATACATTTTTTTGAGGAAAACATTTCAGGATTTACACGCCCAGCGTGACCTTTCCAACGTGATTACGTAATGCCTGGCGCATCGCAGACCAGCACAAGACGAACAATTGTGGTTAAACAATATATTATTATTATTATTTTATTTTTTTTACAAAATGACCAATCGTTTCGCTAGATAAGACCCTCTTCCTCAGCTGGGATCGTGCAGAGCCGTTTGAAGCACTTCAGAGCCCTTTGAAACTGCATTGATTTGGACTTCAATATTTGGGTTTACATTGTCCTGTTACATTGGTGTTACAAGTCCATTGTGTGGAGAAAAATCCTGAAATGTTTTCCTCAAAAAACTTAATTTCTTTTCCACTGAAGAAAGAAATACAAACATCTTGGATGGCGTTGGGGTGAGTAAATTATCAGGAAATTTTTATTTTGAGGTGAACTAATCCTTTAAAGCTGGCAGCATTAACAATTTAAATATCGAAATATATATCGTTATCGATCAATATGGATACTAGAAATAGAAATACAACATAAATTGTATATATTAATCAAATGTACAAAACAGTGCATAATCTCCACAAAAGTCATTTAGTTAAGAGCAATGAGAGACTGATTAACATTAATGGCAAGGATGGCAGCAGCTTTATTAGCCTGCTTTCACTTTAACACCAAATGCACTGTTTACGTTAGACATAAACGACTGTTTACGAAGATACTCGCAAAGACGGGCATTTTGGCACATAAGTGTGTATTTGACCATTCAAGTGCAGTAAGATAAGTACTCACGCACTTAGCTTTATGTGCGTGCGTTTCAGGTGTGTGCGCTGACTGAGCTCAGAACACATCTCTTAGACAGCAGATGCACATATCCATTGAGCACTGTTTTGCTGCTTACTGGGTGTGAGCAGTTTCAAATCACTTGTTCTTAAATCGCAAGGCTTAAAAACCCATTGATTCTTGAGAGCACGTAATAACTCCACACTGGTGATGACATGACTGCGGCTCTAAAGTCCGACATCATCGATTTGCAATCCGTTGGTGAGACCTATTTTAGGTCGGCCCATTTTAGTGACTCCCGATCAAGTCATAGAATGTGATTATCGGCCAATACCAATCCGTGGCCGATTGATCGCTGGAAGCAGTATTGTCCGATACGATCACCGGGAAAAAAAATACTATTCATAACAACAATGTATTTTAATAAAATGTATTTTATAAAAAAAATTAAGATATGAGAGAAAGATGAGAAATTATCATGAATTGACAACTGTTTATTTGGCACAATTTGCTGCAGACTCACAATTTGGGTCTCAGTATGGACCAGCTCCGAAGATCAGATTCACCTACGGAGAATAAGGAACAATAATGAAATCACTCATACACAGTATTAGGTTCAACTGAATATATTATCTGGTCAGAACTTTATTTCATAACACCTACACGTTAACAGGAATTCATAACATGTAAAAAGGGTTTATATGAGAAAGAAAATAAAAAAAAAAAACAGAAAGAAAAGTTTCTCAATGCCAACTGTATTACTCTGATATTCTTAACTCTTTTTGTCCTGTTCCCATATAGGTTGCAACGACTTCAGATGACCCCAGGAGGACTCAAATGGTAAGTATAATCATTTTTTATTTAATAATGTTTACATAAATTAAAGTATTAAAGGACACCTATTATGCAAAATCCACTTTTACATGGTGTTTGGACATAAATGTTTGTTGGCAGTGTGAACACAATCAGCCTTCAATGATAAAAATCCACCCTCTTTCTTTTCATTAAACCAAAGCAATTTCACCAGACATACCGTTTGCTCAGGCCCCGCCCACGGACTGACAGTCCTGCATCACCATGGTTTCCACCCTCAGCGAGTTGTGCGTGTAAGGTATCTGGGGTCGTTTTGGGGAATATGTATTCAATAATTAATAATTCATAATTAATAATTATTCATACGGGTTTGAACCAGATACTTATACATGTTAGATCGCCCAACGAGGGGGATGATCTGTTACCTGCATCTGCATTCATATCTAGACATCAGATTTTAACCACAGGGGATTATGATCAACCACCGAGGTACAGATATTTTACAGACAGGTTAAAATTAGCTCAATTGTCAGGATAATATTTGTGGTTGATCCATAATATCATCCTACTTTATAGGATTTCAGGAAACGCAATTCTGTGGCCACAAGAATGGGGGTTCCTGCCCTATAAGCAAATACGATGTAAAGTATCTTTAATTTGTGAGCCTGTAGCTATAAGATCTTTGACACTTAAAGGGACTTGAAAAATGAGCATACAATTCAGAATCAATGAATGAATATAGTGAATTTAATAAGGAAAACTACGTATACGGTTGCTAAGCGTTACAAGGAATACATGTATTTACAAACACAATACAACGACAATGAACAAAACACTAAAAGGATCTGAGAGTGAAAGAAACAGGGAGAGAGAGATGGAGAGAGACTGGAGGTATCAGTGGCAAATTACAGGCTTTAAGACCATTGAGAGACACCCGGAAAAACACAATCTTACTGCTCTGAAGACTCGTAAACGAATACTTGCATTTGGTTCTTATGTGGCTGAACACGGCTGCGTGAGTGAGCTGCGTGTCTTGTGTGTTCCGTTGGGGCGTCACGTGGTTGCGGCTCGTCGGAGGAGCGCGCACGTGTGGCGTTGGAGCGTCACGTGGTGTGCGGGTGTGTCCGGAGAGCGCGCAATTTTAAAGCTTAAACGGTCTTTGACGTAAAGTTACCAAAGGAATAATTCAGACTAAGTTCATTTCCCTTCGTGGAAGTAAACAGAGTCGAACACAGAAAACAAAACTCAACGAAACAAAACAAAACAAAGAACAGAAAAGATCCCCGGGGCGGGGATCACGAGAGAGGATTACATGGTGAATCCACGAGGTGAGGTACGAGAGAGAGAGAGTGTGGAGCGCGTGACATTTATCAGCTTGGAGAAATCCAACCTCTTCCCGTCGGCTTGGCCAATCAGAGAGTTGGAAGTCACAGGCGGGAATTTAGTTTTTTTTACTCTTTGTCTAAGAGCAATCGTGTGTGTGTGTGGGGAGGGGTTACAGTCTAAAGACATTTCAATCTTCAATGATAGTAAAACTTATCAAAAATACATTTGACTCTATGACATTATGCAAATTCGCGTTGTTCACGCCACGAGGGTTCTCCAGGTAGTAAGAACACTATGTAAAAGTTAAAGGAATATACAGTTATATTTAAAATGCATAATGAAGGTATTTATAATTCACTTTATGCTACGATAAACTCATAGTTATTCCAATGTGACATGGACAAACAGACACACATAAAAACACATCGAATATATCTGGTTAAATGTCTTTTAAAAAGAGAAAAGAAGTTTCTTTTCTCTTTAGAATCCACTTCCTGTGGGACATTCCGATCAGTCATAAAATGTCTTAATGTCTTGTAAGCGGACACCACGCTCTGTCCTGAGTGTGGGTGTCAGCTGTGGGGGAGGTGTGTGTGTGTGTGTGTGTGTTTGTGTGTGTTGGAATGTCTTCCGGGGTGAATCTGCATGCGTGGGGTACGCAAAGTTGTCAGTGGGGCAATCAGTACTCAAGACTATGCGGTGCTAGGCCATATTTATGGACCAGAGTTAGAGAGAGGTTAGGAGCATTTTGACATCAACAATTTAATGGGTCATCCGGACAACGCAGATACCCTACAGTGCTATCCGCCATTTTCTCCACGCTTGAGCAGCTGTAGTGACAATGTCTCGTAAGCAATCTCTGTGTTCTGTTGTTGGATGTTAGAGTAAACCTGAGAGTCTTCTTGTTCTCCCATCATCCGAGCCATTGAGGATAGTGCTGCACGATTAATCATATCGCAATCGTAATCGCGATGTCAAGCCAATGCGATTTATATGACGCAAAATGCTGCGATTTTAAATTAAATAAATAAACTAGGGCTGTTAACGCAAGAGAGAATCCTTTTTATCCAGACATCAATGGCTGTATTAGTATCAGTGATTCATAAAAAAGCTGCCAATAAGCAAGTATTTAAAGTATACAACTTTATGTTGTCTCTCTACATTAATTTGGAGATTAGCTGTGAAATTATTACAATATAAAATATATAAAATAATATAAATCTATAAAAACGTAAGTGAAAATTCATATGAGAAGAAATAATCGACTCTATAACGCACTGCTTGGCAGGAGACATGATGCCCATATACACCGTTAGCAAAGGGGATTTCAGAAAATGATACACGGACTGAGTTTATACAAAGCATATTACATCCTGCTTAAATGTCCCTGTTTTTCTGGACAGAAATGTTCAAAATAACTTATTTTCATGAGCATACAAAATTAACGTTATTTTTTATTGTTCTATTTATTTTATACTATTGTACTACTGAGACAATAACAAGTTTGCAGTAATGCAAAGATGTCATTATTTAATTTTGTAAAAAATATTTTAACTTGAAAACACCGTGCATTTAGTTGTTGTTGATCGTTTGAGTTGAGAAATACACATTTCAGCATTATCACTAATCTGTGTGTGCATTTTCCTTGAGAACCAAGCAAGTTGACTCATGAAACCATTTGTTTATTATATTGCAATCGCAATATTGACCTCAAATTGATAGGAAGGTTTTTACTCTTTCCACATCCATTTCTTTAAGTGCATTTTTCTCAACTCATTTCTTGCTCCCACGAAGTTGCTTCCTTGATCGGACCTTATCGGTTGCACAGTGCCTCTCATGGCAATAAAACACCGCAAAGCATTGATGAAAGAATCCGCTGTCATATCGGTAAGCATCTCAATGTGTACAGCACGGGAAGTAAAGAGAAGACCATATCGTTTATGAACACTTCTGCCCTGCTTGAAAAGCAATGGGCCAAAGCAATCCATGCCAGTATATGTAAACGGAGGCGATGGAACCACTCTCTCTTTGGGAAGATCTCTGTCCTTCAATGGGTCGCCTGTGGTTTCTACAAATAATACAACTCCTAATACAGGGTGTCACAATTTTGTTGATCCCTGGTATTCAAAAGCCATTAGATCTTATCTCATTCACAGTAAATCCTTTCCCTTGGTGCGCAACTTTGTTGTGAAAGTGAGTGACAACCATTTTTGTAATCTGATGATTTCTTGGGATTATAATAGGATGTTTTACAGAGTCTGAAAAGGTTGAACGGCAAAGTCTACCTCCCACCCTGAGTAAACCGTCTTTATCCATGAAAGGGCCAAGAGAGTACAATGCACTGCGTGACGAGATACTTCTTCCACTCTTTATCCCAGTCAGATCATCCTTGTAGGAGCTATCTTGCAGACATTTGAGTATATGAAGTTCTGCCTTTTGTCGCTCAGACAGAGTACTGAGATGATTAGACTTGTCTTTGTTTGCTCTCCTTAAAAGACGAGCTACAGCTCTGATAGCATTTGACCAAGAAGAAAACTTTGAAAAAAGATCTATCAAGCTCAGATTTTTTGTGCAATCAATATTCAAAGTACAACATGTTTTCACCTCTGGATCTCCAAGCAGAAGTTCAGAACCATGCTCTTCCGGTACAGACATTTCTTTGTCCCATAAAAACTTAGAGCCAGTGAACCAGTTTGAAGTGAATAACTCCTTTGCTGGCAAACCTTTGAATGCTTGATCAGCAGGGTTTTCCTCCGTTGGAACATACTTCCACTGCTGGGGAGTTGTACTGAGGTGTATTCTTTCTACTTGATTAGCGACAAAAGTATGAAATCTGCGTGCCTCATTACTTATATATCCCAATACTACTTTGGAATTTGTCCAAAACGTCTCCTTGAAAACAGCATAGTCCAGTTCTCGCTTAAGCATAGTGCTCGCTTTGACAGAAACAACGGCAGCTGCTAATTCTAATCTGGGGATTGTTGTAACTTTAAGAGGTGCAACTCTTGATTTCGCCATCACCAGTGCACAGTGAATGTCTCCTTCCTCATTTTTGAGTGTCAAATATGAACATTGACCATATCCATGGACACTAGCATCAGAGAAGTGATGCAATTCAATTTGAATACCCTTTCCAAAACTAGATGGTGCATATGTTCGCGCTACATCTATTTCCTGCAGATGGTTTAAATCTTTTCTCCATCGCTCCCACATTAGATCAAGATCATTCCATAAAGCAGCGGTCGGGAACCTATGGCTCGCGAGCCATACCTGGCTCTTTGGCAAAAATCATGTGGCTCGCGAGGTCTCTCACCCTTTACCAACAAACGAGCGAAACAAAAAAATAAGACACATCAATACAGATCGGCTCTCTGCAAAAAAATCTGCCAGTTAAAATTCCCTTGTAGCACAGTCTACCGAAGTTAGTTAAACGTTTATGATAATAAGTATATTCATTACCGGCAAAAGAGCGTATTCAGTGCTGGTCGCGCTCGCGAGTGTTACGAGTCATCAGAGCAATCAACTTGTCTCTGTGATAACCTACAGCTCCTGCACTGGGATTCAAGCAGCTGCAGCTTGTTTAAGGTAGGCCTAATGGCGAAAAGCAGCAAAAAACTTAAAAGAAGGCTGCAAACTTTAATTTATTAACTTTTATTAATAACAAAATTTATTTTAAAAATGTAATTTATTAATAACAAAAATTGAAGGAATGAAAAAAAGAGCAGGATGTGCTTTATATTTAGGGTTGGGTATCGGTTGGGTTTTATCCGATACCAGTACCTACTCGGTATTTTTTAAACGGTTCCGGTGCTTAAACGGTGCCTGAAACGGTACTTAAGACAAACGAAACCGCTCACAATTTGTCAAAAAATAATACCCTTTTATTTACAGGGCCAAACTGGACACAATAGTAACTTAAATCTTTAAACAATATAAATATTAGTAACGTATGGTAACAATAAATAAACCAATATAAAATAAAAATTCACATTTACATAATATCAAATAAAACAATATTGTATCAAACAATGTAATAATACTGGAGATTAATAGAGATTACAATCAGGGTAATCTAATATCTAATATCGGCTACAGGTTCCCATGTTTTGTCGGCTTGAAGTTAGATGAGTTGATGAGTTATCTGGTCATTGTACTAGTTACGCAGTGCTTAGCTTGGCGAGTTTGGTATTTCGTTCCCACTGCGTCTTAGCTACGCAGCTTTGAGTAAACCTATGAAAGAGAACGTCTCTGGTTACTGGTTTAACCCATGTTCTCTGAATAGGGAACGAGACGCTGCGTTCGCTGCCAAACTCCTCGCGCTGCCGACAAGCTTCCTTTTTCGGCAGAGAAATCTGAGGAGCAGATGATGCGCGCGCTAATATAATATGACGACGTAAGAGCGTCAAGGCGGCGCCCGCGCCATCACTTTACACGTGAAATGCAGCCAAACCTTGGAGCGTTTTGTCTTCGGCATCTTCATTAATCCCCTCGCTATCAGCAGACGTTCCGGGAGTCTCCCGCATATTGATAACGGCTCCCTGATGCCCGCAAATTGGTTAAAATCTCCCGGAATCTAGAGCGAGCGAGCAAGAGCGCGCATGCGAGACAGAACAGACTGTGCTCCAAACCGTATAGTGCGCGCACGAGGGAGAGAGCGAGAGACTTTGCGTGTGTGCGCCTCATGACACAGAGACTCAGACACCGATATCAGGCACCGAAATTTTCGTTCTTATTCGGTCTGGTTACTACCGTTTACGTCGGAACCGGTTCCCTATTGGCACCGCGTTTCGGTACCCAACCCTATTTATATTGAAAAGAAATATTAAAAGCGCGATAAGTCGCGAAAGAGAACGGAATTACTGGCAGGATGCTGTGTGCGCGCGTCGAGCGCAACACGGAAAAGCATAGCCTTTGTCTTCGGTTGCGCACCTAAACGGCCAAATAAATACAGAAATACATAAAAATGGCAAGTCGAGTATTCACGTAAACACAGTAAATGTAAGTACTGTGTTTTCTCTCTCTCTCTCTCTCTCTCTCTCTCTCTCTCTCTCTCTCTCATGCAGACAGAGAGGATTTATGCTCATCAGTTGACAACTCAACCTCACAGTGAAAGCCCTTCACTAATATTGAAACTTTGCTAAATATTTGTTTGTTTTTAGCCTAATGCTGTTGAAATTTTATTGAAAAAAAGCACGTCTTTAATAATAATATTATATAATTATTTTACTGTGGCTCTTTTGGAAAAATGCATTAACCAAAAATGAAAAAACGGCTCTTTGGTCAAAAAAGGTTCCCGACCCCTGCCATAGAGGGTCATCCCATCCACTGCCACACATCCTGCAGTATTCCTTTTCCACTCAACAGCACTGGTGCAATAAGTCCCAGAGGATCATAAACAGAAGCAACAGTAGACAAGATGCCACGTCGAGTAACAGGTTGATCTTTCAACTGAACTTTGAATTTGTAACAGTCCGATTCTCTTTCCCATTGTATGCCAAGATTTCTTTCGAGGGGTAGCTCATCAAATGAAAGATCACAATTTTTCACGTCAGAGATTTTTTCCGAAGTGGGAATGCTGTTCAGCATTATTTTACTGTTTGACACAAATTTGTGGAGTCGTAAGCCACCTATAGCACAGAGCTTGCGTGTCTCATCTGCAACTTTAATAGCTTCTTCATCATTTTCTACACTGATCACTCCATCATCTACATAGAAATTTTCACAAATTTCACTTATCAAAAACTGTGAACCTAGTGGATACAACTCGCTGTTTTCAGTTGCAAGATGTTTTAAGCCATAATTAGCACACCCTGAAGAGGAAGTTGCACCAAAGAGATGAACTTTCATATGAAACTCACTTGCAGGCTGGCTTCGTTGACATGAAACTGATGATACATTTTCTCTACATCACATATAAATGCGATGGGGTATCTAACCCTAAAAAATTAGGATCCCAGACTGTTTATCAAATCTGGACCTTGAAGTAAGTATAAGGAGTAACCTTCATATCTTGCAGAGCAATCGAAGACCACGCGCAATTTGTCTGCCTTCTTCGGATGGACAACACCGTGGTGAGGCAAGTACCATATTTCTCCTTCCTTGCCGTCATTATGTACCTCCTCAGCATCTCCTTTCTGCAAGATCTCACTCATGAATTCATTGTAGCCAACAACTCATCCTTCGCCATCTTTCTTTTGAGATGGTTGAGTCTAACCATAACACATTGTTATGGCCAGCAGCCATATCACCCTGTAGCCCAAGACTGGTTGCCCACTGAAGCTAAGCAGGGCTGAGCCTGGTAAGTACCTGGATGGGAGACCTTCTGAGAAAACCAGGTTGCTGCTGGTAGAGGTGTTAGTGAGGCCAGCAGGGGGCGCTCACCCTGTGCTCTGTGTGGGTCCTAACGCCCCAGTATAGTGACGGGGACTCTATACTGTCACAGAGCACCGTCCTTCAGATGAGACGTTAAACCGAGGCCCTGACTCTCTGTGGTCATTAAAAAACCCAGGATGTCTTTCGAAAGAGTAGGGGTGTAACCCCGGTGTCCCGACCAAATTTGCCCAGTGGCCACTGTCCATCATGGCCTCCTAATCATCCCCAAATATATATATATGTGTGTGATCATTAAAAATCCCATGGCACTTCTCGTAAAGAGTAGGGGTGTGACCCCGGTGTCCTGGAAATCTTTGTCCTCTCTTCTTCGATGTCTTTAAAATCACTTTTCAAGAACACGAATGACATCACCAGGTATGATGGAGGGGAGTTCCTTAACCGCAATGTGATGACACAATCTACTGACTCCAGTAAAATCAGAGTATGGTGACGAACAACCTACTATACTCCATCCTAAATCTGTCCGAATGGCGTGGGGTTCATCATCTCCTCCTACTATTACTTCTCTGGGAGTCGTTGACCTTGAACAATTGTAGCCTATTAAAAGAGCAACATCACAGTCTTGCAATGGAGGTATCTTGTCCACAATGACTGTAAGATGATTCCAGTTTTTAGCGACTGCACAAGTAGGAATGTGGCTGCGATTAACTGGTATGCAGTCTTTGGTGTAGGTAGGTGGTAAATCAATATAACTGCCAGACTTGTATGCTCTCACTTGGAGTCCTGATACTCTCTCACTCTGCAGGATGGCATCTTTTCCAAGCATGATGGTAAGCTTCAATTTTACTGGAGATGTTGTTGCCTGTAGAGCATCACTCACTCCTTTATCAATAAACGTGGTATCACTTTGAGAATCCAAAAGCGCATACACCAGTTTCTCACAACTTGGATTTTGTTTTACAGACACCCAAACAGGTACAATCATTGAAGTATACATATTTCGCTCTTCTCCACTTACACTCAAGGCTACTGCATTCATTGTACCATCAGGATCACTTTGAGTCTGAACTGCAGAAGATAGAGTCTTTACCATTTTCACAAAGTTGTCATCGTTGGATGCTTCCTTTTGCAGGTATTACAAGTGAGACGATAACGACACTCCCTTGCACTGTGACCAGACTTCAAACAACCATAGCAAAGCCTTTTCTCTTGGATAAACTTCCGTCGCTCCTCCAATGGTTTGCTAAGAAAGTTGAAACAGTTGTCAAGTTGATGGTTATCTTTCTGGCAAAGCATACATGGAATTTTGTTCACTGGTTTGACAACCTTTCGACTCTCGATGTTCGTTTGAGTGGTGAAAACTCGAACTCGGTTTCTCGTGGTCTTTTTCAGCTTTGCCTTTTCAGTAGCAGGTTCTGCAACATGAAAAGCATGAAATGAGGTAACTGGGTTGCAAGCAATCTCTGCTTCAGCAGACACAAAAGCAGCAAATTCTTTAAAAGTGGGATACTTTGGTCAAATACAACTGACAGTTAGCATACAGTCTGGATTGGCGGTATGGTTCTGGTTCAAACACAACTGACAGCGAAAATCTGGATGCCTTTTTTAAAATGATTATTTATATGCAGTTACCAGAGTGTGCTAAGGCAACAAGCATGTTGCCAATACCTGAAGCTTAAGCAACAGCATGTTGCCAACAATACCGGAAAGCCTTAAAGAAGTATTTTACCCTTACCCAGATGACCTAAACGAGTAAGTTGCTAATACCTGCATGAGCAGGAGCAACAAGCATGTTGTCAATACCCGAAATGCTAAAGCAGTAAAAATGCATGATATGCCGTCAAGAATGAAGAAAGTGAAAATTGAGATATCAAAAATAATCAGCTGCTTGCTTATAGTTTGTTCCTTTTGAGTGATGAATGCTACTGCCACCTACTGGTGTTGAGTTATTCCTCTCATGTAGGAGCAGATGTGCATATTGCTGTAGTCTTGAGGTAAACCTTCATCCGTGCCAGTTGTCTTTGAATAATCTCCCTCAAAAAACATTGGAATGGTGTTCTTTCTTTGATGTGTCAGTTGACCACTTGGGCAAAAACATCCTTAACTGTTTGCCTGCAACAGACAGCTGCTGTGAGCTAGAGATGAAAGATGGAGATTTCTTCAATTATCCTCTTCATTTGGAAAAGACGTCACAATACTTGAGTAATATTGGTGGAAACTTCCGGTTCACGCAAAATTAAGCAACATGTGTGACATGTTGCAATAACAGCTGGATGGATTAAATGCAACAAGTGTGATTCTGATACTAAAATATATTTAGGCACGATAAGTAGATTGCATGGATTCCAAATCACTAGACAAGTTATATTTGTTGACGTCTTCACCGTCAATGACATCATATCCCTGTTATACTTGGTTGTGTGACTAGTATTAAAACTAGTTTTAGTTTTAGTTCTGATCGGGGAAGCATACACCCTGCAGTAAGAGTTTGGACTAGTAGCAACAAAACTGATACAACAAGCATGTTGTATAATCAAAGAACTAGTACTAAAACTAGTATAGTTTGGCAGGCTATACCAAATAGCCTTAAGAACAAGCATGTTTCAATAACAACAAGATAGCCTTTAGATCAAGCATATTTCCAATACACTATAGCTTTAAGAACGCCGTGTTTCCAAGAACTAGATAGACCAAGCGTGTCCGATCCCCGACAGGATCAACGCTGAACTGACTCAACTGAATAGTGACTGCTTACTGTCTTTTTAGAGCTGTGCCACAGCAGAAATGATTATGTTTGCACCATGATGCAGCGTGTGGGTGTGGTCACATTATGGATAATGAGCAGACCCTTGAGGATCCTTACCTCTTGTTGGTTTTATACGGATTACAAAAACAGAGAATATTTGTTTTTGATATGCATTACTAGACATTTCAAGATTTCTAAAGACATTTCTTTCTTTCACAGTGGTGCACTGTATTCCTCCCTAAAAGCCAAACCTTAACCCCTAGGGGTCGGCCATCACGCCTGCGTGACCACCTCGCTTTTTTTCTTATCAGAGCGAAAGAGACTCAAAATACTCTTTTGATTTTGAGTCATACAGATAAGTGTTGTACATTAGTCGAAACCGTTAAGTGTCTACTTTTATTTGTGTACATTCACAATAAAAACAGAATGCTCTGCTTTTCGCAAAATAAAGGAAACAAAAATTGCTAGACTGGGGAATGTTGTGAATGCATTGATCAATGTGTTTATGTTTCCGTTTACAGAGAGATGAAACTGGCCGAAACTCAAAGCTTGGACCAAAAACTGATCAACAGCTCAACAAATTCTACCATAGAATAGATCTGACAAAAAGGCATAAAGATAAAATGAAAACAGCAGACATTCTTAAAATTACTAAGTCTTCACTTCAGTCTCTAGAGCCACAGGAAGAGAATGAACTAGTAAACTCATTCCTACAAAAGTTGCTGAACATGGACTACAGAGCAAGATACACAGTCATAAAACACAGAAAGAAAGAAAGTGACCAAAAAACAGCTGTTACCAAGAAAGAAAGGGAGAAAAAGGGAGCAAACTATAACCCTGATATTCACCCAATGGATGTTCAGATGGCCGTGTTTCATTGTGCTGATGGTCTCCTGAAGCAGCTGATAGTGACTAAACTCTCTCAGTGTCAGTATTCACTGCCTCTGCTTGTTCCTGATCCATTCACACAACAGATTGAGTTTCCTCTCTGGACATTCAGACAAATCAACAAGAGCTGGAAGAAGAAGAACAGCAATAATGAAATTATCAGTCAAACTCATCCGGTCTACAAGGCTGAGACCCCAATGGTGGCTTTCTTCAGGTTTGGCTCTGTATCTTCATCTAAGTCTCAGCTGATAAACAGCCTCATCAATGAGAAGCACAACACGTTCTTCCACAGGAACTGCTCAGGCAGCAGCAGAACCAGATTACTGATGGACGGAGTGGTGGAGATCGCCTGGTACTGCCCTTCTGGGAAAAAGACTGATGCATTTGATGACTGTGTTGCTTTCTGTAATCTTCATGGTGATGCTGCAGCCAATGAGAAACAATATGAGATTCTGACCAGCATGGCTTCAGTAAACGTCCTCTTCTTACCTGATTTTGGACAGAAGAACCAGAACCAGGGTTTGGTGAGATCACTCTTCAAATCTCCTCAACCACTCATTTGTCTGCTCACTGACAGTGACTGTGATAAAACTGAACTGGGGAATGAAAAATTCATATTAGGTCTTTTAAACACAAATTTTTTGGATTTATCCAAGCAAATTGAAAATACTATCAGAGAAAGTTTGACTGAGCATAAAAAGACCTTCAAACTTGAAGATGTGGCCAAACACACAGGAATCAGAGTAGATGAGGAGGATCCAGAGTGCCGGAGAGGGAAAGAGGCAGCGGATCAGATCATGGGATTACTGGGAGGAAAGGATCCATCAACAGTGAAAGAAACAAACCTGCCCTGTCAGGGGAAACTGTGGCATGACTGGTGTAAAATCAACAAAGCGCTGCATCATCTAGAAGGAGAAAATCTAGAGGAAGATAAAAGTACCAAACTCAAGAACATGAGAGATATAAGAGAAAAGCAAATGGCACAGGGATTGAGTGAGTTTATGAGGACATTTATCGAAACAATGAAATCACAGAGAGACAATGAAAAAACCTATTTCCTCAGATGGATGATGAACCTGTTGGATGACTACACTTCAGAGAAGCTGTGTGATCTTCATAAGGAGTATGATGTGAAATGGCATGAAGTCTCAGCATTGAAAAATGTGTCTGATAGTCTAGATCAACTGCAGACTGAACAAAATAACCTAGAAAACATATCAGAGCAAATCAGTAGGACAGGTTTTGGCTTGGAGCACATCCTGAGAGAGTTTGGTCAGATCTATGAATCATGGTCATCTGTGACGAAGAACAAGAAAGACAATCTGCAGTTTGACTTCTGTTCTCTCCCGAGTCTTGCAGCAGAGATGATGACCTCTGGATTTCCAATGGAGCTGATGGATGGAGATGCTGCTCATATTCCTCTGACCTGGGTCACTGCTGTTCTAGATGAACTTGTTAAGAAACTGGGAAAGCAGACCAGAATCTTTGTACTGTCAATTTTAGGGATTCAGAGCTCTGGGAAATCCACCATGCTGAATGCCATGTTTGGACTGCAGTTTGCCGTCAGTGCTGGAAGATGCACTAAAGGAGCTTTCATGCAGCTGGTCAAAATATCAGAGGAGATGAAAACTGAGCTGATGTTTGACTATATTCTGGTTGTTGATACTGAAGGACTTCGTGCACCAGAACTGGCTGGAAGGTCAACAACACATCGTGACAATGAAATGGCCACATTTGTTGTTGGTCTTGGAAATATGACCCTGATAAATATCTTTGGAGAAAACCCATCTGAGATGCAGGACATCCTTCAGATTGTTGTTCAGGCCTTCATGAGGATGAAGAACGTCAGACTGAATCCCAGCTGCATATTTGTTCATCAGAATGTCTCAGATATCACAGCTGGAGAGAAAAACACAGAGGGAAGGAGACGACTGCAGGAGAAACTGGATGATATGACAAAAATCGCTGCTAAAGAGGAAATCTGTGATGCAGAAGGATTCAGTGATGTGATTGCGTTTGATGTACAGAAAGATGTGAAGTATTTTGCTCAGCTCTGGGAGGGCAGCCCACCCATGGCACCACCAAACCTGTAAGACCGAAGAAAACTGGTTGAAGGAATCAACCTCACCACAGATCTATAAGGCAAAGGACCTTGCTTGCACATTAACATTTGAACATCTCACACACACACACACACACACCGCACCCCCTTCACCTTATCTACATTTTCTCTCTCTCTCAGTCAGTAACACTAAAAAACGCACACAAGTATATATATGGTTTAATGTGAATAATGATTATTGTTTAGTATCATTTTGAAGGTCTCAGGGTGGCTGGTAATAATGTCTCATTCCCAAAGAAGTGAAACAAAAGGTAATAAGGTTTTTAAGAGTTTATGAATAACTGGCACACAAAGGAATGTGGTCTCTAGGCACTCCCAAAGGTGCAAATTCATGAATGCTAATTTCCACTGTTGTTAGCAGATGGTCAACTGCTACCCCCAGTAATTATGGTGGGGAAACCTAGTAAATTTCCACTAAACTCATGTTTTACATATCAAATAAGGTCTGGCTATTTAAAGGGATACTCCACCAGTTTTTCTTATTAAACTATGTTATTCCTTTAACTAAGACGAGTTGATACATACCTCTCTCGTCTCAGTGCGTGCACTATATCGCTCTGTATTGCCGCAAAACTATGTTAGCACTTAGCTTAGCCCATGCATTAAATATGGGCCAAGCAGAGAAGCGACCAAACACTTCCACGTTTTCCCTATGTAAACACAGTTACTCGAGTAGTGTAACTTGACCTGGGCTGGTGACACAAAATAAACCGTTGCGCTTTTCTAAGCGTTTAAAATTGATGACTATATTGTATGGCGGAATACCATAACAAGTGCTTTTGAGCACTTCGACTTGGCGCAATAATATCTTCACTCGTGAAAAGTCCTCTTACCGGCTCCCGCTTCTCCTCCCCTTCCCTCTGACATTTCCGTCAATACAACCAACGTGACATGCGCCGGTAGTAGTAGTTCGAGCGGAGTTGACGAATTAACAGGTTGTTGGAAGCTAGTTTGTGTACAATAATGGTTAAAGCGTGCATCGTAAAGGGTTGTGAAAATAAGGAGAATGTACATAGTGCTGTCATTTTTCACCGAATTCCAACACACCACATACAGCGGAGAGCTTGGTTAGCTGCTTTGAACAAGAATCCCAAAACACCATTGATGACTCTGAAGAAGTGGCGTGTTTGCTCCGAACATTTCACAAAGGAGGACTATACCTGCACAGGAACACGACTAAAGGATGAGGCTACACCAACAATATTCAGATCACTTACACAAGAAAGAGGATCATCACCCAACGCTGTAAGTGTACTTTTGCATGGTATTTAGTTGTCCTGGAAGTGTCAGTAACCTTAGCTGAATAACATATCTGTGCAATCAGTGCGCTTCTGAGACAGGAAATAAAAAGTTACTGTTTTATTTAGATAAGGACTGAGCTCAGAAAGAAACATGTAGTATAAGCCTTAAACCGTATAACTCCTTAGTATAACGGTATAGTGAGTGACAACATATCTGATTCTCTGTATCTTGAGACTGCAAGGATTCTTGGTCAAAGCAGCTAACCAAGCTCTCCGCTGTATGTGGTGTGTTGGAATTCGGTGAAAAATGACAGCACTATGTACATTCTCCTTATTTTCACAACCCTTTACGATGCACGCTTTAACCATTATTGTACACAAACTAGCTTCCAACAACCTGTTAATTCGTCAACTCCGCTCGAACTACTACTACCGGCGCATGTCACGTTGGTTGTATTGACGGAAATGTCAGAGGGAAGGGGAGGAGAAGCGGGAGCCGGTAAGAGGACTTTTCACGAGTGAAGATATTATTGCGCCAAGTCGAAGTGCTCAAAAGCACTTGTTATGGTATTCCGCCATACAATATAGTCATCAATTTTAAACGCTTAGAAAAGCGCAACGGTTTATTTTGTGTCACCAGCCCAGGTCAAGTTACACTACTCGAGTAACTGTGTTTACATAGGGAAAACGTGGAAGTGTTTGGTCGCTTCTCTGCTTGGCCCATATTTAATGCATGGGCTAAGCTAAGTGCTAACATAGTTTTGCGGCAATACAGAGCGATATAGTGCACGCACTGAGACGAGAGAGGTATGTATCAACTCGTCTTAGTTAAGGGAATAACATAGTTTAATAAGAAAAACTGGTGGAGTATCCCTTTAAGGGAAAATGCAACAAGAGCTCGGGGCTGCATTTTCTGTATCAGATCAGCCCATGATGCTGTGTCTTAAGGCTCAGCATTCATGTAGTTATGTTGGGTAAAGTTCTTTGTTCTAGAAACATTTGATGGTTTGCATTGATTATCGTTAATTTGATTATGGAATTGTAATGATACATTTACCTGACATAATAAATTGTTATATTTGATTATTCTAACAGACTTTGACTTTATTTTCATTAGAGTTAAAAGGAATAGTCAAACATTAACGTGTATTTAATGATGCACAGATATCATTGTTAAACCTTTTTCATTTTATGGAGTCAGATGAAACGAGTTAATACATAAGATAAAATGTATTGCATTTAATTGAAAATCACTTTGCCATGGGAAAGACGGAACACGCGTGAAACCTTCACCTGTAATCGAGTACCCCCATTGGATCGATTTAGCAGGCCTTACAAATTGGTGAGCCCCTGGACGTGATGTCGCAACAAATGAATTTCGCGAGCAACGTCTTTTCCAGCAAAGTATGGGGATTTTAAAATCAATACGAGGTTTGAACATCTTCTCTTTCTTCTGCCGCTGTGGTAAGTCAACTTTTTCTTCCCTTTTGAAAAGTGTTGAGAAAATGTTGTTTGCATTGTTACGGGTCAGAAAGCCCTTTGTTTAGTCCGAAACTGAAATACGTGAGGACGTGATAGCGGCAGCGCAGATGAAGAATGAAAACCCTTGTTAATAGATTAAAGATATCCTTGTTTGCCTAAGCAACACGAAACGAAACCTAAAATTGGAATAACATCTTCCAAATGATTTTCTGGTAGCCTAACGTTACTCGAGGAGCTGTAAAACAAACTCTAAAAGTTTTCAAACCAGCCACATGTTTGCCGCCATTGTTGTATTGTCTTTGTTGAAACAAACCACCACGTGAAGAGAATCAGCGAACAACAGAAAGAAAAATCTAAGTTTATAAACGATCGGAAAACACATGATTTTATAAATAAAAAGGCAGATCGATGCATTTTTTATAAAAAGCTAAATTTGGAAAAACAGGATAATATGATTTACAGGCTAAAATCGGATCTCAAGGCTAAGCTTAATGCTATTGTCCATGCTGCTTCCAAAACAAGGCTAAGCTAAATGCTATTGTCCATGCTGCTTCTAAAACAAGGCTAAGCTAAATGCTATTGCCCATGCTGCTTCCAAAACAAGGCTAAGCTAAATGCTAAAGGCATACCGCTTCCAAAACGACGCTAATGCTAAATGCTAGAGCCATGCTGCTTCCAAAACGAGGCTAATGCTAAATGCTAAAGCCATGCTGCATTCAAAAAACGCTTAACCCTTTGTGTGACCACATTGAATAATATTCTATAATAAACCTAAACTAATCTTGACAAACTCTATATTGCATTTGAAAGCTTCCACTTCCATCACACAGATGGGATTAAAAAGCAATAATGCAATAATTTGTATTTTCAAATTTGGAGTTGTGCTTCACACAATGTAACGCACCCATAGAACACACTGTATAGTTGTTTGTGCTACTATATGTGCACATAGGCTAAATGTAAGTTTATTCTTTAAACACAGGATTGCTTTACTGTAAGTGTTTTTCGGAACACTTAGGTAAAGGCTGTTGATGTTGTATTCTAGGCCATATGTATCCTGTGTGAACTGAATTAAACACGTGTGTGTGTCTATGTTGAATGCGGTTATAATGTGATTCACAATGCTCATTAATTACAGAAATACTCTGAATTGATAAGATTATTTTCCCAAGTAGATGATCGGATTTGTATATTTCCACATCTTTTGCGTCAGTTTAGCGATGGCTAACATCCGGTATCATTTTACGTGTACTTAAACGAGGAGGCGTTTAAGGGGACTTACAGATATGTCTTTGATTATGTACGTGTGGATACGGCAAATCCTAGATATTTAGTCAAATTACCTCTGATTTGATGACCGGACCTGGCGAGAGTGTGGCATGCGGACTTTAGAGAAGGACCGCAGAGTGATATAATTTCCTAATCTAAAAACGGGGAAAATAGAAGTAAAGAAATATCAAACGTTAAAATGACTTTACCTTCATATAGTCTGAATTTTTGTATCCTTGGTGGAAAACTCTCATAGCTGCGGGAAAACCACGCAAAGGAACATAGATGAGAATCAGAAACTGTGAATGCGTATCTTATTAATCCTGAAACAAAAACCCTTTTTATATTCAAAGCTTCAGGGAAAGAAATTTCCCCAAATATAAATTGGAACATGTATAAAGATCCTGTCCTGTTTACACTATGGGCCGAAAAGGTCGAGCCTACACTGCACAAACTCAGTAAAAAAGGTCTTAACATGGACGCTATTGACAATGAAATTCTCACTTGGTGGAAAACAGTGGGTAGTAAGCAGAAGAAATCAAAACATGGTGAAATAATTGAGGCTTTAAACTTCATAAGTTATAAACGGCTAGATAAGTCAACAACATTTCTATCTTCGCTTATGGATATTAAATGTGAAGAAGTGCATTCTAAAAATGCCGAGGCAAAAATGTCTGAGGCAAAGATTCAAGATCTTCAAACACAGCTAGATAAATTACTAGCTGAGCAGTTAGCCCTGACTGAAAAGTGTAAAAATCACAAATACATCATTGCAGATCTTAAAGCTAAACTAATTGTTAAAAAGTCAATTTCTCCCAGAACGCTCAACAGCGAGGGGACTAAAAATGTGCACGTCTTCCTAAATGAGTCAGCCTGCTCTAATCACCCTGAATCTTTTCAGACAGGTGAAGCATGTGATAAAGTTTTGAACAAAGTGCCTGTTTCAGCCTTTAAGGTGATACGGCACCCAAACGGCACAGAGTCAACCATTCGGCGTCCTCTAACGGTAACTGAATGTAGCTTGTTTAAAGCAGAGATCGGACCATTCCCTTTGAAAGGGCCATTCGAACCATGGTGGAGACGCATTGTTAGCCTAAAACATGCATTCCAACTTGAACCAAAAGATATTTGGCAAATTGTTATCAGCTCAATTCCAGATGTCCTGAACTATAAGATACCACAGGCTTTGATGACAGGCAACATTGTGCAGTCAATGCATCAAAACGAGCCTGAGAGTGAAATCTTTAATAGATTAAAACAATGTCTCCGCGATCTACGTGGTTGTAGTCCTGTTGGATGGGAATTGATTTTCAATCGGAAACAGAGTACTGGAGAATCGTTTGAGACATATGCAGAAAAAATGTTTGAACTGTTTGAGGAGTATTCTGGAATTGAAGGTGTTAACCACAACAATGTAACTTTCCTTGAATTACTACTTACAAATGCAGGGCCGCGTGTACAGCAATCGCTCATGTATGGTGCTTCTCCAGCAAAAAATACATTCGAAGGTATTGTTAGCTGGGCAACAAGAATTGAGTCACGAAAACAAATGCATGGTGAGGTAGCTGTGTTAGAATGTCATGAAAATCCTCCATTTGCAGGAGAATTCAGAAAGCCACACGGTGGCAAACTGAGCAGATTCTGTCATTCCTGTCACAAAACAGGCCATACAGAGGAAAAGTGCTGGTCGTTGGGCAGAGGCAGACCTCCACCCTACTTCAAAAAACGCAGACAACCACACTCTGATGACACAAACCAGCGCCCTGCAAGGAACCAAAGCTCAAATGCATCAAAACCCCTCACTGAGCTAACAACTTTGGTCACTCAAGGCCTTCAACTATTACAACATTTGCTAGTCGGGTAGCATCCCAATAGCAAATAGCTTAATAGTTTAACATCTAAATTTATTGAATCTGTCACATTTTTCCCTCAAATGTATTGACACGAGAACAAGCAGAGATTTTTTTTATATTGTAATCGCCAAGCAGGCATTAATTGGAGAAGTGTGACATTAATCCTTACAGTTCAATTTCGTTGACCTGCTACCCAGTGCCAAAAGGGCGGAGGTGTGTTTTAATTTTTTGCCTTTAAAAAACACTCCCAGAAGTGTGGCACAGTTAAGCAAATTTACAAGGAGGGTGTGAACTAAACATCAGACAGACCACAGCCTTTTGCAGGTAACTAGATACCTGCACTAACCAAACGTGTGAACGACACCATGAACTAATTCATGCCCACAGATCTGGCTGTAATGAAAGCAACTTGTAAAACCCGAAATCTGGGATCTCTAATGCTGTGACACAGCAGACTGTGAAGGCTCGACTGCAAGAGCAGCTTTAAGGTGTCGCACACTGCACTGAAGCAACAGCAATAATTCAGACCTGGTCAATGAAACTCGGTTTCATGTGACAACTGGAATTAAAATTGCAATGGACATGATAATGGAGCAAGCAGAAGAATTCCACATGTCTGAATTTGAAACTGTTGAAAACATCAGAATTAACTGTGGTTCTCTCTGCATTTGTTTCTGTCAGGTTTACTTCTGCAATTCCGCGGAGGATGGATGCCAGGACGGCCGGACCTCACGATTGTTAGAACATAACCTGAGACTCGGGAGATGGGTGAAAAGACAATTCAAGAGGCCATTTACATCTCACAATAGCACATCACTACATTAGCATGGCCTCCCAGTTTAGAACTGGAACTAAAATTTGCAACACAATTGTTATCCAGTAGATTCCACCCATCTCCTAGACATAAACACTGAACACACTCCTCCATCACTTACACCCTCACAGCATCATCACCTGGAATAGATCAAGTCCATCCAGACTGAACACTACACATCATAAGAAGAAAAAAAATGACATACAGTCCAAAAGTGTCACTTCACTAAAGATCCATTGTGCATCTTCACACTAACAGAACCGGATAGCTTCACACATAGGATGGGAAAGCTGATCCCATGACACAGCATACGCTATTCACAACACTCTGCCAACTAATGGGAAAATACTGGAATATACATATTAATGGCTACAGTCACAAATCAATGCAATGCATCAAAAAGCAGAGGCAGACCTGCTATTAAATTTCAAAATGTTTAAACTTTCTGATTGTTATTAGGGGGGTTGGAAAATCAGAGGGCCCCTGATTTCTCAACAAACCACTAATAACAGAAACATCCTAACTAAATAGATCGCTTCGTATGAGCGCTTCGATCAATTACAGAATTTACAATTCAACCCTGTCATTGACTGTGACTTAGCCAACAACACACACACACACACACACACACACACTCTCTCTCTCTCTTTCTCTCACACAAACTCTCACACTCACACACACACCCTCACACAAACACACAATCTCACACCTGTTGCAAGGAATGAACAATCTCCATTCTTGAATACATTTGATCCTGTTCCAAGTCACTTCTTAGATTTGCATAAGTGGCTTACATTGGAAGATTCCTGAACAAACAGTGATTCTTCATATTTTTTTTATTCTTGAATATTATTGTTATTACAAGACGTATTGATGCATACCATTTATCTGATTATTTGAGTTGCACTGACCTCTTGCTGCATTTCCTTTGAATAACTCAGACCAAAAAAAAAAAATATATATATATATATATATTTAAGAATTGGACATTTAATATGAGACATCGTTACCATTCAGGACCTTGAGAAACATATGAGACAGATGTACCATTCACACCTGCTGACAAGAACATGGTATTTTACATTGAACATGACATGATTTTGTTTTGTTGCATTATGCGTTTCTATGGATTTCTTCGCGAGTTCAAGTTCATATGTGTTCAATCGTGAAGCGGACATTTAAGATGCTTTTCAGGTGTCTCACACAAGGCAGTGTGAAGCCAAGGAGAGCCCCTTCACCCACTGAGGTCTGTCCAGACAACCGCACCGCTGAAGGTGACAGGATTGGTCAAGAAGGGACAGATTATCTCCCTGGGGAAGGTGCCAGGGAAACGGAAGTTTCTCCACGAAGGAATGACACGTCAACTGAACAAGTCGAAAGGTCTAGATTGATTCTATGAACTTTGCTCACATCACTGGATCACCGGAAGAAAGCCTGAACGCCTCATCCACCTGCTGGACTCAAGCTACATACACCTGGTGAGACCAGGTGTTCTGCAGGGGAACACAGCCCTCTGAGCTTCTACAGATGCTGACATTGCAAAGACAATTGTTGAGTTACATCTCAATCACGACAAACGTCTTACTGTGACCCCTTAAGTGTCTGAATGTGACCCACGGGGTCAAGGAGGGAAATCTGTAAGACCGAAGAAAACTGGTTGAAGGAATCAACCTCACCACAGATCTATAAGGCAAAGGACCTTGCTTGCACATTAACATTTGAACATCTCACACACACACACACACCGCACCCCCTTCACCTTATCTACATTTTCTCTCTCTCTCTGTCAGTAACACTAAAAAACGCACACAAGTATATATATGGTTTAATGTGAATAATGATTATTGTTTAGTATCATTTTGAAGGTCTCAGGGTGGCTGGTAATAATGTCTCATTCCCAAAGAAGTGAAACAAAAGGTAATAAGGTTTTTAAGAGTTTATGAATAACTGGCACACAAAGGAATGTGGTCTCTAGGCACTCCCAAAGGTGCAAATTCATGAATGCTAATTTCCACTGTTGTTAGCAGATGGTCAACTGCTACCCCCAGTAACTATGGTGGGGAAACCTAGTAAATTTCCACTAAACTCATGTTTTACATATCAAATAAGGTCTGGCTATTTAAGGGAAAATGCAACAAGAGCTCGGGGCTGCATTTTCTGTATCAGATCAGCCCATGATGCTGTGTCTTAAGGCTCAGCATTCATGTAGTTATGTTGGGTAAAGTTCTTTGTTCTAGAAACATTTGATGGTTTGCATTGATTATCTTTAATTTGATTATGGAATTGTAATGATACATTTACCTGACATAATAAATTGTTATATTTGATTATTCTAACAGACTTTGACTTTATTTTCATTAGAGTTAAAAGGAATAGTCAAACATTAACGTGTATTTAATGATGCACAGATATCATTGTTAAACCTTTTTCATTTTATGGAGTCAGATGAAACGAGTTAATACATAAGATAAAATGTATTGCATTTAATTGAAAATCACTTTGCCATGGGAAAGACGGAACACGCGTGAAACCTTCACCTGTAATCGAGTACCCCCATTGGATCGATTTAGCAGGCCTTACAAACCCAAACTACTGCGAGAACATTCAAGAACTGAAGCAAACTATTCTTACACATGCTTCAAAATCAGATGGCATAATGCTGACGCACCTAAGAGACCGTATTGGAGATCTCTGGGAGGCTTTGCTTAATGAACAATTTGTGTTTAGCTTCAAAAATTCCCTGGAAATCGTGACATACAAGAAACTAGAGACTGAATACAGCAAGTGGACCTGGAGCCTTCGGAGTGCCATGCTGGACATCGAAAACAAGCTTCACAACAAAATAGAAAATGAAGTAATTCATAACATTGAAGAATTTTATCTTGAAAGAGAACTGAATGCCAAAAGTGAAGAAGTGATAAAGGCCATGTCTACTTTCTTTGAGAAAGACAGAGACGCAGCTGTACTGAAAAAGTGGAAAGGTTTATTTGAGATAAAAATCAAACAGCTTCAAGAAAACATTGTGAGAGAAACTAAGAGGAAATTAAATGGGGTTCTTCAGCAGCGTCACCTGAAGAAAAAGATGGATGCTGAGAGGACACATCATGAAAACACACTCTTTGAAAAGAGCAAAGAACTTGCCTTAAAATTTAAAGATCAATCAAAAGATGAAAATGTCATGAAAACACAGTTTGATTCCTTTTGGAAACAACAGACAGCTGAGATCATCAGAGACACTCCTTTAGTCAAAGATATTGACATATTTAGAGATGTGAAAACACTTCTCAGTGAGTTCAATGAAAGTCTCCCTTTAGACCATGTGAAAGACAGCAGTGAGTGCAAAGAAATGATCTGTATGCCAAGCTATTCAGAATATGTACAGTTAAAGAAATCCAGCGGATTTACAGCACCTTTGAAAAATATGCTCAAAGGAGCTAAAGAGATAATTGGTCTTGTTTTATCTGAAGAGGATGAAGCCCAGATAAGATCCTTAATCACAGACATTGTTGAACACACAGATAAAATGATTCAGTCATTTAACATTGCAAAGTTGGGCTACAACAACAGCTGCATTCAACAACTCATAGATTACATAAAGGCAAGATTAATGCAGCATGACGATGAGCCAAAAATTAAATATGTGTTCAAGAAAGAATTTTTCATGGATCTTGTTCTATGCATGTGTCACAGAGCAAACAAGACATTCACTGATCAACATCAAATGTTCAGAGAAGCCAATGATCCTATTTTTTATTCTGAGAGGAAGAGAGAAGAGTATTACAGCATTTTACAGAAATACTGTCAAGGAGCATCATCAACTGCTATTTTTAGTGAATTTGTTTGTAATAAACTTAAAGAGCCCATTCAGCAGAATATCTACAAAAAAACTGCCAGAGATTTAGCAGATGAAATGAGGACAAACTGTGAATCACTAAATGGGAACCGATCAAACCTGGAGAAACACATCTTGAGAAGACTGGCAGAAAAACAGAATTTCAGATTATGCATGACCTACATTAACAATCCCAGAAAACACTTCAATAAATTCATCAAAGAGGAAGTCAGTCAATACATCACTGAAAGATTCGAAGATAGTGTTCGACCCAAAATGGAAAATAACATTAAACAGCTGCAGCAGAAGATCACAAACGCAGCACATCAATCCACCAAAAAGGCTTTAGAGATCAATGGAGAAGCTGATCTGTGGTTGTGTCATTTCACACAACAACTCTCTGATGAGCTGGTATTCTCTGTAAATGAACTCACTGGCGTGAATCTTGATGATGTTGATGTCAGCTTCCTAGAAGATGTGATAAGAGAAGAACTTCCTTCTATAATGTCTGACATATGCAGTAAATTCAGCACAGAAACGTTCCCAGTAAAGCTGGAACACACAGACAGACCAGATGAGCTTCTGATCAATCACTTCTGTCAGTGCTGTTGGGTTCAGTGTCCTTTCTGTGCAGCGATCTGCACAAACACAATAGAAGACCATCCTGGAGATCACAGTGTTCCTTTCCATCAGGGGCGGACTGGCCATCTGTGTGATCTGGAGAATCACAGAACGGCCGGTACTCCAGGACGGCCGGCGGGCCGGCCCACCGCCCGCCACACACGCAGTCACAGACATCCCAAGTCTCCGGGAGTCTCCCGCATATTGATAGCGGCTCCCTAATGCCCGCAAATTAGTTAAAATCTCCCGGAATCTAGAGCGAGCAAGCATGTGTAGCGCGCGCATGGCAGAGAGAGGGAGCGAGCTAGAGACCTTGCGTGTGTGTGCTAGTGTGCGCATGAAAGGACCCAACCAATCAATTGTCAGTGCGGGCGGGCTTTTATCTCTACTACTCCCGAACCGAATTAATCAGAAATTACTTTGCAAGTTACTTGCTAGGGATGATGTTAGGAAGTGATATTCAGCTTGCTACATTTTTAATGATTACAGTAGTTAAAACAGCTAAACTTCAACATTTTAATAGTAGTAGCTAATATTAAGGAATATGTTGTGCTTTTACTTTTAAAAAAGTTGGTAACATTACAACTAATGCTTACAAACTTTGAAGATTTTGAATACAGAAGTTACATTTGTAATGGTGTAGCCTATTTTCATTTAGATGTGGTATTATTATTTGTGCAGTAGCTAAGATTAATTACTCCATAAATTAATTAATATTATTAAGTAAGAAATTTATTTTAAGACAGCATGGAATAGATTGTGTAATATACTGTTAGCTATAATTTGGATAGTATAGTTTCATGAGCCACAATTAAAGTCTTGTGACACTCATGCCAGGCTGCAGGCGCTATTGTTGTTGTTGTCGAGTTTCCGCGCGCCGATTGCTTTGGGCCGGGCCTAGTCAAAGTCCAGGGCCGTTTTTTAGTCCCAGTCCGTCCCTGCTTTCCATCGTAATAATGGACTGAATGGGTGGCATTACAGAGGAACAAGAAACCTATCTATCAACATCTGCACATCAGCAGTAGCCAGTGACCGATCTTTCCATCCAAATAGCTCAGATGATTCAGTCCTCTGGAAGGAATACAGAAAAGGAGGTCCTAAATATTCTGCATGGAGTATCACCCCTGATCTCTCTGAGCTGCCGTACTGGAAGTGGTTTGTGTGTGAATTCCAGGAAGATCTGGAAAAGCACTATGGAAAAACCTATCAGGGACGTGGCAAGATTCCAGATGAATGGAGAAAATACTCTCGAGAGGAAGCTATTGAGAGTCTGGATAAATACATTTAATGGAACAATTAACAAGGACTCTGATACACAATACACAGCTGAAATGAGATTATGTCCCACACTTCAGTGAATGTTGCATATACTAAACTAAATATACCACACTGAAACTGAAAGTTCACATTAGATAATATTTTTTTAAAGAAAGATATAATCAAAATGTTCTGTTCAACACAGTAGTAACTGATCTTTACTTAAAGACAGCAGATGTTTGAAGAATATAACAAACATGTACATTTTTATTTCATTAATTTACTTTTACATTAGTTTGTCTCCTGTGGATGTATTGCAAGATGTTGTTCTGCTCTACAAATGCCATTTATTCAGAGACACTCAGCTATAAGAAAATGCATTTCACTATAATAACATGACCAAACGCATGCAAAGTTGAAAAGTATACATCATTGTTTGAATAAAAGTTACTCTCCGTTCTCAGTTAAGTAGAAAAGTACTGGCTGTGCATTACTCTAACATACTATACATTTCTCCTCCTCTCTGCTTCTCATCTAACGTCCTCTCCTGGTGATCCTTAAACATTCTTTGCCTGTTAGCTCATGATATTCTTTATACTAATGTATTCTTGGTGTTTAGCCTAGTATATATACCCAACTGAACAATAAACCTCTGAAGAAGCTTAAACATGGACACTGTCTTCTGTGTCTGTTTCTTCCTGAAACAGACTGAGAATATTTGGGGTGCTGAGAAATAACCTCACAATAGTCAAGAGCAGTTCATTTCGGTGGTTCATGGCAGATTACATTCAAATCAACCAGATTTAACATGAACTGAACCCCAGCCTACTTTCTCAAGCAGACTTGATGGTGAGCACTGGGTTTGGAAGAATGCATTCAAAACAAATGAACAGAAAAAGATTCATTTCTACTCCAAAAGGTACTGAAAGCCACTGTTGTAAAAACTACTTTTTGCCTAGTTTAAACTATAAATACTATTTTTTGGATAGCTTTAAGCAGGACAAAATATTGCTTTGTGTTCGATATAAGCAAATGATATATAAACAAATGCCATTTGCTTGGTTTGGGAGGTACCAGCAAGACTTACTATGTTTATATTGCAGGATATAAATAAATGGTTGAATGTAGAACAGGGATAGGCAACTTCGGTCCTGGAGGGCCACTGTCCTGCAGAGTCAAGCTTCAGCCCTGATAAAACTCACCTGGCTGTATCTATCTAGTAATCCTGAAAACATTGATTGCCTTGTTCAGGTGTGTTTAATTAGGGTTGTAGCTAAACTCTGCATGACAGTGGCCCTCCAGGACCGAAGTTGCCCATCCCTGATGTAGAATATAAAGAAATAAGTTAAAAAAAAAAAAAAAACTAGTTAAAATAACCTCCAATACTGCTGGTTTGAGCTGATATATTTAGCTTTATGCTTATTTATTTTATTTTTTTTTTGCATTGTATTTTTATTTTGTTTTACATTAACTGCTTATTATAAAAGAAGTGTTTGACTGACTGTTATAACTGCCTCCTTTGAGACATTCCTGAAGAACTTTATTCTATAGATTTGACTGTCTTTACTTAAATAACAAAAGGGTTAAAGTAATAAAAGGACACTGCAAAACAATTCATTTATTTGTAAAGTGCTTTTCACAATACACATAATTTCAAAGCCGCTTTACAGAACATACATGCGAATAAATTACAATTTAGAGTGATCTGTTATCAGAGGCGACTGTGTCCAAGTTATGTATTTCAGAAATACGGCGAAAACAATGAGCTTATTGAAGTAATGAATACATGTTGTTTACAAATGATTAATATATATAGAATTTTTTTTCAGGGGTGCATGTAGATTCAGAGTTTGCGTTGTAGGATTACAAATTTATTTAAATGTTCAATTTAGATTTCCAATACAATAGTATTTTATATTAAGAAGGTTTATAAATGATGAGACCAGGAAATTTCTGCAAACGGTAGGGGTTCCCAGCGGGATATTCCTGACTGTCCCTTCTCAGTACGAGAAGGCCATGCCTTTCCTGTTCTCGTGTCTCACCGGGTGAAGACAACATGCTGAGCAGGTTCCGAAACCTGTATACCTCATTTACATTTGCTTTGTTTCAGAGGGTCTCCACCTCCATGTAATCCCACCCCCTTGAAATGTATGTATACTGCCTTAGTTAGACTTGGCTAAGATTTTTGGACGAAGCAGACTACAGCGATGCAACAGCAATAAAGAATCCTGCTTGAAAAGATACTTCCGAGTCTCCTGGTCTTCGCTTCTGAGTTTCCTACACTTTAGAAGAAATAGTTCACAACAGATGGTGCCCTGTGACCCGGATGGAGCTGCTCACCTGAATCCAAATTGAAACAAGCTCAACAAAGATCTCAACAAAGAATGAACTTTTCTGACTGAGTTCCAGACGAATCTTTCCATACAACTAACAATTTGGTGAGTTTCACTCCATTGAGAGAACCGCTGAAGACCAGTACAAATTTGTTAGTCCTCTGCGCCATCAGGGAAGAGTTAACGGACAGCTGTAGAGTTTGGTTAACTAAGTTTATCCTCTAAAGTTTTCTGTTAGAGATGAAAGTTATTCTCTGTGCAGACAGGGAAGATTTTAGTATTCAAGTTAAAATATTGTTAATCTGTGTTAACAAGTGTAAGCCTCTGTTGATCAGAGAAGTTTTAGTGTTTGTTTGTGTGGTAACGAAGAAACTCACAAAATTGTTAGAAGGAAGGAATGCTAGGCTAGTTCCATCAACTGAGAAAGGTGGACTAGCTAGCCCTTTATGGACAGACAGTGAGTTTAAGTCATTGTTAGGAGAGCACATGGACTCCATAGTGACCGAGTCAGTCAGATTGAATTTGACAAAGAAATTTGGTATTCACCCAGAAAAAGTATGGACTATTGAAGATTGTAAAAAAGTGCTAGGAGCAAGTATTCGCAAGAACAATGAGAAAGCCATTATCTGTTGTCACAGAGAATTTAGCTTATCCATTGCACAAGAACAAGCTCAGTGTATTGTTAAGTTAAAAGAACAGAACAAACAATTGCAGACTCAAGTGTCCTGTTTCAAGACAAAGGTGGGCCATAACAAAGCCTTGTCCAAATGTGACTCAGAAAACCAACAGTCAGATGAAAGCTATCCTGATTTACAGTCTTTTGATAGAATAGAGGACAATGTCAGTGCTGTATTGATGAAAGATGTAAATGCAGTTGAAGTGTGTGGAGCAAGACAAAAGGCTCAGAGTAGGGAAAAGGGGTTGATCCAGTTCTATGAGCAACCCCCATACTGCAGCTACAAGCAGTCAAATTATCTTTAGGTCCTAAAGATATAGAGAGAATTGCTGAAAGTTTGCCATCAGTGCAAAGAAATTTTTCTCAGTTTAGGAGAGAATTGTCCAAAAAAGATGCGGCTTTACGATATGTCTCTAGCTGAAGTCACCCAGCTAATATCACAGATCTTGACTGGGTCAGAATTCAATGATTTTGAAAATGCTGTAAACAATTCTGAGTTTCAAAATGCCGGAAAAGATGACTTGAGAGAGGGAGTTCTGAGAGTGTTAAAGAACATTGTTGGACCGAAAGTGGACTGGTCAAATATCACTAGTTTGGTACAGAAGAAGGGTGAAAATGTATGTGAGTACACAGAAAGATTTTGCCAGACCGCTGCAGCTTACAGCGGAATTGCTGACACTTCAGAGAAGGTGCTAAATGATAATGGTCCACTAGTTCGCACATGGCTTGATGGCCTTTTGTCAGAGCATAGAAAAGCATTGCCTTTCTTAGATGTCACATGGTCAACCCTGCAAAGTAACCTAGTCAGGTTAGCTACATGGGAAAGAGACTCTGATGTTAAGGCAAGCGTAAACATTGCAGCAGCATCCTTTACGGTCAACACAGAGAACCAACAGAAACGTAAATGTCCTAAGAGAGAGGGCAGTTGTTATTACTGTGCTAAGCATGGACACTGGAGAAAAGAGTGTAGGAAAAGCAAAAAGAACTTTAGAGAAGTTAACAATGTTGCTCAGCTCCTACTCAATCTGCTTGCTAATCTAGCAGTATGAGTTTAACTCATAACTAATCTGCGTTTCTTTGGCCAATCAGTACCATAGCCCCCCCCCCCCCCCATACATACAGGTAGTAGTCCTTCTGACTGCCCTCTTGCTCGCTGGTGACGGAAGTGCGTCATACTTCCGGGTCACTCACTCTGTGTTTTGCTGCTGCGCGTCTACAGATCTCCGGTTGGCGGGCCAGTCCTTCACTCTGTTGTTCAATGCATTTAAAAGCGGATGATACTGAAAGCTGCCTGTACTGTTTGTACCCGTTGAGCTGCCTCCTCCTGGGTGATACAAAACGCTGCTTGATCGGAACTGGGCTGATTCATCTGGAGATTCACTAGCTGCTGTTTTGCCTGGATTGCTGTTCGTTAAACGTGCATTTTGAACATCGTATCAGGAATTTTAACCTTATCTGCTTTCTGCACGCCCGTCCTGGAGTGTTGCTTGCCTAACGTGCATATTTTGAACATTGTGTCATCAACTTTATTTGATCGCCGCATGCCCGCCTTGGACAGCTGTAATTGTGTACGTTTTTGAACATTAAACCAATAGCTCTACTTGATCGCTGCACTGTGCTGCACTCATCTAACGTGCAAGTTTTGAACATTTTTACAAGGAACGTTACTGATTGCTGTCCACCCGTTCTGCCTTCACGGCCACTGGGCAATCACGGCCATACGTTTGAATGTGCGAGCCTCCAGTTTGACGCGGGCTAGTATTTTAACTGTTTGAATGCAGCTGAATGGGTTGGCTCTTGAGTTATAATTTGGGTTAAGTGTTTATGTCTTTCTATTATTTTGTTTTTTTTATTTAGTTAATTTGCATTTATAGTTTGTTTCTTTATCAGTGATTTTAGTTTATCTCGTAAGATAAACTAATCCAGTTAATACATTTATATATCTTTTGTCTTATTCTGTCTTATTACTGAATGTGTTTTCATTGGCCAAGGTTTCATTGTACTTTAATCCATGTTTATTTTGTTTTTCTTTGTTTATTGAAAAGTGTCTAAGAATTTATATCTTATTTTTCTAGTGTACTGCCTTCTGGAACCATTGCTGGTTCTGGCAGTTTGGTTATTTTGTGATTAAGATTATTTCAATTTGTTCTCTTCATTTAAGTATTACATTGATCTTTTTCTTTTTGTGGAGTGAATCCCCTTTGATCGTGTGTGTTTGTGTCCGCTTTTAGTTGCTGAGAGCCGAAAGTGGTGGTGTTTCTGTCCGGGTGGTGGTATCCCCTTCCCGTGTGCTGTGTTGTCTACCCCGTTTTCTTTGTTCACTGTCGTGTTTTTCAGTGTTTGTGTGTTCACGTGGCGACCTTTCCTGGGATTCCTTCGTGCCTTTGTGACTCCTCCCTCCTCCATTAGTAAGCCTCAGCAGCAAGTACGAATGTGTTTTGAATTGTGTTTTAATGATTGAATAAAATGTATCTCTTCTAAAAATTGAACCTCGTCTCTTGCTGAATTGTTTGCTTACCTGTGTGTCCTTAAGTGAATCAATAGTATTGCAATTAGGAAATAAAGAAAATCATTCTCTGGGTGGAATTCCCAGGGTGGCGTAGTCGGTGTTTTTGGGGCAGGTTCCACCTAGACTATAACCTCCTTAGTACTGTTTGCTCTCTGTAACGCCACAAGTGCTTAATTTTCCCCAGTAACTTACAACAGAGATAAAAGACTTATTTTTGTTTAATAGAACAAAAGGAAAGTGACTGTCTCAGATTTCCTTTGGGGGACACTGGTTAAGTAGACTCACAGCCTTAAATGTTGTCTACAGCACAGGCCCTTCATTAGTAATGAGTTAGGTCAGGCTGTAAACTTAAAATGCCCTCATGTAGTGACCGCAATAATGAATCAAGCAAAAGTCCCTTTTGTCACCTCCTCCCTTTGGGGAAATTGGTTAACTACCCTCACAGTACCCGCACCCATTCTCATGTATGATGTCTACACTGACTGAAGTTGTGTTAGAGGATGAAGGAGAAATGACACACGATTGTGTTACCCAGATCAAGGTACACACGTCACCGGACAGGTAGTCAAGGAAGTGTCTAGAATATTGCAAGCCATTAGAGCCTAAATAGCACGGACCACATCAAGTGATGTAAATTAAAGTAGCGGCAGTATTGTGTCAGGGAAGATAAACCTGGACTCATTGTGTCACACTGTAAAAGTTGTTCCCCCTCCCACAGGGAAATGACAGGACACGGAACAGTGAGGAGCCCAGGGAAGAACCAATTGCAACAGGCGTCGGGGGCCAAACCCTTGCGGCGAAGACTCCCTCATAGGCCTTCCCCATCCACTATTCCACCCTTACCTCACTGGTTCTATTTAGGTGTCAAACGAATTAAGAAATAGGGAAAGAAGGAACAACGATAGCAGACTCGGAAATAAGTTACAACCCTAGTTTTTGAACAAATACTGCTCTACTGTCTAGCAGACTCGGAAAAGTTTACAACCCTAGGGTTTGAACAAATACTGCTCTCCTGTCTTTTGTTTTCTTTCTTCCTCTATGCAGGTACCACTTGATGGCTGTCCCGAGACCCATACGCACCGACCTCCTCACCTGCGTATGAAGACACCACTTCCAGAAAACAACTAGACCCACTTCCGAGACAACTATCACAAAAGAAACAGAAAAGAAAAGAAAAAAATACACAACGCAGAGACAAAAATACGGAGCCTTCAATCATCCATCAACAGGACCCTAATTGCATGTTTGTTTTCTGTGTCAGCATGCAATTATAGAAAAGCAAACTCTGAGCATGAGTTTAGGTGCCTGTAACGATCACAAAGTTACAAGAGAACTTTTAAGTGTCTAAATTTGTATTTTGTGAGAGTTATTTCGAACTCTCAAAGGGGGAAATGTAGGATTACAAATTTATTTAAACGTTCAATTTAGATTTCCAATACAATGGTATTTTATATTGAGAAAGTTTATGAATGATGAGACCAGGAAATCTCTGCAAACGGTAGGGGTTCCCAGCGGGATATTCCTGACTGTCCCTGTCCCTTTCCTGTTCTCGTGTCTCACCGGGGGAAGACAACATGCTGAGCAGGTTCCAAAACCTGATCATTTGGATTCTTCACAGGAGTTATGATCATCTGAAGTCTTCACAGGAGTTATGACCATCTGAAGTCTTCACAGGAGTTATGATCATCTGAAGTCTTCACAGGAGTTATGACCATCTGAAGTCTTCACAGGAGTTATGACCATCTGAAGTCTTCACAGGAGTTATGATCATCTGAAGTCTTCACAGGAGTTATGATCATCTGAAGTCTTCACAGGAGTTATGACCATCTGAAGTCTTCACAGGAGTTATGATCATCTGAAGTCTTCACAGGAGTTATGATCATCTGAAGTCTTCACAGGAGTTATGACCATCTGAAGTCTTCACAGGAGTTATGATCATCTGAAGTCTTCACAGGAGTTATGATCATCTGAAGTCTTCACAGGAGTTATGATCATCTGAAGTCTTCGCTGGAGTTATGACCATCTGAAGTCTTCACAGGAGTTATGATCATCTGAAGTCTTCACAGGAGTTATGATCATCTGACGTCTTCGCAGGTGTTATGATCATCTGAAGTCTTCACAGGAGTTATGATCATCTGAAGTCTTCACAGGAGTTATGATCATCTGAAGTCTTCACAGGAGTTATGATCATCTGAAGTCTTCACAGGAGTTATGATCATCTGAAGTCTTCACAGGAGTTATGATCATCTGAAGTCTTCACAGGAGTTATGACCATCTGAAGTCTTCACAGGAGTTATGATCATCTGAAGTCTTCACAGGAGTTATGATCATCTGAAGTCTTCACAGGAGTTATGACCATCTGAAGTCTTCACAGGAGTTATGATCATCTGAAGTCTTCACAGGAGTTATGATCATCTGAAGTCTTCACAGGAGTTATGATCATCTGAAGTCTTCACAGGAGTTATGACCATCTGAAGTCTTCACAGGAGTTATGATCATCTGAAGTCTTCACAGGAGTTATGATCATCTGAAGTCTTCACAGGAGTTATGATCATCTGAAGTCTTCACAGGAGTTATGATCATCTGAAGTCTTCACAGGAGTTATGATCATCTGAAGTCTTCGCTGGAGTTATGACCATCTGAAGTCTTCACAGGAGTTATGATCATCTGAAGTCTTCACAGGAGTTATGATCATCTGACGTCTTCGCAGGTGTTATGATCATCTGAAGTCTTCACAGGAGTTATGATCATCTGAAGTCTTCACAGGAGTTATGATCATCTGAAGTCTTCACAGGAGTTATGACCATCTGAAGTCTTCACAGGAGTTATGATCATCTGAAGTCTTCACAGGAGTTATGATCATCTGAAGTCTTCACAGGAGTTATGATCATCTGAAGTCTTCGCTGGAGTTATGACCATCTGAAGTCTTCACAGGAGTTATGATCATCTGAAGTCTTCGCAGGAGTTATGATCATCTGACGTCTTCGCAGGTGTTATGATCATCTGAAGTCTTCACAGGAGTTATGATCATCTGAAGTCTTCACAGGAGTTATGATCATCTGAAGTCTTCACAGGAGTTATGATCATCTGAAGTCTTCACAGGAGTTATGATCATCTGAAGTCTTCACAGGAGTTATGATCATCTGAAGTCTTCACAGGAGTTATGATCATCTGAAGTCTTCGCAGGTGTTATGATCATCTGAAGTCTTCACAGGAGTTATGATCATCTGAAGTCTTCACAGGAGTTATGACCATCTGAAGTCTTCACAGGAGTTATGACCATCTGAAGTCTTCACAGGAGTTATGATCATCTGAAGTCTTCGCAGGAGTTATGATCATCTGAAGTCTTCGCAGGTCTTATGATCATCTGAAGTCTTCGCAGGAGTTATGATCATCTGAAGTCTTAGTCTTCGCAGGAGTTATGATCATCTGAAGTCTTCACAGGAGTTATGATCATCTGAAGTCTTCACAGGAGTTATGATAATCTGAAGTCTTCGCAGGAGTTATGATCATCTGAAGTCTTCACAGGAGTTATGATCATCTGAAGTCTTCACAGGAGTTATGATCATCTGAAGTCTTCGCAGGAGTTATGATCATCTGAAGTCTTAGTCTTCGCAGGAGTTATGATCATCTGAAGTCTTCACAGGAGTTATGATCATCTGAAGTCTTCACAGGAGTTATGATAATCTGAAGTCTTCGCAGGAGTTATGATCATCTGAAGTCTTCACAGGAGTTATGATCATCTGAAGTCTTCACAGGAGTTATGATCATCTGACGTCTTCGCAGGTGTTATGATCATCTGAAGTCTTCACAGGAGTTATGATCATCTGAAGTCTTCGCAGGAGTTATGATCATCTGAAGTCTTCGCAGGAGTTATGATCATCTGAAGTCTTCGCAGGTCTTATGATCATCTGAAGTCTTCGCAGGAGTTATGATCATCTGAAGTCTTCACAGGAGTTATGATCATCTGAAGTCTTCACAGGAGTTATGATCATCTGAAGTCTTCGCAGGAGTTATGATCATCTGAAGTCTTCGCAGGTGTTATGATCATCTGAAGTCTTCACAGGAGTTATGATCATCTGAAGTCTTCACAGGAGTTATGATCATCTGAAGTCTTCACAGGAGTTATGATCATCTGAAGTCTTCACAGGAGTTATGATCATCTGAAGTCTTCACAGGAGTTATGATCATCTGAAGTCTTCACAGGAGTTATGATCATCTGAAGTCTTCACAGGAGTTATGATCATCTGTAGTCTTCACAGGAGTTATGATCATCTGAAGTCTTCGCAGGAGTTATGATCATCTGAAGTCTTCACAGGAGTTATGATCATCTGAAGTCTTCGCAGGTGTTATGATCATCTGAAGTCTTCACAGGAGTTATGATCATCTGAAGTCTTCGCAGGTGTTATGATCATCTGAAGTCTTCACAGGAGTTATGATCATCTGAAGTCTTCACAGGAGTTATGATCATCTGAAGTCTTCGCAGGAGTTATGATCATCTGAAGTCTTCGCAGGTGTTATGATCATCTGAAGTCTTCACAGGAGTTATGATCATCTGAAGTCTTCACAGGAGTTATGATCATCTGAAGTCTTCACAGGAGTTATGATCATCTGAAGTCTTCACAGGAGTTATGATCATCTGAAGTCTTCGCAGGAGTTATGATCATCTGAAGTCTTCACAGGAGTTATGATCATCTGAAGTCTTCGCAGGAGTTATGATCATCTGAAGTCTTCACAGGAGTTATGACCATCTGAAGTCTTCACAGGAGTTATGATCATCTGAAGTCTTCACAGGAGTTATGATCATCTGAAGTCTTCACAGGAGTTATGACCATCTGAAGTCTTCACAGGAGTTATGATCATCTGTAGTCTTCACAGGAGTTATGATCATCTGAAGTCTTCACAGGAGTTATGATCATCTGTAGTCTTCACAGGAGTTATGATCATCTGTAGTCTTCACAGGAGTTATGATCATCTGAAGTCTTCATAAGAGGCTGGATCTAAACTGGAGCTGATGTGGGCATCCTGTGGTAGAAACAGTAAACACGTGGAAAATAATCAGTGTATATGCTGTTATGATCGGGATTATGATCAATGATCAATGATCAATTATGATCAATTATTGTCGGGATGAACTTTAATCGACACTGTTCGATGTCACTCACCCAAAATTTCGCCTTGTATCTGGATCAGACTTGTTGCCACAACTAAGTGGCTATTCTGCTCGCTTCCCTCAAATCTATCCTGCAGAGATTTCAGCAAGCGGGTTTTCATCTGCTTGATTCCATGATCATCTGTTTCGTTGTGGACATAGCGCTTCAACATCATCACATTATCACAGCTTGTTACGTCAACAAATTCCTGACCATTTCAAAGTTTGGGGTAAAACTTTTAAAATATAAATGACACCTTTCCGGCAATTTATTTTATTTATCAGTTTAACACAGTCAACAAAAAGATTTAAAAGATCATTCTTAAAAAAAAAATTAAAAAAAAACCTGGGACAAAAAGAACAAAAGCATTAAAACCTTTAAAAATAACATTAGTTTCAGAAGTCTGATGTCATTGTGACCACAAGCGGTCCAACGGTTCAGATTTAAAAAATCTGGCTGGAATCGGACGACCTCTTTTTCTTTAGGTTTTCTGAAATCTGAAAAAGAAAGAATAATGTTTCTTAAGAGCAAGTCTATTCAGGTGTCAAACATACAGTCACATATACTGTAAGAATGTTAATATGCTAAACGCATGATTCACTTTCCTTAATTGCTCAACACAAAATAATCCAACTATGATTACAGGCTATTGTTAAATTTTGTTTATTTAATCTATTTTTCTAAAATATATTAATGCTTCAATATCAAATGAAAGCACTATGGCAGGGGTGTCCAATTTTTCCAGCCGAGTTTATCTCGAACAGGGGTTCACAAAACACGTGATTTCCATGATTAAGTAGCGTGCACGCACACACACACACGCACACACACGCACACACACACACACGCGCACACACACACACACACACACACACACACACACACACACACATACACACACACACAAAACAAACTATAGGCCTACTTTTGTCTATTTATTAAATTATTTATTTTATTTTTAAATGCACATCTAGTTCTCTATAACATTGCAGCACAAGCAGGAAGCTGTAGGTGAGTGAAATATTGCACACAAATGTAAATAGAAATAGAAATAGAAATGTGACCCTCTTTTAGTTAAATTATGTTGCGGGCTAATCAGCCACACTGTCCACACTTTATTTGCAAGATATTTAGTCCACAATCACAAGATGGCAGTGTTTAACCATTATACACTCAAAAACAGTCACATTTAGAAGTGTTTTCACCTGATCATGATATATAACATACACATCAAGCTGTGACACAACAAATTTAAAGCACATTATATTAAGTATAAAATGCTTAAAATGTTCATTCACTTTCTTAAAATGTCTTTAATATACAATATATACAAAACAATAAATAAAACCAAATAAAATTCTAGTTGCTGTGATCATTGAATTGAAAATTACATCGTTATTTCAGAATTTTTAAAAATCTGGTTTTGTTTTTATTGTTTGTTGAATATCTCTGGTTGAGTAAACGGTACAATTACCCATGGGTTAAAAACAGTCAGATTCATTATCGGGCCATATTTCCTGAATATTTCTATATTATATTATAATAATATTTCCTGAAGGCAACAGTGTTAATTTACCAATGTGTTAAAAGTTTTAAGAGGAAAGCAAAAAGAAAAGATCTGATATTGCCTATTCTCTTGATATAATAATTTTTATTGTTAAAATGGCCATTTAAGATTTGATTAATTTTAACAATTTTATCAATCATTTATAATGGTCTCAGTATAAAAAAATAAAATAAAATAAAAAGACTAAAAAAGTCTAAATAATTTCTCATCCCCACATTGAGGCCTTTGACTACAAACTGTATTATTTCCAGAATCAGCAACTAGAAAAATCTTTTCTCAAGTTAATATTAATATTATTGGAAGCATATCGGTGGTGTGATGTGTGGTGTGATGCGTGTGGGTTGGTTAGGAGGAGGAGGAGAAGCAAGTGCATATATATAAAAATATACATAGATGGCTCATTAACAGCTGCTGTGCGGAAGCCGTCCGCCATATTGGGACGGTCAAAGCCGTGAGTACTAAGTTGCAACCTTGACCTCTAGCTATGAATCTATATCTGCAGACTGCAATAGACTTCAGAAGATGAATTTCGTTGTATTTCGTTTATCATTAATGTTAGAAAATTCTGCATGTGCTAAAAATAGTGGTTAAAGCTCTTATGATAATCAGAGAAACTGGCAATTTAAATCTCAGTAGTTGTGGCATGTTATAAAAGTCAGTGTTTTTACTGTGAGTAAAGCTGAAGACTGCGTCTATAATGTTGTCGACCGTTCAAAGATAGCTAACGCGTTCACGCGTCTAGAACATTCGAATGAGGATTCTACTTATCTACATCTATAGTTTAAAGTTCCAGTGAATTTACACTATTTGACAACTCTGATTTGAGCAAGTCGCGTGCATGGGTGATAGATAAGGTTCTACCAAAGTCAAGTCATAGGACATTATCAAGTTGTCTTCCAAGATGATAGTGTTTGTTATAGTAACGTGTTGGATTGGTAAGTCATGTGCCGGTTTGACTGTTACTCTCACAGGTTCATTTATAGGCTACCAGGTGCTGCTGTGTATTATTTACGGTGAAAATACTTTTTAGGCATTGTTGCTGCTGCTGTTGATGACGATAAAGATGAGATCGAGGTTTCTGAAGGAGAAAACCTCACCATCTCAATTCACATCAAGAAATCGGACGAAGACCCTCAGGTTTTGGTAACCCGTCTCAAAGGCTCCTTGCAGGAACCGATAGCACAGTTATTCTGCCATAATGGAGACTGTAAACGCGAAGCCTGGGAATCCGGAGTTTCTCTGATATATGATGGAGGGAATGTGACGCTTATCCTGATGAACGTCAGTTACAATCAAACTGGGCTTTACAGTGTCCGAAAACTGAGCGATACACAGCCGGAAAACAAGATTTACAACGTTACAGTGTGTCGTAAGTAGTACTAGCATGTAGCACTGTCTTTAATTTTTTGAAGTTTAACCCAGAGTCTCATGTAATGCGTTGTAGTTGCATCATCATAATGTCGCAGGACAGCAAGAGAACAGCAGCATTAATGTATCTTATTGTGAGAAAGAATGGTTTATTTTGAGGCATTTTAATGTAGGCCTATGCGGGCGTCTAAAAACTTTGGGAACGCATGAAATTGCCATTTAAATATATATATTAAATAATTTAATTGTATACATATTTTATACATATTAAGAAAAGTTCCTGTTTTGTCTACTGTAAGCTGAGACATTTTCCACTGTATGCTATCAAAATGAATTTAGATATTTGTACACATTAAGCCGTAGAAGCAGAATTTTGGGCTTCACACGATGAATGAATTAACTCAAGTAACTTCTGAATGGGATTGACGTGACGTAGGCGTAACATTCTCGTAACATTGCGTCATGTCACATGATGTAGCGGATGTGACAGCACTGACTGAGCCGAAGCTAATGTTGTTCTGGAATGCTGTACTTTGTGCGAAACTTATACAGCAACATTAAAAATATATATTTAATCGTAATTATGTAGCTAGGCTACTACAAAAGGAAAGATCGTCAAAACAAACTTTAAAGGGTTAGTTCACCCAAAAATGAAAATTAAGTCATTAATTACTCACCCCCATGCTGTACCAACCCCGTAAGACCTTCGTCCGTCTTCGGAACACAAATGAAGATATTTATGATTACATCTGAGAGGTTTATGACTGCTACATAGGCTCCCTAAGGGAATGAATCCTGACGGCCCAGAAAGTCATTAAAGAAAATGTTTAAATATTCCATGTCGCAACAGTGGCTCAATTATAAGTTTATCAAGCGACGAGAATACTTTGTGCGAAAAAACAAACAAAAATAACGACTTTATTCGACTATTCCTTTTCTTCCTTGTAGGCCTGAAACGAGACTTCAAGAGATTTCCACGACGCACGCGCGAGAACTGAACTGAAGTAGTTGAAGGAGATCGCAATTCTCGCGCGTGCGCGTCGTGGAAATCTCTTGAAGTCTCGTTTCAGGCCTACAAGGAAGAAAAGGAATAGTCGAATAAAGTCGTTATTTTTGTTTGTTTTTTCGCACAAAGTATTCTCGTCGCTTGATAAACTTATAGTTGAGCCACTGTTGCGACATGGAATATTTAAACATTTTCTTTAATGACTTTCTGGGCCGTCCGGTGTCATTCCCTTAGGGAGCCTATGTAGCAGTCATGAACCTCTCAGATTTAATCATAAATATCTTCATTTGTGTTCCGAAGACGAACGAAGGCCTTACGGGGTTGGTACAGCATGGGGGTGAGTAATTAATGACTTAATTTTCATTTTTGGGTGAACTAACCCTTTAATGACAAACCAAGTGAGTGATCAAACATCTTTAACTTTTCAAGTCTCAAAATAAACAAACTCAATTTGGATGATTTAAAACAGGGGTTCAATTGTTTAGATGACACTGGACCAAATATGACTATCCTCATGTGAAGGACCACAATCCTAAACTTTAAAAGGCAACTATATATTTTTGTACATAAAAACACAAATCATAATATAAAAAATCAATAGGCCTACTTTTATCACAAAATGTGTTTAAATATTTATTTATTTAATATTTTGTTTCTATTACATTATATTTTTCATACTCACTATAGTAGCCTACTATTCCGTTGGATCATGTGAAATGTATTTATTTATTTAAATATTTTTTATTATAGTTTGATCATTAATTCCAGTTAAAATGTTTCATTTATCTTAATTTTTTCCCTCAACTTTTTTCACCGAATCCCTGATTTAGGAAATTGGGGTTCCATGGAACACAATTATATTTTCTGTAAGAATATCCTGGACACTTCATGAAAATGAATGAGAATTAAGGTTATAAAAGTACTTGCAAAACACCATAAAAGTATAAAGTAGTGCATATGGCATAAGCCGTTCAATAGCTTTATGTGAGAAATGAGAAATGCGATGATGTTTGGTCATGTGACATGCAAGAAAAACCTGCTCAGATTTTTATCAATCAATTGCAGTGCTTTTATTGTATATCTTATATCACAGGTGTTGATCAGAGATGACCACCGGACATAAGTTATACGTTCCTGTGTGAATACATGTTAATCAAAATCGTGAACATCCATGGACATTTAATACACTTATTTAGAATCCACTAAGAGTTTTTGTTCTTGTTGTCCCATACAGCGGCTCCTCTCAGTATCATCAGCCCTTCTGTCATGTACAGTACATCCTTCACTGTCGGCATAACCTCAGCTGTGTTCATCACACTGGTGCTGCTCATCACTGGTGCCATCGGTGTCGTTTATTGGAAACGCAGCAAGGCAAGTATCATCACAGTGCAATTTATCTTAATCTGTCAAACTATGATGACATTAAAGATGACAAACAACTTATTGTCTCTCCTTAAAGGGATAGTGCCCCAAAAATGAAAATTACCCCATGATTGTTGCCTTTGGCTTGCTCAGTTGGGGATATTCAAATTAATTAACCAATCATACCATTGATCAGCTCTACCAAACTTGGATGTCTTTTTTTCCAGTAATAAACAAACATTAAGTTGTTTTGATTGATACTGTGACGCAGCTTTGATACAATCTGTATTGTGAAAAGCGCTATATAAATATATTTGACTTGACTTGACTTGATTTACTCGCCCTCAAGCCTTCCTAGGTGTATATGACATTCTTCTTTCAACCAAACACAATCAGAGTTATATTAAAAAATATCCTGGCTCTTCCATGCTTTATAATGAGAGTTAATAGAGCCTGAGTTTTTGAAGCTCCAAAAAAGTGCATCTATCCATCATAAAATACATTTTAAACTATAATCACTGGCTTCCGGCAACGGCCGTACGAGCGTCAAGATCTGGTGAAAGGGTGTCAGGAATTAGAAGTCTAATACGACAAGTTTTAAAGAGAAATGCCATCCAAGATATAAATTAGTTTGTTTCTTATCCGGACAGTTTTTGAGAAGTTTAGCATTACATCACTTGCTCACCAGTGAATCCTCTTTAGTGAACGAGTGCCGTCAGAATGAGAGTCCAAACCGCTGATAAAAAACATCTCAATAATCCACACAATCCCAGTCCATCCATTAACAGCCTGTGAAGTGAAAAGCTGGATGTTTGTAAGAAATAAATCCATCATTAAGGCCTGGTTTCACAGACAGGGTTTAGATTAAGCCAGGATTAGGCCTTAGTTCAATTAGGACATTTAAGTACTTTTTATAAATGTGCCTTAGAAAAAAAAAACATTACTGATATGCATCTTGATACAAAGCAATGGCACTGACATATTTTAAGATACTGTATATCAGTGCAAGTTGCTTTCAGCTAAAACAGCTCAAACATGCATTTTAGTCCGAGACTATCTTAAACCTGGTCTGTGAAACCGGCATTTTAAATTTAAAGCTTTGCTTTTGGCCAAAATTCCAGTCCATGATCAAAATCCACCGACATATTTGTTTAGAACTATTTTTGCTTGTAAATGGTGTTTGATCTGTGAAAAATTCTCTCCTGATTCAGACAAGCTGAATATTATAGACCGAATACTCGTATTTTAGCAAATGATGGATTTATTTCTTACAAAAATGCAGCTTTTCACTTCACAAGATGTTAATGGATGGACTGGGATTGTGTGGATTATTGAGATGTTTTTATCAGCGGTTTCGACTCTCGTTCTGACGGCACTCGTTCACTGAGAAGATTCATTGGTGAGGAAGTGATGTACTGCTAAACTTCCCCAAATCTGTTTTCATGAAGAAACACACTCCTCTACATCTTGGATGGTCTGAGGGCGGATGAATACACTTTCAGCAAACTTTTATTTAGGGGTGAACTATGTCTTTAAGGTTTTTTTTTGTGTGCAAAATAGCATGGTTTGGATATAATAACCCTAAAATAGTTCTAGATTATGCTTTTGCATCTATATCATTGTTTTCACTTGGTTTGGATGGCATCCTGTAACTGTGTTTTTGTATTGGATTACAGGCAGATTTTTACAAAGTGTCTCAAAATGACGACACCGCAGCCAGCAGTCGTTGTGGATCCCTGACTGTTATTGATGTTTAATGAATGTAGGGGAATTACTTCACACACAACCTCATCTTGCTCAGGACTAAGCTGGAAAAACAGAACTGGACATTTTTTCCTTGATAAATTAGAAAGAGTCAGCTATAAGTAATCAAATGTGGGTTTGACTGCCTGATGAGTGTAACCACTGGGACTCTGGTGCTGTGTTCGGAGTGTGTGGAAAACCCCGAGTGATTCTTCTTCCTTTGAGCAACTCCACAAGACCATAGGGTGTCCCATTTGCCATTTAATAATTTTTTTAGTATTATTTTTAAGGTTCCAAACACTTAAGATTGTCCACTAGAGGAAGCTAAAGCATTAAACAGCCCATTAAGTCGTAATTAATAATGCATTAATGTGAAAGGGCTATAAAAGTACCTCTTTTATTTATACAGTAGGACCATTGTGCACTGAAAATCTCATGTGTTGTTCATGATTAATGCAAAGAAAAATGTGATCTCCAAAATTATTTAGTATAATATATAGAATAATATTTTTTTTATAAAAGCACAATTTTGTGATAGAAATGAAATGACACATTTATATGCCTAAGAATGTATTTATACAGACACTGTAGCAGATTCTCTACAGTCAACAGCTCATAAGCAACGGCTCTGCAGGAATCAATCGCTTTATCGTAGCTTTTGTGATCCCTGAGAAGTAAGCTAAGTCGTTTTTTTTTCTGTTTATTTATATATATATATACAGTATATATCTTTTTAAATTATATTTAAATATTTATTTAGATTAGTTGTTTTAGGACCAACATGTGTTATCTTAAGCTGTTTCATCAAACCCTAAATTATCAGTGGAGATTCAAATCATTTACATAAGCTTTTGGTTTTGGATTGGACCGCGATAATGGCAGCTTGCAACTATAGGGTGAATTCAGGGTTTATTGTTGCATTGTTTGTATTTATTTTATTGATTTATTATTTAAAATGTATAGTCAAGTGTTACTGAAGACTATAATTTTGTTAGATTGCTGAAGGATCTATGGATTCTCAGTATGTGTGTAACTTTAAGGGAGCAACCATACCTGTGTTTATATGGTTTAAGTGTACAATTTATCATTTTAATATTACTGCCATATTGTTTTTACATTTACATTTATGCATGTGGCAGATGCTTTTATCCAAAGCAACTTACATTGCATTTCAAGGTACACATTTACATTCTTATCCGTTCTTGCTTCCCCTGGGAATCGAACCCATGACCTTGGCGTTGCAAGCACCAACAATGTGGTTATCAATGTGGTCAAACATTATAATTGTGTGGCTTTAAGGGATGTTTGTCTTCACATGTAGGAGATACTGTAAAAGAATGTCTCCATTTCAAGGTTTTTAGTGTCACACGGGACAATGTTGTGACGCAGTAATTTTCCATCGCTTTTCTCTTGTTTTAATAGCACTTGTTGGATTTGTGGTCAAACAAAGTCTGAGCATTGAAAAATATGCAAATAAGATTATTCAATAAACTGCTTTTTTATTATCTTCACTTCGTCTCCCGCTTCTGCTTTTCTCTGGCTTTCTCAGTCAAACTCTCAGACTGACAGAAGACAGTTCATAGAGTCTTGAGGTAAAACAAAAGACTTTAGTTTACTGGTTTTGGACACCAGACACCGTTTGACAAGATCTAGTGTCCATGGTCGGATTTGACATTTCTGACGTGGGGATTCCTTTCGATCTGACACGGCTCTGAACAAAGACATTTACCAGTACATTCATTAAAATCTCAATTGCCTACACACATACTTGGAGAATGTCTCATAATCTGCATATTAATCATACAACGAAATATCTTCACAATGACAGATTAAACCTGGTTATGCAACAGTGTCACTTGTTTGGAATATGGAAACAGAAGCAAAAAAGTAAAGATTAAATAAAACACTTCAACATTATTTATCACCTTTAATTCTAACCTTACATTCTGTCCTTTCTGTTACTTAAGTGAGTTGGCTAAATTGATTCTTGTGATGTAACAGAAACCAGACATATACTGAGAAAACATTTGAATTAATTTAGAAATGATCAGATTCATATTAGTGTCCCTAATTGTAATAATAAAATAAAAAAGTGCAACAATATGCACACTAGGTGAGTATGGGCACACGTTAACACATAAACATTAGTTAACCAATAAAGTCAATGAGCTCTTTCTACCTATATGAACTTAATGTATCAAGTTAATTCATTTTACAGTCAAATTACAAGTGAATTCAATGTACATTTTGGACTAAACATTTTTAATTTAAAGTGTATTGTGTATAATAGACCATAGAAAGAGAGCCTCTTTGTTATAATAGAAATTATGTTATTATGTATATATTACGGAGCTTATTTGTTTGTTTGTTTTAGATAAAAACTGGTTGATATAGTTATAAAATACAACAGAACCAAAGCATCTTTTTAAGAGTGAAAAAAGAAAAGGCAATTACACTCTCTCAAAAGCATCATCGTCACACAGCAGCAGCAGCTCTTCTCTTCTCTGAGCAGATCCTCACATGATCAGATCACACTGTGGCAGGAAGAGAGTTTTGTGGTAAATGAGTTCCTACCTTCATGTCGTGTGCAGATCTCTTTCATGAGAAGACGGACGCTCTTGTTGCTCACTGGATTTGCAGTCATGCAGCTGTAGATCTCTGAATCATTATAATGAAGCTCTAATGGTAAACTGAGGATGATGCTGAGATCAGGATTGCTGGTCTGGTTCATCATTTCACTCCCTTTATACCATGAGATGGACACGTCTCGATCATTTCTCACAGAGCAGAGATCTCTGTTTGGGTCTTCAGTCTCTTCTGGTGGTTGTGATGTATCTGGCAGACATTGATATACAACCACTGTTGTAAAATCAAACCAGTCTTCATGAGTTTATTGAGTACAATTCGTATCCAAAGAAGCTCTTGTTTATCTAGTATAACGAAAGTGAGCAGATTCTGGTCTGAAGTGTTGTGGGCCGTACAGAACAAGAACAACATCTGAGCTTCACCACAGAGAGGTGTGCATAATAATAAAGCTTCACATGGATGGAGGATTATTCAAGTATTTCAAAGGAAAAATTTTAATATTTATTTTTTATTTAATGACAATCAGGATATTCAGTGACAATATCAGAGCACTATTCATGCAAGCTTTGTGTATTAACCTTGAAGGGTTGGTCAAAATCCCTTGCCTCTTCAAATACATCTATAATCATAAATCCTTTTGGATGCTTATATACTTCCTTATAAAAAATCAATAATCAAATATATTCATTATCACATACTCATTTTTATATTCTTTGTGCTTGTGAAATTATATTTTCTTAAATGCATGTGATGGAAGTAACCAGTTTCTTTTAGGTGCATTCCAATCTTACTTTGAGATTGCACGTAGTACACGCAGGACACGAAGGCCACGTAACCCACAAGGCCGTTTGTCTCTTTCTCTGGGATCAGAAGAAAGGTTAGAGGGTCCTAAAGGCAGCGTGGACACATATGATCCTTCGCTGGACAGATGGTCAAGCTATATTGAGCGTTACTATCAAACTTTAATTGTTGTATTAAAGTGTATTCTTTCCAGTATATTTCCTTCCTTGGGAGTAAATGCCAGTTATCTGTTTTTCTCCCAAACGAGTGAATGTTTTAGCATTATGTTTTGGTATACTTAACTGATAATAAGGAGCTCAGACTCTCTTCAGCCTTGATGGGAGCTGTTATTTGCTAGTGTCTGTTATTTGTGTGTGTGCGTATGACATTCTATGTAGGTTCTGGAAGTTCGGACCAGACAACCCGGCGCCCTGCTCTAACCTGCGAGGCCACCACAGACCTACATCTATTGAGTGGACGACAACTATCTTTACTAATGGCGATAGGCACCCCTATCTCCTCACATGTGTTAAATTGTTTAGGCTCTTAATGTTTCTTAGCCAATGAGAATCATTCAACCTGTAAGCAATAACGTAGCTTAGACCTTGGAAATGGTATAACTGCTGTGATCTTTGTAACTGTAAGCGAGGCGGCCTACGAACTCCTGTGTGAGTCTTGAAGCTGACTTCTGCTGATGAAAATGCAAACTATCTTCAGTAAAACTTTTCTTTAATTTTTTATAATTCTGACTCCGGGTCTTCATTCTTCATATCTGGTTCTGGGTCTTTAACTGTATACCCCTTACAGTTATGGTGGAGGATGCGCAGGCAATTATTCTTTGGTGACATCACTGGCTAATCAACAAACAAGGTAGTAATTTTATTATTTGGTTAGGGCTATCTGATTGGGAGAGATTTTGAAGGGGAGCGGGAGAGCTTCACTCCGATGAGGAGAGTGAAGATTAATTATACTGAAGGTTAAAGTATAAAAGGAAGTCGCTGATAGCATTGTTTAAAGTTTTAACAAGAGCAGACAGCGCAAGCGAAGCGTGTTCTGTGGGGGCCCCATTGGGCATTGTTGGTATAGCAACACCCCAGCAGAGTACGTCCCTGGATTGTAGGTCCAGTGGCACCGAAAACCTGCTCAATCTCTTCCATCTCAGATAGGGGATCCCCGAACTTAGTGAAGTGAATCAGGCAGTTAGGGATACTAACAATAATAGGGTTGTTTGCCAGGGATGCATCAGGAACGATTCCGAGAGAAAAAAAAAAAAAGAAGAAGTTGTGACCCAAATTGGCGTGGACCAGTATATGTAACTGTGATTTTGGAGTATACTTTGCAGTTTCATCACGCAGAAGCCAAGCTGTGTTGTTAAAAGATCGCCGCCTCCATTTCTGCAATAACTTCAGGTGAGTATGAACCATGATTAAGATATGGCAGTCCTGAAACAAATAGTGAGACAGGAAAGCAAACGCTGTTAGCAGCTGTGCTCTGAAGCCCTCACGTCAAAGAAATTTGCAGAAATTATTAAGTAAATGGTAGTCAGTATTTTGATTCTGATTGGAAATTTAAACAACTTGACTGGCTACAAACAAATAAAGAAACTGGAAAATTTAAATGTTTAGCCTTGTATTGCTTACGATGATTACAAAAAGCAAGTGAAGTAAATTCTGGGTCGGGGATAATTTCCCTCGACAAGCGACTAAAGTTAAAAGGAAACTTTGTGAAAACAACTTACAATATTTTGAGCATTTCCATGCAGCTTATGAAAATTAATGTTCTGCCAATGATAATGATGAAGATTATGATTTGGCTATTATGATTAAATCCGCCACTGGTGGACTGTAAAAGAATACAGTGGACTGCTTATCAGTGGCTCTGTTTGCATTCCTGAATGGGACACACACTGCTTCAAGAGTGTGCAGTAAGTGGAGCCGACAGAAGGTGTTTAAAAATGTGATAGTGACAAATTCCTGGTATTAATGTGGGTTTGAAAGTTGATCAGTGTTTAAATGAAGACATTAACATTTTTCGTCTGAAAAATAAGAGATAAAAAACAAGGTCAAAAGATTGAAGTCTTAAAGTGAATCTTGTTGAAGAAAAGATCTATAATAGTAATTTTTACAAGTGAATTGATGAACACTAGTTGATGTAAAATTAATGACTCCAACAAATGTGAGTTGCAAAATATATCAAAGTAACTAAAAGGATGATTGTGTTATAATTAAACATTTTAAAAAGGTTTTAGATGATATAGAGAGACTTATCTCACAGATGATTTACAATAACTGCAAAAGTATCACAAGCAGATAGGTCTAGCCTCGTCAAAGTTAGTGTGAATCCTAATTGGAGATGCATAAACTCCAAGAGAAAACTTAAGTCAAATATTAAACTATGGTTGAGAACTTGACACTAAAATCAAGATTGAGAAATGTGAAACATTATTTAGAACTAAAATAATTATTTTTATTGAAGATCAAATAAGCAGAAGCAGGACTGGATTAACAGTTGCTGAATGCTGATTAAACAAACAGCTTGAAAAGTTGACCATGAAAGAACTAGAAGCTGATGTTTTGCTTTCAAAAGATAAGTTTGTTATTGGCTGTAATGAAACAGTTTGCTTATCTGGATCTGATGTGTACTGTGGCTGAAACTGCCAGTGCAACAGAGACTCAATCTGAGTGGAAATTTGTAATGTCTAAATAAAGACAACTATAAAAATTATGTTTATTTGGAAACACATGTAATTTCTGGCAAATATGCCTTAAGCTGGGATAGAGTTATAGGATGGTAGATAAAAGTTTGATGTTAGAAGTTTATGAGAGTGCAGTGTGCCAGTCCTGAATGTCTCAGAGTCTCTCTCATTCAATGTCAGCTCAAAGCTGTTATCTGAGCCTGTCATTAGTGATAATAAGCTATTTGAATTAAAACACAGTGTTTCAGTTGAAGAATCATAGACACAGAGATGTTTAAAGAAACAATTGCCATAAAGGGCAATTTGTATTTGTAAATGTTTTAAATGTAAAACTGAATGACTTTAAAGAAGTCTTTAAAATAATAATACAGACCTTAAACTATAGAAGTGACATCTTTGATTAGGTTATTTTAGGACCAGTAACTTCTTTGTCTGATCTTAGTCCCCACCATGAAACGGGGGCGGGCCGACGCCTTCGGCTACAGAAACTGTACACTGAATGTACGGTTGTTATCTAAATCCACTGAGTAGCTAGGTTGCTGCTTTTAAGATGGTTAATGGATTTAAGTGATTAAATACTGTTGTTATCTAAATCCACTGAGTAGCTAGGTTGCTGCTTTTAAGATGGTTAATGGATTTAAGTGATTAAATACTGTTGTTATTAACCTGTCTCCCTGTGTTACAACTATTAGGCAGTCCGAATGGCCCTGGTGACTCTTGATTGTGTCTTTCCTAAGCTCCAGAGAACAACAGATTTTGTTGAAGAAAACGGTCAAAGATTCTGTGATGGAAAAAAAGCGGTCACCAGTGGGCACGAGTGACCATCTCTATGACGGGTAAGACCTTCTTTGGCCAGACAGGGGGCAACCTAAGCCAGAGTGGATCACGCAAAGTCATTGGGCATTTCCTGAATGGAGATGTTTTATGTGAGACAGGTATGAGGGTTGAGCAGGAGCTGTGAGGCCAGCAGCGTCCTTATACCGTTAAGGGGAGATGAAGCTGGGACGAGTCCCGGGCAGTCTGCCCCATAATGCAAAGCTCCTCTATACCACTCACCAGAAGAAACCGCATTAATTGTATGGCTTGTTTTTCATTGTGACAAGCGTCTGCAAATATGCCAGGGGAAAAAAAAAACACCCTGATGGAGGTTATAGATAAAGAGCTAACAGGAATGGGCTTTCGGGGTTCAGTCGGGGCCATGAAGTGATTCCCATTAGTTGTTGTGGAGACAGTAATAAAACTTTTTGATGTCGGTTGCCTTATGGGCAAGGAAAATTATAGTGTCGATTTAGAACTAGTATGTCTATAACATGGTTTTAACTTCTGAAGGTCGTTAGACATGGTGGTGACTAAAGATGAAGACAGTTTTTGTAGATTCAAGAAAAGTCTGGCTAACAAAGGTGAATGGTCAAAGGTTCATAGTGAGAGAGACTGCTTGAGTGAAGGAAGGGATGGTAACTGTGTCTGTCTTTCTGTCATTGGCCTGCAAAAGAAAGCTTAAACAAAATAATGTTAATGAACCAAAACAACCCAGCTGACCTTGTTAAAATCAAATGAATAATGAACAGGCATGCTTTGAAACTGGTTTAGGGACCATGTAAAATTAGATAGAAGCTACAGGAAAATGGAAAGGTTAAAATCTTATTAAAAATTTAAATCTTTTAGCAACAATATAAAATATATGAATATGAGAATATGAGCAGTTCATAGTCAGGTATGAATGTGTGTATTTGTTGGTGACTGCACGTCATGTCTTGTATGTGTTAGTTTGGGGTACTATTATTTCCTGATTTTAAGGATATTTTGTCATTAACTTCTGGAATTAGTGTTTTATCATTACAGATGGGTTAAGTGAAATGACAAACTTTAGAAAAAGTTGATAATTCTGAGTCAATCTGATGAAAAGACAATGCAGAACATGGGACGAGCTTTAATTGGAGTGGTTTTCCAGCTCTGTCTGCTATTGGTAATTATGAAATCTTTTGTCATTTATGATATTGAACTGAATTACTCTCTGGATTAGTATTTTATATAAATTGGAATTATAAAGAAGATTGCCGTCCATCATGGGGTAAAACTCTTGTCTAAATTCAACTGAGGGTCTAAATTTAAATAGACAACTAGGTGGGATCATAAGGATAAACGTAGGAAAAAAAAACAAAACATACATATATATATATACTTGACGGCAGAGAGACAAAGTGACACATTGGCTAAGTCACTATCCAAATTATCCAGAGTGAGCTCCCTCATTTTTATTGAAAGGCCGGAGGGCGAACAAAGGAGGAGTGAATATAACTTCTAAAAAGAAAAGGTTTTATTTCTCAATCCATTAAATGGATGTATGACATTAGATGTCTAAGAAAACAGCTATATGGCTGTCTTAGGGGTTGGGATCTGAGTAACATAATATTTTGTTTTCTGTGGAACTGTAAAGATAAGTGGGACTGAGACAATACTGCTAATATTATTATTTTTTTTTTTGTTTGTAATATACTTACAATGTTCTAATAATCTTTAGACTAACTATTTGATAGACAAATACTGTATGGAAGTCAAATTAAGTTTAAATGGTATGAAAAGTGAGTTTCAAAATAAAAATAATAAGGCATTGTATGATTAACAGGGATTAATGTGATATAAAGATAAGGAATGAACAAAAGCTTTATTAAGCAGAATAGGAAACACTTCTATATTTTAGTGGTAAAATAATGACTGAAATGATGATGTGAATTTGTTTTTATTTTATTTCTATTTTTGAAACAAACAAAAAAAGGGTATAAGATGTTATACAATTATACTGGTACATGCTATGTGACGGTAAACTGAAGGATGATTTCAGTAAAGACTTAAAGTTCTTACATCAATTATTATGGGTCTTAATGATTAATATTTTATTTTTTGTTGTTTATTTTTAGTTAGATAACCATTGTGTTTTGAACCTAAAGGGTCTATAAAAGGGGTAGTGAAAATAATGGATTCACCATCCAACTTTGTTTATAATAAAAGGATTTGGAAATCATAGTTTTATAAAAATAAAAATAAAAACCTAGTGCATATATTCTGGTATTCATGATTATAGACAATGTCTTCATTTAGGATCTGAGTAATGACTGTGGATCTAGGCCATGCTAGGAATACAGCAACAGTGCTTGCTTATTTAGCCTGGCTTCCAGAGAATAAATATGTACTTGTTTCGTAATCAGTTATGTGTTTTATAAAAATTTTAACCTGACTGATAAACTGAGGAAGAATTACATTGATGTCCTGTTGTGAGTGGAAGGTGGGAGAGTCTCTTAATGGGGACTGGAATTTTTAGTAACCAGCATGTCCGTGACGAGGTGAAGAGACAAGTGTGACCCGTCAGGGGAGCATGCGTCACCACTCCTCCCTTCCGTAGTGACCTCACTGGTTAGACCAGACGTGGCGGTATTGGACCCCACATTGGTCTAAAACGGGGGACTGAAGGGTTGGTCAAAATCCCTTGCCTCTTCAAATACATCTATAATCATAAATCCTTTTGGATGCTTATATACTTCCTTATAAAAAATCAATAATCAAATATATTCATTATCACATACTCATTTTTATATTCTTTGTGCTTGTGAAATTATATTTTCTTAAATGCATGTGATGGAAGTAACCAGTTTCTTTTAGGTGCATTCCAATCTTACTTTGAGATTGCACGTAGTACACGCAGGACACGAAGGCCATGTAACCCACAAGGCCGTTTGTCTCTTTCTCTGGGATCAGAAGAAAGGTTAGAGGGTCCTAAAGGCAGCGTGGACACATATGATCCTTCGCTGGACAGATGGTCAAGCTATATTGAGCGTTACTATCAAACTTTAATTGTTGTATTAAAGTGTATTCTTTCCAGTATATTTCCTTCCTTGGGAGTAAATGCCAGTTATCTGTTTTTCTCCCAAACGAGTGAATGTTTTAGCATTATGTTTTGGTATACTTAACTGATAATAAGGAGCTCAGACTCTCTTCAGCCTTGATGGGAGCTGTTATTTGCTAGTGTCTGTTATTTGTGTGTGTGCGTATGACATTCTATGTAGGTTCTGGAAGTTCGGACCAGACAACCCGGCGCCCTTCTCTAACCTGCGAGGCCACCACAGACCTAAATCTATTGAGTGGACGACAACTATCTTTACTAATGGCGATAGGCACCCCTATCTCCTCACATGTGTTAAATTGTTTAGGCTCTTAATGTTTCTTAGCCAATGAGAATCATTCAACCTGTAAGCAATGACGTAGCTTAGACCTTGGAAATGGTATAACTGCTGTGATCTTTGTAACTGTAAGGGAGGCGGCCTACGAACTCCTGTGTGAGTCTTGAAGCTGACTTCTGCTGATGAAAATGCAAACTATCTTCAGTAAAACTTTTCTTTAATTTTTTATAATTCTGACTCCGGGTCTTCATTCTTCATATCTGGTTCTGGGTCTTTAACTGTATACCCCTTACAACCTTGTAAACCCTGACATGCAGAAAATAGTTAGAAAAATCTATTTAAAAAAAACTGATTGGTTCCTTATTTGTTTAGTATCATTTATGATACATCAGGCTTTTATGGTTCATACAGTATGATATAGTGAGAATATGAAGCTCACACTTGAGGGGGAAAAACCAAGTGGCCAAAACTCAGCAAAAATATACAATTTTGTCCAGATGCTGATATTTATATGGCCATATTTATATGGATTTAAATAAGCTTGTAATGTAAATCGATGAGATTTTTTTTTTATAACAGATACTTGCATAAAATGCATATAAATATCAGTCGTCACTCTATATCTGCCAATAATATGTCTTAGTAAGAAGATTTTTAAATGCTTAGTTTTAAGATGAAATCTCTACAGTTTAAAACATAATGCAATGCAATATAATGATATAATCATAGACAGCAACATAGTGTCGGCCCAGATCCGGCCCACATCTGGTACACAAGGATTCCACACGGGCCGGATGTGGGCCGGATCTGGGCCGACACTATGTTGCTGTCTGGGTATGACAGAAGAACAAATAAACACTTTAAAATTGAGTATCATGATCCATCAGGCTTTTGAGGAGTGTTTTTACAATTATACTAAAAGACTTTTACTTTCTAAAAAAGTCTAAACTATCAACCAGACGACTGAGTGCATGTAGTAGATTGTGTACAACATAATAATTAAGAGGCCTTAGAAATTCATGTATCAAATATGATACATATGCTTTATAAGGTTAAAATGTCATCTCAGCTCAACCATTGTTGTACGTCAAGTATTGGTATTCACATAACTTTGAGTAATGATGTTCCAGAGGTCTCTGCATCAGAGTTTGCTCTGCCTTCCCTGCTGAAATACATGTAAATGAATATATGGGAAAACAGTGGGACTCACCATGATCATGGATTGAACTGACCGATGAGGCAGCACTGATGAACGGCACAGAAACTGGTGCTTCAGGGAAAGAGAACGATCCAGGTTACTTGACTGTAACCCTGTTCCCTGGAAATGCGTAACGAGATGCTGCGCTGCTTAGCGCATTGGGACCGTCTTTAATCATGATCAGCTGTGAATATAGTGTGTAACACGTCAATAGAATTGACCTGGAGCTATTAATAGCCTCGGTCGGTGACGTCACCGTCAGGGAACAGAGTTACAGTCAAGTAACCCGGATTGTTCCCTTTCAAAAGCTATAATCGATGCCCACGTGCTTGAAAGTGTCTGGACCCCTTAAACGTTGTGTAGGTGTGCTCACAAGAATGCAAGAAGGCCCTAGAAATTAACTTGAGATGTCGACTCAAGGAAATGAGAGACCGGAGTGGCATGAACATCCAAACTATAAATTGTTCCAATCGAGCTGATGACCTTCCCATTCCCCTTGAGCTGGACGGCCACTTAAGACCGCTCCCCAGCCCATCAGGGAGGCGTCTGTCGTTAGCAGTCTGCGACGGAAAGACGCACCTAGGGACCCAAAGCAAGGAACCAGGGTCTGAACCACGTAGAAAGGGAATGAAGACGCAGCGCGTAACCCTTACCATAAACATGGATTTTATAAAGTGCACAAAGCGTTCAGTGCGTGACTTACCATAAACATGGATTTTTAGAAAGGACACGAAGCACTCAGCGCGTGCTCTTGCCTTTATTGGGATTGTATAGATGAAATCCCCCGGTTTTGAGCCACAACAGAAGTAGTCTCATGTGCAAAATGGCCAGAGGGATCACTGTGGACGCAGCTGCCATGAGACCTATGTAATGTCCTGACCTAGCCAGATGTTGCTTAGGGTGTTGGTCTTAGCACGAGCGGGAAACAGTTGTGCCTCCGATGGTGAGAGTCCCATTTAACCCCCAAGCACGTTACCCTCTGGGCTAGAGTTGTCAAAAAGTACCGACTTCTGTACCAGTTGGTACTGAGATTTTAAAAATATGTCGCTTTGAGCGTTGTTGAGCGGAATCGTAAACACCTCTGATTGCCTAGTGTACTCACACGCACATCGGATTTGTCTGTGATTGGCTACAATGAACAATGCACGGAAGTGTTTTAAAAAACGGGAGCAGGAGTGTTTGAAAGCACAAGGAATTAGCCTGCTTTCAAATGCTCCCGTCTGTATCTGTGTAAGCGCTCGGTAAAGAGCGTTATTGATGTATATTTATAACATGTTTTTGAAACGTTGATCATTGTAGCCAATCACAGACATTTCCGATGAGCGTGTGAGTACACTAGGCAATCAGAGGTGTTTACGATTCCACTCAACAGCGCTCAAAGAGTCACATTTTTAAAATCTCAGTACCGACTGGTACCGAAGTCGGTACTTTTTGACAACTCTACTCTGGGCGGGAGAGAGAACGCTCTTCTTGGCGTTGTATCTCAGCCACATCGAGATCTATCCCCGCTCATCTTCTCTCAATGTCGAAACGCAAGCTCTTGAGCCTGGGCCAGTATCAGCCAATTGTCTATGTAACATGGCTAGGTCGAATGGAGGGATCCGATATTGGTAAGCTTCGCCCCCAAAAGCAAACCTTGGGAACTTCTTGTGTTGTGGCAATATTTCTATATGAAAGTATGCGTCCTTCAGATCGATCGTGACGAACCAATCGTGATGTTGAATTTGCGACACAATCATCTTTACAGTTAACATCTTGAACTTGAGCGCTTTGACTGTACGGTTTAAGCCTTGAAGATCTAAGATTGGACGCAACACCCAATCCTTTTTGGGAACCAGGAAGTATCTGCTGTAATAGCCTGACTCAACTATCCCTTTAGATCGCTGATCGATTGCTTCTGTCTGCCTCGCTGCCTGCTGTGTGTTTGTTTGCTTCGAGGCTGTAAGCTCCGCCTGAGCCTCGTATTTCTTTATGTTTTCTTTATGTTTTATGTTTTATCCATAATATTAGGAACCTGGGTGTGCTCTTTGATACCAACCTTTCTTTTGAAAGCCACGTGTCTAGTATCTGTAAAACTGCATTTTTCCATCTTAAAAATATATCTAAAATACGCAATATGCTCTCATTGGGAAATGCGGAACAATTAGTCCATGCGTTCATGACCTCAAGGCTAGACTATTGTAATGCTCTACTGGGTGGTTGCCCTGCACGCTTAATAAATAAACTACAGCTAGTTCAAAACGCAGCAGCTCGAGTTCTTACCGGAACCAGGAAATATGACCATATTAGCCCGGTTCTGTCAACACTGCATTGGCTCCCTATTAAACATCGTATACATTTTAAAATATTGTTGATTACTTACAAAGCACTAAATGGTTTAGCTCCGCAGTACTTGAGCGAGCTCTTAACGCATTATAGTCCTTCACGTCTATTGCGATCTCAAAACTCCGGCCAGTTGATAATACCTAGAATATCTAAATCGACTGCAGGCGGTAGATCCTTTTCCTATTTAGCACCAAAACTCTGGAACAGTCTTCCTACCATTGTCCGGGAAGCAGACACACTCTGTCAGTTCAAAGCAAGACTAAAAACACATCTCTTTGACCTAGCATACACATAATACATTATAGACTTCTATAATTCAATGTTAGGCTGCATAGATTAGGTCAGCCGGAACTGGGAACTGGGAACACTTCCCTTAAATCTTGATGTACTCGTTACATCATAAGAAGAATGGCATCTACGCTAATATTAGTGTCTTTGTTTATCCCGAGGTTTTCCCGCAGCCTGCCGGATCCAGGCCGTATCCAGATCTGACGAAGGAGATCCGCCTGGACCCGATGACAATGCAGTGCTGAAGTATCCACTATCCTCTCCCTATGGAGGATCCCTTTCCCACTCTACAGATAAAGCGTTGTGAATTTCGGTTCGCGTACCCTGAAGTGATAAACGAACGAAATTCTGTATCAAAATTTATAGGCAAGACAAGTAGTTTGTTTAGGCTGGGTTGTATGGAATTACAAACCTGTGCACATATTTTCAAAAGCACATAACTATAGAATCAATTCTGAATGTGCATGTGATTAACGTCAGCGTTAATCACAGGTTCGCGTTTAAAAGTCTGATCATTTCGACGGAGGTGAATCAGTCAAAATTAACTTTAGCTGGAAATAACATATTCAAAAACCGCTATAAAGCCAAAACAATCTGTTACCTTAAATTATATGTTTATCTATGTAAAGCTGCTTTGAAACAATCCATTGTTAAAAGCGCTATATAAATGACTTGACTTGACTTGACTTGATACGGGAAGTCTTTTAGCGCAGCGCGATAGTGTACTTTTTGAGAGATATCATTTTTCTCATGACTCGTGAGGATGTCGTTTTAATTTGTTGGAAATGCATAAATGTTCGACTCGGAGTCGAGCTTTAATAACAGTGCAGGCAAGTTACTATTGCGATTCTTATCCAGATTAGTGGTCTAATATTATATCAAATTTTAAAAAGGCAGTTGACTGACTAAAATATCTTAGATGGTGTGTGACTATGTTCCATATCACAAATATGGCCAGGATCTGTGCATGACTCAAGAATTTTCAGAGATTTATGCACATTATTTGAACGTGGTTAGGAAAAATATAAATATCAAGCTCACTGTATTACACACTTATGCTTATCCTAACAGAACTGAATTTTTCCATTATACAGGTGATTACAACAGGATCCTGCTTGGAGACAGGTGTTTTATGACCCCATTCCCTGACCCAAACCCCAGACCAGTTACAATGCAGCTCTAGCCAGGACAAGGCCACATAATGAAGTGAACTTATAGCCAACTAAAGTATCTGAATAGTCTGAGGGTTGCACCTGACAGGGCCTGTGGCATTGCATGGGCCATATTACACAACATTGCACCATCAGAAAAAATATAAAACATTTCATTAATGTTTAATAAAAGACAAGACAAATATGCTTAGTTCTTTGAGTTTTATTTTAATTGTTCTTTGTAAAGAAAAGCCAGTGATCCAGTCATTTTTTGCCTGGAAATAATATATATTGTACTCTGTGTGAAATAATATATTAGCACTTACTCTGAAGTTCCTATGAAGCAACTCTATCTCTAGTGCCAGTTTTTTTTTCTTTAAGTTGTCAAGTATTTTCAAAATACTCTATTTTCTAGGGGTAGGAGTAAACCTGTCAACACATGGCTTCTGCATCAAAAATTAAAAGGAAAAGTACAACACTGCCCACCTCTGTATCACTGCTTTGTGCAGACTCTTCCGTAGATGTGGACTCCTGCAACTCATATTGCATTCAGAAATAATAGGTACTCAAGTGTAAATTAAGTAAAGTTATTTATGCACTTAAAGATACCTGAGAGGGTTTCTTCACTGGCCTGTGCATTGGGGAGAAAAATGAGCATTACAAAGTGTTGTACTTTCTTCCCTTTTGATGTAACATTAGGAAAAGTCCATTACTGCACATGCTTCAGCCACTTGCTTGGGAACACATAAAAGTGTTGGTGTATTGTTTAATACTGCACAAAAGAGGAAAACACAATTTCATTACAATGAAGTACACTGGGGGGAAATGTGATCAATAACTCATGGCAACATTTTTTTTTAGCCTACATTAACTATGTAGTTTCACAGTCACACATGTAGACTTTCACAAGTCAAAGCAATTCATTACTACTCAAGGTTTAACAGCTGATATGACTGGACAGCCATAGGCCTACCTAATTTAATGCAGCAACAAATTATTTTACAGTGTACTAGGATCATTTAAAGTTCATTTACCAGCAGTGAAGGTGTTCTGCTCCTGTCTGTGGGTCTGAGGAAGAGCTGAACCCAGGGATGCCCTCCACAAGGTTCACATTTAACCCAAGGGCCAGCTCTTCTGCCTGGGTATAATGTGGGGGTGCAGGACCACCACCTGTTTGTTTTTCTTTTCTTTTTATTTCTCAGCTTTTTTCTTGGTTGCTTTTATAAAGAGGCAACATTTATTAACAGTGCCTTTTTAAAAGAGATTAGTTAGTACAAATTACTATTATGTAGAATATTCTAGTACTTCACTTTTACTTGTTCCTATGTTCTAGAAGTGGGTGGTGACTCTGACATTACAATGAACAAAGTTATTAATTATTTAGAAATTATTAAAATATAAAAATATATAGCTACTGTAATAAGTGATAAAAACATCTAACTACAAGCTTAATTTGTCTGCTACTTTTTGCCAGCCCTCTCCCCTGGCTTTTGCACACCTTAAGGTGTTCCCTGGCGTTTTAATTAAGTTTTCAAATTCAGCACATCCTTCAAGCAATAACTCTTGCTCTTCTGTGGAGAAAAAAACTGAGCGCGCTCTTTGGCCACGGTGAGCAGCCAATAGCAGCGTTGCTGATCAATGTTTCTACTATCGATACATATCCCCTTTTAACCCAGCGCATGAACGCGCAATTATCTCAGATAACTCAATCCAGCTATACTAATCATAACCGGCAGGAGTGTGCGAAGAACCTAATTAGCCGGATCATGATGAGCACGATGATATTATCTTGGATGTCTTGTTTGATCTCGGATGTTTTAAGCAACGTACGAAGAACGGGGAAAAGGAATAGTGAAGTGTGAAAACTGTGGGATTAAAGAAAATGTTGAACATGTAATGTTGCATTGTTTGAGTTGGAAAGACAGATATTTCATGATAGGGTACAGGGGTCAGGGCTAGAATGGAATCTGGTGGGGTTATTGGGAACAGAAGGAAAAGGAAAGGGGATGAACCACCAGGAAGGCATTATTTAAATTTCTTAAAGACACTGGGTTGGTGAACAGAATATGAGAGTACCTTAATAAGATACTTAATAGGGTTTATAGTTGAGTGATATGATGTTACACACTCCAGTGCAGTAGGTGGCGGTATGCACTTTAAGTTGTTTGCAATCCACCATTAGAGAAGAAGATTTTCGCGCCAAAAAAAAAGAAAGACCCAGTTTAAACCAGTCAGCGTTGTTACAGTAGCCGCTACACAGGTGCGATTTAAAGTCCCCACCACCATTCCACATCCGATAATTACTTTGAAAACAGCTTTTACTATCATAAATGGAGGACTACAGAATGATAAGGAAGATGATCGGTTATCTAACGTTACTCACTTTTTTTCCGGTAACTGGAGCAGGTACGTTAAGTCAGACGTTCGTTATTTAGCATAGTAAACAAAGTTACGTGAGTAACTTATCAGTCATACTTGCTTACATCGTATATTGACAGTGCACATATTTTATTTAAGATTCAGGTTGTATTGCTGGGATCATCTCTCAGGTGGTGAAAAGTGGAGAGAACATCACCTTCCCAGATCACACCAAATCGGGAAAAGCGTACGATGTCACCGTTTCTTTGGAGAACGCTGTGATCGGTCAGCTAACTTGCCTTAATGACAACTGTGCCAGCAAGATATCTGGAAGTCGGTTAGTTTATGAAAATGGCAGCCTGATCATAATGAACGCCAGAAGACTTGACGAGGGGATTTACAAGATGCTCTACAGTGGCAGTTTCAAGAAGAACGAGACTGAGAAGTGTTTTAATGTCACGTTTAAAGATGATGGTAAGTATGATCACAATAATATTAATATTTTTCAGGTGTCATTTCAGGTGAGGTGAGACATTTAAAATGGATTGTACTGTGTTCAACAGGTGTGCACTGTCAAAGCATATTACCGCACACATTCGTTTATTACAGCAACGTGTGTTGAATGAGTAAATGAATCCACACACAGATATTAAACAGATGATATAGCTAGTGGGCACAACACTAAAGACACACCTTAGGACAAATGTGCTTTTCACTACTCCCATAGTCTATGAGTGTGTGTCAAGTCGTTTTAACATTTAATCCTTAAATCCTAGTAGTGTCTATTTTCATGCTACTGGTACTTATTTTTTTAGACACTAGTATATATTCCATTAAGTGCTAGTACTTATTCATTAGATACTAGTTCTTATTTATGAGAAACTAGTACTTATTCCAATAGTGTCTAGTATTTAATTATACCTAACTTGTTAAAAAATAACTAGTGCATATTTTTTAGTTACTAGTAACATTTTAGATCAAAGATATCCTTACCTTAATAGGGTACTAGTGCTATTTAAATAATTAATATTTAACATATTATTTGCATACTATGTTATGAATACAATGTTTGAACCAACAACATATCAAAGAGAGATGACACAGGAAACGGACTGAATTGAACAAGTCCGTGCTTATTCTTTAGATACTAGTACCTTTTTAAAAAATACTAGAAGTTATTCATTAGATACTAGTTCTTATTTTTCTTAACACGTTAGGTATAATTTAATACTAGACACTATTGGAATAAGCACTAGGATCTAAATAAATAAGAACTAGTGTCTAATGAATAAGTGCTAGTATCTTTAGTTAGATTTAGAAACTTTGAACTTTTTTTGATACACTTTTAATGTTGACTACTGTAGTTCTTATTCACAGTGATTAAAGATTATTAAACGAAAATATTTAAAAATGATTGCACAACCACCAAATAGGTGCCGATATGCACGATGTATGTAAATCAGCATATTTGACAAAAGAAGAAGAGAAGTATGGCGTGCTTTTTCTTAGCGTCTGTTTCCATGGTGACTCGTCGATTCGTAGCTCTGTTGAGAATGTCTGGTGTGTTAAACATGAACATATTCCTGGACGTGTTTTTGTAACCAGCATACATTGAGTAATACCTTGTATTCCTTTCTGGAATACACCCCAGGACCCTATCAGACATATAGCAGTGCTTTAGCAAACTGTCTACACTTTGACTCAAATTTTGTCTTGAACTTTATATCTCTAGTTGCTTTTGTTTTTGTTCTAAACAGACAATCTGCCCAGTACCATCAGCCTAGATCCTTCATCCATCTATCCATCTACTACACCTGTTGTGTCACGGTCTGACCCGCCCAGTACCATCAGCCTAGAACACTTACAAATAATCGCAGGGGTCACCGGAGTGGGCATCGTAGTGTGCATCGGAGTGGCCATTTGTCATCAACTGGTGGTGGCAAGTATTATCACAGAAATATTAAGCAACAGTTCTGTTTTTTGTATTGATATTGGAATGCTTTTAAGAGTATTTGTGAAAGGCTTGTAAAGTTTCTTGATATTTTGCTCATAAAGGATTCCATTTAAAGTCATATTAGATCATTAAAATGTCATTCATTACATTGATGGTTTATTTGATGTTTTGATATTGATAACTTTTATGTGCAGTTGCAGTAACAGATTGTGATTTCAACTTTCTCATCTCCATACAGGAGGAGGAACAATTCTGATGCAGATGTCGGTGCAGGGGATTTCCGTTGAGAAACCTTTTGAGCTGATCTTCAATGAAGGTCAGTCCACTAGATCACTCTGTTTTGCATCATGGACAATATCAGGGTTGCCAGCTTTGCCTGGTTGGAGTGAGATTTTGATGACATGAGCTAAATCAATCACACACATCTAATTACGGTTTGAAGGATCTAACAACTAATTTTAATTTCATCTTAATATTGCAACCTATGCAATTTATATAATGTGTGTATATATAGGTGTCTAGTGGTGACACCATATTATTTATTCTATTATTTGTATTGTTTTAAGTGGAAATGAATGGTGCATAATTTAGAGGTAAATATTGTTTATTACCATGAAATTCAAAAAGTTCAATTAATAATATTATGGAAAATATAGTATATTCATTTCATTAATAAGTAACACTACTTGAAACAAAAGTTTTAAAATACTAAATTATAGATAAAGAGAATCCGAAGCCTAATTCAACAGGTCAGAAGTGACTTTCTGCAAGAACACATTCAGTCCTCTGAACACAGTCACATGTTACTCTCATTAATTTTTCCTATAGAAAATATTTCTTGCATATGTTTTTTGTAGGGCTGCAACTACCGATTTTTTTATATATATATATATATATATATATATATATATATATATATATAAAAAAACGATTAATCGGATGAAAAATCTCAAATGTATTACACATTAAACATTTAAATTAATTTTAATCGATTATTTTAAACAATATTATTCTACATCCTGCCCAAAGATTTTTTTTTAAATTCTTTATACACGTTGTCCAATGAGTTGTTTGCATTATATTAGACATTTAAAAATTAAAGGTTTTAAAGGTTTCTAATTTTGATTTGGAGTCTCCTACAACAGGTTTACATGCATCAATGGTCAAAAAACTGTTTCATTTTCTCATAATATACATGTACACATCACCAGATTTTCAATGATTCTCAAACGAAAATATGAGCAGATTCAGCAATTACATTTATTTTGCGTTGTCGTTTTTCCCTTCTTTTTTTCACACCAATATGTGAAAGTTGGCACCCCTCAAATATCATAAAGTTTCAAATTATCAGATATTTTTAAGAAACATACTGACCTTGACAGACAGTTATACGGGTCTACAGGGGTCATCGCTATGATGTCTTTTCCTGTTTTATTGTCATTTAATAACCAGAAAATGTATATTTAATAACCAGAGAACTCCCACTCTCAGTAAACTTCCGGGTTCTGAACTGGTTGCAGTTCCACTCTGGGTCCACATGAGGGCGCTCACAGGACGAGTGCAGAATGAATGGAGGTCTATGGAGCAATACCCCTAAAAATCCACTTTTCTCAGGATATAATTTTTTGTCTAGTAATTTGAATGTTGTATTCGAAAGGAGATGCAAAGAAATTATACATTGCAGGGTGTTAGACTTTTTTAGAGTCACTTATTTGCTTTAAAAAGTCTTTTAAAATGTCAATGACGTCATACACATCGTACGACCATGAGATACTGCTTAAATCCTTCATTCACTTTGGTGCTGTCGTGCTCTGCACTTTTTTTCTCTCTCTCTCGAGGCATCGACAACACAGCTGACACGTGCTAGAAGAGTTTTTGTTAAACTAAAGTTCTCAACATTCTGGTCCCGCTTCGGATGCCACGATCCCATCAAGCGGTGTCTCTGGTCGTAATCAGTCCTTCACTGACCAATCAGCGTCGATTAGCAGAATGCTAGCGTGTTATGGGCAACAACTCAACCTGTAAGAAATCGAAAGGACATAAGTACTCGTTCATTCAACTTTCGACCTATAACCCATGTTGGACTTGCAAAACATAAAATCAAATCTGAGATTTCTCAACGGTAATCGGGTGAAAGAAACAAATTTAGCCGTCTAGCTCCATTGACTCCCATTCATTTTGCACTCGGGCGATCGCCCCCAGTGGAACTCTGGTGGAACTACAACCAAAATTCAGTACAAAAGACTTAAAGGGATACTTCAGGATTTAGCATTAAGCTTTGTATCAGTAGAAAACCAGGAGTATTTTCGAATTACCGTCATTTTGCGTCATCGGAGGATTTTTTGTGCCAGAGGCTAAAGACTACAGCCGGTGTCCCGCATGTTTTCACCACGCCCATATGGGGCGGGATCTCACTCACAGAATGTAAAGAGAATGTCAGCCATCTTTCTGTAGAAGCTAAGCTAACAGGCTCTTGCCTCTTGCTCTGTGTAGAAAGTTTGTATAGTAGGCTAATCACGATGGCGGAAGATAGTTTTGAAGTTGAAATGGCAGAAGGGGATTTCGAAGATCTGTTGCGAGTATCTGATGCTCGCGGCTCCCTGTACGAGCCGCAATACAGCGATAAACGGTTGCGGGAGATGGAGGAACAAGAGGCGGCCAGAGCGAGACCTGAGCCCGGCCAGACTCGAGCTGGGGCGGACTGGCGGTGTCTGTGCTCTTGCTGTGCGCCGATGGAAACAGATATAGAGTCCTATTGCTGTCGCCAATCTCAGCGATGCCATTTTCTTCATTTTCGCTGAATCCGCAGAGCTTTGAGTGTAAAAGTGTTAATATTAATTATTTTTTTAATTAAAAGTTGTAACTCACATTGGTTATGGTTCTTTATATAAACCGTTGTGGTGTGTTCACACCGAACGCGAATTTAATTATTTGCGTGAGTAGATTACATACAAAGTCAATGCAAAGACGCGAATAGACGCATCAATCGCGACTAGTGTTGTTTTTGGCGGCCTATTTTAATTTTAGCTTTAGTCTAGTCTTTGTGTCAAGCTGTCATTTTAGTTTTTATTAGTTTTAGTCACGTTCGTACTCTTTTTAGTCTAGTCTAGTTTTAGTCGACGAAAGACAGTCTAATTTTAGTCAATGAAAATTGTATTTTAGTCTCTTTTTAGTAATGCAGTTCTATTTAACCGTGTCAATATAGTATAAGTACCTAGTAGTATAGACGAAACCGAAATTTTCTTTTAGCCAAACCCATTTCAAACAATCTTATCTTCTTATAGTTATCTTATTATTGTTACCTTATAGACTCAAGAATACATCCATTCCAGACACGGAAGACGCTCTGATTTGAATTTAAAACATATTTATTTTACCAACCAAACATGTTAGAAGTAGCCTACACAAATGATGAAATGAAAGTTTTTCCAAATGTAATTTCTTCTTTTTCTCCCAAAGACGAATGCCTTTCTCTGTGTCAGACTTAACTTTGTTTGTTGTCGTTTATGCTACCGCCTGTTTCACACATACTCCGTTTGCAGTGCGTATTTTTCCCCGCACCCATGTTAATAGGTTAGAGCGCTCACACTGCACGCGGATGCGGTCCGATGCGCTCCAGGAGCGGCGCGTGCAGAACAGCAGAGCAGAGATCTACACAGTACCTCAACAACACGACATAATGGATGTAGGGCAGCAACAAACGGTTATTTTGATAATCGATTAATCTAACTATTATTAGAACGATTAATCGACTGATCGTCGATTATTTTGCTGGCTAATCAGTAAGTTTGGAACGATTATTCAGCTTTTTCAATTAGTTAAAACATTGAGTGATACATATTTTTTACTATAATATATAAAAAAAAATCAGTTCAGCTTTTGAAATAGTTGTTTTAATGAACTTTGAGCCAATTAAACAGGTCGTTCTCTTTAAGTTTTCAGATTTCGGTCCAGCTCAAATCACACACAAATGCTCTCTAAGCATTGTTTAATAGGCCCACTGCTTTTCTTAGAACTGAAACAGAAAAAGCGTCATTTACTTCAGGACACAAAGAATGGTAAAATATTAATCTGCAAACCATTATAAATTATAAATATAAAATTACTATCTTTTTTTACATGACAATTGACCCTTCGCTAAGCCCCGCCCTCCTTAGTTACTGTTGCTACGCCTGTCAAGCTTTCGCGACTGCCACGTCTATTACAGTGTGAATGCACCGGTGTCAGATATTCCCAAGGAGATAATTAGTCATTTTTGGCGAACAGGTGAAATATCTGAGAGAGCAAGACAAAAGGGACTGCAGTATGCATTCGAGGGATATATCCACGACATAATATGCAACCGATTAGAGAATAATTTCATCAAAATTGAAGCTAAAGCCTATAACGTTAGGTCCCAGCGCAAGCAGCAACCGCCTCCTTAGCAGACCATTCACATGGGAAACGCACAAATGGAGGAACAGCTATGTTCATGCACAGCAGGGTAAGTGAAATGTGATTCTAAATCTAATTCTTACAAATCAAACAGCTTATCCATCAATCTAACACCGGGAGAGCCGCGATCGGATTGGGGTAAAGTTACTCAGGGGTAGGCCGTCGATTAACAAAATGCTGAAATATATTTTAAAGTATGTCAGTGAGCCTCCGTCTTGCCATTAATCGTCTTATTTTACGTTCAAATATATGCATTATGAACAAAGAACCGCCATTATTTCCAAGCAATGGGTTTTTTTTTTGTTGTTAATCCTGTCGACATTTAGTTGTGAATAGGTCTCCCACACTGCTTGATCCACGCCCGGCATTTCTCCCCTTTGGCTTTTAGGTTTCGGGAAGGGAAAAAATGCCACCCCACCGTCCAAACTTTTAGGATACCGGGTATCAGATTTGCACAATCCATACGCAGAACGCGTCGGCATGTTTCCCTCGCTCGAAAGCTTGACAGACCTCCCGCGCCTAGTTACGGTTGCTAAGCCACGATTGGCCAGTGGCGGTTTTCGGGCGTGGCTTAGCGAAGGGTCAATTGAGCTGACAGAGGCGTTCTCATTCACCTTTTAATTTACAGTATGAAAAAGAAAAAGGCAAGTGATAAGACTATAATACCTAATAGTGTTACAATAATAAAAACAGCCCTGACTCCTAAGCTCGATCAAGCTTTATTCTATGCAAAATAATTTATCACATTACTGTAATTATATTATTATTGATTATATTCTTACTATTATTAGTAGTATTGCATTATCTAATTAAGAGATTTACCGCTAGTTAGTTAGCTCCAGCTGGAGAACACTCAATTCTCACCGGCTCCTCTCCTGCCGGGATGTTTCCTCTTTAAGTGCTCCGACATGCATGGTGTGCTTCCGTGAAAAGCAAGTTCCGCCTTGCATGTATTGCACATGACAGCATTGTCGGTTTGAAGTTTTGTGAAACTTTCCCAAACCTTGCTAGTTCGGATTCGTTTGCACTCCGTCATAATTCGCGCTGTTTTTTCTTTTACCGCAGTAGCATTAAATAACATTTCGTCTCGTTTTGGTCAACGAAAATGAAGAGACATTTTAGCATAGTTTTTATTTTGTAAACCACATTTAGTCTCGTTTTTATTCGTCAATGATATTGCATTATACATTTAATTATAGTCATCGTCACATGACCAGCATTTTCGTTGCGTCTCGTCTCGTTTTCGTCACGTGATAAAGGTTCGTTGACGACGATATTTAGTCATAATTTTCGTTGACGAAAGCAACACTAATCGCGACGCGTTTGCCGCCAACGTCTTCTGCGCAAGTTGAAAAATTTGAACTCGAGCTAAAGATTCAAGTGTCTAACTAGACGCGTATTTGACCCTCTATTTGCGTTCGGTGTGAACACAGTGTTACTAGAGTATGGATTAGCCTAGATAATGTATTAGCTTAGGGAAATAGTGATTTCAATTGGAGGAAAACAGTTCACATGCAGAGCTATAAGCTACTCTGTTGACATGGTCCTGCCTTGCATTGCAATTTGCATCATATTTATAATGTGAAAATCTAAGTTGTTATATACATTAGGCTAGTACATCCCGGTACAACGCAATTTAGCACCATTTCGATGGAAATTTATCAAATAACTCACGATGTATCAAAGCAAGCCTAGTTGTATCCATTTTTCGGATTCTGACGCCTGTAACCGGTAGGTGTGGTTTGGGAGTGGCCTCGTAAGGGCAGCAAAGCAAGTGCATTCTGGGAGTTGTTGTCTTTCAGCCACATGAGTAAAAAATAAATTTTCTGCCTTTTCTCAGTCTAGAATGCTTAAATTTCAAAAATAATTTCACATTTCTACTATATAAATGACCAATATTAAATACACATTCATCTTCCCAGAGGTGAAGTATCCCTTTAATAGGGAGTGGCCAGCCTCTCCGTAGACGGGCTCTGTAATAACAAAGCATCTTCCTGCCTGTTGTATATCACATGTTTTTAAGATTTGTCATTTTGCCAGCCTCTCCAGATTTTTTTTCTTTTATCTTTCCTTACGATATCATGACGGTTCTTTCGTCTTTTTAATTTTTCAATTACATTTCATTTGTACATGTAGTTAATAAACAACAAAAGTAAACAAAAAACTAAAAGTATGCCCTAATTTCCCTCCATTTATTATGCGTATATAATAATATTAGTATATTATTTTATTTATTATATTAATGTTTATTATATTTTTATATAATAATATTATTTTGTTTATTTGAAGGTGGGGTATGTGATTTTTTTTTTTTCTTTTTTGACCATTTTTTTCCAAAATCACTTAATCCTATTCCTAACCCACTTACAGCCACTGAGTTATAAACACTGAAATGAAAATTAAGCAATTTAATCATCCGTGGAACGGGCAGGACTCAAAACTCCAGCCAATCATTTTCAAGACCACCTAGAATCATTGGACAGTCAGTGCGTCAATCAAACGGTCTTACCATACCCCCCTCCCCCATCCCCTCGCGCGCGTGTCCTCTTCGTGCGCATACTCAAAGCTCGTGACCCAGTCACAGTAAGTGCAAGTCGCCCTGGTACAGGGAGAGGTAAGTGCAAGTTGCTTCTGTTTGGAGAATGATTGCGCGTCCATGTTCTTCGAATGGGTGGAGTCAGGGCAAGTGTTGGAGGAAAGAAGGAAGGACCTTTTGAGTTGTGTAGTTTCCGGCCGTTTTGCAAATCCCATACCCTATCTTTAAATGAAGTAAACTATTGCATTTATGCCATTGTACTGTAAAATATAAAGAAGTATTTACTAGGGCTGTCAGTTAAACGCGTTATTAACGGCGTTAATGCAAACCCATTTTAACAGCGTTAATTTTTTTTTATCGTGAGATTAAGTCTTTTTGGCCTAGCAAACTTTGTAGTTTTTTCACATGCTTTTGCAACAGGACGCGGCATGCGTTGAAACCCATTGATGCGTTGAAACCCACGCTGCGCCATGAAACCCATTCATTTCAATGGCTTGCGCCGTGCGAGGATGTTTTGTTGCTTCGTCGACCAAAGCAGAAGCGGATCTAGCTAGACCGGAAACAACAACAACAACAACAACAGGCACGACGCACACACTTGTTTAGGCTTGCGAGCCGGCCAAATAGTTGGTTAACGTTACGTTTTGAGTGGATGACGAGCGCGAGACGCCGAAATGGATGCCAATAAGATTCTGAATGGAAAGTTTACTTTTAAAAAGTTGCAAAATGGTTCCATTGACGAGACCAACGTGATCTGTGTGTTTGTCGTTGTGAACTGAGTTATCATCGCAGCGCGTCCAGTCTGAAATACCACTTGATGATGGCCAAGCACACACACACACACACACACAGCTGATGCGAATTCTCCGCCCCCTCGTCAATATCAGGACCTCGTCAGTATTTCTTTCACACTTTTATTGATGGACAGTGTTACATTGAGAGATTATTTGCTCCAAGTGAGAATGTTAGTGTGAAATTGAACACTATATATGCCAATGTTGTTTTCAATAAAAAAACATTTGCACAAAACAAGCCGATCCACTTTTCCATGTTGATAAGAGCATTAAAATGAGAAAAAAGAATGGGACAAAAAGAAATCAAAGAGACATTTAGAATAGATAAAAATGTGCGATTAATTGATTAATCACAAGTTAACTATGACATTAATGCGATTAATCGCAAGTTGACTATGACATTAATGCGATTAATCACGATTAAATATTTTAATAGTTTGACAGCACTAGTATTTATTAATATTTTTTTATTATTTTACCAAAAACTAAATTGCAGAAGTCTATAGAAGCTATAGAAGTCAATATATTGTTATATAGCCTGAAGAAGGTGGGACACAAACCTGAAAGTATAATACATTAGGTGCCATTTGAAGACTGTTGAGTCTCATGAAAGTCACCATCAGGCAGAAGTTTTTCCCTAAACTTAATCTCTCAGAAGCTCAACCAGAAACAGTGGTCAAAAGTGTCAATGTTTTGTTGGTTAAAATTGAGACACAAATAAAGCTAAATGTTGTAATTTCCATATTCATAATGCATACAGTATAGCATCAGATTTTTATATCACAATATATGGCACACTGTTTTTATTCCACTAGCATTGTACAGTATATATAAATATTTTGCTTTTAATATTTTGCTTTTATACTAATCTGTTGTAATTCTTCTCATTACAGGCATAAATTAGGAGACAGGACTGTTTCTCAACAGTGTTGGCCAAGAGCAAGACCTACTTCGTCTTTAATGTGTGAAAGTTAAGTTTACTGTCCCTATCATGAAGTATTTCTATTTATTCTATTTATTTATAATATACAGAGGGTGGACAATGAACTTAAAGTTACACTATGAAAAAATAACAAAACCGTTTTTTAAATGATTTTTTATTCATTTATTTGACAGGGACAGTGTACATTAATTAGCATTGCTGCAAATGCACCAGAATTAGCCAAAAGGCTATTTTTCATCCGTTGTCCCTGGACAGATCTTAACATTGTCTACCTAAAACACAATAAGAAGATTACAGTGAACAATACAAATATAAAAAGCAGTCAAACAGATATAACTCTTCAAATCCCGTTGATAAATACAGTGTACAAGTTTTCTCTAAAAAAATAAAAATGAATATTATACACCTTGACACAGCAGAGACACAAGTGGCAGCAGGTTGGGTCTTAAATATACGTAAATGAAGAGCGTCAGACTACTTAATATATGCAGTAGAAGGTGTTGAAGCAGATGTTTATGCTCAAACAGACACACTAACTAAAGTTAGAAAAGTGAAATCATATTCAACCACCCCTTTAATATATGCAGTCGAAGGTGTTGGAGTATCTTGAAGCCACAACAAATGAGCCTCAAACTGAAGAGTTTGCAAGCAAAAGTGACATCCAAAACAACATGATTCAACATCAGCTTGGCTTTTCAGAAATACGTTTGAGTTTGCAAAGCAGTGTCAGTGTTGCCAAAATGTTGTAACATTATTGTAAAACAAGACAAAAATAAAAGCTACTTGCTGGCTCATAAGACATTTTTTACAAATGTTCAGCACAACTCGCATAATGACCAAAACTGTTCCTTCAAGTAACTTGTAATTTTATGCTTCAACTGCTAGCATTGAATGAACCCCTCTAGTCAATACAGTGGGTTCCTATTCCTTATTCGCCCTTTAATTTTTATTTAATTGAGAATATGTAGTATTGTCCACCCCTGATTTTGCTATGAAGTTCAAAGTTTTTATGAAGTGCAATAACATTTTTGTGGAGCAAATTAATTTTATGCTATAATATATAGTATGTTTTTAGAAGCTATTATAGTTGTTATTTGAAGTTTTGAAGCATGTATTGTATTCATTTTAAGGGCTGTTCACACTTGAAATAGTTAACCCTGGGTCTTTCTAAACCACAGGTAAACAACCTTGCTTCTCGTTTCACACTCATATTTTACCCTGGTTTAACAATTAATCCTGGGTATTCATAAACCTCCTACACCCTTCTTATTAGTGGATTTTATTGTCATTTATTGGACGAACACAGAATGCGACTGTCAGATGAGATGTTGTCAGGCTATATGTCAATAAAAAAACGTCCGTGTGCTCGCGGCGCGCACTCTTCAATATCACGTGCAAATGCGGCGCGCCCTGTCTCACGCAAAAGAAACTACGATTAAAGCTGCGTCAACTCTGTCGGGGCTTTTGATTTCCTATGTAGGCTACATAAATTGAATACATTTTGGCATAGGCCTACTCATTTTTCATTACTAATATTCTAACATTTTATCAATCTTGCAAAGTCATCAAAACTGACTTGTGTCATAAAAACATTATTTTGTGACCAAAAATGTGAAAAATACATCTAGTCTAAATGATCGTTCATGACATTCTTTTAAATATAAGCAACCTAATTTGTCTAGATCTGTAATATTCTTTCCTTTGTATAATGAGCTTGTCTTGTTTTTTTTTTGTTTTTTTTGCGAGTGATTTAGTCAGCCTGATTACCATTATTACAATATATTCCTATTTAACACTGATGTTCTTTGCGAATTACAGAAACTATAAGCAAAATTTATAAGTATAAATATATATTTCTAAAATGTATATATTTGTATGGTCCTCGAATGTGTTCGAATATGTCACCAGTAGTGCCTTTTCACCGTTTGTATCACTTCGCTTGTCTGTGTTTGCACGACTTGCATCATTAATACAGTAGGTGGCGACAAGTGACTGTCTTTATGAGTGAACAATTGAACTTTAAAGGGGTCATATAATGGTACATGCACTTTTACAAGTTGATTGTGCTGAAATGTGTGTTGGCAGTGCCTGTACACAACCATCATATAATGATAAAAATCCATCCAGTGTTTTTTTTGAATCTCCATGTTTTCCCCTGCCTCAAATCGAGCCGTTCGCTTGACGTCACACGGCCGGACGCCCCTCCCACGATTGTTGATTGACAGTAGCGTTTCAACACATCCCCGCCCTGAGCGAGCTGTCATCATAGTCCGCCATTGTTGATATGCTGGAGCACTGTCTATGAGCTGAATGACGTCTAAGCGATTGTGGTGTTCTGTTCTTGGGTGTAATAACGAACACAGTCATTTTAACCCGTTTAATCCCAAATTTTTTCTTGCAACTTGAGTACATGCATTTTACTCCTTAGACCTCCCTAACACTCAAACAATATGCCTTTTTTGATTTTATGTTGGTTAAGTTAGTGAAATATTAGGTTTTATACTCGGTCACAATAGTGACCGGTGGGAAACAACATAGTCAGAATTCATTCAAATTCTTCAATTAGACCTATTGATACAGCTCATTCCAAGACATCCAATATCTCGTTTTGTCATTTCGTGAAGAAGGCTTAGTGAGGTGAAAATGTTGTCATGTACAAAGTTACACCCTGGAGGAACTTCTGCTTGTTCGGCTAGACCCCATGGGCTAGACCATGTCTACACTTGGGCCCTGTCCTAGGCCAGTTTCAGGGAGATGTGTGTGCACTCTTTCAGTGCACTGAAGATGGGCCGTACGTTGTAGAAAGGGTTGTTTGTGGTCATGTGTGGGGCACACCAATTGGTTCTCATGAACATCTGCCCAATCCTCCAGTTCACATCTGCATCGCCATTCAATAGTCTACCTGGCAAATGGGCCGTTTCACCCTGGTACTCCCTATCTGAGCCATCACTATCACAGTCACTTTCAATTTGGTGTGGGGGTTGGGGAGAGGGGGTCATGCACGTCAAGAAGGTCCAACACATTGAGCGTTTCTGGGATACTGATAACTACACTGAACAAAATTATAAATGCAATAGCCTACTTTTGTTTTTGCCCCCATTTTTCATGAGCTGAACTCAAAGATCTAAGACCATTTCTATGTACACAAAAGGCCTATTTCTCACAAATACTGTTCACAAATCTGTCTAAATCTGTGTTAGTGAGCACTTCTCCTTTGCCAAGATCATCCATCCTCCTCACAGATGTGGCATATTCAGTGTAGGATTGCCAATACCTGCCAATCCCAGCCAATACCTGTTTTCAATTGAAGCACTGTGTTATACTACCGGTCACAATTGTGACCGTAAACAAATTTACAAGTCTTACGAGCAAAATATATATGCAGGAGTATAATTCTCAAAATATATCAGTAGTAGACCCTTTAAAGAATATATGTGCAAAATATGATAGTTCCATCTGTAAATTATGATGTTTTATATACTACTTTTTGTAGTAGTCTGAGAAAGAAATCTTCTTCTAGATGTGCAAGCAGGAAGTGAACTGATCTGGTCATGTGACCTTTCACACTAGTCACATGACATTAATTGATTTTAATCAAGACAATCTATTTTGTCATTTAAAAGTTGAATTTCTAGCCCAAAGTCAATACCAACATTTTTAGAGCTTCCAGAAATAAGAAAAAAGCTGCGGTCACAATTGTGACCGGTGGGATTAAACGGGTTAATGTTCCTAAATCCGAACCGCTGAAGACGCAGTGGCTGAGTTTTGTTTTTGAAGGGAATATTCCCCACGAGCAATGTCAATGCGTTCATGTTTGCGCGAATCATTTCTCAGCAGACTTCTTTATAAACGAGGGTCAGTATAAAGCTGGTTTTGCTAAGAAGCTGCTCATGAAAAAAGAATCGGTACCAGTTATTCATGTTCCCGCTGCACCTCCAGAAGAAGTGAGTGTAACGTTTTATTAACCTTTATATTAATCTTTGCAAATCACGAAAAAAAGTTGTTCATGACCATTAGCTATAACATCAATCTGTCAATGAACTAACGAATCCATCAGTAAACACACAGCGTTCGTATCTCACTACTCTACCCTGCCGGTACATACAAAGATAGATCAAAGTGACATTACGTTAACCATTCAGAAACGCCCTGTTCAAGCCTTAATTGTCGAACTTCTTTGCGGCCGTCATCTTGTTCCGGGTGCGACTCCGGTTCAAACTGATACGGTTGCACAGATGTGTCCTCAGAGACTCCCGCTGCCATTCTCTCTCCAAAATATACCCTCAACTGTTGTCAAGGCAACACTCCACGTGCGTTGTGTCTAAACGCCCGCAGAGCGGAGGGGCGGAGTCAGCGAAGCTCATTATCATTTAAAGACACATGCACTGAAACTGCGTGCTGAAAACAGAGCTGTTTTTGACCAGGTAAAGTTAGTGTTTTCTTACAACACTAATGAGAATTTTTAATAAAACTATATTACAAAGTTTATTTAGACCCTAAAGATTCATATTAACTTGTACAAAAATGGCATTATATGACCCCTTTAAGTGAACTGATTAGTGCCAATAATATTGATTAACTCAGGAAAGAAACAAGGTGCTGAATCCAATCTTTAATGCTAATATAAATTGCTCATTTGCCAATGTGGGGTTAACAGCGCAAAAGCAGTGCTAACACCGCTTCTAAAAAAGTGTGAAACGTTCCTTTACGCGGAGTTAAAAGCAAAGTTTAGAACCTGGGGTTAAACGCAGAGTGAAAAGTCCTTTTTTGTGTACTTAATTGTTTCTTCAGTGGTGTTCATATCCTAGAAACAATGTGCACACAACCATTTTTATTCAATGTTTAAAATCTCCCCCCCACCCATCATATCTACCTATGCACATTTCACTTTCTCCCTTTTCTTTTTCAAATGTAGTTTTTATTTTTTGGAATTTATTGTTTTTAATTTTTTTTTCTTTTAGTTAATTTTGAACTCCATAGAAAAATAATCACCAAATAGAAAACTGGTGAATACTATATCGGGGAGAAAAAAAATGAAATGAATAGAAATGAAATAATGTCAGGTCAACCTGTAAACCTGGTTTAAAGGGGTTTCTGTATATAGCACTACAGTTTAAAGACATTTGACTTGAAACTTGATAAGGGGCCAAGCACCTGTTGTAGTAGTAGTGATGTAGTAGTTTCCTTCTGCTCTTGAAGTCAATGGCAGCCTTTAGAACCGTATGGTAAAGTTGTGAAATTTGGCTCTATAACCCAATTCATCTAGAACCACTAACTGTCCAAATTTGCACAGATTTTATGCTAATAACCTTTGAACTGTAAGCAAACATTTATTTCCTCTACTTCATTGGCTCAAGACAATTCATTTGCACCCTATGATGTAATTTTCCCTAATGAAAATGTTTCCGCCATTTTGCATTTTTTGGAAAACCTACTTTTTTTGAACTCCAAGAGCAACATCTCAGAATTTCACAAAAATTGAACCAGATGATCTTCAGGCATCAAAAAAAGAATTGAATTCAACTTAATTGGTCAGACCATTGTCGAAAAAACACTTGAACGAATTCAATGAAGATCATGCCAAATTAACATCTCTGCAACGCTTTAGCATATTCAGACCAAACTTGTTCACTTTCTCCCTTTTCTTTTTCAAATGTAGTTTTTATTTTTTGGAATTTATTGTTTTTAATTTTTTTTCTTTTAGTTAATTTTGAACTCCATAGAAAAATAATCACCAAATAGAAAACTGGTGAATACTATATCGGGGAGAAAAAAAATGAAATGAATAGAAATGAAATAATGTCAGGTCAACCTGTAAACCTGGTTTAAAGGGGTTTCTGTATATAGCACTACAGTTTAAAGACATTTGACTTGAAACTTGATAAGGGGCCAAGCACCTGTTGTAGTAGTAGTGATGTAGTAGTTTCCTTCTGCTCTTGAAGTCAATGGCAGCCTTTAGAACCGTATGGTAAAGTTGTGAAATTTGGCTCTATAACCCAATTCATCTAGAACCACTAACTGTCCAAATTTGCACAGATTTTATGCTAATAACCTTTGAACTGTAAGCAAACATTTATTTCCTCTACTTCATTGGCTCAAGACAATTCATTTGCACCCTATGATGTAATTTTCCCTAATGAAAATGTTTCCGCCATTTTGCATTTTTTGGAAAACCTACTTTTTTTGAACTCCAAGAGCAACATCTCAGAATTTCACAAAAATTGAACCAGATGATCTTCAGGCATCAAAAAAAGAATTGAATTCAACTTAATTGGTCAGACCATTGTCGAAAAAACACTTGAACGAATTCAATGAAGATCATGCCAAATTAACATCTCTGCAACGCTTTAGCATATTCAGACCAAACTTGGTGTGTTATGAAACCCGTGGCCTGATGGTTCCTGCTCAGTCTCAGCGCCACCAAGTGGTCAGGAGATTTAAAAAATGGCTGTTTTTTGTGCTTATAACTTGTGAATGCTGAAGGTTTTGACGTCTTCCCTGCACCACTCTGTCGTCTACCTGTCGGCCATTTACGTTTTCTCCACCTAGACCGTTTGTCTTATTTTCACCAAATTTAATTTAGATCATCTTCACACGATGGTGGCAAACACTTATGGATTTCTGACCATAGACAATTGTGTTTTTGTATCAATGATTTTTATCACATAATGCCAACCTGCATCTGAGGCTGTATCTCTGGTAAGACTAGGGTAACCAGACGTCCTGAAATTCGGGACAGTCCCGAAATCTAAGCTGTTGCCCTGAATCCCGAATCAGGCCCTAATTGTCCCGACAATTATCCTAAAGCAAAATCTTGAGTAGTTATTGTCTGATAAAACATTAAAATCTGTCCGTGGAGCTTGAGTCGTCCTGCAGCCAGCCCGCGCCGGCTACTCAATAGCTGCCGCATCTTTTTTTATTTTTATTTTTTTTTTTAGTTCTACAAAGATATCGTAGGTACGAATTTAGATATGCATTGATAAGCTAATTTTCATTCGTTTCATTGACATGCCCCCCCCCCCCCGAAACCCCCCGTCGCCGCCGTCATCCGAACACCCGTCTCGAATTTCAGCCAATCTTATCTGGTCACCTTAGATAAGACTGACACCAAACTTTGTGTGTAATTGTCACTTAACACCATCAATTTAGTGCCAGATCAATTTGGTGACAGCAACTTCTTACATAAACTTCAACAGAATACCCGCCTCTAGGCGGGACAAAGGCTGCCATTGTCAATGGAGAGCGGCCAGACTCTCTGTACAAATGAAATGTACAAGAGTCTGGTAGGACCAGCCTACTACTGGTCAAAAGTAAAAGCAAATATGTCACATTACAAGTGATTTTTAATTATAAGCTTTCAGCCATTATGCTAAAAATCATCTCTAAATGTCTTAACTTATTTGTGCAGTTGGTCTGATGCTCGCTGCCTTGATTTTAACTCCTTGTTCTCTCTCTGTGGTGCTTGGCCCCTTTGCTGCTACTGTATATAATGTTGTAAACTTAACATTTGCACAATTGTTACTTTAAATAAAATATTTTATTCCATAAACATGTTTTGTGACAGTATATTGTTTGAACTTCATTGCATCTGATCAAGTGTATCCCTCATCCTTCCCTCACATTTTCTAACAAATCCTTTCCTCGTGGGTCAAAATGACCTGAAGCCCTAAAATTATACTTATTTTTTTTATCAAAATAACCTTTCTGGACAAAGAAAATTAACAAAAAAAATGTATATTTATATTTACCTTTTAAATTACTAGATTTAATCAATAAAAAATAAATAAACAATAGTGATTTAATTCCTCACATTCTTTCAACTTAAATTCAAAATAACTCACAATTTCATGCATAAACCTTTTAATTCAGCTCAAAATATCTTACATTGGGAGTCTTTGCCGACCTCTCGTGGAAATAAAATAATATAACATGATATTTCATGACTCTAGATGGCCTTATAGCTCTAAATGGAGCAAATGAGCTGTTCCGCTGGGTCCTAAATAGATTTCCGATTTCACCGATTCCACTATTGACGGTGATTTAAAACGTCACAGTTAATTAATCGTAAAGTCTTTGTGTTTCTGTTGCACAGAACGGAACTTTTGCAAGTAGCGAAAACAGTTACACCAGTTTAAAGGTCCCATGACATGAAATTTTCACTTTGAGGTTTTTTAACATTAAAGGTGCTCTAAGCGATGCTGGGTGACGTCACTTCTTGTTGACGTTCAAAGTATTGTCAAACAAAACGGAGGCTAGCTAGACCTTCCCTCCTCCTCATCCCGTCCCCTCCCCCTGTAGTTTTACTGAGACTTCTTTCAAGGTGTAATGTCGCCAAGTGAGATAAATGCTTTCATATAATGCAAAAAAAAAATAAAATAGAAACATTACCAGAAAAACACGATAAAACGTTTCGCCACCCGAGGTTATAACTTTAGCTCCCATACCAGGACGCAATAATAGTATGAAGGTAGTTTTGTTTCTTTATTATTCAATCAAAAAAAAATATTTTCAATTAAAAAACCTTCACTTCAATGAAAAAAAAAAACCTTTTCAATCAAAGAAAAAAATATTTGAATCCAAAAATATATTTGAGACTCAAAAAAATACATTTGAACACTGCTTTTCTTTGATTGAAAATGTTTTCTTTGATAGAAGTCCGTTTTTTTTTTTTTTTTTTTTGTTTAAAGCAACCTTTTTAATTGAAGCAACATTGTTTTTTGATTGGACCATATAATGGGTAGGACATTTGTGTCTTTATCATTCAATCAAAAAAGAAGTTGCTTCAAACAAACAAACAACAGAATCAATAAAAAAGTCACTTCAGTGAAAAGATAAACATTTTCAAATATAGAAAATCGTTTTTGAATGCAAATAAAATATTTGAGACTCCAAAAATTGCATTTGAACACTTGTTTTTTTTTTATTGAAAATGTTCTCTTTGATTGAAGTAATCTTTTTTGTGATTGGGCCATACATGGGTAGGACATTTTGTGTCTTAATCATTCAATTCCAAAAAAGTTTCAATCAAAAAAAAATATTTTCAATCAAAGAAAAAACTGTTCAAATGCAAAAAAAAAAAATTACCCCGTGAATAAAAAAAGTATTGAAGAGAATGTGTTTTCTTTGTTTTTGTTTTTTTTTATTTGAAGTGAAAAAAATGTTGAAGTTCAGATTTTTTCGTTTGAATCACTTTTTTTTGTTGAAGTGCAAAAAGTTTTGAAGGTCAAATTTTTTTGATTGAATCATTTTGACACAAACGGTCCGCAGTGGGCGGGTGCTTCTCTATTGGTCAGACATGTTTGATTGACAAGTGTCTACACCAACGACATCTTTCTGACAAAGAAGTCATGTTCGCCACTCGCCAGCAAGCTTTTTGCCAGCAAGTGGAGGGAGCTATGGAATGCCAAAGCTGACTTAATTAAAAATAAATACATAAATATACGAAGAAATGTAAAAAAAAGCAAAAATACATAAATAAATACAAAGAAATATACAAAGAAATGTAAAAAAGTACAAATAAATGAGTATTTATACATTTATTTCCTTATTTATGTAAAATGTATTTTTTCACATTTGTTTTATTTTTTATTTTATTTATTAATTTTTTTATTTATACATTTATTCATTTATTTATTTCCACTTTTATTTATTTCCACATTCATTTATGTATATATGTTTTTATGTCTACATTTATTTATTTTCACATTTATTTCTACATTTATTTATTTCCACATTTATTTATTTCAACATTTCTTTGTCCGTATGCTAATGAGGGGGGCGTGTTTTACCTCAGACATCAGCAATCGAGCTCAGAGTGGCAGTGCTGAAGCTTTGAGGCCACAGTGACACCTTGTGGTGTGACCAAACGAAACGCAAGATGTGTGCGGACAATATCACATTTTAAGTCATGTACATCACCTTAACTGTATGTAGGGTAGGCTATATAGGGTTAACACACATAGCACACATGAACAGAAACTGCACTTCAACGGGTCTGATAGCAGACACTTGGACATGGAAGCGCATGAAAGTATCCACTATTAATAACAATGTAAACGCGGTGGATAGGGCTGATAGAAGCTTTGCGTTTATTGTCGATGAGACTCGCACACCAGTGCAGAACGCGGAGAGAAACCAGCGCACATTTCACTGACTCCTACGCAAACATATTGATCAATGAGTTTGAAACGTGACTCAATACACGGTTTACATTCGCGTTTCATAATTTCGTATGCATAACAGGTGACAATTCAAATGCTTAAAACACAAACCATATTTCATAGATGCTGCTCTTAGATACTGATTAATCACAAGTCATCAATTTGGAATTATTCTTAAATCAAACAAATGGGGCTCATGTAAACGCAGCTAGTGAGCCACGCATCTCACCCCATGCAGTGGAGGACAGAAGCATCATCATGCCCATTCAAACAGCACCTGTCGTGCCCATGGGCGTGGTGATATTTCCCCCTCACCCGCCCACTGCGGAACGTTTGTGTCAAAATGATTCAATCAAAACAATTTGAACTTCAAAACTTTTTTCACTTCAAATAAAAAAAACAAAAACAATGAAAAAACACATTCTCTTCAATACTTTTTTTATTCACGGTGTAATTTTTTTTTTTTTTGCATTTGAACAGTTTTTTCTTTGATTGAAAATATTTTTTTTGATTGAAACAACTTTTTTGGAATTGAATGATTAAGACACAAATGTCCTACCCATGTATGCCCCAAACACAAAAAAGATAACTTCAATCAAAGAGAACATTTTCAATAAAAATTAATGAGAAATTGAACAGGTGTTCCTAATAATCCTTTAGGTGAGTGTGTGTGTGTGTGTGTGTATATATATATATATATATAAAAAAATGTTAGTAAGTATAATAGTATATAAGATGCTAAAATATCACTGGTATATTGTTAGTAATATATTATCAATTTGCACTTCCCTAATTCCTTACATGTCAAAGTAAGTGCGCTTTGTAAAATTTAATTGAAGTATCATCATCATCATCATCACACAGAAGATTGAATTCTTCCACGAACTGAGCAACACAAGTGCTCAACCAGAATGACGGCAGTCGCAATTCCCACGAGCCCTGACAGAACCGATCAGACCACAACCTCAGTCACACCACAGTGCTCCGGACAATCTGGAAAAAGACAAATTAAAAAGAGAGGTTTTCATAAATGAAACATTCATTGTGTTAACAGCTTTGTTGTAGAGACATAAGTTGCTCTGAGGTCACTGTGGCAGGAAAAAGCTTGTGGTACATCTTTATTTTCATACCTTCATTGCGAGGGCAGAAGTCTTTGACCTGTGGATGGGTGGTGGTGTTGCTGTTCTGTGGATGGGTGGTGGTGTTGGTGTTTCCATGCGATGTACCTGGTAGAAAGTAGAGCTGAAATTTTTGGTTCTGACTTTGTTTTTAAACTCTAAAGTCCAAAAAGCTGTAGAGTTTATGATAATGTGAACAGTAGATTATAGAATGACAAAAAACATCATCATTACCATCAGAATACACTACACCATACCATATAAAAGTTCTGAAAGCAAGGCACTGGGGAATAAGATAATATTATAAATATAAAAATGTTTGAAACCAGAGCTGAATTATGGTTCCTACATGTTACACTGGAAAAAATTGGTATAGGATCTATTACAAAGAAAGGGCAAGTAACACATTAAGTTAAAAGTGATTGTTTTAAGTAGAAAGACTGAAATATTATTTTCTTGTAAAATGTTATCCAACTTTGAATTGTTTATTTTCATAATTACATGTGTAATGTTTGAATGTAAATGTAATTTATTGCTGTTTACGTGAGGCACAATTTTGAAACAACTGAGTTAAAAGCTAACCTAATTTCATAAATTTTTTTCCATTCCCATTTGCTCAAATATAAAACAAAACAAAAACAAATTCCAATATAGTGTTCCACGACTTTCAAAAAGAGACAATATAGCATAATTCTAAAAATAAATAAATAAAATTCATTCTAATATGCTGATTTGCTGCCTAAGAAACATTTAGTAATATCAATGTTGAAAACATTGCTGCTTAACATTTTTGTGGAAAAAGTGATACCATTCAAACATTTGTGGTAAGAAAAAAACCCCCCAGACTTTTATTCATCAAGGATGCATTAAAACTGATAGTGATTATGTTATAAGATTTCTATTCGCAAAATAATGTAGAATTCTTAGACAATTGGAAAAGTTTTTGGGGCAGACCTGACCTGTTGAAAAGAGATGGTATTCATCCCCCCTGGGCTGGTGCTGCTCTTCTCTCTAGTAATATGGCACATAGTCTTAGAGATAAAACATGACAATCTGGGGCTCAGGTCAGGAAGCAGACAGACTGGCTAAACCGACCGTCTGCTAGCGGCCTCACGTCACCAAGGTCAGATAAATCCCATCACATAGAGCCTCTTTCACCTAGATGTCATCATATAGAGACTGTGTCTGTTCCCCGAATTTGGAAATCCAAAAAACGTCAGATTAAAAATTGAATTGATGTTCAACAAATAAAAAACAGATATAATACAGACGAGCAAATGATAAAGCTTGGGTTGCTGAATATTCGATCCCTTACTTCAAAATCACTCATAGTTAATGATATGATTTCAGATTATAATCTTGATATGCTGTGTTTGACAGAAACCTGGTTAAAACCAAACGATTATATTACTTTAAATGAGTCAACCCCACAAGATTACAGTTATAAACATGAACCTCGTCTGAAAGGCAAAGGGGGAGGTGTTGCTGTAATTTATAGTAATATCCTCAAAACCACCAAGAAATCTAGTTTTAAATATACTTCTTTTGAAGTATTGGTGCTTAATGTAAAAATATATAGTGTAAACGATAAATCACATTTGAGTATTCTGCTGGCTACTGTATACAGGCCACCAGGGCACCATAAAGATTTTATCAAAGAATTTGCGGACTTTCTATCAGAATTAGTATTGGCTGCAGATAAAGTACTAATTGTTGGTGATTTTAATATACATGTAGATAATGAAAAAGATGCATTGGGATTGGCATTTAAAGACATTGTAAACTCAATTGGAGTTAGACAACACGTGTCAGGACTCGGGACCTACTCATTGTCGTAATCATACTCTAGATCTAATACTATCACATGGAATGGTGCCGTTGGTTTGGTTCATTGATGCCGTTGAAATTCTGCAGCAGAGCGATGACATCTCAGATCATTATCTAGTCTCATGTAAACTTCACTTAGCCAAAGCAGCAAAGCTGACTCCGTGTTATACATACGTTAGACCTATAACTTCTGCCACTAAAGATTGCTTTATCGATAATCTTCCTAATCAGTTTCATCATCTCAGCATCCCAGATAGCTTGGAAGAACTCGATATTGCAACAGAAACTTTTAATTCTCTCTTTTCCAGCACTTCTTCTAGACGCAGTTGCCCCGTTGCGCTTAAAGAAGATTAAAGAAAATAGTCCAACGGCGTGGTACAACGAGCACACCCGGGCCCTTAAGAGAGCAGCCAGAAAAATGGAGCGCAACTGGAAGAAAACTAAACTAGAGGTATTTCGGATTTCATGGAAAGAGAGCTCGATTGCTTACAGAGAGGCCTTAAAAGCTGCTAGATCTGCTTATTTTTCAACCCTAGTAGAAGAAAATAAACATAATCCTAGATATTTATTTGAAACAGTGGCTAAACTAACGGAAAAAAAAAACTTCAAGCCCAGAAGTGTCCAAGCAACACATCAGTAATGACTTTATGAACTTCTTCACTTATAAGATTGATAATATCAGGGATAAAATTATAACTATGCAACCGTCTACCACAGTATCGCATCAGGAAGTGCATTGTAGTCTCCCTGGGGAAAAATTTGATTCATTTGTTGCTATAGGAGAGGAAGAATTCTGCAAACTCGTTAAATCATCTAAATCAACAACTTGTATGTTAGACCCTATTCCGACTAAGCTACTGAAAGAGATGCTTCCAGATGTCATAGATCCTCTTCTTAATATCATTTATTCGTCTTTGTCTCTAGGATACGTACCAAAAACCTTTAAGCTGGCTATGATAAAACCGCTTGTTAAAAAAACACAACTTGATCCTACAGAATTAGTCAATTACAGGCCAATCTCGAATCTGCCTTTTCTGTCAAAGATATTAGAAAAAGCAGTATCTTCACAACTGTGTTCCTTTCTAGAAAGAAATGATATCTGCGAGGATTTTCAGTCCGGATTTAGACCGTACCATAGTACTCTCATTAGAGTTACAAATGATTTGCTCTTATCATCCGATCGTGGTTGTATCTCTCTATTAGTGTTACTCAATCTTAATGCTCCATTTGACACAATTGACCACAACATTCTTTTAAATAGACTAGAAAACCATGTTGGCATTAGTGGAATTGCACTAGCATGGTTTAAATCATACTTATCTGACCGTTATCAGTTTGTAGCAGTAAATGAAGAGATGTCTTATCGATCACAAGTTCAGTATGGCGTACCACAAGGCTCAGTACTAGGACCGTTGCTGTTCACTCTGTACATGCTACCATTAGGAGATATCATTAGGAAACATGGAGTTAGCTTTCACTGTTATGCCGATGATACTCAGCTGTATATTTCTTCAAAACCTAACGAAACTTACCAATTCACAAAATTAACAGAATGCATAGCTGATATAAAAAATTGTCATCGACACGACGGCCATCGGCTCTGATCCTCAACAACTCGTCTCCATACCGGCGTGATTACTTCGACTTCCAACCGGATGGAAATGGATAAATACTCTAAATGTTCCGATCCAATCTGACTTGTAACGCTGCCCGAATCATACACTGTTCCTTCGTTGGCCAGAGGAGAACTGGCCCTCCGACTGAGTCTGGGTTCTCCCAAGGTTTTTTTCTCCATTCTGTCACCTGATGGAGTTTTGGTTCCTTGCCACTGTTGCCTTGGCTTTTGGCTTGCTTAGTTGGGGACATTTAATATTCAAAAATATTATTGATCTGCCTCACTTAAGGTGGACATTGATGCAATTTTCTTCTAGAAACAAACTTTGTTGTATTATTTTCATGTTATCACTGTGAAGCTGCTTTGATACAATCTGTATTGTAATAAGCGCTATATAAATAAAGGTTACTTGACTTTTCAATAAATTCTGTAATAAATGCAAATAAATGCTGTTCACTTAACTTTCTATTTATCAAAGAACCCTGAAAAAAGTATTGCCATTTACACAAAAATGTTACGCAGCACAACTGTTTTCAGCAATAATAATAATAATAATAGTATATATTACATAATGTATTTTAACAGTGTTGTATTACTTGCTTTTGATACTTTCTTTAAACCAATTATTAACAATTCTGCTTAGGGCACACATTTGGCCAGCAATGGCTCTGATTATAAGAAATGAGCAGCAAATTCTCATCAGAATGATTTCTGAAGGATCATGTGACTGAAGACTGGAGTAATGATGCTGAAAATTCAGCTTTGATCACAGGAATAAATTACATTTTACTATATATTCACATATATAACAGGTCCTTTTATTTGTAATAATATTTTTGTAAAAGTAATGTTTTTACTATATTTCTGATTAAATAAATGCAGCCTTGGTGAGCAAAAAAAAAGACTTTCAAAAGCATAAAAAATCTAATGTTTGAAACAAAGTATAGTGCTATAATATATTTTTTTTATTGATATACAATATTAATCACTGTCATGACATCACAAGTCATCAATACAGTGAATGGAAAATCACTTTGTGGTAACATCATGCACATGATCCAACAAGCCACACAGTCAGATCCTGAGCTTCACCTGATAAGTCAGCTACATGAGCAAGAATGGCCGGACAGAAAGAAAAATGTCCCACTGGCTGCTCAAGCTTACTGGCCAGTCAGACACACTATTAGCATAGATTATGAGCAACTCATGAAAGATGATCGCATCGTCATCCCTCGTGCACTGCTACCAGAAGTGCTGAAACGACTTCATGCGGCACACCAGGGTATACAGCGGTCTCTAGCACACGCCAGATGCTTCTACTGGCCAGGACTCACTGAAGCCGTACGTCACATGGTAGAAGCCTGTAGTTACTGTCAAGAGAGTCGTCCTGAAAATCAAAAGGAGCCACTTATCTCACATCCAGTTCCAAAGGGACCATGGCAGAAAATAGCTGCTGACATTTTTGACTTTCAAGGACATTAATTTCTTCTGATTGTGGACTATCCAGAAGTCCTAAAGCTGTCAGACAAAACATCGGGCTCACTGATAGCACAATTCAAAGCAGTGTTTGCAAGACATGGATGGTGTGCCTGAGATTCTGATTGCAGATTATTTACCCTTTGCCAGTGCTGAAATGACTCGATTTGCTCATGACTGGGGTTTCAGCATCACACACTCCAGCCCAAACTTCCCTCAGTCCAACGGCATGGCAGAGCGAGCGGTAAAGACTGTCAAATCTATGCTGAAAGCTGCTGCTCAGTCCGGCACTGACCCTCACCTAGCTTTCATAGCCGCGTTTCCACTGTCGGGCCAGTGCAAGCCAGGGCTTTAAACGGGCCGTGCCGAGCTAATAGCCTCGGGCCAGTAGCACCGGGCCTGCGTTTCCACTGTCGGGCCAGAAGCTCCACAGCGCTTCACTAAAACACGCCCGTAATACGCCTCTCTGGAACAACGTCACACTAACCCATCATTTCACCAGCAAATGGAAGTTTTATCAGAAAACTAATCAGAAAGTAATCACTGGAAACTGCGTGCATCGCAAAACAAACATGATAAAAGTGACCGTTTGCTGGAATTTTCGTTGTTTACTTGAATATTTAAAACCCAAGCATTGATGTTTTACCACAGGTTTACAATAAAATGTGATACATTGATCATAATGAATTAATTTATGTCAAAATTGCACATTAGTCACAGAGAATAAATTACGGTCTATTTCACAAAAGAAAGAGGACACACTTAGCTACTTCTTCAGTCGCGTCTGTTTCTGTTTATTTACAGGACATATATCACATTTAGAAAGAATGATCATTTCTACAAATATATGCCACCAAAAATACGACCTGAGGAGCTTTAGCATTCTCTTGACTCCCAGTAGGCTACAGATATTTTCAGTCAGAGAAACAGAGGAAGCTCCCGAAAAAAAAGGTGCTTTATTTTATGATAGTCCAGAGATGAGACGTAGGCTACTGGCAGATAAAATAAAAACATGTTTGTGATCGCCTTTATGATTGGTCTAATTTCTTCAAGCGTTCACCATGTTTTTTTACTATGCGTATCTTCAAGCATTTACTATGTTTACTATGGTAATGGTTAGCGCACATAGTCTTTTGCATCGTGTATAAATATTTCTACCTTACACGGTGATCAGAACCCACAAACAGAAGGCATTCAAACATTAAAGTGAGTTCAATTATTTTAAAAGTCTTTAATGCTGACAGAATCATCCGGCGCTCCCGTCTCCCGACTCAGGTAAACTCCGCCTCTGTTCGTAATCACTCCTCTAGCCCGAGCTGGCCCACTTTGGCCCAAGGTATTCGACGGGCCAGAAATCCTGGCCGTTGGCCCCGGGTAAGCCCCGATCAAGCCCCGGAAGTGACAGTGGAAACGCGACTGGCCCTGGCACGCACTAGCACGGCCCGTCCCTGGCCTGACAGTGGAAACGTGGCTATTGACTCTCCGCAACACTCCTGTCACTCTTCTCAAATACTCCCCAGCCCAGATCCTTATGGGCAGAGTCTTACGTTCCACTATACCGGCCAGCAACGCTGTTCTGCAACCTTCTATACCTTAACACATCCAGGAAGCGCTGCTGCATCTTCAATCACAGCAAAAGAGATGGTACGATAGAACAGCAGCCCTACTTCCAGCCTTCAAGGGGGGACAGAGAGTATATATGAGAATTAAAAACACTTGGAAACCAGCTACAGCTGTCAGTATCCGAGATGAGCCCCGCTCATACGACATTGTCACATCATCGGGCACAATCTACCGCAGGAACAGACGCCACCTCAGGTCTGACAGGCCAATCAAACATGACTCACAACCTGACTGTTCCATGTACACTGACAATGACTTGTGCAATGACTCTGTTTCAAAACCTGCTCCAATTGAGCCTCCTCAAGATGTTGAAAGGAGGGTGCGACGTCCGGAATTCATAAGAGCCGGACGTATTGTCAGACAACTGGCACGGTTTAAGGACTCTGTGCTTAATTAAGTATACTAGTTTAGTGTTACTATTGCTTGTTCATAGCAAACGTTTATTTTATACACTGGTGATATTTTCAACTTACTGTCCTTGCTTTATGTCTGAGTAATACTTTGCTTAAGCTTAAGAAGGGGGATGTAGTATATGCAGTGAATGGTTCTTACCAGGACACCCCCATACAGTTTGTGTAGTTGGTATGACCCGGAGTTTTACTACAGATGCTAATAAAGAAGCTCAGCGTGTTAACTCCTGTGTGTACGTGTCTTTAATGCTAACCGAGGTTTAACGGAGACTACAACATGCTGTGCTGACTCTGAGCTTAATGGTTTCGTGAACCCAGAAAGACTGGCGCTTTTGCTGCAGGTCAATAGCCGCGATGACAAAAAGCTCCCACTGTTTCTCGTTCATCATTAAATTTAGGCATTTTACATACTAAATCCATTTATATTTAGTCTTTTCCCTCCAAAATGTTTGTCTTTGGTGGCAAGAAAAATGATTGGGTGTCTACAACATGGAGTAACACCCGTGAATGTCATCCGTAAACGTTAGGCAACCAGTAATGGAAACGCCCACTAGTGACCTCACCGCCAAAGTCGTCGGGGGTGTGATGAACACAGTTTGAGTCTTGCCTTAAGAAGTAATGGTGCAACCAAATTGAAGATTTAGCAGTAGAGGGAACTTGACGTGAAACCCTATACGAGGCTTTTACTTCTCTCATGCTCTAAATCATCAGATGATAAGCTCAGTGTAAAGACAGACTCGCTTCTAGATTGTTGCACAGTAACCAGAGACCGTTGCTTTGGACAAGAGAAAACATTCACATTTTTAATTCCAATGAAACAATCACCATGAAGCCAGACTTCTGACCCTAATGTCAAGTAATTTTTGTATTGGCTGAAGCTAAAACTTACCAAGTACTTCAACATTAAACTTCTTCTTTGAGATCTGTGTATTGATAATAATGAATGCTTCAAACGGTCCAGATTCATTGGTCCTGATGTTTGAGATGGATAAAACTCCAGTCGTTTTGTCAATCTGCACTCTGCCAGCGAATCTCTCATCGTAATGTGTGTAAATTTCCCCTCGATGCATCTTGGCAATACGGGTACTTAGATCGTCTCTTTCATAAGACCACTGAATTTGATCGTCGTCCTTCAGATCAACTCCTGGATGTAGATTTAGGACTTCTCCCTCCTTCACTTGAACTGTTTCAAATGCATCAGCCTGTCCACACACTGAACAACATGAACACAGGTTTGATTTCGGTTACATATAGACAGGTTTATTATAAAATGAACAAACAACAACAACTGAAAATTAACTCACATTCTCCACCCACCCTAATATGATAATGTCTAAAGTCTTATAAGAAATAATTCAGATACAATGTTTATTCTAATATGGTTGCTACACATCGTGTTCTTAAAAATGTAATTGCTGTTATTTGTTTAGCACTACTTTATGCAGAAACCACAATACCCGATGTGGTTATATATTTATATTGGACTGCGCATTCTTCTGTCTATATATTTATATTTAACTTGATAAAAATCTATATTTTTATATAAAAAAATTTAAAACGTTTGCCAGTTTTCAGGTCTTCTGTATTCTCAAAACAACATCACTTTCATTAACTAATGTTTTCAGAGCATAACAACAGTTTACAATTAAGATTTTGGAAACAATTACATGTAGACAACTTCAATTATGTGAAAATCCTTAATTGTGTTTAAGGACTTATGACAGTATGCCTTGTCGAGTGTCTCAAGTTACACAGTGACCACAACCCCTAAAATATTAGAAAACATTTAAGATTTTAAATATCTTACCCTCCACACTGATGAAAAACCCAATTAAAATCCAGATGCCGATGGACATCATGACCAATTATCAGGTATTATAATAAGTTGTGTTGTAGCTCTTGATGATGAACCTCAACCTGATCTAGTGAACATTCCATGAAGATTTAAAGTCTGACTTTCATCAGGAAGTGACACATTGACCACAGAATCTGATGTCACCTACTAGATGGGAGTTTTAAAACCTTTCAACAATGAACAATTGTTGATCACGGCTTTTCTCCCTTTCTGGCTTCTCAGCCGCTGAGACTTCCCAAGTTATATTCTTAAAAACTCACTTTCACAAATAACATCCACTATTTGTCATCTTATGTCAGATATGTATGTCATCTTATTAGGTTGCCACCTGGTAGTAAAATGTATATTTAAAATTACTGTTATGTCTAAGTAGTCTTTACGCAACATATCGAATGAAGTCTATAAGTGCGTTCGCACGTAATTGCCATAATTAAGATATTCCGACCTGTAAAAAGGGTTCATGTCCTTGTAGAACTCGTAATAACAACTTGTAAACTCGTAATTTTATAAGAGCTCCAACTTGCACTATATGACCGCTGCATATTTATTTTGGAGTTGACAGTGTTGCCATTGAAATGTATAAATCAGAGTCCGAGAACTGCTCTGAGTACAGCACCAGGTGTTGTCATCTTGTATTCAAGACATGGCATGAATAAATGCAGCATTCGCCTAAACAAAACCTTTTTTTTCTAGTTTTGCTTTCTAATAATGCTGTCCTTTGACACTGTTTTTTTTTTGTAGGCTATATGATTGTTTTATTGGATGTTGTAAAACAATCATGCCAATAAAGTTGCCTGAGAGAGAGAGAGAGAGAGAGAGAGATAGATAGAGAGAGAGAGAGAGAGAGAGAGAGAGAGAGAGAGAGAGAGAGAGAGAGAGAGAGAGAGGATCAGGATCAGCTTTCTAAAAAAAACACTTATAACCTTGATTTATATTTAGATTGAATTTTTGAATTTGAATTTAGAAAAGAGGAGGTAAAAAGAGAGAGCCCCAGGAAAGGGACCCAGATCATAAAAGAGACAGAGCAACAGTTACAATATTGTTTTATCCTTTCCCTGACCATGTGACTTTAACCCAAAGTGAGATGTTCAAACTGACCATTCAGATACAACTTCCCCGATTGTACTAAAGGTGTGACAATTCATAGACCCCCGAAGTACACAGATCTTGTTCTACAGGCCTTGCAATAACTATGCCTTTAAGAACTCCAAATGGTCATTGGGGAAAGAGGGGTTGGAAAACAGTAAAGCAAATGTCTTTGTTCATTTCAAATATCTTGGATTATTTTCAATCCTACAACTGCTTGAAGCTTGGCCACCCCTGTTGCGCAAACATTTTGAATGAATTAACAGCAGACTTTTCTCCACTTAACTATGACACTGGCACAAAGGCCATGTTCACACTCCAGCTGCACTAACCTCTTAATATGGAAAAATAACAAACCCAAAGATGCCTATAATAAGTGGACATGGCAACACTGCAAATGTGTGATTCGCGAAGCAGCTTTACAAGTATAAAAGAGTGAGCAGAGTGAGACAGCAACACACTTCCATCAAGTTTACATAGCAAAACAATAGAAAAATAGCAGTGTAATGAAGACACCCATTTGGGGCACAGGGCAGTGAAAAAAGAAAGAAAGAAAAAGTCTAAAGGTCTAAAGACCAAAAAAGTGAAACTTATTTGAAGTGATTAATTTTTTTACAGTAACAATTATGCAATAATTATACATTTTTACTGCAAAGGCACACATTTGATTCATTCACTCATAAGCCGGAGGAGTCTGTAACAGAATATGTCTGTAAAAGCTGCAAAGTTTTGCACAAGATTGCAATTATGGAGATAAACTGGCATATGTTGATAGGTCGAATTGTCTGTTGCATCAATGATGATAGAATTCAAAGAAGACTGCTGGCAGAAGCACATTTAACATTTGACAATGGCTTGAAAATGGCCTTGTCTGTCGAAGATACAATCTTCGTGATTTGCAAAAGCCTTCTTCCCCTGTATATAACAGAATAAAACGTCCCCAAACACCAATGCACAGTAAAAAAGAATACCATACGGACAGTGGCCAATGTCATCGATGTAAAGGCTTGTATCAAACGCGCAATGGCAATTTAATTTATTTAATGTGAAACTATAAGTGTAATATCATTTCAAAATCCTTCTTATAATGAGAATTCACAAATATGTTTGTAATTACCTTTTCCCTTCAGTCTGCCCTTTGACACTGTGATTGACTATGACTAGAGATTGTTTTATTGGATATTGTAAAACAATCATGCCAATAAAGTTGTTCAAAATTGAAAGTGAAAATGTATTGAGCTAGTGTAGGGCGTAGCTGCGTGATGGTAATAGGTGGCCAGTGCCACACCTGATTGAAGCTTGGCCACCCCTGTTGCGCAAGCATTTTGAATTAATTAACTGCTGACTTTTTTTTTCTGGTTAACTGTGACACTGGCACAAAGGCCATGTTCACACTCCAGCAGAACTAAGTTGTCACTTCACCTCTTAATATGGAGAACATAAGCCCAAAGATGCCTATAATAAGTGGACACGGAAACACACACACACACACACACACACACACACACACACACACACACACACACACACACACACACAGAGCAAGAGAGATCAAAGGATAAGTTGAAGCCTGTTTACCAGTTGACCCACAAGATTCAACATTTTAAAGTTATTTGAGTGAAAAAATAAGTGTAAAAGTCTGGTTAAATATTTTTATTAACATAATTAACCTTTATAATATAAAACTATGTTATCTGTGACTACAAATGAACTGGTTCTATGTCTTTATCTTATCATTAAAATTGAAAGAAAAAGAGAAGACCTAAGAGATTTCTGGACCTGTAATGTAGACAAAAGTACACAGCAATGAAAGGGCAAAATCTAAACCATTACAGTCTTTCTTGATTGTTTACAGACTATAACCAGGCTTTTGAACAAAAATTTATCAAAAAGCACACCCATTTCCCTAAACTATAAACACTATTCCCCTGTTTGGACACATGAGTCAGATTTGTTGAACTGTCACTGCAAAACTCTACACACAAATCCCTTAATTTCTCATTGCCTACACCATGTTGTCATGAAAGCACTAGCATTCAATGTTGTTCACTCAAGTCAGCAGAGCTTCAGCTCAGTTAGGACACAATTACCCAAGTGGAAACACTACGAGTCAAAATTGTTCACACACCAATCAGAACCTTCAATAGATAGATAAAAGGGCCAGAGTTAGCTCATTGGGTTTTGGAACAATGGATCCAGAAAGACATGAAGGAGGAGGTTGAGGAGACTGGAGTGGAGGAGGAGGAGGAGGAAGAAGGTGAAGGGCAAGGAGACAAGTCTCGGATGAAATTCGTGCCACTCTAGTTGCCCATGTCTTTGTCCATGGTATGACTATGAGGGAGGCTAGGCTACGAGTACAGCCATATTTGAGTCGCTTCACCGTCACCTCGATCATAAGAACCTTCCGGGAGAAAAACAGGTACAGTAGATGTACTTCAGACTGCTCTCTACTGTAACTTTTGAGAGCAGTACACTGTGCTGTTACAACACATACATGTACTGTATAGCTGCTGCACTATACTACTGTAATCACATACAGATAGAGTTTTCTGAATGCTTACATTTTGTAAAAAGGATGTGTTGCAGTTACAGTAATCAGTACTTCTATTTTTCTAGAACACAGAGACGATGAAATGGAAGAAGCCTGCAAAATATTTCAGTTGATGCGTGCCAGCGGGGAACAGGCAAGAGGATTTTACCCCCGCTGCTTGGCTAGGGCCAATATAGCTTGTGATATGGACAAGATTCTCTGGCCTGACCCAGACCAAAGACGGGATGCTGAGGTGGAATACAGTTTTTCTCATTTGCTAAGACACACTAAATGAAACTGGGATCCGCTTGATTTTCATCATCACATTATTGGCACAGCAAAAGTCTTCTCTTGCAAATGTTTTAACACTTTTTCATTTGTTTCACACATTTTTCACATCCTTTGTCAAAACAGTTACCACAGATCTCATTGAAAGACACCAAACTCTATTGGATTCACTGTGTTGAACAAAAGGAACACATCTATTCACAGCTGATAGAAAGTACTTGCGTAATCATATGCACTGTGTGAAACTCGTTTGCACAACTCTTCAATCAGCAATCAGTCCTCATCCATCTATAAAAGATGCCATCTCTGTGTTGCTATTTGCAAGCATGGATCAAAGAGGCCATAGGCACGGAAGGAGAGCACGGGGCCATATGCAGAGGCCATGGCAGAGGGGTCCGAGGAAGAGGCCATGGCAGAGGGGTCCGAGGAAGAGGCCATGGCAGAGGGGCCCGAGGAAGAGGCCATGGCAGAGGGGTCCGAGGAAGAGGCCATGGCAGAGGGGCCCGAGGAAGAGGCCATGGCAGAGGGGCCCGAGGAAGAGGCCATGGCAGAGGGGCCCGAGGAAGAGGCCATGGCAGAGGGGCCCGAGGAAGAGGCCATGGCAGAGGGGCCCGAGGAAGAGGCCATGGCAGAGGGGCCCGAGGAAGAGGCCATGGCAGAGGGGCCCGAGGAAGAGGCCATGGCAGAGGGGTCCGAGGAAGAGGCCATGGCAGAGGGGCCCGAGGAAGAGGCCATGGCAGAGGGGCCCGAGGAAGAGGCCATGGCAGAGGGGCCCGAGGAAGAGGCCATGGCAGAGGGGTCCGAGGAAGAGGCCATGGCAGAGGGGTCCGAGGAAGAGGCCATGGCAGAGGGGTCCGAGGAAGAGGCCATGGCAGAGGGGTCCGAGGAAGAGGCCATGGCAGAGGGGCCCGAGGAAGAGGCCATGGCAGAGGGGTCCGAGGAAGAGGCCATGGCAGAGGGGTCCGAGGAAGAGGCCATGGCAGAGGGGCCCGAGGAAGAGGCCATGGCAGAGGGGTCCGAGGAAGAGGCCATGGCAGAGGGGTCCGAGGAAGAGGCCATGGCAGAGGGGTCCGAGGAAGAGGCCATGGCAGAGGGGTCTGAGGAAGAGGCCATGGCAGAGGGGCCCGAGGAAGAGGCCATGGCAGAGGGGCCCGAGGAAGAGGCCATGGCAGAGGGGTCCGAGGAAGAGGCCATGGCAGAGGGGTCCGAGGAAGAGGCCATGGCAGAGGGGTCCGAGGAAGAGGCCATGGCAGAGGGGTCCGAGGAAGAGGCCATGGCAGAGGGGTCTGAGGAAGAGGCCATGGCAGAGGGGCCCGAGGAAGAGGCCATGGCAGAGGGGCCCGAGGAAGAGGCCATGGCAGAGGGGTCCGAGGAAGAGGCCATGGCAGAGGGGTCCGAGGAAGAGGCCATGGCAGAGGGGTCCGAGGAAGAGGCCATGGCAGAGGGGTCTGAGGAAGAGGCCATGGCAGAGGGGCCCGAGGAAGAGGCCATGGCAGAGGGGCCCGAGGAAGAGGCCATGGCAGAGGGGCCCGAGGAAGAGGAAAATGTTTTATCAATACCATTTATATGACTCATACAGTTAATACAATTTTGACATGCTTTTTGCTTTTACTTTATAGAATCCACACATTACCACACACTGGTGGCAGAGGAAAGATATTTAGTATTGAACAGGAGTCTGCCATTTTAGATATGGTAGTGGCAAACAATGCAATCAGACTGCGTGAAATCCAGGCAGCAGTAATTGCAGATCAGGGAGCATTTAGAAATATAAACAGTGTGAGTTTGGCAACTATAGATCGAGTCCTTAAACGAAACCATGTCAGAATGAAGCAGCTGTACAGAGTTCCATTTCAAAGAAACTCTGACATCAGAAAGGAGGCACGATTTCAGTATGTGCAGGTACAGATTTTTTTTATTGTAATACCTTGTTTACCATATAGTTACATGCGACTGGAATAATTTGCTCTTTGAATGTGCTCTTTTTCTTAGAGAATAATGAGCTTGAAGCTGAAGGGGCACATCACAAATTCATTTTTGTGGATGAAGCCGGCTTCAACCTCTGTGAAGTGAGAAGACGTGGGAGGAACATCATTGGGCAGAGGGCCACTGTCACAGTGCCAGGTCAGAGCGGGGCCAATATATCCAATGATAGGGTCCTTTGCTATACCAACTAATGGCCCATACAATACAGAACGCCTCATCACATTTCTTGATGCATTGAAAGAAATACTAATTCCACCCGAAGAGAGAGGGCTGTTGAGGCTTGGCATGACTCTGTATGTCATAATTTGGGACAATGTGGCTTTCCACCACTCTCGCCTTGTAAACGAATGGTTTGCAGCACAGCCTCGTATTATGATGCATTTCCTCCCTGCATACTCGCCTTTTCTGAACCCAATCGAGGAGTTCTTCTCTGCTTGGAGGTGGAAGGTGTATGATCACCGGCCATATATGAGCAGATGCCCCTCCTGGAGGCAATAAATGCTGGCTATTGCCACAAATATACCCGTGCGACTCGTGACTGGTTTTGTGATCCAGCGTCACATATTGCATGTTGTAAAACAATAAAGCCAATAAAGTACTTCAAAAATAAAAGTGAAAGTATTTAGATAGTGCTGAACTACGGACTCAGACAAATGTGAATTGTGTAACAATAACAATATGGACAGCTAATTGAAAAAAAAGGTAAAAAAAAAAGAGAGCATTTAATAATTGATTTCAAATTAAGCTGTTCTGTAAAATAATCCTCATAATTTTTAGGCCTACCTTTGTTTAAATGTTAAAACAGTCATTGTTTCTTTCTTTCTTTTTTTTTTTTTTTTTTGTTTAGATATCTAAATGCCTAAAAATGAACAGGTCTATATACTCCCGTTTGTTTTATTTCAATATCAGATGCATAATAATAACAATTAGATTGGTGTGTTTTAAGTAGTCTTCACATATGTACCAGTATATTTTACATGCTTTACCTGGGATAACCTAGTCAGATCACAGTAGATCAGTCATTGATGTATGAAATGGCACATGTTGTTGGCAGTCTAACCGAGCCCACGGGGCAAAGTACACAACACAATCAGAATATATATTGAGAGTAAATTTGGGGGCATATTCTTGACAGCACTGTCACACACGCAAGTCTTCTGTCTGCAAGATACACTTTTCTTTTCATTTTGAAACTTCAATGAGATGAATATGTAATGGCAACCAGTTCAGGTAAGAATCAAATTAGATTAAGTATGTTTAGCAAGCTAAAAGATCTTGTTAAAAGGCAATGTATTGATATCATACCACAGGATTAATTACTTAAAAGCATAGTTCAATGAAAATTCTGTCATAATTACTCACCCTCATGTAATTTCAAATCTGGATGACTTTGAAAAGCGTTTTAGTATGTTGTGTGTTTGTATGTGTGTGTGTGTTTCACAGAAGAAAGTCATAGAGGTTTGGAACATGAGGGAGAGTAAAAAAATTACAAAAATGTAATTTTACCTTGTTATAAAATGTAATGAAATAAAACAAAGACAACTCAAAATTAGAAAAAGACTGGTGAGGCTCTGCATCCTGTAGGAATTTTTTATTGAATTGACTATTGATGGAGTTATAGAGTTTAGTTAAAAATGATAGTTTCATAGTAGTTTCATTTCATTGCCCTAATACTGTAGGGCAATATTTGTCATGTGAATACCTATTGTAGCCAAGGTACAATTTCAATTTATTTATTCACTTTTGGCATTTCATAATATTTCATAAACGAGGGTGTTGTTTTAGTAAAAAGAAAAAAAAGAATTCAAGTCATGTTTTTAAAAATGACTTTGTTTAGTAAAAAAAAAAAAACCCTTAAAGGGTAGTTCACTTTGAAATTAATTTTTGGTATGTTTTAGCTTACCTCAAGGGCATCCAAGATGTATGTGTCTTTGTTTCCGCAGTAGTTTCAATTTTTAATATTTTTAGGTCAAACCGTTCTTGTCTGTCAGTCATATAATGCAGGTCTATGGTCACCACCTCAAAGAGCATGCACAGAGAAGTCCAAATTAAACATGATTTAATGACTCGTAAATGTAAGTACACATTGATGGCCTAAGAAGACACGGTTTGTGTGAGAAAACGAACAGTATTTATATCGTTTTTACCTCTTGTAACCACAGTCACATCCAAGTGATCTGAGGGCGCGGGCGCTTCGGTCTGCGCAAGCGCCGGAAGTGATCTCTCGCGCGGTTGCGAAAAAAATTCAACGTTGTCTGTTGATATATCGAAATCGTCTTCCGTTGCGATTTCCTGAATATCTAAATATGTTTAGATCTTCACAGTGGTAACACTTCTGAAATCTCTGTGTAAACAATGAGTGACGTACACGCGCGAGAGATCATTTCCGGCGCTTTCCGGCGCTTGCGCAGACCGAAGCGCCCGCGCCATCAGATCACTTGGACGTGGCTGTGGTTACAAGAGGTAAACAGGATATAAATACTGTTCGTTTTCTCACACAAACCGCTCGTTTCGTGTCTTAGGCCATCAATGTGTACTTACATTTACGAGTCATTAAATCATGTTTAAATTGGACTTCTCTGTGCATGCTCTTTGAGGTGGTGACCATAGACCTGCATTATATGACTGACAGACAAGAACGGTTTGACCTAAAAATATCAAAATTGAAACTACTGCGGAAGCAAAGACACATACATCTTGGATGCCCTTGAGGTAAGCTAAAACATACCAAAAAATGAATTTCAAAGTGAACTATCCCTTAAAGACTCATCCACTCATGGGCATTTTGATTTGCTCAGGCCTGAGAATTAAGATGAAGTAGCCTACATTTGTAAATTTAATAATAAATGTGCTGTGTTGGCATGACAAATATTTTACATTGGAATTTCAAAACATCTGCAAAAGCCCTGCAACACAAAAATAGTGCAAAAGGGAATGCATAAATTATTAATAATAATAATAATAATAAATCATACCATATTGAGAAAGGATGACTCCTTGTTATACAAAGTTAATTTTCAATATTTAATTTCTAATTTAAATTTATTTTGAAACCTCAATATAAAGTATTTTTGTTTGTTTTACAAGGAACAATCAGTACGCTCACCGCACTCACCCAGCTAATTAGGTGCTGAGACCTACCTACACTCTATAATTATTATTTTTTCATTCTTGACAGGAGATATTGACAAACGTTTTGGCTCTTTGCATTTGTCAGTGTGTCACTTATTCTCAATGACTATATAAAAACCACCCTTCAGATCTTCAGGGGATCGTAATCATGATTGAACAATCAAATGATTAGTCCTCAGACTTCAGTTTAAGTTTATCTGAAACAGTTAATAATTTATAATAATAATTAAACAGTGAAACATTATTTATTTATTTTGATTTGTAATTGTTTTGACATTGTAATTATTCACTGTTTCAGATTAACTTAAACTGAAGTCTGAGGACTTCTGTTGGAAGACATGACCATTGGCTTATGTCCTAGTATTTTGTCCATATCATCAATGTAACAAAAATTGGGTTTGCCACCAGCTCCGCTGTCAGAGCTTTCTTTTTTCTGCCTTATATCTCTGCTTAAGTATCTTCCATTTATTTTATTAGTCCAACATTTACCATATTCTTTAAGTATCATCTCTGCTTGCATTTCTTTGAAAATCTGTGCATTTTATTGATGTTTTTGTAAAGGGATCCACTGAAGGCAAGTTTGAAGAAAAACCCAAGTGTAGTTTATTCACATAAGAAAATCCAAGATCAAGCATAAACAAAAGCATGACATGGCATGACTCAAAACATTAACATAACGCTTACCAACAGTGGTTACAGTTAACAAAACTTGACAAGGACACATGGAAAACATGAGGATTTAAATACACAGACTAATGGACTCATCGTCCATCTAAACATACCCTTTCACTCTCCGCCATTTCTCTATTGAGGCAAAGTCACAATACTTTTTTGTTGCACATTGAGTGAATTATTTGGTAAATGGGTGTTTCTCAAAACCAAGAATGCAAAGAACGGACTTGTGTTCTTGGGGTGAACGCTCTTGCTAGTTGTTCTTGGAAGAACGAACTTACAAGGTGACGAGCACACAGAACGCTGCTGACAGTTTGGGACGATGTGTTCTTGCTGGTATTGCGCAATAATACCCCCGCACAGACACCGTCTGCAGTACCCAATTAAAATGTTATCACATTATTCGGAATGCATTAAACGTTTGACCACATTTTCGATTTGCCATACATTTTCGTAAAAATGCCAATATTTGAAATCTACACAGTTGATTTCTCGCATCAAATGTTCTCAGAGGTGAATTTAGTGATGAAATAGCGTACGAAATTGTAGAAAAACGACTTAGCCTACTGACCTGCCTCTTTCTGTTTCCCGCTCCTTCCTCGAATGCCGAAATCAATGCTGGGATATTTCTGCCGTCAAGTTCACACAAGTTACCAACCGATGCATCCTCTGTAAAATGGGCGTGTCAAGAACCCTTCCGGGATTTTTAACCGTTCTTGGGACAGTACTTGGGCCACATAAGATGACGTTTCACAAGAACACAAGAACACAAGTACAGACAAGAACACAGATTGAGAAAGGCCCAATGTCTTCCCTAGTGAAAAAATAGTATACTAGGCTACAAGCTACAATATGTAAGATTTTTGAAATAAAATATCCAAAAATCACTTGCACAGTGTGATATATTTCCTGCAGTTCTGTTCTTACAATATCCCAAAAGTTCCCAAAGATTTTTTAATTTCAGAGAAATTTTAAATAATGTCTCGTCCCTGTTCACTATCGCCTGTCAATGGCGTAATATCCACGTTATCCCTGGTTTCCGCTCGTACTGCCATAGTAACCATAGCGACAGACGTGGACAACTGCATTACGCCTAGCGGCAAGCTCACACTGTTGTTGTTTCGTTCAAACATTATGGACCATGGCAAGCAGACTTTGGTACAAAAGGAGAACTAAAGGCGATTTTGAGCCGAATTCTGACCTGTGCGACTGTTTCAGGTCGGGGCGATTTTCAGCGTTGTCATTTGTCGTACAGTGTTTGTGCAGTGTACAGGGGGAAACGAGAGGGGATAAACCCTGTCCCGACCGGCAATCGGATAGTCGGATGATTTCTGGCATGTCAGAAATTTTGTTCGCTCCCCGGGCCTTGACTATATCGCACAATTGAAGCTACGAACCGATTGCCCTAAACTCAGTGTTTTTACCCCTCACTGCGCCTGCACGAAAACAGAAGTTTAACCATTTCATCTTTAATGCAGCAAGAAAGTAAATGAAAAGAGGGAGATCTTTAAGTTCTGTAGGTATCAAACTAGCTACAAATTACTGTTGCTTACGCTTACCTCCAATTCGTGTTGCAAAATGGACAAACCATATTACCCACGTCTTCCAAGCCACCTGCGATGTAGCTACCGTGCCTCTATTATTAATTTGTTAAACAATGCTCATGTTAAACATGCTGTTTTTAATTTTCATTGATGACTGATTAGGTGTTCGGACATATTATAGACTGTTAATAATTTTAATTATAGGCCTATAATCGACCTAAATGTTTTTAGACAATTTTCAATGAGGAGGAGTAGCTTATCTAATCTTTGCTGTATGTCAGTTATGCGGTGATACACTATGAAATTATTGCGTGGTAAATTAAATTACGTTTTATTAACAAGGTTAGGGAGGAGCAGGTGCAGATAATTAACCCAAGTAGCAAGTGGAGTTCAATCTGTAATCAACTCAGGATAGGATAAATAACAGCAGAACCCACCGTTGTTCCTTGACAGTTTATCAGCATCCCATCTCCTCACTTCTAGTACCATCTACTCTTACCAACGGGGGGAGTACTCTGGGTTCGGCAGATAGTGATGGCCAAATGAGGCTTCCTGAACCACTGAGGCTTTCCAGCCCATTGGTTCACCAAAAGGTTCGTTTACCTGAAGCCTCATGAAACAGTGTGCTCCCTAGTGACACCTGCTGTGCAAAGCAATGTATCGCACACAAATCTATTCATCCTGAGCAACCAAATTGTCATGGTGTGGGCACACCCTTTTTCTATTGCCTGTGTATTAAATAAAGTTTTTTACTCTGCTTGTGTTTACCTATGCACACACAACTCACACACACATAACTTTGTATTCAGTAGTTCTTTGGGTTAGTGATGACAGTGAATGCCCCAAATGAGTGTAAAGAAATCACTGACTGCAGTGCTGACTGAGTGCAATAGTGTAGTGATTATGGAACTGGGAGTACAATTATGTAGTGCTTATGGAACTGGGAGTGGAACAGCAAACTGCAACAGGGATGGGAACATTTTTACTGATTTTTATTTAAAAACAAAAGTTTTTTTACAGTATTTGGATTGAGGCGGTTTCTCTTTTTGGAAACCACCTCTCCAGCCTTAGAAAACACCCTTTCACAGGGCACCGATGATGCCGGACAACATAAGAACGTAAGTGCCAGCTTATATAAATTGGGATGTTGGAGCTTCTGTTTGTTCCAATAACCCAGCGGATCCTCAGTCCTTGCCAGATTTGTCTCTGACAAATAACGGTCCACCTCAATAGTAGCATCTGCGGTCACACTGGAGCTCCGTCTGCTGTTATCCACTGTGCTGTCCAGTAGATGCCAAAGGTCACCTATAATTATACAAGGGAAAACACTCACTTCTCAATGGTTCACATTACATGACATTACAAATGTGAAAATTCACATAAGACATAGACTACTTACCACAGGTTGTAGATGGCCCAGCTTGTGAGGCAGGTACTTGAGCTGGGGGTGTTGTTTCAGAATTTCTGATAACATTGGCACATTCTGACTTTATAACAATAAACTACTTTAGTCTATTCACATACATACCTTTCTTGTTGGGAGAACATAGGATGGATCCAGCACATGCACAAGCTCCCTAAACCCCACGTCATCCACAACAGAAAAGGGTTGGGAGTCTTTGATGACCATGTTGACCAAAGCCTCATCCACCATTTTCTTTCTGTAATCTATAACACAGTACAATGCTGGTGTATTGTAGGAGCCTAACACATTATTTACATAATAAAAAAATTAAGATTAAATATTACTTTGACTAGTGGCTGGTCTGTTTGCAGCAGGTTGTGCATCCTCATGCATTGCACGATAATGCCTAAGCATTGAAGAGGGGTTGTTGCTGTAAGTCAGCTCTTTATGGCACAGCAAACATTTCACCTTCAACATGCAGATAATACACATTGTGATTATACAGCGATATGGTGAGGATTATGTGATGTTATGATAATAAATTATATAAATGTATACAAACCTTGTTATGAGCAATCAATTCAAAATGCTCCCAGACAGGAGAAGTTCTCCTCTTTCTTGCTGGCTCCATTGTAAGGGCTCTAGGTTTGCCTTTAACGTTTGCACTCTAAGACTTTCCCTACAGTCTAGTCTTAGAATAATAATAATAGCAATAATATATATATATATATATATATATATATATATATATATATATATATACAATAATAACACTACTACCAATATATGTATATATATATAGCAACTAGAACTAGATATAGGCTAATTTACTCTAATAATCTACTGAACTATGTATACTTTACTCTAATAATCTAATAATCTACTAAACTAAGTATAATGTAATATAATATATAATACAGGCTATGATATATAATGATAACTATGCTACTACAAACTCGCTACTACAACTCGCTACTCACTACTTCGTACAACCAACACTTCAACACCAATGCAAACGCCTACTGCAAAACCCACGAGAGGCGCGAGGTTTCGAACCACTTTTATCCGGAAGCGATACTCAGAATGAAGCAATGACGTATTCAACACAATCCGAGGCCTCGTTTGTTATCGTCACGTGATTTTCACGGAAACGACACAAGCCTCGAATCGGGGCTTCATCTGGAACGCCCCTTTTTGCTCGACACAAGCTCCGGAGCCTCGCTTCAGATGTCACATCACTATCGGCAGAAATTACGAGCTCGGAGCCCTCCACCTGGACAGCACGCCAAGTACGCATAACCTAACCATAATAATTATATTTAGATGTGAACTCATTAATTATAATAGCCTATCAATTTAATAATAAAAGTAGGCCTTCCCTAATAATAATAATAATTTAATGCATACATTGGAAATGCTAAATACTCTAAATATTGGTAGCTGATGCTTGTTTTGACAATATCTCTGGATACACGATATCATGGTCTATTGGTGCAACCCAGCACAGGGGTTTATCGCACATATTTCACACGTATATTGGCCCTCATTTATCATTCTTGCGTAGAAACGGGCGTATATGTTGGCGTAAGATTATGCTTACACTCCTCTCTCACCGCCTGATTTATGAAGCTGTGCGTACCTTTGAAATCCAGGTGTACGCAATACCTGCCCTTGATAAATCCCGCGGCTGAAAACGATCATCATTAGAATAACACGCCCCTTTATATTCAAGTCTCCGCTTCCCCCACGCCCTCATTTTACGCCATGGACACACGGAAGACGGCAAAGAAGAGAAACTTCTCCGACGTGGAGCCGAAATGACCTATCACGATGCAATATTTTACAGCACGTCTTTTGAAACAATTAGCATTCAATTTCGAATCACGTCACATGTATTGGGGTGTACAATAGGGATGATGATGATGTGATGTGGAGTACCATTCATTCACATTAATAATTGCATGACAATTTGTAATATTCTTATTATTATTGTGATTTTTATTATTAATAACGCTTATTGTTATTTAGAAGAAGAATGTCGTTATTATTATTATTTGTATTATTATTATTAATATTTAAAAGAAGAAGAATGTCATTTTTATTATTTTGTCAACCTGAATTATTTGTTGGTCATTGAAAGCCTTTCGTTACCGAACCCAGTGCGCACCTGCCGGGGCAAACCCTGAAACGTCAGGGTAAAGCAACTGAAGGAATACATATGCTTACAAATCAAATGCTTTGGTAAAGTCACACAAATTAAACATTGAAGTCCATGTTGCACAAAAATAAACACTGAAGTTTATAATTACTATGTTGTTGTTTTTTACAGTGGGTAATATATTATATCTTTCAGTTTGTCAGTGCATTTTGTGGTGTTAGGAATTCTGCGCATTTCCGCACTAACTCAAAACGTGCGTACATGCAGTGGTGTAAAATAACGAATTACAAATACTCTCGTTACTGTAATTGAGTAGTTTTTTTTAGGAATTGTACTTTTTTAAGTAGTTTAAAAACAGTGTACTTTTACTTTTACTTGAGTACATTTTAAGTGCTGTATCGGTACTTTTACTGCGCTATTTTCCCTGAACCTGCCGTCGCTACGTTTATATTAATATTTATTTTTCTAATAAGTCATCATGTGACTCCATGCGTGATTCCCGTCAAATCAAATCGCGCGGAAAACTTTGCATCAAACCAGCATCAACAGACTTCGAGACACCTGGCGCCAATTTATTTTGTTCACGAAGTGACTTTCGGAGTGGATCTTGAGCCTGGAGGAAGTTCATGCATTTGTGTCTTCATATAGGCAAAAAAACAGCGCAAGCGTCACACCTCACACGTGCTTCAGTGTGTGTGTGTGTGTGTGTGTGTGGTAAATGAAACTGCGCGTCGGCTGCACCATTCATTCACACAGAACATGCAGGATTCGTATTTAAATTGTCTTTGTGGTTTAATAGTCACACACACGCACACTATATCGCGATTTGATTTCAAGTGTACTGAACTGCTTTCTATTTACTAGTACTATCTACTACAAATTCTGTGAAATTCCGAGTTATAAATTCCTTTTTTACGACTGGATTTTGTCAGCATTTTAGGGGGGCGGGGGTCGTCCAAAACAATGGTAGGGGAAACGCTGTATTTTTAGTGCTAACAGTCAAAAATAAAACTGTTGGAGAAATATTGAAATACTGTTTCTTTTTTTCTATGAATCTGTGATAAAAGAGTAAGCTACATTTTCAATTTGCAGGGTATAAGGTGGACTAACATTCATAGCATAATACTCACTACTCACTACTCTTGAGTACTTTTAAAAGGGCTACTTTTTACTCCTACTTTGAGTAGTTTTTAGGACCGGTACTTTTACTCTACTCTCACTACATTTTTTGACAAGTAACAGTACTTTTACTTGAGTATGCTTTTTCAGTACTCTTTCCACCACTGCGTACATGTACACCACCTCCTGAGCTGGCGTAGGATTTGAGCGTGCCGTACGCCAACGTTCATATTGATAAATCTCAAAGTCACCGTGGTTTTGGGTGTACGCCAGGTGTACGCTGGAAATTTGGAGTACACACTTTTCATAAATGAGAGCCAATGTGAGCAGTGAAGTTGCAGCTTGATGATCGGACCGTATAGTGTGAGCACATAAAACGCGAGCTTTGGCTTTACATTGCATGCGATCTACTCGTTCAGTGTGAGTAGGTAACCTTGCTGAAATCGCACAGACATCGCACAGTGTACTGTATATCAATATCAGAGCGGCGTTTTCGAGATGCCGAGAGCTCCACGTCCGCGACAAACTTCGACTTGACAGAGACACCGCTCTTGCATGTACTTTATTAGACAGGTGAGCTCAACATGATGGTGAAATGTTAGAATATGATCAGTATGTTATTCTAATGTTGATCTAGCTTACTGCTAGTCTCATACAGACAAACTAACACATAGAATAACATTATGGGCCCTATTTTAAGGATATCAAACGTGAAACGCAAGTAACTTTTTGGGCAGATCTTGTGGGCGCTGTTGCTATAACACTGGCAGGATAAATTACTCTTCGCTCGACACGAATCTAAAATGGGTTGGTCTGAAATAGCTTCATTATTCATACGTGTGGTTTGGGCGTAACGTGCAATAAACCAATCAGAGCGTCATCTCACATTCCCTTTAAAAGCAGGCGCGCTTGTTCCATGGCGGATTGGCCAGGCGCACGCCAGGAGCGGTTCACAGCCGAGGAGACCGACGTTCTCATCAGGGCCGTAAAAGACAGAGAAGTGACATTAGCTGTGTCCCAATGTGAAGGCTGCATCCTCCGAAGGCCGTACTTGAAGGCCGGTTGCGTCACCGCGGCGCGATGAAGGCTGTCCCAATTCAATTCTCCACCCTTTGAAGGCCGTATTCGAAGGCCGATTGCGTGATCGCAGTGCGACAAAGGCTACCCTGATTCAAAAGCGGCACCAAATGCACCCTTCGTTTCCCCGTAAAAGGAAGGATACATAAATGGATCCTTAGCGGCCTATCCTACCACATAAGTCATTGCGCACCGGTGACGACAGCAAAAAACGACGGACGATTGTTCTTGTCGCCTAGCAACTGTCCGATGACGAGCGGGAGTAACATTTGAACTGCACTTTTTTATATTCAGGGTTTGTAAACTGTACTCACGGATTTGTGGCCTCTCCCACAGTCTGTGCCGGATGATTCAACCAGGCCTCTTGTTTAGGTGCGGGATGCATTGCATTGTGTTTAAAAATCATAGAATAAGCAAAAAAAAATACTTCATATATAAAAAAGAAATATAACACAAACACATTTCCAAAACTGTAAAAGGTTAGGTTAAAGTAACACCAGGGAACTTTTGCTCTCGGGATGGGGTCCCCCTACAGTTGGGAAACAGTATTGTCCTCTAGACCTCTACTACTGTCGTAAACTCTGTCACCCTACATGCACGTGCAATTGTTGACAACCATGATAGCCCTGAACACTGTAGGAGGAGGTCACATGCAGGTGTTCTGCTTGCGTCGCGTGTGAAATGTCTTCATCCCAGGTACAGTGGCACATATTTCAGCATGTCATATGAATATAATTTCATGGGTTTTATTTTTTTTCTAACGACAAATGATCGCGATGATCACGTTTACAAGCCAGCGTCATTATAGTAGTCTATTGGTTACCGTTTTACTGAATCTATATGATACTTCAATGCAATGTTTGAGTGGTTGATAATAACCATATATCGTCAATATTATAATATCAAGCTACCATAAATGAATCTGCACATTTTACAAATCGATTTGCATTATAGCTTGAGGCAAGACAAATAAACAAATATCACAGACATGTTAGGTATCCTAAAATATGATTTTGTACATCTTATATATTTACTTGCAAGAATGTAGCCCCTATCAAACTTGTGCACGGCGTTTAGACACAGGCTTTCGTGTGATTTTTATTTTTTTTTGCCAAGTCCGCATCGGTCGGGCACCCCTCCTCCTCCTTCAGCTCACGCCAGCGAGAAAAGGCTGGCCCAATGTTAATCCTCGTGCCTTTAACGCGATCACTTTCTCTTTTTGCTTTGCTCCGATAAAACCTTTGCTTTCTTGTTTTTCTGTGCTGCTTCGGCCATGACTATAACATTTGGCTCGCACGTCCGATTTTAAGGAAGTGGTGGTGGTGGTGGAAGTGACGTATATACCGTAAAGCAGTCGAATTTTGTAGTTCTCTTTGTTCGCCGGTTACTACCCGAAACCCGAAGTTTAAAAGTACGATTAAAAACGCTACAGACCCCGTCAGGCTATGGCAGACGTGTCATTCAACCTATTGTAAGTCGATGTACCATCACAAGAGACTTGGAAATATATTATGAAGGTTGAAAAGTAACCTAGTGCTGCTTTAAATAAAAATAAAACATTCATAAATTATTTTATGATAAACATATTAGCCTACTGTCTTCAGCGAACTCATTTATAGTTATAAACGCAAATAATAATAATAAAACAGGGCTAAGATTATCACAAATAAACACAAGAATTTGACTCATATCCAAGTGTTTGTGTGGAGTTGTGGAGTGTGCTTGTGCCGGCGCCAACACTTGCATTTTCCTATCAACAGTGAAAACAACTTAAAATACTCGTATTATTCTTTTCTGTATGACCAGAAATGATAATCATTCGCAACTACTTTTATTTCTCCAAACTCACATAACAAGAAAACGTTGTGCTTTTGTAAAATAAAAATAAAACAATCAGGCGCGCTTTCATGATCTCCGTGAACTGGAGCGCGTCTCATAAATGAACTGAAACAAAATATAGCCTTCACTTTTAAACAAATAATATTAATGCCTCGTTATTTTTTCAGACACATTTATTATCATTAGCCTATAAATCATCTCTCTGTATCGTTCTAGAAACATGGCTCTTCTCATTCAGCACTGCGGGATAAAATTATAATAAAATTATATCCGCCCAGTAAAATCAATTTTTTTTTTAAAAATGTTTAAACTACTAGGCTACATTTCATCTTTAAGTATACCAATTTAGTATATCAAAAGTACAATTGCAGTGTATATTAAGTACATAAGTACAGTAAAATTGAATGTCTCCATATACTTTGCACAAAATAAATGCTTTTCAAATACATTTTAGTATTTCATTTTCACTAGGGTTTCCATCATAGTTTGTGCATGTTTTTTTTTTAATTCAAATAAAAAAAGATCCACCTCATGCATATATGCATTTTTAGAATTTATGTGTGTTTTGGCATTTCCAACCAGTATTTTTAAGCAGTATATAGTGGATGGAAACAGCTACTGAAAAGTCATAAGGTTTTTGTTGACCAACTTTCTGTTGGTCAAAATTGACACAAAATAAAGCTAACTCTAGCTATATAATGTTATATATAGAATATCTTAATATCACATTAATGAATTGTGATAGTGTGCAAAAATATAATGATATGATCCTTCTGTGTGATGCGGTTTTCTCTTCTTCAGATTCAGCAGAGGTTTCAAATGATGTCAGGATCATCCTGCTGGGAAAAACTGGAGTTGGGAAGAGTGCAACAGGAAACACCATCTTAGGAAGAGATGCATTTAAAGCAGACCAATCTCACAATTCAGTTACTAAAGAGTGTAAGAGAGAGACGGCTGAGATTGATGGCAGACTCATTACTGTAATTGACACTCCAGGACTGTTTAATACTAAAGTTAGTCATGAAGAGATCCAGCGAGAAATCACCAACTGCATCTCCATGATTCTGCCTGGACCACATGTGTTTCTGTTACTGATACCAGTGGGACGATTCACTCAGGAGGAGGAAAATGCAGTCAAGATAATTCAACAAATGTTTGGTGAAAACTACTTTATTTATACAATGGTGCTCTTCACCAGAGGAGATGATCTGAAGAAGACGACCATTGAAGAGTATCTGGGTAAACCTGGATCTGCTTTGAAGAACCTCATTGAACAGTGTGGAAACAGATACCATGTGTTCAATAATAATGAGACTGGAGACCGTGTGCAGGTGTCTACATTACTGGAGAAAATCAATGACATGGTGACCGCAAATGGAAGAAGTTACTGCACATGTAAGATGTTCAGAATGATGGAGAGACCTCAAAAACAAATGGAAATACTAACAATCAAATTGGAGCAAATGAACAGAGATATAAAAGAATGCCTGCCTAAACAAAATGAAGAGAAAATGAAAATGGTGATGGAGGAAAATAGACAGAATTATTACACAGAGAGAAGAAAAGAACAACAACACAATACAGAACAAGAAAACTGGGAGACAAAGATACAAGAACAAAAACTGAGAAAAGTAGAAACAATTCGAGAGATTGAAGAACAATACAAATCAGACCAAACGACCTGGGAGACAAAGAAACAAGAGCAAAGACTGAGAAGAGAAGAAGACATTCGTGACACTGAAGAACAATACAAAACAGAACAAGATCATTGGGAGACAATGATAGAAGAGCAAAGACTGAAAAGAGAACAAGAAGTTCGAGAGACTGAAGAACAAGACAATACAGACCAACAAAACTGGGAAATTTGGGAGAAAAAGATACAAGAACAAAGACTGAGAAGAGAAGAAGAACTTCAAGAGATTGAAGAACAATACAAAGTAGAACAAGATAATTGGGAGACAAAGAAAGAAGAGCAAAGAGTGAGAAGAGAACAAGAACTTAAAGAGATTAAAGAATATTACAAAACAGACCAAGATAACTGGGAAACAAAAATACAAGCGCAAAGACTGAAAAGAGAACATGAACTTCGACAGATTGAAGAAGAATACAAATCTAAAATGAAATCAGAACAAGAAAACTGGGAGAAAAGGAGAAAAGAACAAACACTGAGAAGAGAAGAAAAACATCAAGAGATTGTAGAACAATTCAAAACAAAAATAAAAACAGAACAAGAGAAATGGGAGACAAAGATACAAGAACAAAGACTGAGAAGAGAAGAAGAACTTCAAGACATTGAAGATCAATACAAAACAGAACAAAAATACTGGGAAACAAAGATACAAGAGCGAAGACTGAGAAGAGAAGAAGAACTTCTAGAGATTGAAGAACAATACAAAACAAAAATAAAAACAGAACAGGAGAACTGGGAGACAAAGATTCAAGAACAAAGACTGAGAACAGAAGAAGAACTTCGAGAGATTGAAGAACAATACAAAATAAAAATAAAAACAGAACAGGAGAACTTGGACACAAAGATACAAGAGCAAAGACTGAGAAGAGAAGAAGAACATCAAGAGATTGAAGAACAGTACAAAATAAAAATAAAAACAGAACAGGAGAACTGGGAGACAAAGATACAAGAACAAAGACTGAGGAGGGAACAAGAACTTCAAGAGATTGAAGAGCAATACAAAACAGAACAAAAATACTGGGAGACAAAGATACAAGAACAAAGACTGCAAAGAGAAGAAGAACTTCTAGAGATTGAAGATCAATACAAAACAAAAATAAAAACAGAACAGGAGAATTGGGAGACAAAGATACAAGAACAAAAACTGAAAAGGGAACAAGAACTTAGAGAGATTGAAGAACAATACAAAACAGAACAGAAGACCTGGGGGACAAAGATACAAGAGCAAAGACTGAGAAGAGAAGAAGAACTTCTAGAGATTGAAAATCAATACAAAACAAAAATAAAAACAGAACAGGAGAATTGGGAGACAAAGATACAAGAGCAAAGACTGAAAAGGGAACAAGAACTTAGAGACATTGAAGAACAATACAAAACAGAACAAAAGAACTTGGAGACAAAGATACAAGAGCAAAGACTGAGAAGAGATGAAGAACTTCTAGAGATTGAAAATCAATATAAAACAAAAATAAAAACAGAACAGGAGAATTGGGAGACAAAGATACAAGAGCAAAGACTGAAAAGAGAAGAAGAACATCAGGAGATTGAAGAACAATACAAAATAAAAATAAAAACGGAACAGGAGAACTGGGAGACAAAGATACAAGAACAAAGACTGCAAAGAGAAGAAGAACTTCTAGAGATTGAAGATCAATACAAAACAAAAATAAAAACAGAACAGGAGAATTGGGAGACAAGGATACAAGAACAAAAACTGAAAAGGGAACAAGAACTTAGAGAGATTGAAGAACAATACAAAACAGAACAGAAGACCTGGGGGACAAAGATACAAGAGCAAAGACTGAGAAGAGAAGAAGAACTTCTAGAGATTGAAAATCAATACAAAACAAAAATAAAAACAGAACAGGAGAATTGGGAGACAAAGATGCAAGAACAAAGACTGAAAAGGGAACAAGAATTTCAAAAGGTTGAAGAACAATACAAAATAGAAAAAAAGAATTGGGAGACAAAGATACAAGAGCAAAGACTGAGAAGAGAAGAAGAACATCAAGAGATTGAAGAACAATACAAAATAAAAATAAAAACAGAACAGGAGAACTGGGAGACAAAGATACAAGAACAAAGACTGCGAAGGGAACATGAACTTCAAGAGATTGAAGAACAATACAAAACAAAACAAAAGAACTGGGAGACAAAGATTCAAGAGCAAAGACTGAGAAGGGAAGAAGAACTTCTAGAGATTGAAGAACAATACAAAATAAAAATAAAAACAGAACAGGAGAACTGGGAGACAAAGATACAAGAGCAAAGACTGAGAAGGGAACAAGAACTTCGAGAGGTTGAAGAACAATACAAAACAGAACAAAAGAACTTGGAGACAAAGACACAAGAGCAAAGACTGAAAAGGGAACATGAACTTAAAGAAATTGAAGAACAATACAGAATAAAATTAAAAACAGAACAAAAGAACTGGGAAATAAAGATACAAGAACAAAGACTGAGGAGAGAAGAAGAACTTCAAGAGATTGAAGATCGATACAAAACAAAAATAAAAACAAAACAGGAGAATTGGGAGACAAAGATACAAGAACAAAGACTGAGGAGGGAACAAGAACTTCAAGAGATTGAAGAACAATACAAAACAGAACAAAAATACTGGGAGACAAAGATACAAGAACACAGACTAATAAGAGAAGAAGAACATCAAGAGATGGAAGAACAATACAAAATAAAAATAAAAACAGAACAGGAGAACTGGGAGACAAATATACAAGAGCAAAGAATGAGAAGAGAAGAAGAACTTCGAGAGGTTGAAGAACAATACAAAATAAACATAAAAACAGAACAGGAGAATTGGGAGACAAAGACACAAGAGCAAAGACTGAAAAGGGAACATGAACTTCAAGAAATTGAAGAACAATACAAAACAAAACAAAAGAACTGGGAGACAAAGATTCAAGAGCAAAGACTGAGAAGGGAAGAAGAACTTCTAGAGATTGAAGATCAATACAAAACAAGAATAAAAACAGAACAGGAGAATTGGGAGACAAAGATACAAGAACAAAGACTGAAAAGGGAACAAGAACTTAGAGAGATTGAAGAACAATACAAAACAGAACAAAAGAACTTGGAGACAAAGATACAAGAGCAAAGACTGAAAAGGGAACAAGAACTTAGAGACATTGAAGAACAATACAAAACAGAACAAAAGAACTTGGAGACAAAGATACAAGAGCAAAGACTGAGAAGAGATGAAGAACTTCTAGAGATTGAAAATCAATATAAAACAAAAATAAAAACAGAACAGGAGAATTGGGAGACAAAGATGCAAGAACAAAGACTGAAAAGGGAACAAGAATTTCAAAAGGTTGAAGAACAATACAAAACAGAACATAAGAATTGGGAGACAAAGATACAAGAGCAAAGACTGAGAAGAGAAGAAGAACTTCTAGAGATTGAAGAACAATACAAAATAAAAATAAAAACAGAACAGGAGAATTGGGAGACAAAGATACAAGAGCAAAGACTGCGAAGGGAACATGAACTTCAAGAAATTGAAGAACAATACAAAACAGAACAAAAGAACTTGGAGACAAAGATTCAAGAGCAAAGACTGAGAAGGGAAGAAGAACTTCTAGAGATTGAAGAACAATACAAAATAAAAATAAAAACAGAACAGGAGAATTGGGAGACAAAGATACAAGAGCAAAGACTGAAAAGGGAACATGAACTTAAAGAAATTGAAGAACAATACAAAACAGAACAAAAGAACTGGGAGACAAAGATTCAAGAGCAAAGACTGAGAAGGGAAGAAGAACTTCTAGAGATTGAAGAACAATACAAAATAAAAATAAAAACAGAACAGGAGAACTGGGAGACAAAGATACAAGAGCAAAGACTGAGAAGGGAACAAGAACTTCGAGAGATTGAAGATCAATACAAAACAGAACAAAAGAACTTGGAGACAAAGACACAAGAGCAAAGACTGAAAAGGGAACATGAACTTAAAGAAATTGAAGAACAATACAGAATAAAATTAAAAACAGAACAAAAGAACTGGGAAATAAAGATACAAGAACAAAGACTGAGAAGAGAAGAAGAACTTCAAGAGATTGAAGATCGATACAAAACAAAAATAAAAACAAAACAGGAGAATTGGGAGACAAATATACAAGAACAAAGACTGAGGAGGGAACAAGAACTTCAAGAGATTGAAGAACAATACAAAACAGAAAAAAAATACTGGGAGACAAAGATACAAGAACACAGACTAATAAGAGAAGAAGAACATCAAGAGATGGAAGAACAATACAAAATAAAAATAAAAACAGAACAGGAGAACTGGGAGACAAAGATACAAGAACAAAGACTGAAAAGGGAACATGAACTTCAAGAAGTTGAAGAAAAATACAAAACAGAACAAAAGAACTGGGAGACAAAGATTCAAGAGCAAAGACTAAGAAGAGAAGAAGAACTTCTAGAGATTAAAGATCAATACAAAACAAAAATAAAAACAGAACAGGAGAATTGGGAGAGAAAGATACAAGAACAAAGACTGAAAAGGGAACATGAACTTCAAGAAGTTGAAGAAAAATACAAAACAGAACAAAAGAACTGGGAGACAAAGATTCAAGAGCAAAGACTGAGAAGAGAAGAAGAACTTCTAGAGATTCAAGATCAATACAAAACAAAAATAAAAACAGAACAGGAGAATTGGGAGAGAAAGATACAAGAACAAAGACTGAAAAGGGAACATGAACTTCAAGAAGTTGAAGAAAAATACAAAACAGAACATAAGAACTTGGAGACAAAGATACAAGAGAAAAGACTGAGAAGAGAAGAAGAACTTCTAGAGATTGAAGAACAATACAAAACAGAACAAAAATACTGGGAGATAAAGATGCAAGAACAAAGACTGAATAGAGAAGAAGAACATCAAGAGATTGAAGAACAATACAAAAAAAAAATAAAAACAGAACAGGAGAACTGGGAGACAAAGATACAAGAACAAAGACTGCGAAGGGAACAAGAACTTCGAGAGATTGAAGAACAATACAAAACAGAACACAAAAACTGGGAGACAAAGATTCAAGAGCAAAGACTGAGAAGAGAAGAAGAACTTCTAGAGATTGAAGATCAATACAAAACAAAAATAAAAACAGAACAGGAGAACTGTGAGACAAAGATACAAGAGCAAAGACTGAGAAGGGAACAAGAACTTCGAGAGATTGAAGAACAATACAAAACAGAACAGAAGAACTTGGAGACAAAGATACAAGAGCATAGACTGAAAAGGGACCATGAACTTCAAGAAATTGAAGAACAATACAAAACAGAACAAAAGAACTGGGAGACAAAGATTCAAGAGCAAAGACTGAGAAGAGAAGAAGAACTTCTAGAGATTGAAGATCAATACAAAACAAAAATAAAAACAGAACAGGAGAACTGTGAGACAAAGATACAAGAGCAAAGACTGAGAAGGGAACAAGAACTTCGAGAGATTGAAGAACAATACAAAACAGAACAGAAGAACTTGGAGACAAAGATACAAGAGCATAGACTGAAAAGGGACCATGAACTTCAAGAAATTGAAGAACAATACAAAACAGAACAAAAGAACTGGGAGACAAAGATTCAAGAGCAAAGACTGAGAAGAGAAGAAGAACTTCTAGAGATTGAAGATCAATACAAAACAAAAATAAAAACAGAACAGGAGAATTGGGAGACAAAGATACAAGAACAAAGACTGAAAAGGGAACATGAACTTCAAGAAATTGAAGAACAATACAAAACAGAACAGAAGACCTGGGGGACAAAGATACAAGAGCAAAGACTGAGAAGAGAAGAAGAACATCAAGAGATTGAAGAACAATACAAAATAAAAATAAAAACAGAACAGGAGAACTGGGAGACAAAGATACAAGAACAAAGACTGCGAAGGGAACAAGAACTTCGAGAGATTGAAGAACAATACAAAACAGAACAAAAGAACTTGGAGACAAAGATACAAGAGCAAAGACTGAAAAGGGAACATGAACTTCAAGAAATTGAAGAACAATACAAAACAGAACAAAAAAACTGGGAGACAAAGATACAAGAGCAAAGACTGAAAAGGGAAAAAGAACTTCGAGAGATTGAAGAACAATACAAAACAATAATAAAAACAGAACAGGAGAATTTTGAGACAAAGATACAAGAGCAAAGACTGAAAAGGGAACAAGAACTTCGAGAGATTGAAGAACAATACAAAACAGAACAGAAAAACTCGGAGACTAAGATACAAGAGCAAAGACTGAAAAGGGAACATGAACTTCAAGAAATTGAAGAACAATACAAAACAGAACAAAAGAACTTGGAGACAAAGATACAAGAGCAAAGACTGAGAAGAGAAGAAGAACTTCTAGAGATTGAAGATCAATACAAAACAAAAATAAAAACAGAACAGGAGAATTGGGAGACAAAGATACAAGAACAAAGACTCAAAAGGGAACAAGAACTTAGAGACATTGAAGAACAATACAAAACAGAACATAAGAACTTGGAGACAAAGATACAAGAGCAAAGACTGAAAAGGGAACAAGAACTTAGAGACATTGAAGAACAATACAAAACAGAACATAAGAACTTGGAGACAAAGATACAAGAACAAAGACTCAAAAGGGAACATGAACTTCAAGAAATTGAAGAAAAATACAAAACAGAACAGAAGAACTTGGAGACAAAGATACAAGAACAAAGACTGAAAAGGGAACAAGAACTTAGCGAGATTGAAGAACAATACAAAACAGAACATAAGAACTTGGAGACAAAGATACAAGAGCAAAGACTGAAAAGGGAACATGAACTTCAAGAAATTGAAGAAAAATACAAAACAGAACAGAAGAACTTGGAGACAAAGATACAAGAGCAAAGACTGAAAAGGGAACATGAACTTCAAGAAATTGAGGAACAATACAAAACAGAACAAAAGAATTGGGAGACAAAGATACAAGAGCAAAGACTGAGAAGAGAAGAAGAACTTCTAGAGATTGAAGATCAATACAAAACAAAAATAAAAACAGAACAGGAGAATTGGGAGACAAAGATACAAGAACAAAGACTCAAAAGGGAACAAGAACTTAGAGACATTGAAGAACAATACAAAACAGAACATAAGAACTTGGAGACAAAGATACAAGAGCAAAGACTGAAAAGGGAACATGAACTTCAAGAAATTGAAGAAAAATGCAAAACAGAACAGAAGAACTTGGAGACAAAGATACAAGAACAAAGACTGAAAAGGGAACATGAACTTCAAGAAATTGAAGAAAAATACAAAACAGAACAGAAGAAATTGGAGACAAAGACACAAGAGCAAAGACTGAAAAGGGAACATGAACTTCAAGAAATTGAAGAACAATACAAAACAGAACAGAAGAACTTGGAGACAAAGATACAAGAGCAAAGACTGAAAAGGGATCATGCACTTCAAGAAATTGAAGATCAATACAAAACAGAACAAAAGAACTTGGAGACAAAGACACAAGAGCAAAGACTGAAAAGGGAACATGAACTTCAAGAAATTGAGGAACAATACAAAACAGAACAAAAGAACTGGGAGACAAAGATACAAGAGCAAAGACTGAGAAGAGAAGAAGAACTTCTAGAGATTGAAGATCAATACAAAACAAAAATAAAAACAGAACAGGAGAATTGGGAGACAAAGATACAAGAACAAAGACTCAAAAGGGAACAAGAACTTAGAGACATTGAAGAACAATACAAAACAGAACATAAGAACTTGGAGACAAAGATACAAGAGCAAAGACTGAAAAGGGAACATGAACTTCAAGAAATTGAAGAAAAATACAAAACAGAACAGAAGAACTTGGAGACAAAGATACAAGAACAAAGACTGAAAAGGGAACAAGAACTTCGAGAGATTGAAGAACAATACAAAACAGAACAAAAATACTGGGAGACAAAGATGCAAGAACACAGACTAATAAGAGAAAAAGAACATCAAGAGATTGAAGAACAATATAAAATAAAAATAAAAACAGGACAGGAGAACTGGGAGACAAAGATACAAGAACAAAGACTGAGAAGAGAAGACGAACTGCAAGAGGTTGAAGAACAATACAAAACAAAAGTAAAAACAGAACAGGAGAATTGGGAGACAAAGATACAAGAACAAAGACTGCGAAGGGAACAAGAACTTACAGAGATTGAAGACCAATACAAAACAGAACAAAAGAACTGGGAGACGAAGATACAAGAGCAAAGACTGAGAAGAGAAGAAGAACTTCGAGAGGTTGAAGAACAATACAAAACAGAACAAAAATACTGGGAGAAAGAAAGTCTTCAGGCCAAAAAAATTAAGTTGATGTTGGAGGAAGAAAGACAAAATCATGACACAGAGAGGAGGAGAAGAGAGGATAACTTTACTGAAAAAGAGGAGCAAATGCAGAAATGTCATGAGGAAATGCTAAAACAGATGCAAGATGAGAGGAAGAAGAGGGAGGAAGAAAAACAAGATTGGATCAAACAATATGAGATACTCACAAAAGAAATCCAGAATGAGACATCTCAGAAAGAACAGCAATGTAAAATGTATGAAGACAAAATGAAGTTAATAGAACAACAGAAGCAAGATGAACTAATTAGTCTAAAACCAGTGGACTATGAAGAAGACATAGACAAAGACATAATGGAAAACATGAAAATGTGCTGCTCCCAAACAGTCTTGTCTCCAAAGGTAAGTCATCAATGAAAATCATGACAAGGGTGAAGGGTATTTGCAGGCTTGATAAGTAAGGTTTTCACACAAAGTTCATATAAGCACTGATTTTCAGTATTGGGCTGATATACCATGCATCTTTTACCCTTTTTCCACCAAGGCAGTTTTGGTGCTGGTTCAGAGCCAGAGCCTAGTTTCAAATCAATCTTTGTCTTGCGCCACCCAAAGGCACCAGCTCTGAACCAGGAAAAGTGGTTTGTAAGTAGCACCAAAAACTTACTGGTCTAGAAGTAGGAACCACTTCCGGCGGGGGCGGGGTTACCAAGACCAACAAGACGAACAAAATCTTATGACCGCCATTTTTTAAATAGCAGCTAATCGAGCTAATAGCACCTCGATTGTAATCTCCGTCTATATAAATTACGGCGAGCTGCACGAACGGGTGGATTCGCCGTGTTTGGATGCCGATGTAGGTTCGCAAAGCCATGAGTATTAGTAGTAACGCAACGATCGCCATTGTTGATGGAAGGCTTGTTCGATGCAGTGCTTTGATGTCATGCGCCGGTCGTTCTGCGAGAAGCCGATGCATCTCAAACAAGCCTTGTGTGTTTGTATTGCTGGGCAACATGAGATGTATACAGTGACGTAAGACCTGGCTCTGTGGTGGTTCTTTGGCCTGTGGAAAGGCAAACCGGTTCTTAGAAGGCTCGTCAGACGAACCAACTCTGAACGAGCAATAGCTCTGGCTCTGAACTAGCACCCGATTCATGCTGGTGGAAAGGGGTATGTGAGCGCCTCAAATGATCTCAAACTCATTCTAAAAGGTCCCACAAACAAACAAACAAACAAACAAAGCATTTAGACCATCTCTTGTGGTACTTTTGTGGTTTGAGACCTCTTTTAGGCCCACTAATATTGTGAACACCACAGACACTGAGGTCAATTGCTGATGTTTCCTTTTGGGTTCATTTAACAATACTTGGTTTGGTTCATTTAAAGTGTACTATATTTGAAACCACTGTTGAGAGAGTTTTTACATTTCATTGTGTTCATGTATTTATTAACAGAGAGATGAAACTTGCCAAAACCCAAAGCTTGAACCAAAAAACAAAGACGAGTTCAACAAACTCTACCATAGACTAGATCTGACAAAAAGGCTTCAAGATGAAATGAAAATAGCAGATATTCTTGAAATCAACAAATCTTCATTTCAGTCTCAGGAGCCACAGGAAGAGACTGAACTGGTAAACTCATTCCTACAAAAGTTGCTGAACATGGACTACAGTGCAAGATACATTGTCATAAAACACAGAAAAAAAACCCATCAAGAAACACCTACTACTAAGAAAGAATGTGAGGAAGAGGGTGCAAACTACAACTCTAAAGAAAATCCCTATGATATTCATCCAATGGATGTTCAGATGGCCGTGTTTCATTGTGCCGATGGTTTCCTGAAGCAGCTGATGGTGACTAAACTCTCTCAGTGTCAGTATTCACTGCCTCTGCTTGTTCCTGATCCATTCACACAACAGATTGAGTTTCCTCTCTGGACATTCAGACAAATCAACAAGAGCTGGAAGAAGAAAGACTCCAATAACAAAATCATCAGTCAAACTCATCCGGTCTACAAGGCTGAGACCCCAATGGTGGCTTTCTTCAGGTTTGGCTCTGTATCTTCATCTAAGTCTCAGCTGATAAACGGCCTCATCAATGAGAAGCACAACACGTTCTTCCACAGGAATTGCTCAGGCAGCAGCAGAACCAGATTACTGATGGACGGAGTGGTGGAGATCGCCTGGTACTGCCCTTCTGGGAAAAAGACTGATGCATTTGATGACTGTGTTGCTTTCTGTAATCTTCATGGTGATGCTGCAGCCAATGAGAAACAATATGAGATTCTGACCAGCATGGCTTCAGTAAACGTCCTCTTCTTACCTGATTTTGGACAGAAGAACCATTACAAGGGTTTGGTGAGATCACTCTTCAAATCTCCTCAACCACTCATTTGTCTGCTCACTGACAATCACTGTGATGAAACTGAACTGGGGAATGAAAAATTTAAAATCGGTCTTTTGGACAAAAACCAATCTGATGTATCTAATCAGATAAGGGAGATGATCAGAGTGAGTTTAATCAATCAGAAAAATACCTTCAAACTTGAAGATGTGGCCAAACACACAGGAATCAGAGTAGATGAGGAGGATCCAGAGTGCCGGAGAGGGAAAGAGGCAGCGGATCAGATCATGGGATTACTGAGAGGAAAGGATCCATCAACAGTGAAAGAAACAAACCTGCCCTGTCAGGGGAAACTGTGGCATGACTGGTGTAAAATCAACAAAGAGCTGCGTCATCTAGAAGGAGAAAATCTAGAGGAAGATAAAAGTATCAAACTCAAAAACATGAGAGATATAAGAGAAAAGCAAGTGGCACAAGGACTGAGTGAGTTCATGAAAACGTTTATTGAAACAATGAAATCACAGAGTAAGAATGAAAAAACCTATTTCCTCAGATGGATGATGAACCTGTTGGATGACTTCACTTCAGAGAAGCTGTGTGATCTTCAAAATGAGTATAATGTGACATGGAATAAAGTCTTAGAATTGAAAAAGACTCCTGACAAACTACTAGGGATGGATCAGGCAAACCTGGAAAAAAAATCTGAGCAAATCAGTAGAACAAGTTTAGGACAGGAGCACATCCTGAGAGAGTTTGGTCAGATCTATGAATCATGGTCATCTGTGACGAAGAACAAGAAAGACAATCTGCAGTTTGACTTCTGTTCTCTCCCGAGTCTTGCAGCTGAGATGATGACCTCTGGATTTCCAATGGAGCTGATGGATGGAGATGCTGCTCATATTCCTCTGACCTGGGTCACTGCTGTTCTAGATGAACTTGTTAAGAAACTGGGAAAGCAGACCAGAATCTTTGTACTGTCAATTCTAGGGATTCAGAGCTCTGGGAAATCCACCATGCTGAATGCCATGTTTGGACTGCAGTTTGCCGTCAGTGCTGGAAGATGCACTAAAGGAGCTTTCATGCAGCTGGTCAAAATATCAGAGGAGATGAAAACTGAGCTGAAGTTTGACTATATTCTGGTTGTTGATACTGAAGGACTTCGTGCACCAGAACTGGCTGGAAGGTCAACAACACATCGTGACAATGAAATGGCCACATTTGTTGTTGGTCTTGGAAATATGACCCTGATCAACATCTTTGGAGAAAACCCATCTGAGATGCAGGACATCCTTCAGATTGTTGTTCAGGCCTTCATGAGGATGAAGAACGTCAGACTGAATCCCAGCTGCATATTTGTTCATCAGAATGTCTCAGATATCACAGCTGGAGAGAAAAACACAGAGGGAAGGAGACGACTGCAGGAGAAACTGGATGATATGACAAAAATCGCTGCTAAAGAGGAAATCTGTGATGCAGAAGGATTCAGTGATGTGATTGCGTTTGATGTACAGAAAGATGTGAAGTATTTTGCTCAGCTCTGGGAGGGCAGCCCACCCATGGCACCACCAAACCCAAACTACTGCGAGAACATTCAAGAACTGAAGCAAACTATTCTTACACATGCTTCAAAATCAGATGGCATAATGCTGACGCACCTAAGAGACCGTATTGGAGATCTCTGGGAGGCTTTGCTTAATGAACAATTTGTGTTCAGCTTCAAAAATTCTCTGGAAATCACAACATACAAGAAACTAGAGACTGCATACAGCAAGTGGACCTGGAGCCTTCGGAGTGCCATGCTGGACATCGAAAACAAGCTTCACAACAAAATAGAAAATGAAGTAATTCATAGTGTTGAGGAAGCTGAACTTCAAACAGAACTAAATGCCAAAAGTAAAGAAGTGAAAAAGACAATGTCTGATTTCTTTGAGAAAGACAGAGACGCAGCTGTACTGAATCAGTGGAAAGGTTGCTTTGAGATAAAAATCAAACAGCTTCAAGAAAACATTGTTAGGGAAACTATGAGGAAATTAAATGGGGTTCTTCAGCAGCGTCACCTGAAGAAAAACATGGATGCTGAGAGGACACATCATGAAAACACACTCTTTGAAAAGAGCAAAGAACTAGCTTTACAATTCAAAGAACACGCAAATGATGAAAATGTCATGAAAACACAGTTTGATTCCTTTTGGAAACAACAGACAGCTGAGATCATCAGAGACACTCCTTTAGTCAAAGATATTGACATATTAAAGGATGTGAAAAACATCCTCATTCAGAACTATAAAAGTCTCCCTTTAGACCGTATGAAAGAGAGCAGTGAGCAGAAAGATATGATCTGTTTAACAAGCTATTCAGAATATGTGAAGATAAAGAAATCCAGTGGATTTACAGGACATGTAATAAATGCCTACAAACGAGGTAAAAAGATGATTGGTCTTGCTTTATCTGAAGAGGATGAAGTCCAGATAAGATCCTTAATCACAGACATTGTTGAACACACAGATAAAAGGATACAGTCATATAACATTGCAAAGATGGGCTACAACAACAGCTGCATTCAACAACTCGTAGATTACATAAAGGCAAGAATAACACAGCATGAGGAAGGAGCAAAAGTGAAATATGTGTTTAAGAGAGAATTCTTTGTGGATCTTGTACTTTGCTTATGTCAAAGAAAAAACAAGACATTCACTGATCAATACAAAATGTTCAGGGAAGCCAATGATCCAGTTCTCTATTTTGAGAGAAAGAGAGAAGAGTATTACAGGATTTTCCAGAAATACTGTCAAGGAGCAACATCAGCTGCTGTTTTTGGTGAATTTGTTTGTAATAAACTTAAAGAGTCCATTCAGCAGAATATCTACAAAAAAACTGCCAAAGATTTAGCAGATGAAATGACGACAAACTGTGAATCACTAAATGGGAACCGATCAAACCTGGAGAAACACATCTTGAGGAGACTGGCAGAAAAACGTGATTTCAAAGCTTACATAACTTACATTAATGTTCCCAGAGAACACTTCAAGAATTTCATCAGAGATGAAGTCAGTCAGTACATCACTAAAAGATTCAAAGACAGTGTTCGACCCAAGATGGAAAATAAGATTGAACAGCTGCAGCAGAAGATCACAAACGCAGCACATCAATCCACCAAACATGTTAAAGAGACTAATGGAGAAGCTGATCTGTGGTTGTTTCATTTCACACAACAGCTCTCTGATGAGCTGGTATTCTCTCTAAATGACCTCACTGGAGTGAATCTTGATGATGTTGAAGTCAGTTTCCTAGAGGAAGTGATCTTGAAAGAACTTCCTTCTATGATGTCTGACATATGCAGTAAATTCAGCACAGAAACGTTTCCAGTAAAGCTGGAACACACAGACAGACCAGATGAGCTTCTGATCAATCACTTCTGTCAGTGCTGTTGGGTGCAGTGTCCTTTCTGTGCAGCGATCTGCACAAACACAATAGAAGACCATCCTGGAGATCACAGTGTTCCTTTCCATCGTAATAATGGACTGAATGGGTGGCATTACAGAGGAACAACAAACCTATCTATCAGCATCTGCACATCAGCAGTAGCCAGTGACCGATCTTTCCATCCAAATAGCTCAGATGATTCAGTCCTCTGGAAGGAATACAGAAAAGGAGGTCCTAAATATTCTGCATGGAGTATCACCCCTGATCTCTCTGAGCTGCCGTACTGGAAGTGGTTTGTGTGTGAATTCCAGGAAGATCTGGAAAAGCACTATGGAAAAACCTATCAGGGACAAGGCCAGATTCCAGATGAATGGAGAAGATACTCTCGAGAGGAAGCTATTGAGAGTCTGGATAAATACATTTAATGGAACAATTAACAAGGACTCTGATACACAATACACAGCTGAAATGAGATTATGTCCCACACTTCAGTGAATGTTGCATATACTAAACTAAATATAGCGTACTAAAACTGCTCAAAGAAGGAGTTCACAGAATAGATTCAATATTTTAAAGAAAGATATAATCAAAATGTTCTGTTCATCACAGTAGTAACTGATCTTTACTTAAAGACAGTAGATGTTTGAAGAATATACCAAATATATACATTTTTATTTTCTTCATTCACTTTTACACTAGTTTGTCTCCTGTGGGTGTATTGCCAGATGTATTGTTCTACTCTACAAATGCCATTTATTCTGAGACACGTAGCTATGTCTAAATGCATTTCACTATATCAAAGTAACCAAAGTATGCAGAGTTGAAAATTATACATCATTGTGAGGGTAAAACTTGCTCTCCGTTCTCAGTTAATTGTAAAAGTACTGGCTGTGCATTCCACTTACTATACAATTTTTTTTACAATTCTTTGCCTGTTAGCTCATGATATTCTTTATACTAATGTATTATTGGTGTTGATGATTTATACTCATATCTGAACAATAAAACTCTGAAGAAGCTTAAACACGGACACTGTCTTCTGTGTTTGTTTCTTCCCGCGCCTGTGCATTCCTGATTGAAGGGGAAATAGATCAAATGTCTTTTGATAAAATGCTGCAGAAAATGAGAATGGAGCAAATATATTTATTTATTATATTAAAATAGGTAATAGATTATATTACTATTATATTAAATAGATAATAGATATTATCCGTTTAACTAAATCAGGTTTGTGACAAGCGTGGCACCTTTAGACCTTCTTGTTTAGCATAATTTATCTTGTTGTTAGAGTATTTCATAATAAACGATGTTATAATTTGAAAAATTATTTAAGCTCCGGCATTTGGTGTTTTCTACCATCAATTCACAGCATTATATGCATGTCAAGCAACGTTGTCAACATGAATTCAGTTTCTTCAGCATCTCAAAAATGTGATGTGTTCCTCATCTCTGCTTTGTTGATGAATCTGCATATGATGACATCATCCGTGTTTTTCACAGGCACATGCGCACTTTGGTCAGAGTGAAATAGATGCGATTAAAGTCTTTACCTGTTTATTACGATTAAAATCGGCATACCATGTATTTTACTACAATTGAGCTTAATTGTATCAGTTTGACCAAAGTATTGTGTTTACATGAGGTAAAGCTTAATCGCAATATTGCCTTAATCTCATTATGTCAGTTCATTTCAACCAAAAAAATTGGTCTTCACGAACAATTTTCATAATAAATCAATTATTCAATTAAGATTCACATTATGAGGGTGCATGTAAATGTAGTCAATTTTGAATGATAAAGAGTCAGCTATAAGTAAATAAATGGTACAGTAGTGCAACAGCATGAAGAATGTAGTGACATAGTGATGAAGCCAATTGGTATATATATATATGGGGATGATTAGGAGGCCATGATGGACAGTGGCCACTGGGCAAATTTGGCCAGGATGCCGGGGTTACACCCCTACTCTTTCGAAAGACATCCTGGGATTTTTAATGACCACAGAGAGTCAGGGCCTCGGTTTAACGACTCATCTGAAGGACGGTGCTCTGTGACAGTATAGAGTCCCCGTCACTATACTGGGGCGTTAGGACCCACACAGACCACAGGGTGAGCGCCCTCTGCTGGCCTCACTAACACCTCTTCCAGCAGCAACCTGGTTTTCTCAGAAGGTCTCCCATCCAGGTACTAACCAGGCTCAGCCCTGCTTAGCTTCAGTGGGCAACCAGTCTTGGGCTTCAGGGTGATATGGCTGCTGGCTGCAAACCACTTCCACTCCATCTATCATCTGCTGCTGTCTGTTAAGGATTACTCTTCCATCTTCATCCTTCTCTCTATTTGTCAGCAGTTTCCAATAAATCACCATATATCACTTTAATCATCTGTCTGTGTCATTCCATAACATTCTTGGGGCTTTCTCTTTACCACATCTTTTCTTTGTCTCTCTTTATCTCTCAGGTGACATTTTGCATATAAACTGCATACAATTAATGGTATGTTATCATCTCATACATCTATTTTTTAAAACTATTTTAAGTGTAACCATATTTTGTCATTAAACCTTTTCAATTACAAATAATGTGCTAACTAGTTTTGATTTGGTATTGAATTTGAAGTGTTACCTATTGCAATACAACATTGTCACTCTCTATAGCAATGCTCTCCCTCATATTAAGCTATTGTAACTGCGCTTATTTCCGTCGTTGGTATAAGTAGCAGTGGGTTGTAATAGACAAGAAATGTACATTTTTCTACCATCTTGCTGCAACGTTTCTTTAGTCATTCGGCAGTCTTCCAGCCTGAACCCCTGCAGGAAATCCACCCTTACAAAGGCAATGACCAATCAGAGGTGTTTAAGAGTCCGTTCAACAGCACTCAAAATACTAGAGGGAAAATGCTGGTATCGGCATATTTTTAAATGTCTTTTTGACACCTTTAAAGGGTCACCATAGGCACTTTAATTGGTCTCCAGCTCCATACAGTTGTGACACATTCCTCCCATAATCAGTATCCAAATTTTGTGCAACTTGTGCCACAGTAAAACTTCTGTTGTCTCTGACCAGATGGGGTGGCCTTCATTGGGCGCCCAAAACCCTCGTCCTGGGTTTTTGGTTTGTCCCTCTTCAGAAAGTGTTGGTAAATTCTCACCACTGACACACAAGCCTTGCCGTCTCAGAGAATCTCTGATCAGTCGCCTTGCCATAACAATTTGGCCCTTTCAAAGTCGCTCCGACCTTTATTCCTGTCCATTCCTCCTGCATACATGTTGATTACGAGAACTGATTGTTTGCTGACCATCTAACCTACCCAGACATTAATATGTGGCCTTGTTGAGAGATGGTCAAAGATATTCACTTCACCTGTGACTGTTCATAATGCTTTGGATATATATATATATATATATATATATATATATATATATATATATATATATATATATATATATATATATATATTATATTCACACACATTACTACAAAATCCCCACTTCAAGTCATGTTAGTATTTATTGTTCACTGACAATATGACATTTAAATTAGTTTATGTTGAAGTTTTTGCAGTTAGCATTGTGATGACAAGGTGGCTATGAATTAAGTTTATAGTGTGTGTTGTTCCACTCAATGAGCAATGGCTGTGCTAATGTCAGTGCAGAAACAACAAACTTCTTGTTCATTGCAAACATGTGCTATGCAGTTATATTTTAAATGCATGTATATTAAAAAAATCATTATACTCTTTATACTTTAGGCCTACCTAATTTCTTGTAGTGCCATAGCTGTTAAATCTAGGTCTACACTCAACACAGGATGAATCTGTACCCAAACAAATTGAGTGCAAACTGTTACCTCAGTTTTATTGATTCTATAGGTTTGTATGTGTGCAAATGAAAGCTTGAAACTGTCTTGATTCCTGTCTTGTGTTCCCCTTGTCTTGTGTGCACTTTTGTCATTTCCTGTCTTGTGCCAAGTTTTGTAGTCCTTTTTCATGTTGATTCGTCTCCCCAGGTGTATCTTGTTTCTTCATTACCTAGTTAAGCTTGTTTCCCTCTGTGTATTTATAGCCCTTGTGTTTCACTTGTTACTTTGTCAGTTGTTTTATATGTAATGGTTGCTTCTCTGATCCTTGTGGGTTTGTTCCTTTGTTTCCTTGAGTTCTGCATGATCTGTTTGACTTTATTTACCTTGTGTTACATTATTAAAAAACCTGCATTTAGATCTTCACCTGCTTTTTGGGGGGGTTGGTTAACATTGTTAAAGGGATAGTTCGGCTCCCCAAAAAATTCTTTCATCATTTACTCACCCTCAAACTTGTATCAATTTCTCTGTTCAGTTGAACACAAAGGAAGAATGATTATAACCAAACAGTTGTGGGCTACCATAGACTATTTGTCTAAAGGGTGAACTGTCCAAAAGAGACACACAGAAAGGGGAATGTATTTTAAATCAAACTAACACTACTTAATATTTTTCCTGATGAAATCATTTTTATTATTAACATTACCATATTAATTGTAGCCAAACAATTTGAGCAAACATTTCAGTGTAATTTATCAATCCCTCATGTGAGTGTGGGAGTGCGGGGGGTGTGGGGTGTCTGTGGAGGGGTGTGTCTGTGGTTGAACAAGGAAGGAAGTTTCAAATAAGTAGTTTCATCTGATTCGAGGAATTCGCGGAAACAATCTGCGACAGAACACCAAATGTAATATATGTCGCCATATCAAAGGACGGCTAGATTTAATCCAGGCGTTTCAGTCAAGATAAGGAAGATGCTGCTCGTTGTAGGGTGTATTATTGGTAAGTCATGTGCCGGTTTATTTAAATACTACCGCTAATGTTTTGTATAATTTTAGAGTGGATCTATTTTACTTGTGTTTACGGTGGAAATATTTTATAGGCATTGCTGTTGTTGTTGTTGCTGCTGCTGTTGATGATGATGATGATGATGATTATGTCGAATCGCTAACGGTGTCTGAAGGAGGAAACCTCACCATCTCTATTCATATTAAGAGGTGGGACGAAGACCCTCAGGTTTTGGTTTCGCGTCTCAAAGACTCCTCACAGGATCTGATAGCACAGTTAACTTGTCATAATCAAGTCTGTGAAATCGTGTGCTTGATTTCTGGCGTCTCACTGATACCTGATGAGAATGTGACGCTGATCCTGATGAACGTCAGCTTCAGTCAAACGGGGCTTTACAAAGTCTGCAAACTGGGCGATACACATCCGGAAAACAAGATTTACAACGTTACCGTGAATAGTAAGTACAAGCATGTCTTCGATTTTTCTGATGAAATACATTGTGGTATTGCATCATCTGAACTCCACGGTAATAAAAGGAAAGTAGGCCTAACAGAGGTTTATTCCAGTTATGAAAAATATTTTTTTATTTTGGGGCATCTAAAAACGTTGGGAATGAATGAAATGCAATTCCATGACATTTTGCACAATTGCAAAGTTATTTTTTTTTTGTCTTCGGTAAACTAAAACGACACCTGAACCTGTACGGTATACATCACGTTTAAATTAGCATTAAAAGTATAATAACGAAGACAGTTTTTACTCAACTAACATTCTGTATAACCCATCCATATGACCTTTATCGTGACGTCTTGTGCGTCATGAGGTGAGGACAGTCAAGAAGCTTGTTGTTCGTGTTGTGTTGCTCAGAAATATTGTTCAAATTACATTGCCAAAGCGTGTGCAGCAATATCTAATTGTAGCTGTGAACTAGACAAGACAAATGTTTTTGTAAGCCTGACTTGGTGATGGATGGATAGACAGCTTGATAGATTTTTTTATCCGGATTGCTTAGGAGTATCCGATCAAACATCTAGTCTCACGATAAACAGAAACTCACTTGAACTTCGTTTTTGTTCTGTTTGTCTTTTACAGAGCCTCCATCCAGTACTCTCAGCCCAGAAGCAACACCACCTGCCATCTACAGTACAGCATTCACAGCAGGCATAACCACAGCTGTACTGGGCATCCCCGTGGTCATCACTACTGCCATCATTGCTGTCATTTAATGGAAACACAGGAAGGCAAGTATCATCACAGACCAGTTTATCTAAATCTGTCAAGTAATGACAACACTGAGCATGAAAAACTAGTTTCTCTTTTGGAAGGGGTCCTATTATGCCTTTTTAAGAAGTCTAGGTGTATTAGAATAAGTTTATTATTATTTTTCACATATTTTACAATGTTGCAGCTCCTCTCTTCCCAGTCTGTCTCAAACACTCTGGGTGTGTTTGCCATAAAACAACGTAACTCGCTGCTTAACTACCATACTACGATGCATCATTGAAGAAATCCACTAACTAGTCGCGACTGTTTCCCGAAACCGTACTTTCGCCAATTGGTCGTTCAACCACGTTGTTTAATGATGTCATGCACGTGGTGGAGTAATAACTTATTTGAATTAATCTGTTTGAGATCGAATTAATCCTAGATGTTTTGCTATAATTTACAGACTGGCATCTGAGGACAATTTCTCATTTTTATTTTGCTTTATTTCCAGATTAAATCCTAGGCTTGTTCTTACGTAGTAGAGACCGTTCACACATGCGCACTCTTCAAAAACAACGGTTTAAATCTCTTGACAAACTAAAAGACGTAAATGACATTTGTATGTATTCTAAATAAAATATATAGATTGTGCTGAATGTCAGCTTGCATATTTTGCTCAAAATAAGGATTTATTGAGTCCACATGTCTGCAAACAAGAAACTGCTTCTAACCACAGGTGGAGAGCTGTTTTCGGGAAACACCGACTCGTTGAACTATGTTGATAACGAGGGAACTTGCGACCATAGTTGGCTAACGATTCTTCTGGGAAACGCACCCCTGTTGAGTTCCTTTTTTGATGAAGCCCCTCCTTCCAAAATATGAAGTGTGCTCTGATTGATTAGCTGGCCCATTGTGTTGCGATTGGCGAACTGCTTTGAGTGTTTTGCCATACAATTCAAGCCCCGCTTCAGATCCTGGGAATGTTTACAAACTAGAGGGTTGTGCAGAACCTTTGCAAACACTGATTTTACAGGACGTTTCAGAGTGGTAAGTTCCTAAAGTTTGGTGAACAGTCTTACAAAAGTGAGAGCCCTGTAGCTAAAAACTATATCAACACTGTAATGTTAGCTAGTAGGCTAGTGGAGCAAAACAGCTTCGCCCTTTGTTTACATCGTAGCAACAACATACAAATGTAGAATTGGAACTGTTAATAGAAAACTCAACAACAAATAATAAAACTTATGGCGCTTTTCCACTACACAGTACCAGCTCGACTCGACTCGCCTTTGTTTGGTTTTCTATGGCGTTATATGTGTGACTCAATCCTGAGCGAGTAATTGTACATTTTGAGCACAGAGAACTATATTTTGCAAGCACATTGCATTATATTTTGAACAGAAATTAACAATCGCAAAAAAAAATTTCGTTTGAGCAAAGAAAAAACGATTCCGTGCTCAATAAATGTATTTGCTATTATCCATATTAAAGGGTTAGTTCACCCAAAAAATGAAAATTAAGTCATTAATTACTCACCCCCATGCTGTACCAACCCCGTAAGACCTTCGTTCGTCTTCGGAACACAAATGAAGATATTTATGATTAAATCTGAGAGGTTCATGACTGCTACATAGGCTCCCTAAGGGAATAAAACTTGACGGCCCCGAAAGTCAATGAAGAAAATGTTTAAATATTCCATGTCGCAACAGTGGCTCAACTATAAGTTTATCAAGCGACGAGAATACTTTTTGTGCGAAAAAACAAACAAAAATAACAACTTTATTTGACTATTCCTTTTCTTCCTTGTAGGCCTGAAACGAGACTTCAAGAGATTTCCACGACGCATGCGCGAGAATTGCGATCTCCTTCAACTACTTCAGTTCAGTTCTCGCGCGTGCGTCGTGGAAATCTCTTCCACAAAATCAACCAATCGGAAAATTAAAGGTAAATTGTGATTGGCTGTTGGTCTCCAATCAAATCGCTAGTAGAACCAAACCCCGTCTGGTAGAACTTTTTATTTTTATTTTATTTTTTAAATTATTATTAACAAAGCAAATACAAACAAATCAGGTACAATGCAAAATCTTACTACGAACTTACAGTGCACATCCTAGAAAAAAAAGAAAAAAAAAAACTTAAAAGAACATGGAGCATGTTATAAATGGCAAAAATGGCATTTACATATTCAAAAGAAAATAAATCAAAAGGGCAATTATTTAATAAGATTGTTTACAAAAGAAGCCAGTTTCTCAGCATTCTTGTTATTAATCAATTGTTATTAATCAATAACAAAGAGTTATAAAAACGTTTCAGCTCATTCCTCCAATGAGTAGCCTAATGTTAGGATTTGTCTTGAAAAAACGACATTTATGTATGAAATGTTTACTTAACAAAATTACATTGTTAATGCCAAAATCATTGTGATCATTAATTGTTAGATTCATCATCTGAATTCCTTTGGAGACGAACAATTGTTGAAGGTCCAGCCAAAACCTTTGTACAACTTCACACGAACAGAAAAGATGATTCAAATTCATTTTCACAGTTTCCTACATCCATTTTAAATCTCTGTTTTAAAAAATCTTTAGTTGGATAAATCCTATTTATAATTTTAAGTTGTATTTCTTTCATCTTTGGCGGGACTGGGAATTTTAAGTATTTACATCTAATCTTTTTTATCTCCTTTTCAAAGTCTTTGAGAATATAATCTCTTTTGAGAGAGCTTGTTTGGCAGTTAAGTAAACAGTTCCTTATAAACTTGTTGTTACATTTGTAATTCAGAAAATTAATACCATTAATGTAAAGTTGTCTTAAGGATGGCGTGACTTTTGAATATATTATATCCTGCTTAATCATAGCTACAAGTGATACTGGGAGAGCTTTCACAAATCACAATCTGTTTAAACTTCTTTTGGGTACATCTAATTTGAAATTTGTCACAGAATTCAACATGTTGTAAAACAATTCCTTCCACATACATGAAGTGGGCAATAACCCAGACACCTTTAGAGAACAATTCTGGAATAAAAAAGATTTAAAAAATTGTGATAAAAAAAGATTTTCTATTTACCAATATACCGTACGTATACCTATTATTCCACATTGGTGTATTGTGTGGTGTGAAATTATGCTTGAATATTAATTTCCAATACAGAAGAACCTGTTGGTGGAAATCTGAAAGTTTCATAGGAAGTTTCTTCAAATCAAAATCGCATTTTAGAAGGAAACTAATTCCGCCTACTTTTTCAAAAATCCGATTGGGGATATAAGACCACAATGAATTTTGATTTTGAATATAGTTTTTCAACCATCAAATTTTCAACATACCATTCATACAATCAAAATCTATTGCATTACCACCTCCATCCTCGTAAGTTCTAATTAAATCCTGGTTGGCTATATAATGACATTTATTCCGCCATATGAAATCAACATTTAATTTGTTGATAGTTTTAACTATTTGGGGTGCTATTGGAAGGGAGTAAGCCGGATATATTAATCTAGAAACTGTCCATTTTAGTTAACAATATTCTGCCAAAAATGGAAAGATCTCTTAGTAGCCATCTATGTAGAAATGATTTGCAGTTATCAACATTGTCTTTTATGTTTCGTTTATCAGAAATTGTTTTGTCTTTAGTCCCCAATACCCAAGTATTTGGATAAAAAATAAAAATGCTGTCAATTATATGTTTCGTTTATCAGAAATTGTTTTGTCTTTAGTCACCAATACCCAAGTATTTGAATAAAAAAATAAAATAAAAATGCTGTCAATTTAAAAAAAAAAAAAAAAAAAAGTTCTACCAGACAGGCTTTGGTTCTACTAGCGATTTGATTGGAGAACAACAGCCAATCACAATTGACCTTTAATTTTCCGATTGGTTGATTTTGTGGCACACTTGTAACGCTGTTGCAAGTTGAGCGAGCGTGTGTGTCAAGAGTTGAGCGCGCACAGAATTAAGAGGTAGAGAGAGAGAGAGAGAGAGAGAGAGGGAGAGGGACTTGACAGGAGCGCAGAGAATATGTTTGTGAGAGAGCACTTGAGTAAACTGCCTGAGAGGGGTTATTATTGCACGTTAATATGGATAAAAGCAAATACATTTATTGAGCACGGAATCGTTTTTTCTTTGCTCAAACGAATTTTTTTTTGCGATTGTTAATTTCTGTTCAAAATATAACGCAATGTGCTTGCAAAATATAGTTCTCTGTGCTCAAAACTTACAATTACTCGCTCAGGATTGAGTCACACATATAACGCCATAGTTTTCCACTGTGTAAAAGTTGTACCTGTACCTGTTTCGGGTACTTTTTTCCGTATCACCTCCGGCGAGGTTCTGAGCGAGCTGAGGCGATACTAAAATGTGACGTGAAAACAATGCAGACTGCTGATTGGTCAGAGAGAATCGTCACTATTCACTGCGTCATCATTGCATGCGCCAGACGGAGTATCCTGAATAACCCCGCCATTTTTAAATAGTTTGGCTAGAGATTGCGTGATATACCCATTGCTACTATTAAAACAGCATACACTCGATTTCCTCCATTGTCCTGTGTGTGTGTGTGGGTAGCGGCGGGTGTGTGTCACATAGAAGATTATGTCACGGCAGTTTCCTGTGGCGTCGCTATGACAACCAGGTACTATTGCGGAGGTACTATCTGTAATGGAAAATGGAGCGAAAAGCGAGGCGAGTCGAGCTGGTACTGGTAATGGAAAAGCGCCAATAGTTACAGGTTGTGATCCATAAACAACTAATTGTCCCTACAAAATGAGAACTGCCCCATCTTTCTGGAGAAGCTTTTGTGCGTAGCTGGTATTTTACTCTCTTAGGTTCTGGAAGCTGAACGTTGAGGTTATAATGTTCAGAAACAGTGTTAAAATCTTTAAGGTCGTCCAACCTAGGATGGCCAAACAAAGGGATTTTGGAACCGGGGTGGAAAAAACAGCATCTCTTCGACATTGCAAAGACACACTACTAACACAGGTCGTTGTCTTCTCTAGCACAGCTCAACCAGGCCTCGTCCTCCCTTTTTTTTTGTATTCTGTGGGCGGGGGTTATTAAAATGAATGACATTGTGACTAAGATCTGGAAGAAGCGCATTGTAGTCCCAACAAGTTTTCTGTTAAAGAGAATAACACACTTTGGAGTGGACTTTGAGCTTTGTGACCTTGCAGATTGTCTTTAAGCTCAAACGGCAACATTACACACGAACTAAAGTTGAAAAAGTGAAAATAGCATAACAGGACCCCTTTAGGAATTTTATTGTGCAATGGCATGGTTTGGTAAAATTGTTATAGATTATGCTTTTGTATCTACACCATTATTTTCACTTGGTTTGCATGGCATCCTGTAACTGTGTTTTTGTATTGGATTGCAGGCACATTTTTACAAAGTGTCTCAAGATGACAACACCGCAGCCAGAGATCAGCCATGTCATCCCTAAGTGATTATGGGAGTTAATGGTAAATACTCAATGTGGAGGAATTATTTTTCACAGGCAACCTCATCCAGTCCAGGACTAAGCTGAATGGAAAAACAGACGGTCATTTTTTTCCATGGTAAATTGGAAAGAGTCAACTATGAGTAAAAAGTGTAACTACTGGGACATTTGTGCTGATCCCACGTGTGGATCAATCTGGGATGTGCAGAACTTATTGGCACAAAAGGTGCTAATTAAAACACTGAAATATGTGTATACCTCCACCAGACCCATTTAGGATAGGGTGTCCCATTTGTTATTTTTATAAATCTTTAAGCATTATTATTAGGTGTCCAATCACTAAAGGTTGCTTACTAGAGGGAGCCAAAGGATAAGAAGTCCAATAATGGCTCAAATTAACTGCAACTTATTTGTAGGACTATTGAACATTGACAAAATCTCCTTTTGATTTTCTAATTAGTGTGCAAAGGAATATGCTCTCTCAAATTCTTATAGACCACTAAATGTTTTGATCTAGTGATACTTAATACATATTTGTCAAGTTGTCAGACATGATTAGATTGATTGCAATCGGAATAAAATGAAGAAACAATATTATTTGTCTGTTTTAGTATAATATATAGAATAATATTTCTGTAAAAGCACACATTTCATTTTGAGATGAGTAACTTTATTATTTAATATTCATACAGACTGTGCAGTTGCATTCTCTTGTAACAGCTAAGCAATGGCCAAATCTCTTTGTTGTAGCTGTTGTAAATTAGTAGTAAACTAATTCTATTTTTTTTTTTTAAGTTTAAATATATTTTTTATTATATTTAAACATTTATTTCAGTCTAACAGTAAGAAGGTGTGATTTCCCCCTTGAAAGTGAAAGTGCTTCTTTTTGGGCCAATATGTATTTTTATAAGCTGTTTCATCAAACTCTATTTCAAGATTCAAGATTGTTGTATTTGATTCTGAGGTGATACACGGCAGTTGTATCACTTAATCATTTACATGAGCTATCAGTTTTGAACCAAGATCATTGCTGTTTGTGGCAATATGTATTGCTTATTGTTGACTTGTTGCAATTATTTTAGTGTATGAAAATGTAATTTATTTAAAATAAATAAACAAGTGTTACCTTAAGACTATATTTTGTTATATAGACCGTTATGAACAAAGACATTTACTATGGTGTCTTAATTTCAATTGCCTACACACACATGATATATACAGGATATATAGTAAGAGAATGTCACATATCTGCACAATCATACAATGCAATATTTACAATCCTACAGGACAGATTGAAACTGGTTATGCAACATGCACAATTGATTGGAGGATAAAAGCAGAAGCAAAAAAAGTAGAAAATTGATAAAAGATTGAATAAAACAGTTTTAACTTTAAATAATGTCCATTCTGTTACTTAAGTGAGTTGGCTAAATTGATCACATTGTGAATTGTGAAAACATTTGAATCGCTGCAGAAATGATCAGATTCATATTAGCGTCATTGATTATCATTAGCTGTGAGATGTGCTAATTAACTAATTGAAAATGCTGTATTTAGTTAATCTAAATATCAAAATCTATTTATATCTGTCTATACATTTATTAAACCTTTACTAAATATATTTAATCTAAAAGACACATGTATAAAACATATTTGTGCATATTTTCTATAATAAGAAGTGGTATGCATGAAATGAATATGGGGACTAGTTACCAGTTAAACACTGGTTAACCACTGGGTTAATGAACTACTTCTACTTGATATGTTAAAATTACTTTAATTTGCATACTCTAATGTATTCAGGTTGTTTAGTTGACATTTATTCCAATTCAATTCTATATTTTACGAGTTAATTTAATTTTTACCACATTTTGACATTTGTACAGTGTATTGCAAATATATTTATCAGACCATAAAATAATAAGACTTTGTTATAATAGAAATCCAATTTTTTTTCAGAGTATTCTTGATGGAAACTGGTTCTTTTTAATAGTAAGAAAGTCAATTACACAAAAGTTTCATCGTCACACAGAAGCAGCAGCTCTTCTCCGAGCTGAGCAGATCCTCACATGATCAACCACAAAGAAAACAGTGGCGATTCCCACGAGAGCAGACAGAACCAGTCGAATCAGAGCCTCAGTGCCGCCACAATGATCCAGACAATCTGAAACCAAGCCTATTCATAAACATCTTCTGTCTCATCATATGTCTTTGTTTGTGGAAAAACAGACGCTGCACAGAGGTCACAGACAGGAAGAGAGTTTTGTGGTAAATGAGTTCGTACCTTCATGTCGTGTGCAGATCTCTTTCATGAGAAGACGGACACTCTTGTTGCTCACTGGATTTGCAGTCATGCAGCTGTAGATCTCTGAATCATTATAATGAAGCTCTAATGATAAACTGAGGATGATGCTGAGATCAGGATTGCTGGTCTGGTTCATCATTTCACTCCCTTTATACCATGAGATGGACACGTCTCGATCATTTCTCACAGAGCAGATTTCCTCTGATGCTCCTGAAAGACATGAAATATTGATTCTCCAGAGCGCTTACATTCCTAGTACTGTCATAATGTACACAGAGTCCAACAAACTACATCATATCAAAAGGACTCAAATGGATGTAATTTATGTATTTTTGCAAAAGTTCTGTAAGCAAACAATGGAAAGAAAATTTCCGCCATGGAATAAAAAATGTAAAAGATAATTGTAACTTTTTTTATTGCAATTTTAAGTTTATATCTCGAAGTTCTGTTATTTTTTTCAGAATTTTTAGACACCTCAGAGACACATGCAGAGTTCTGAGAAAAAAGTCAGAATTTTATGGCCTAACTTGCAGTTAGATATTAACGTGCAATGAGATTGGGATTGTGAGAAAAATGTCAGAATTGTGAGATAAAAAGTCACAATTACTTTTTTATATAGGCTATATTTTTTTCGTGGCACTAAATTGTATAATTAATCATAAAGACTTACCTGTAGATTTGTGTACAGTGACTGCTGAGCCGCTCCTGATGGCAGGAACAGAGACGGGTGCTTTAGGACGAGAGGAAATATGTACATCACCTTTAAAAGGACAATATTGCTGTGACATAATCACCATTGAACCATATCTAATCAATTATTATCTTAAAGCTGCAATCGTTAACTTTTTTATGGTTAAAAATTATCTAAAATCAATTCAATAGTTTGCCTGCCCATTCAGCCCTTAAAGGTTAATAGTAAACTTGGCTTGCTGTCCTTGGAGGAGACTCGAACCCGAGGCTCGGCTTGAGCTCCAAGTGAAAACCCTCCTATGATAGAATTGCGCATAAGAGGATAGAGATCATTTACTGGAGGAGGAAGGGAGGAGGGCTGCCGGAAGAACTTGTCAATGAGATGACATGGTGTCTGCTGCTTATATATGCTCGTAATGATGATTGACAGGACTGAATTATGTCCTCCAGAACCTACGTTTTGAACTTCATGTATTGAGCAAGCACATAACCAATCAGTGTTCAAAACTATCTCCTCACCTTAGCCCGATTCACAACAGGAAGCTTGTAGTAATGTTTTCTAATTTGATTGGTCGGGTCAGTTTTTGTGGGAAATACTAGTTTGCCTCCGTTTACCTTTGAGTCATTACCTCACGTCCGTATACATAGGCACTGCTGGATTGAAATTAAACTGGCCGTTTTGATGGCAGCATCATCGCTGACAACTGGGGAATCAACAGTAGCCTTGTCAAAAGTAAAAAACGTACTCCAGAGAGCTATCAGGTAAAAAGGGAAAGCGACCGGGCCCGTCGAAAACAAGAACAAATATCGGCAGGGCTTTTGAAAGGTGGCGTGAACTCTGTGATTTAAAAGGGTTGAAAACGGACGCAGAGATGGCTTTTCTTCTGCTGGACAGGTAAGACATTTCAGTGGTTCATTGGGTAATTATTAAGTAGCCTTATTATTAGGTAGCCTAGCACACTTAGCTTAAACCAGAGGTTCTCAACCTTTTGGAACGAAAGCCCCTCCAAGCCTCCCCTATCATGTCCATAACTACTTTGAACAAGAGAACTAGGTTGTAATAATGTACTATTTGACATATAAAACATGTTGCATTCGATTAGTCTTGCATTGTAAAAACAGTTGCATACGAATTGAGCAAATTGGGACAAAGGGCGCATCTCGTTATCTATGACATAATCAATCCGTGGGACACCTGCGCTTGCTTCTTTTTACAAAGAAGCGCAATTCGCTGTTCATTGTTGGACGGCGCAAGCCTGATGTCATCCTCCACCTGAAGCCGATTTCAGTACTTGGTTTTCAAGGGAGTCAATTTTAAAAACCCGGCCTCGCACAGATAAGTTGAGGCGAATGGAAGAAGTAATTTTAGGGTGGCGTCAGACAACTGAGGATATTCAGTCATCACACTCAACCAAAACAAAGGCAGAGAGCAAGAGCTATAGAGGTGTCGCTCTTGAATTCGACTAACTGCTCATCCATGTCAACTGAAGGGTTTTTTCCTGGGCAACTGAAAGGATCTCTGACCCAAGCAAATGAACTGAAATCCTCACTGAAATAACGGTTGAATTGTTGTTTCAGTCCTTCAACATGTTGAGTGACTGTGTCCATCAAAGGAAAGATATTAATCCCTGTCTCTTGCACAGTCAGCGAAGTTGGGAAACATGTCAACATTTTTATTAATCAGCCGATCACGCCAAAGATCCAACGAATGCACTGACTCTGAAATAAGCAAGATGTTGGTATCTCTCTCTCGCATAGATGTGTTCAACAAATTCAACTTGTCGAAAATTTGTAGATGCGATGTAAAACCCGACCTCTGGAGAGCCAGCGAACCTCAGTGTGAAATAGGAGCTGATATTGTCATGTTCGGCTCCCATTTCCTGACAAAACAAGAAAAAGCGTGCATTTAATGGCCATGCTTTAATGAAATTGACCATTTGCACTGCCTGCTTTAAAACTGACTCCAGATACTCACTGTTATTGTGATTCGCTGTGAATCATTCAGTGGGTCCACTTGGCTAAAGGGGCTAAATGCTGGACACGAGTGACCAGACCGCTATCCCAGTCATTGGCCCTCGCCAGTTGTGTTCAATGGAAGAGACCAACAGAAATGAATGTCCTCCTCAAACCATTTTTATATATATCTGACATAGGTAAGCAACTGTGCTAGTCCTGCAACATCAGTTGTCTCATCAAACTACAGGGCATAGTACTGGCTTTGCATGATGTTAGCTAGCAATTGCTCCTTAACGTCGCTTGCCATGTCAGATATGCGGTGGCTAACAGTATTATTTGAAAGGGGGATGTCACTAATCTGTTGTGCAAAATTCTCTCCATACATAACTTGAAAGATATCTTTGGCAGCATGTAAGATTAGCGTCTCGGCAATTGTGTGAGGTTTTCCTTATTTGGCAACTAATTTGGCGAGATGTGATAGGACACTTATAGGCACCTGTTAGACACTGATGCATGTTTGCGGTTGTGCAAGGCAAGACAACTTTAATTTGAAAGAAATAAAGGGTTTGTCTTTGAGGGTTGGGTGTTTGGTTTCTAAATGGCGCTTCGGCTTGCATTGCTTCATGCTATCATTTGCCAGCAAATCTGCTCATATAACACTCTGGGTTACCAGTTCAGCATCTGTCCCAGCCACCGTAAAATCAAACCTAATTTTACACTTCTTAGGGGTTGGTGTTGATGATACATCGTCGCCACAACTCATTTTGGAACGTGTGATGAATTTATCCATGTTTTACCAATATATCCGTTCGGCTGGTAGACACTGACGTTCTAAAACGTGTCTGCAGTTAAATTTTAGAAGGCCGGCAGTGGCTCAGTGGTTCATGTAGATTGTCTACAAAATTGAGGGAAGGTTGGTGGTTCGATCCCCAGTTCCACCTGACCAAGTGTCGAGGTGTCCATGAGCAAGACACCTAACCCCAGCTGCTCCCGACGAGCTGGATGGCGCCTTGTATGGCTGACACCGCCATCGATGTATGAATGAGTGAGTGAATGGGTGAATGTGAGGCAAAATGTAAAGCGCTTTGGTGGCCATTGGGTCTGTGAAAGCGCTATATAAATGCAGTCCATTTACCATTATTAACCCCATGGTGCCAAATCGATTACCGAATATAAGATGACCCCCCATTTTCCAGACTTATTTTTGGGGAAAAATAGATTTTTGGGGAAGAAATCTGGTTTTCAACAGAAAATAATTTTAAGTGGAAATTTCCGAGGCGTTGTTCCAAATGCCTCGCTTCACCTGTGCCTCGTGTAGAGGCCCGCTCGCCGGCGGAGACCGGCACATATGCGCTTCCTGATTGGCCATGACTGCGGCTGCCCTGAGTGCGACGGGATGGATTTAACCCTGCGGGGTCGTCTGGCCGTTTTCGGCGACGATCCGGCTCCCGCTCTCTCTCTCTCTCTCTCCCTCTGCTCGAGCCGCACAAGAAAAAGCGCCGTTCACAGAGGATGCCAGAGCGGACGGAGACAAGCGAGTAGAGACCCGCGGTATGCACGCTCATAATGAAAGCGACGCGCTCGTTTTTTCCAAGAAAAAGGCTATCAATCGATTCCTCCACTCGAATATAAGATGACCCTGAATATAAGACGACCCCCCATTTTTCAGCATATTTTTAGGACAAAAACCTCGTCTTATATTCGGGTATATACGGTACTTTTATGATGGATGGATGCGTTTTTTTGGGCTTCACAATCTCATTATCCATTCACTGCCATTATAAAGCTTGAAAGAGCCAGGAAGAAAGTCATATACACCGGAAGGCTTGAGGGTGAGTAAATCATGTGGAAATTTTCATTTTTGGGTGAACTATTGCTTTAAAGAAGATAACTCCGCAAAATAACTGCAATTTCAGGTTTCAAACAGAGATGGCGACACAGATTGATCCTATATTATTAAAGTTATTTTTCAACAGTGGCTGCAGCTGTAACTTACCATAAACATCAACTTTGTATTTCCATCCTGAGATGTGTGTATTTATGACGATTAATGCTTTATACAGTCCAGATTCATTAGTCCTGATGTCTGAGATGGTTAAAATGCCTGTTCCTCTGTCTAACTGTACTCTGCCGGTGAGTCTCTTGTCATAATGTGTGTAAATTTTCCCTTGATGCATCTGTGCGACACGAGTACTTTGACTGTCGCTTTCAAGCGTCCACAGTATCTGAACGTCTCCTTTTAGATCATGAAGTCCCGGATGCAGATTGAGGAAGCCTCCCTCCTTCACTTGAACTGTTTCAATGGCTTCAACCTCTCCAGCCACTGAAACAATATGAAAACAGGTTAAATATACAGGTAAACAAATTATTAATATGATATTGACAAATTTGGTTCCTGTTGATTTTCAATGGTTACATGTTCTGGGCAGCCAATAGTTCACCACATTAAACACACTGTGGTCGACACAGACCAAACAAACCTGATGTAATCTGGGTCATTTCTATTTTTGCATACACTGTAAATAAAGCAATAACAAATAACCAATCTTAGGACCTTTTGAATCTGCATAAAGCATGTTAAGACCAACAATGAACTGTTGTCAGAACAATTTCATATTGAGAAATATTCTGGATTTGTTGCAATCTCCAAAAATACATTGCAGCATGCATAAATTATGTCATTGCTATCAGAGGTGGAAAGTAACGAATTACATTTACTCGCGTTAGTTTTTTTGTGTACTTCTACTTTTTAAAGTAGTTTTTAAAATCTGTACTTTTACTTTTACTTAAGTACGTTTTGTTTGAAGTATTTTACTTCGCTACATTTGAAATCATATCCGTTACTGAGTAAAAAATAATAATACAAGGGAGAAAAAAAAAATCACACTCCGGAAACTACTGCATTGGTTGAAGGGCGGGAGAACAAGCGCGCAAGAAAGGTGACGCAGACCCAGCTGAAGCTGAAAGCGAAGCGCCCTCGAATTCTTATGAAGCGGATTATGGCCAGTATGAAAATACTTTGTAGAAAAAAAACACGTGGTTGTCCTCGAGGATAAATATCCAATTTGCAAAAAATGTGGACGCAAAGTGTCTGCAAAAGGAAGATACATAGGACACACCATCCCTCCTGCAGATAAAGGTATGTCCCGATTATAATTTAAGGCCGAATGACTTCCATGATGCAGAGGGAATCCCAGAATCCAGTCATGAAAATGGAATTCACATAACGCAGATGTCACGTAAAACACGCAAAATAATGGATGCATGGAATACATGGAAAGTAGAACTGTGCAATAAATCCAATCGCGACATGGTCTTTGAATATTTAAGCACAAAAATACTGCATGTAAATATATCCCTATTTGTTCTGCTGAGCTGCGCCGCTTTTTCTACTACATACTCAAGTATGCGTGACGTTTCATGGTGTGTTCAGCGTCTCACAAACAATTTGAGGATATAAATACATGAACATTTCCAGAGCTGCTCTGAGAGAACGCCTAATGAGCATTTTCATCATTTTATTTGAGAAAAACAAAACCATTGTCAACTAGGCTACACTTTGAAACACTTTTCTACATTTTTGGTCTTCACTACAACCCGTCAAAATAAAAGTTCGGTTTTACTAGGAGAAATTATGACAGAAATATATTACTATTCTACTTCTCAAAATAATAATAATAACAACAATAATAATACATTTTATTTAAACATTAAAGGAATATATTTTTTGTCCATGGTTTAATTTAGTAAATCCGTTTTTGCAGCGCTTCCCCAAAAGGACACAAGTTTAAATTTAAATTTGATTACCACCGTTTTTGATAATATATTTGGATTAAATCATAAAAAGAAATAATACTGAATAAATACATTTTATAGGACAATATTATTCTTAAACATTTTAATAAATTATTAACGTTAAAAATAAGTTGTTAATCTAATTCATTATCAATTATCAAATTTAATTGATTGGACATGTTTTATTGAAATTAAAAATTTTTAATTAACAAAACAAACAAATGGTTTCAAGTTTGTTATAATAAAAGCAAAAAAAAAAAAAAAAACCTGTTTTCATTAATTTAACTGTCATTTTAACTGATGATAACAATAATAATAATAATAATAACCATAATTTAATAATACAGTTTATTTATTTAATAATTGATTAATACTGTAAACCGTGATATTTTCTGACACCTTATCATACTGTGAAAATCTCCTCCCATAACTACCATACACGGGAGAGTCCCCCACCCCCGCTGTTAAAAAAGTAACTCAGTAACTTTTACTCTGAGTACATTTTAAATAAGCTACTTTTTACTTTTACTTGAGTAGATTTTTTGACCTGTAATTTTACTTGTACTTAAGTAAAATTTCATTGAAGTAGTAGTACTTTTACTTGAGTAGAATATTTTATTACTCTTTCCACCTCTGATTGCTATAATAGGATTATTGTTTTGCAACTGACTTTGTTTATACTGTTGTATATTTTGTCATCACTGTTAGATTACTGTGGTGATAGGAACTTGTTTTATTTGTTTACTCATTTGCAGATGCTTTTATCTTTTATATGTTGATTATCACTGTAATCTTGTTAAGTGTTGTGGTTTATGTGCAACCAAAGATGCAGAGATTCAAGCTGAACTATCCTTCAGAGAAAAAAAAAAGAGAAGGTAGAATTAATTTCTTATTAATTCAGGTTTAAGCTTCTGTGCACCAGTTGGCTTGAAGTGTCGCATATTGGCTTAAAATCAGAAGGGGTGCTTGAACAACTGATGAACTATGTTTTGTAATAAATAAGATCTTTGATGACTTTTTCATGCATGTTTGTAGCATTGCAGCACTAGCGGGTCTGCGGTCTGACAGGACATGATCTAAGGGGGGATAAAGGAAGTCGTTCTTCTTTGGTTTCAGACAGTGTTGCATTTAAATGACTTGACCAGAAGTTGTTTCTGTTCTATGAAAAGTGAAACCAACAGATAACAAATATGGCACATTTTAGTTTAAGCAATGCTACAGTTTTTTAAGCATGCATCTCTCCATTTAGGTGACTTGTATATAATGTTAAGTAAATGTTTCATTTTTCTTTCCTGATCTATGAACATCAGATGATTTCAATGACAAATTTGACTAAACATTTACTAAAACAGTCAGAACAATTATTTGCTGTGCATATTGATTAAATGGCTATTATAAATTGTGTATATTTACTGAAGATGAAGCAGTAATTTATGCTGCTTATTGACATGTTCACCTGCATTTTAACACAAAAGTTCATGGTTATGCAAGTCAAGCAGGATGTTTGCTTCTTCATGATTTTTCTTTGAGTTTACAGACAAAATTGGAGAGCTTTTAAATCGAGGTCAATTAAAGACAATTCACTTAACATTCGTATACAATTAAAAATGTGTGTATCTTACCCTCCGCACAGATGAAATATAAGATGAAAGCCCACATACTGATGGATGTTTGTGATGTGTTCTTCTTGTTCTCTCGATACTGCGCCTGCAGCTCATGAGCAGGACTCCTACAATGAATTCACTTACATTGGTCCCACCAAAAGATGGCAGTGCGCGAGGGTTGAAAACTGACTCTCAAAAAACACTTGTTTTCACCTGAGAGTAAAACTCATAAACAAGGCTGTTTAACCGAACAGACAGACAGATGTACATGATTAGCCTTTTTTTTTTTTTTTTGCAGCAAATAATGGTAATGTGTTAGTTATTTTCATATTCTTTTTGCCTAACAATAATGTCTGAGGGAAAAGACAGACTGTTCAGGAAAAAATTTATGTTTAAATGAATAGAGAAAACTAGGCTACTAGGCCTTTGTATTAACTTTAGAAGCATTTGTTAGCCTAGTTTTTATTTTTGGACTTTTTTGTGGATTTTTTTAATATCATTTCTTAATTTTAAAAACAAATGTAGGCTAATAAATACAAATAATTAAATAAATCTTTATGTATAGGCCGGCGCTTCAAATCAAACTAAACTCATATGGATTTTAAAGAAAATAATTCATGATGCTGCATATGTTGAGCTATTTCTTTAAAAAAAAACATTTTTTCTACTCTGTTTTTTAACTGTTTTTATATTTGGATGATCACTAAGTGGATAGCTGGTTTACCGTTTCAGTAGAAGGGGCGGGAACAGTGCGTGACCAGACGAAGACAAAAAAGTGCGCGAAGAAGTGACGTGACAATAAAAAAAGAAGAAAAAAAAGAAGTGACGTGACGAGTGGCTCTCGGAAAGCGTTTCGGAAAACGGATGACGAGGAGTATCTGTGGAGAGGTGGAGTGCGAAGTGGCGGTTTGTTTGTATCTCCAAGAGATATTTTCTTTGCTTTTTTCTTTTGTTGTTTGTTTTGGTTTGTTTTGTTTATTTTTATTTGGCGGTTTGGCATAATCTGATTTGTGACTGGGTCTGGATAGTATAATGGAGGAAGATGATGAGAGTGGGGATTGGTTAAAAGGTCAAGAAGATTGGAAAAATCAAGGTTATGTAAACGGTAGAGGGAGAGGAGGAAATTATACTAGGTCTAATGGGGCTGAGGGAATGGGGAAAGGACCATCGAAGAGGAGTATTGAAGATGTATCTGATGAAGTAGGTAGAGATGTGAGAAGGAAGGTAAGTCAGGAAGATGATTTGAAAGTAATCGTTAAATTTAAAGAGGGGCATGATATAAACGAAATTGGTTTGTTTACATTGACGAGTGGATTGAAAAAGGTAGTAGGAGACATAGAAATGGCAAAAGTGTTACGAGATGGCAGATTACTAATTAAATGCAGGAACATTGAGCAAAGAGAGAAGGCTGAGAGATTACAGTCGGTGTGTAAGAAAGAAGTGAGTGAAGTACGAAGGTTTGTAGGTATAAGAACAAAGGGAGTGATCACAGGTATACCGATTGGGGAAAAATTAGACGATCTTAAAAAGAACATTAAGGGAGGAACTGTAGTGGACATAAAAAGACTTAAAGCAAACCGTAATGGAGAGAAAGTAGATAGCACTACAGTACTTTTGGAGTTCAAGGAGCAAGTGTTGCCAGATAAAGTGATGGTGGGCTATTTGAGTTTCAGGGTGCGGGAGTACATCCCTCCACCAACTCGATGCTATAAATGCCAAAGGTATGGTCATATAGCAAATGTATGCAAAGGGAAATTAAGATGTGGGAAGTGCGGAGGAGAGCATGAATATGGGAAATGTGGAGAGGGGGTTGAGAGGAGATGTTGTAACTGTGGTGGGGATCATACGGCTGCGTATGGGGGATGTCCTGTAAGCAAAAGGGCAGTGGTGGTACAACAGATACGGACAACAAAAAAAATTACATATGCTGAGGCGGTAAAGGTCGTCAATATGGAAAGGAAAGAGACACAGGAGATAAATGTAACACAAGGTGGTGCTGAATGCAGAAGGCCAAAGGAGGATGTGTTAAGCTCAGAGAAATTGATACTGTTCATTGCGTACGTGGTTAATTGTTCTGATCAAGCTAAAACGAGAACTGAGAAAATAAAAATAATTGTTAAAGCTGCGGCAAAGTTCTTGAATGTGGATAATTTATCGTGGGAAAAATACAAGCTGATCTTATGCAGGGTGAAACAAATGATCCATCATTAACACCTCTAAGAACTTATTGATTTTACAGTGGAATGCAAGAAGTCTTATAGCAAATGGGCAGGAGTTAAAAGGTTTTATTAATAATTTAGAGGTTAAGCCAGATGTAATTTGCATTCAGGAGACATGGCTTAAACAGTCATTAGATTTTGTTATAAAGGGGTATATAAGTATAAGAAGGGATAGAGTGGAGGGAAGTGGTGGAGGGTGTGCAACATTTGTTAAAAGAGGGATGCAGTTTAGAGAGGTTAAGAAGGGTGTGGATTTAGAATATATTGTAATAGAAATATGGACAGATAGTGGTAGTATGGGTATCATTAATTTTTACAATCCATGCAGACAACTAGAAGATGAGAATCTGGATGAAATGTGGGATAACTTAAATGGTAAAGGTATTTGGTGTGGTGATTTTAATGCACATAGTACTCTTTGGGGGGATAGGGATGATTCTAATGGAAAAGTTATTGAGGAATATTTGGGTGAGAAGGGGCTAGTATGCTTGAATGATGGATCAGGTACGAGAATAGATATAGCTAGGGGATATGAATCTGCAATAGATCTGACTTTGGTTACAAAGACAGTAGCTGATAAATGTAGCTGGGAAGTATTGAGGGAAAGTAATATAGGCAGTGATCATTTTTTAATTACAATTAAGGTAGGAGTGGAGGTGATAAGAGAGAGTGTAATGAGGGAAGGTAGGTGGATGTTAGAAAGAGCTGATTGGGACACATTTAGAGAGTTGAGTGAATACAGATTGGTGGGTGTAAATAAGGATCAAAGTGTTGAGAATTTATGTAGGGAAATCAGCAGCAGTGTAATAGAAGCAGCAGAAGTAGCTGTACCTAAAACAAAGAATAAAAATGTCATCAAAATTGTTCCTTGGTGGACTAAGGATTGCAGTGAGAGTATAAAGCATAGAAATAGAGCCTTTAGAATTTTGAAAAGATCACACAACTTTCAAAAAATGATTGAATACAAAAGATTGCAAGCAATAGTGAGACAGACAATAAGGAAGGCAAAAAAAATATACTGGGAAAAGTTTTGTGAATCTATTGGTAGAACTACACCAATACAACAAGTGTGGGGTATGATAAAGAAAATGAGGGGTAATGGGAGAGAATATGAATATCCAATAATGTTAGATGATAGTAGGATTATTACTAATAGCAGGGACAAGGCTGAAGTTATAGCAAAGACATTAGTAAAGGTACATAGTGAAGCAAATTTAGATCAGATAGAAAGGGAAGGAAGAGAAGCTACTAAACTAAGATATAGTGCTGAGTTGGGTAATGATAATGAGGAAGGTGGTGTGATGGAGGTTCTATTTACATTGAAGGAACTGAATTGTGCTTTGAAGAAGGTGGGGAAATCTACACCAGGGAATGACAAGGTTTGCTATGTAATGATAGAAAATCTAACTGATAAAGGTAAGGAAGTAATATTGGCTCTTTTTAATAAAATATGGGTAGAAGGGGTAATCCCTTGCACTTGGAAGGAGTCAATTATTATTCCTATTAGGAAACCTGGTAAAGACGCTAAATTGCCTAGTAGTTATAGGCCTATTGCACTGACATCTCAGTTGGGTAAGACCATGGAACGAATGGTAAATGATAGATTAGCATTCTATTTAGAAACTAAAAATGCATTAAGGAATTACCAGAGTGGTTTTAGGAAAGGTAGGGGGACTATGGACCCAACTGTGTTACTTGAAGATGACATCAGAAAAGCTCAGGTAAACAAAGAAACAGTTTTAGCTTTATTTTTTGATATAGAGAAAGCATACGACATGATGTGGAAGGAGGGGCTTCTTATCAAATTATATCAGTTGGGAGTAAAGGGGAGAGTGTTAGTGTGGGTAAAATCCTTTTTATCTGGGAGGAAAATTAGAGTTAAAGTAAATGGGGTTTTGAGTGAAGTGTATGAGGTAGACAATGGTACTCCTCAAGGGAGTATTATTAGCCCATTATTTTTTTCAGTAATGATAAATGAGATATTTATAAATGTAGAAAGGTCTATTGGTGTAGCTTTATTTGCAGATGATGGAGCAATGTGGAAAAGGGGAAGAAATATCAATCACATTGTAAATAAGATACAACAAGCAGTGGATACAGTACACACATGGACAATTGAATGGGGATTTAGGATATCTGTGGAAAAAACTAAGGTCATTTTCTTCACAAGGAAGAAAATAAGTCAGGAGTTACAGATTCAAATATCAGGTAAGGAATTGGAAAGAGTAGAGAGCTTTAAATATCTAGGTATATGGTTTGACAAAAGATTAACATGGGCAGTTCATATTCAGAAGATGGTAGAAAAGTGTAAAAAGGTATTGAATGTAATGAGGTGTTTGCATGGGGTGGAATGGGGTGCAACTAGGAGTGCTATGCATACAATATATACTGGACTGATTAGATCAGTTTTTGATTATGGGTGTGTTGTATATGGGTCTGCTGCTAAGACAGCTTTAAATAAACTAGACAGAGTGCAGAGTCGAGGTTTAAGATTATGTTGTGGAGCCATGAAGACAACTCCAGTGGCAGCCATCCAAGTAGAGATGGGGGAGTTGCCTTTAGATCTCAGAAGAGACCAGCTTAGCCTGGTTTTTTGGGCAAACCTTAAAGGTCATAGGGAAGACCATTTGAGTCAATCTACATTGGTAGAGTGTCAAGAGAGACAGAATGGTAGAAAAAGTAGTTTTGGGTGGACTATTGGACAGAAAATAAATGAGATGGAAATAGCCTTGTTGGATATAAGTCCCACAGTAGTATTTTCAAGAGTTCCTTTATGGACTCTTGAAGATCTTTCAGTTGATCTCAGTCTTTTGGAGGAAACTAAGAATGGGGATATAGATAGTAATATGGTGCAGGGGTATTTAGTTGAAAGATATGGGGATAGGATTATAATGTACACAGATGGGTCCAAAAGGGATGGGAGAGTGGGGGTGGCTTTTGTTATTCCAAAATTAAAAGTAGCAACACAAAAAAGAATTAATGATAATTTAGCAGTCTATACAGCAGAACTAATTGCTATTTTAATGGCACTCTCTTGGGCTGTGAGTAACAGGCCAAGAAGTTTAGTAATTGCTTCAGACTCAGCGTCAGCTCTGATGAGTATTCAGAACATAAATTCACAATCTAGACAAGACATTGTTGTAGAAATTGTCCAAATGGCTAGTACATTAATTAAAACTGGAGTCAATGTTGGACTTGTATGGGTTCCTGCCCACAAAGGAGTAATAGGGAATGAGTTGGCTGATAAGTATGCAAAAAAGGCAACAGAAATGGAGTATATAAGTTTAAGCATTAAGTATAGTAAAGAAGAGGTGAAATCAATCATTAAAAGAAAGATAAAGGAGAAGTGGCAAGTGTTGTGGGATAATGGTCAGACTGGTAGGAGACTATATAATATCCAAAAAAGAGTGGGGGTGAGTAGAAGTACTTGCAGAAATACACAGGAGGAGAACATCATTTCAAGAATGAGACTTGGGTATACAGGCTTAAACAGTACATTATTTTTAATGGAAAAACATGCTGATGGGAGGTGTAGTGTATGTAACACACAGGATACCATAGAACATGCTATTGAAGAATGTACTAGATATAGTAATGAGAGACAACAGTTAATCCAGCAGCTAGAAGATGAAGAGATACCTTTGAAAGTAAGGGATATTTTGCTAAGGAATTCGGGAGATTTTTGTTTTGGGTTTTTATTTTCCTTTTTTAGAAGAACAGGTTTAATAAAGATAATTTAAGTGTAGGGAAATAATTTATCCAGACCTACACTCCATTTCAGAAGGTGGCGGTAATGCAACCAGACGTTATTTGCCAACCGCCATAAAAACAAGAAGAAGAAGAAGAAGAAGAAGTGACGTGACATGTGAGCCGTTTTTCAGCAGTAGCCTACTACCTCATTGAAGCTTGAAGGATTATTTACGTCTTGGATGTCTAGATCGAGACTGGATTTTATCGTTGGTTTGTGAGTAGCCTGCCTTTGACTAATTAAAACACACAAGACCGCCAAAGCTAAACGATAGCCTGTTGAAAGACATGGGCAGTGCTAGTATGGGCCGACTGGTTTTAAAATTATGACCCCTCAAATGTTTTTCACAAAGGTTTCATGTCAGGTAATTTTTGTCACATCGAAAATCATTCAGTGCTGCAGTCTGCTCAATGAATAAGACGTAATCTTGCGCATTAAATCCCGCAAATTGTAGCTTATTCCAGCCTTTCGTTCTGTAGACAACTCTGAAGTAACTAGACGAGTTTTTTTGTTTACGTTTGTTGAAGCTGCGCTACTTCCAGATAGTACAAGTACAAGTTGACCACTTTTTACAGACATAACTCTAATAACAATGTGTGCAGTAGCCTATACTGCCCTGCAAAGGCAAAAGACCTTAACTCGCTAGAGTGTGAAACTGAGAAAAATGACTTTAAAGTTTCTGTTTTGTCCAGACAAAACTATTATAGGTAGGACTCCCAAAATTTGACAACTAGTTGCTATAATGAAGAAATGTTTGTATGCAAAAAATCTTGAGCTCAAAATTGACCTTTGACCCTTGTTTGGCAGTTACTGTACTCTGCCTTTGTATCATGTGCCAAAAATAAGGAGTCGTGCAAAGGCAAAAGGCAGTAACTGACATACAATCAATATTTGCTTGCTGTTCCCCATACTTACATCCATTATAAGAACGTCTAACCAAGGTCTAGTCATCATGGTATGTGTTTTAAATTATATAGAAGACCTTTGGTTGTTCCTATTTAGTGCTATAATGATCATGATAGTCCGGCAACACTAACACAGTTAAACAGTATGACAGATAAGTTACTTTGCGGTACAGTATGTATGAATAGCCTAAATACAATAAATATTTCCACAATAAAGATAATTTAATTATAATTGAATACAAAGGTATATTTATTTAAATGCAATATATAGAGTAATAATTAATTAAACATAATTTATCAATTTGCAACAAGAATATTTCATATTCATTAGACGTCTTTGGCCTTTATTTTGAAAAAGCAATAAACATGAAAAATCATGAAATTGGTAGAAAGCTCAGTTTGTTTTCATACCAAGAGTTCAAAAAATAACACAATTAAATTTTATTTAAAAAAAAGTCAGAAATCTTTTTTATATATATAAACAAAAATATTATGGATTCTCGATTTGTGATGCAGCTGCCAGCTGTAAAGCACATATGCTTGTTTTATGCATTTATTAGAGGTTGAATTCAAATCAAATACTGCCAAACAACTCATACTACTTCTGAATAGGATTTCTACTTCATAAATTGTATGCAAATTATGAAAATACTTGGTTCAGATCACTCAAAGCATATATGAAAATGGAGGCATCCTTATATGGTCAGTAAGGAAGCTTGGCTGTCCATCTAGTGACAAAGTTTGTTACTGCGCCCAAATAAAATCTTACTGAAAGCTCATTTTTTTTAGATATCAACCTAAAATTTGGAACACAATTTGTCCATAGGTCTATTACAAAGCATTATTGAATTACAACCATTTAAGTTTGGATAGTGATTTTCATGTCTATGCGAAAAAAGGGAGGGGAGGGGAGAAGGGGAGGGGTGTGGTGACAGTTAAAGGGTTATGGGCCACCAAACTGCTCAAGATGCACAGTCAACGAACTCGACTTAGATTACTGCTTTTTAATTCTGAGATAATATAGACAAGAGTCAACCGAAAAAAAGCTGGAATTACTTTTACCATTTAGGTTAGCCTACTTTGTACGGACTTTAGTGATAACTAGCTTAGTGCTATATGGATTTGTGTAAGATCTGATATGGAACACCTGCAAGAAGGAATATGGCTCAAACACGTATGAATTGTTGTGGATACAGCAAATGACGTGCATTGCTATATGGATTATGGATTTTCCATGGATTATATCGGATTGCATGGAAAGGTAGGATGCCTGTGTATTTAATAATTAGTTTTTGGCGTCTCTGAACGTTAGCGCTAATTTACGTGACACAGATTAAATTTAGCTAGCTCCGGGCTGTCACTGACATTGACAGATCTGAACCAATCGCCCTGAACGAAAAACAACATTTATGACAACCTATTAGCTTGCATCTAAGTATGGTTAGTTCACCTTGCTTTGTTTCTGATTGCATACTTAGCAGTTTGTCTGGCCAGCAAAGTTGGTGGTATGTTGTTTTAGCAAACTGAATTAAGCAGAATGCAATCGAAAATGTATCATGTTTATAATAAAATTTTTGGTATGTTCTTAACAAAGATGTGTCGTGTGTATGTTACGTGGGTTGAGAGCGGCAAAATTTGACAGTATGACAAAGCCAGAGTACAGTAACATCACAGCGGCACCGTAACATCTCTCTTGATGCCAGGCTAAACAAAGCCAGAACACCTTAACTCAACTTCAGCGTGCTGGAACAAAGGCAAAGAGCCGTAACAGCTGTTACGGCGTTCTGCTTTGGTTTCTCACATGGTTTTGGATGTTACGGTTGTCATAGCCCTTTATTTTCTTGTTAAAACAATCAAATTGACTCACGATATTTATTCACATGATAAAGGAGGTCTCAAATACCACAAAAATGACACTAACTCATTTTTGACCAAACATGATGTTACGGCGTTTTGCCTTTGTAGGGCAGTATAGGTCTACATTAGCGAAATACTATACCACATGCGGTTTTTGTTGTTTTGACCACAATTTGTTTTACTATACACGATGCCATTACGTTTGTAAATCAATCAATTATTTCCCAAGATAATTACAAGAAAAGCAGATATATCTTCTATTTCCTTCGTTTCATTCTCTGTAATCGACCTGTGCATGACATGTGTCAAGCTATTGCAAAAAGATAATAATAGCCAAGATCCCATAACATATTTGACTTCAATGATTTCAAACGCATTGGTTCTTGTGATTGATCATAATGGCAAGTGAAATTTGAGATCTGCTGCAGATAGCAGGGGTGCTTGACTGCACTTATCATGTGATTCTTAAATGCCGTTTCAATGCAGATTGCTGTTTTATAAATTAGATGGTAAATGTTCAAATTTTAGAGTATGAGAGTAGAGAGTATTATATTGCATGATGGTTTTACACACTAGGATAAACACTCTTATTATTGACACAGCTGTCATGGTATAGACCACAATCTATATACCATACAAGTGCACCAGTCTAAATGACAGGAAACTATGTAAATTGTGCAGAAACCGGAACCCTCGCATCTTCATTTGGTTTGGTTGTTGGTCATGTTGGTTGTTTAAAGAGGTCTGACTTCAGCACTGTATACTGTACTCCATGTTAACCAGTAGAAGTATTTTGTCTGTAAACACCGCTGACCAATCACCGCAGATTAGCGTCACGCAAAGGAGGTGTTTGAGAACGAATCATTTGGGAGTCGTTGAGCAAATCAGATAAAAATAAATGAATATTATAAGACAATGAAAGTGTTTTTTTGTCCTTGCATGCATGTAAAACTGTTTTTTGGGAACTCCTAAAACAAAAATAGGAACATTTCAAATGCCATGATAGGGGCCCTTTAAGATCTGATGCTGCCGCACATGAAGCAGATCTGACGCAAATTTCATTTTCAAACTCTTTAAGGTCATTCAAGACTCTATTTAACTCATATAAGACTGCTATTATGAGGATACTCGACATACAGGACATTTTGGCATAATTGTGTGTGTGTGTTATTGTTTGTTCAAGGGTGAAAGAGAACTTGATTCTGGTGCGCGTCTTTCTGTGCAAACTGTGGGTCTCATTCATGAAACACGAGCAGAACAAATTTTTGTGTAAATCGTGTGTAAAGTTAGGCTGGTTAAAACCAGACCATTCTCAGTTGTAACTGAGTTATGGTCTGGCAAAGCGTCATAGACAAATCATTTCCAGAGGGGCGTCACCAGCGGACGTCGCGGATAGACCTAAAACCAATCAGAGCGATGCAGGAGATGACGTATGCAGAGCGGGGGGAGAAACATCTCCGAGTGTTGTTCTTTGCTCGGTTTTTAACAAAAAGGAAAGGTTCAAGTCACTTAAAACACACGATGGCTGATTCGAACGAGTTATGTTTGACGGCGGCATCCATCTTTGTAATGTAGGCTACAAAATCTGCTTCAAAATCCCAGCGCTGTCGTCATCGTGTAAAGCCCGCCCCAACGTTTCTGATTGGTGCCTCGATTTCGGCGGATTGGAAATGAGCTTGAATGAGCTCTTTGCCAGACTAACTTTCAGAGCAAATCTAAATTTGCCGGAAGTTGTCTGGGTTTTCCCAGGCTAGTGTAAAGTGGTTCTGGCGTAAATCTTCGGATTCATTAAAATGTTCGTATTTTCCAAATGTTAGTTGGTACGAAAGAAATCTACACCTGCTCCCAGCCACGCGTAAATAGCGAGTTTAACATCCGAACGTTTTGCTCATTAATAACTAAGGCTGCATTTTAATTCACCTTAATCGGGTACATATTTACACAGCATTTTGAAAAAATATTATATATAGTAATTACATCGATTTTTCTTTTTACTTCTGGGACTCCATTAACTGCATCTGTAATATGCTGCCAAGCTTCCTTTTTTTTAGGACCTGATACGCCACTATGTAGCCAACGCTTGAAAATAAAATGTGGTGTTTTGAATGAACTTCTGATATTAAAACTTCGATTTCTGCATCTGAGAAATTTTTCTTTTTCATTCGCTTTTGAGAAGACATGTTGAAATCCTTCGTTTGGTGTCATAATATGATGCCCATATATAGTTGTCAGTCGGATTTAATGGGCGGGTTTATGGTAATTGAGAATGAGCGTGCACGCGCGTCCCATTTACGACTGATTGGAATTCAATACACACACATTTCACTATTCGTATTCAATACGAAGTATTTGTGAATGAGGAGGTGAGTTTTCGGGAAGTTCTCTTTACGCGGAAATCACTCTCATATTTACTCGTATAATTTACGAATGTTTCATGAATGAGACCCTGTGTGTGTCAGGACATTCACAGATAGCGCGTTCTCTTTTTTCTTGTCTCGCTTGAATGGTTTAAAAACATGTGCATAAAAAAGAGCGAGATCAAATAATGTAATGCTAGCCAAAGGATGACGGGGGGAAACGAATGCTACGTTAATTGTGTTAAATATTTTAACGCATTAAACTGAAAATTAATCGTATGCGTTAACACTCTAATATATTCAGAACTGGGCCCTCATTAAATTATGGAATAACTGTTAAAAAATAAATTTACAAATAAATACAGACCCGTTTGTCCCCCCCTGTCTGTATATATATACACAGCGCAGTCTCATCCCAAGACGTCATATAACTGACGTCTTGGGTTGTCTTTTGACCATACGTCAATATCCGCCTTTTTAGGGTACCCTTAAACGTCGGTTAGATGACGTTATCGGATCCTAACTCTACCCCAGACCTAAACCTACCCCTAAACCTACCCCGTCACCTAACTGACGTTAAAGGTAAAGCGTCAGTTGTATGACGTCCCAGGATCGTCATAAACCAACGTTTAAGGGTACCCTAAAAAGGCGGATATTGACGTATGGTCAAAAGACGTCCCAAGACGTCAGTTATATGACTTCTTGGGATGAGACTGTGTTGATATACACACATTTTATAAAAATCACCTGTCAAGTTTATAATAGCCTATGTATTACATCATCATGTGAGTCAATTTATTCAAATCAGGAATGTCAGAATCAGAATGCATAGTGATTGATACACATGAGTGTGTTATGTAGATGTTTTCAGTTTTAATATTCCAACCGACAGCCAGCCTAAGTTAATGAGGCATGTATAACTCTTTGATTTATTTGGGGGTTATCATAAAATGTGCTGGATACATTTCAAAATGCTTTTTGTGTAGTTCATTATTTTATGGAATGAGGTTTACTTCATGGCTTAAATAAATTGCATGTTACTCAGAAACTGACATTTTTGGCTTGTCAAAAATGTCACATTCAGCTGTCACAATTAGTTGATGTGAAAATCTAGTTTTACCAGGAATGGAGTAGTTTAAATGCACAAAGTTGTTTTTATTTTCTCATAACAAAAATCCCATGAAAATGCAGATCCAGTTTTAAATAACCAAAACCATTAATTACCCCTTAACAGATTTCGACTTGTATATATTGTGTATATGCTGTTATACTGTTCTAAGATACTACAAATACATAAAGCAAACGTAATGTCAACATTTTGAATTGCCTCTAGCAAAATAGCAGTTTTCCAACTCTTTTGAGATAGAGGAAAGGCTGCACAAACCCTGACATGATCCCAATGCATGTGGCCCCAGACCAGGATAAAACAAACGTCTTTAAATCCATAATATAATATAGCACAAGAGAGATAATCATAGGACCATACATAAGCACTGCAGACGCCAGCACGATCCGAATGATGCGAAAAGCCTTGAGTTTGTCTTGATTCACTTCATCTTTCCTCTTGAAGTCGTCACTAGGTCCAGGATGCTTCAGAGCCTTCAGGACCATCAAGCAGCTGAACACTTTGATAATGAAAAAAACAAGGAGCTCTGGCAAGAGTAAGCTATGAAGTTCAATGATGTGCACTGAAACTATTAAGCTTGAGCTAATGATCAGAATCCATCCAATGACAGAAATGGCAATCCTGTATTTCATTGGTTTGAGCTTCAGGAAGGTCACAGGATGGAGAACCCCTATGTAACGCTCCACACAGGTACAGCTCTGAAACAGAGGACGACCGACCAACAGCACCAGTGCAGGGAAGTATATGCCAAACATGCAATCAGCACAATTAAAGAAATAATACTTGAGGACAAAAACATAGGAAGAGCAGAAGAAGACCTCAACAAGTGCTGCATTGAAGATGAAGATTTCAGTGGATTTTCCTTGAATCATCTCCTTCACGCTCAGCCATAGTATGTAACAGTTTGCTGGAAGACCAAGAACCAGGTTGATTCCGAAAGAAACGGTGATAAAATAGGAGGGTATAACGTAACATGAGCTGAAGTTTGCTGAGAACAGCGATTGTATGCATGTTGAAGCATTAGTTGCATCCAACGTCACCATTTTTCCTTTTTTTCCTTTCAATCTATAAGCAAAGGAAAAAGAGAGATAAATAATTGTAGAAAACAATAAGTGTAACTTTTTTAAAATTAAGTATAAAGAATGTTTCCTCACAAGAAGTTCTTGATATGGTTAATGTTAGTTGTACTCCAGACAATTAAAGGTGGGACTGAATGTGGTTTGTTTTAAATGCAGAAGAACTGCATTACAGTGCCTTGTTGGAGATTTTGAGACTTTTTGAGCAGCTTTGCATTGATGCAATATTCAAATTCTGTTTTTCTAACATGACAAAATGCACACCAGGCATGCAAACGAAAGGCAATTTTTTGTAAAGTGGAATAATTTAGTCTGTGTTCACAGTAAATATAATACATCAACAGTATAGTTGTGACAGTACAAAATTTTCAGAAGCAATTTTTGCATCAAAACTGACATTTGGTAAGTTCAAGTCATGTTTCTGAAAATTCAAAAGTGCCACATCAAAATTATGTCTGGCTCTAAACATGGCCTCTGCACACACTCCTAAGTAAAAAAAAAACTCAATACCAGTAACAGAATAAGATTTCACAAGCATAAGTAAAAACAGCTAATTTATTCATAGATGACTAGATTCTCGTAGGTCTCAATGTTGATCGTTGGAAAAATCTATCAATATTTTTCTTTGTCCTGGCAGCTTTGGTGTGAACTCCACTTTGACGGTTGCAAACTCTTTAGCACCAATTGTTCCAACCCTGCAGGAAAAAACAACTACTGTTCCAACCATGCATTTTATTTTTTTATATATTTTGTATAAAAAACAAACAGCTATAAATATTTTGACCATGTGAAAAACTGCTGTAGTCAGAAAACATACATGTTCTTACCTCCCTGTATTTTCCTCACGCTAATGGGGCTGTGGAGCGCATGAACCGTGTCATGAAGCATTGTGTTCAAATGACAAGCTTGAAAGGAAAGCCCTGGGAAACTTCTGTGTGGGACTTTGTGTTGCATTACTGTGCCACACCTCATGCCACCACAGGTGTTGCACACAATGAACTCTTGCTTGGACGCAAAACTGAGAATGACCTTATACAGTTTACCCAGCCGGCCCTTGTACTGATGCTACAGTGCGGGCTCGCGTTTATGCTCGCCAGTCTCGAATCAAAACCTACATGGACATCAAACGTGCAGTAAAACCATCTGCTTTACGACCAAGTGAGAGAGAGCATGTGAGAATACCCACTCATGTGATAAAGAGCAGGTCGAAATTCAGTCCCCCTTGTACAGTGCTGGGACAAAAAGGTCAGGACACGTGTATCCTTGATGACAGAGAAGTGTGTAATACAATACACCCGATACCATGTCCAGGTCAAAGCCATAATGAACCTACAGAGGTTCCAAAACAGGTTGTCGCACCGGTAGCTCAAAAACAGCCCAGAATCAGACGCCTGCCAGTCTGGCACAAAGATTTTGTCACATGAACTGTACACACAAGGACACTCATCACGATAGTACACCACTACCGTAAAGTTGTTAATTTTAAGATGTTAGGCTACATGTTGATGTTGAATTGTGTATCTGCACTGTTTTGCTGCTTCTGTGATTTGTATTTGTTTGCGTTGAGATATGCTAAAGTCCGTAATTGTTGTGCTCGGTATGCTCTGCTCACTGGGGGTTGGTCTTAATAACCTGGGGTGTTGAGGAAAAAAGAGTAAGAATAATAAGTGGATTGTTGAGCTCCAACACGCTTGTTACTGCTGCGTTTTCTTGTATTAGTACTAATGTAAGAAACAAAACTGCTGGTCAGGTTGGCACCATGTATGGTGAACACAGTTCTCAAGAAGTTCCGGCAGTGGATTCTGCAGCGCCAAATCTGCTGCCAGGATCTGGCCCACTTTCGGCACGCCCAGAATCTGCGGAGGATTGAATCACAACTCATTAAAGCTGTGAGTCATGCATACGTTCATTTATGACTGATGATTGTGTTCACTATGCCAGATTCAGTTTTGAGGGGTAGGAACTATAGTTTGTACCACTAGCTTACCAGGTGTATCTCCAAGGCTGAATCTGAAATCGGTCCCCTATACCCTCAAATAGGCCGTTATTTGAGGGCACAGTCATTTGTGGCACAGCCATTTGTAGTGCTGTCCGAAACCATAGTGGACGTTATTGAGTGCACTTTTTCAATCCTATATTGCACTGCAATAATGAGTGTACAGACGATGTACGTTCAACGGCTGTCCGAATTCGCTCACTCCTTTTCCTTCAAGTGAACTTTATTAGTGGACTGACATAGGGGATAGTGCTAGCACTGATAGATGTCAGGCACTGTAATTTGCTCTGGCCCCCTTCCTGTTTGCCGGAGTGATGAGATACTTAGTAGACTGTGCTCACTCAATGGCTGGCTGTCTAAGTGGTGTCCGCAAAATAATATTGAATTCATAGACAATTGGAAAAGTTTTTGCGGCAGACCTGACCTGTTGAAAAGAGATGGTATTCATCCCTCCTGGGATGGTACTGCTCTTCTCTCTAGTAATATGGCACATAGTCAGGCTCAGGTCAGGAAGCAGACAGACTGGCTAAACCGATGTCTGCTAGCTGTCTTACGTCACTGAGGTCAGATAAATCCCATCACGTAGAGACTCTTTCACCCAGATATCATCATATAGAGACCGTGTCTGTTCCCCCAATTAGGAAATACAAAAAACTTCCAAACCCATCTAAGTGTAAAAATTCAACAAATAAAACACAGATATAATACAAATGAACAAATGATAAAGCTTGGGTTGTTGAATTTTCAATCCCTTACTTTAAAAGCACTTATTGTTAATGGTATGATTACAGACTATAACCTAGATGTGCTGTTTGAAAGAAACCTTGCTAAAACCAAACAATTACATTACTTTAAATGAATCCACCCCCAAGATTATAAACATGAACCTCGTCTGAAGGGCAAAGGGGAAGGTGTTGCTGTAATGTATAGTAATATTTTCAGAATTACTAAGAAGTGTAGTTTCAAATATAATTCTTCTGAAGTGTTGGTGCTTAAGGTAACAATATCTAGTGTAAATGATAAATCACGTTGGAGATTTGTGCTGGCTACTGTATACAGGCCACCAGGGCACCATACAGACTTTATCAAAGAATTTGCTGACTTTCTATCAGAATTAGTACTGGCTGCAGATAAAGCCCTAATGGTTGGTGTAATTTTAATATAATAATTTTAATTTTAATATACATGTAGATAACGAAAAAGATGCATTAGGATTGGCATTTAAAGACATTCTTAAAGGTTCATGTAGTAGCGGTTTTATTTAAAAACTGAAATGGTTCTTTGTGTTTGGGTTTAGGGTTATTTATTCCCACCTTTTTGTTTTTTAATTCTGTAACTGCCAAAGCCTCATTATTCATTTTCTGAAGCTCAACAATCAACTGCACACACTCTCAACAGGTAAATGATTTCTTTCTTAAAATGTCTATAAATTTCACTTTCAAATTGCAACTCGTTTCCTAATGATGTAATTTTCTCTTTTTAGTTGATCAGAACCAGCTCTGTTCAGTTGAGGATACCTCCCTACGCCTCTCTACGGAGCCCCTAAAGGGACGTGGTGGTGGCAAAAAATTTAGGATGGGAGAAATTTTTTTTTTTCAAATCTTTTGCGTTCCCTCGCAAAACTTTTGCGTTCCCCCGAGAAACTTTGCGTTCCCTCGCAAAACTTTTGCGTTCCCACGCAAAATGTTTGTGTTCCCTCGCAAAGTTATTTGCGTTCCCACGCAAAAGTTTTGCATTCCCTCGCAAAGATATTTGCGTTCCCACGCAAAACCTGTTGGCAGCTCGGACAGACACTTCCTGTTTAATGTTCCGCTGGCAGTGTTTCAGAGCTCCGTACGTTAATGGAGCGTTTCATAGTGTTTGAACTTGGACTCAAATATAAAGAAATGCGGTCAGTGCTTAACTCAAGGAGTTCAGTGAAGTTGGCAATACACATAGGCTATTCGAACTAAATATTCTTGAGCTAAACGTTGTTAAAACACAAACGACACCTATTTACAATCACAGTAGACAATGAGCTATACAACCCAATTCTCCTCAAATCGAGCTTTATAATATAGGCTAAATGGATCTCTATGAGCAAGCGGCTGTCTCCGAAGGGATTATCTGCAAAGTGCAATATAACCCAAAAAACGACTAGGCCTACAGCATCAACTCAGTCAAAAATATAAAAATAGTCATTAACTTCAATGTTACAAACCACCCAATTCAGTTTACACATCAATGGTAAACCCACTGGTCATACTGCACTGCTTTTGCACATTTTATATTATAAAAAAATATATTTAATAACTTCACTGTAACACACCAAATTTAGTTCACACATCACTGCTCTAATGTTGGTTATACAACACTTAGTTTGGGAAGTAATTGCACATAAAAAATAAGTAGGCCCATTCTTTACACAAATTATATTGGTACTGTGCGCAGCTAACATAGTTACAACCATAGCTTTTGCATTATATTTGCTTACTGAATTTGATGGCATTACTCTGTATAACGAAGTTACTGGATAGTTTTTCTAAAAATGGTATTATTGGTACTGAATTTGGTGACAGTAGCTACAGTGTATCACAGTGAAGCTATTGAATATGTTAAATAATATAAAATGTACAGAAGGGTTTTGGGATTTGCACTTTGCAGACGGTCCCTTATTCAGACTTGTCTCTCAATCGGCCGGTTAAAGACAAATTTATATTATAAAGCTCGTTTTGTGGAGAATTGGGTTGTAGCTCGTTGTCTAGGTTACTGTGATTGTAAATAGGTGTCGTGTGTGTTTTAACAACGTTTAGCTCAAGAATATTGATCCAGGAAGTTCGAATAGCCTATGTGTATTGCCAACTTCACTGAACTTCTTGAGTTAAGCATTGACCGCATTTCTTTATATTTGAGTCCAAGTTCAAACACTATGAAACACTGCCAGCGGGACATTAAACAGGAAGTGTCTGTCCGAGCTCCCAACAGGTTTTGCATGGGAACGCAAATATCTTTGCGAGGGAACGCAAAACTTTTGCGTGGGAACGCAAATAACTTTGCGAGGGAACGCAAACATTTTGCGTGGGAACGCAAATATCTTTGCGAGGGAACGCAAAAGTTTTGCGAGGGAACGCAAAGTTTCTCGGGGGAACGCAAAGGTTTTGCGAGGGAACGCAAAAGATTTGAAAAAAAAAAATTCTCCCATCCTATTTTTTTTTCCACCACCACGTCCCTTTAGGGGCTCCGTACCTCTCCACTAAGTAACACAGATATTGAATTGAATCCATATTCTTAGATTTTTTTTTTAACATTTAAAAAAAAAGAATTATTATAATTATTATATTTTAACATGGGCTAATTACTTTTACTTGAACAAATGGAAGAGACACATTGTAACTTTAAACTCAAATGTCTATTTCAGATGCGGTTATCTGACAGAATCTCATCTTCTGCAGAGAGAAACTGACACACAAAATATTTACATACAACGATGGACTTAAAAGCATCATAAATGATTGTAAAGATATTTCACTGTTTTTTTTTTATTACATTTATCAAAATTGAATTGCAAGATGATAGACATATATACAAATAATGTCAAGAGGGATTGATAGACACATCATAATTATAAAGCTATATCGGCTTGAGCTATGGCGAAAAAGGCATTTGTCAGCAGATTTTTTTTTTATGGAAATAAGCCTATTAATATATAGGCTTGACTAACAGAAATGAGATTAAATAACTATATCGTGATATATATCGTTATTGTGAAATAAGAATTTGGTCATATTACCCACTCCTACACTATATGGGAATTGCCTCTAGCAAAATGGCAGTTTTCCAACTCTTTTGAGATAGAGGAAAGGCTGCACAAACCCTGACATGATCCCAATGCATGTGGCTCCAGACCAGGACAAAAGAAACGTCTTTAAATCCATAATATAATAAAGCACAATAGAGATAATCATAGGACCATACATAAGCACTGCAGACGCCAGCACGATCCGAATGATGCGAAAAGCCTTGAGTTTGTCTTGATTCACTTCATCTTTCCTCTTGAAGTCGTCACTAGGTCCAGGATGCTTCAGAGCCTTCAGGACCATCAAGCAGCTGAACACTTTGATAATGAAAAAAACAAGGAGCTCTGGCAAGAGTAAGCTATGAAGTTCAATGATGTGCACTGAAACTATTAAGCTTGAGCTAATGATCAGAATCCATACAATGACAGATATGGCAATCCTGTATTTCATTGGTTTGAGCTTCAGGAAGGTCACAGGATGGAGAACCCCTATGTAACGCTCCACACAGGTACAGCTCTGAAACAGAGGACGACCGACCAACAGCACCAGTGCGGGGAAGTATATGCCAAACTTACAAGAAGTACAATTAAAGAAATACTGCTTTATGACAAAAACATAGGAAGAGCAGAAGAAAACCTCAACAAGTGCTGCATTGAAGATGAAGATTTCAGTGGATTTTCCTTGAATCATCTCCTTCACGCTCAGCCATAGTATGTAACAGTTTGCTGGAAGACCAAGAACCAGGTTGATTCCGAGAGAAACGGCGACAAAATAGGAGGGTATAACGTAACACGAGCTGGAATTCGCTGAGAAAATCGATTGTTTGCATGTTGAAGCATTGGTTGCATCCCAAGTCACCATTTTTGTATTTTCTTTATAATCTATAAGAAAGCAAAGTAAAAAGTGGAGAGATAATTTGAAAACATGTTCCTCATGAATGTTTCCTCACAAGAAGCTCTTGAGATGGTGGATGTTAGTTTGATTCCAGACGATTGAAGGTGGGACTGAATGTGATTTGTTTTAAATGCAGAAGAACTGCATTACAGTGACTTATTGGGGAGTTTGAGACTTTTTTGAGCAGTTTTGCATTGATGCAATATTCAAATATTTTTTTTCTAACATGAGAAATGCACATCAGACATGCAAATGAAAGGCAATTTATTCCAACCACACTTCTATTTGTAAAGTGGAATATTTTTTTATGTGTTCACAGTAAATATAATAAATCAACAGTATAGTTTCGACAGTGAAAAATATTCAGAAACACGTTGTGCACTAAAAGTGGCATTTGGGAAGTTCAAGTCATGTTTCAGAAAATTCAAAAGTGCCAGCGTCAAAATTATGTCTGGCCCTAAATATGGCCTCTGCACACCGGCCCAAGTTAGATACCATTAACAGAATAAGATATCACAAGTGTAAGTAAAAACAGCTCCTTTATTCATAGATGACTAGATTCTCGTAGGTCTCAATGTTGTGAAGTTTATCACTGGTAAAATCTATCATTATTTTTCTTTGTCCTGGCAGCTTTGGTGTGAACTCCACTTTTGCGGTTGCAAACTCTTTAGCACCAACTGTTCCAACCCTGCAGGAAAAAAACAACAACAATAACTGTTACAATAATGCGTTCATTTAATTTTATATTTTGTATTAAAAACAGCGCAGTAATACAGTACATGCTACAAAATTAGGATGGGTCTATGTGATTGCTATGATTTTCTGAATGGTTGCAACATCGACGGATAGATAGATATACAGATAGATATAGATGTAGGACAATTTAATTGCAACATTCCTGGTTGGTCATGCATACCGGTAGTTGTAGTTTTAACTAACTATTTAGTAGCTTCTACAATTTTTAAAGTAACTTTCCCAACAGTGTATTCCTTATATATATATATATATATATATATATATATGTGTGTGTGTGTGTGTGTTGTACTAATGCATTACCACTGAATAAATGACGCGTTTGTCTCCCAAACTGGTCAAGTGATGAGTTAAAATGATACCAGGTATGTCTGCTGGCAGAGCGAGGGAATGTAGTTTCACACCCCAGTCCTAATTGATCAGATGACTTACTCATGAGTGATGGGTTTCCCGTCGGTCAGGTTGGCACCATGTATAATGAACACACAGTTCTCCAGAGGCTCCGGCAGTGGATTCTGCAGCGCTAAATCTGCCACCAGGATCTGGCCCACTTTCGGCACGCCCAGAATCTGCGGGGGAACGATTCGCCTTATTAAATCTGTGAGTCATGCATACGTTATTCAGATTTAATATGTACTGGCTGTCTCAATTCAGCGAGTAACTTGAGACTCTCCTGATTCAGTCCAGCTCTTATTAGGCCAATTCATTTAAATGAGCATAATCTAATTAGCCCCTGAATGTTTGTGAAGTCCAAAATGTGGACCAAAAGTCATTTCACACTGTGCTTTTTCATAAAAGATTAAAGTGATACTTCAGGATTTAGCATTAAGCTTTGTATTAGTAGAAAACCTGTAGTATTTTCGAATTACCATGCTTTCCACCCTCATATCCCCCTGAGACGAGAGATTTATGTATTATTTGTCTGGAAAAAATCCTCCGGTGACGCAAAAATCGTCATTTTGCGTCATCTGAGGATTTTTTGGCCAGAGGCTAAAGACCACAGCCAGTAGTAGGAGCTGTCCCGCATGCTCTAAACCCGCCCATAGAGGCTGGGATCTCACTCACAGAAGGCACACATAGTGTCAGACATCTTTTTTTGGAAGCTAAGCTAGCAGACTCTTGTTCTGTGGAGAAAGCTGAGTAGGAGGGATTGCCATGCTCTTTTTCCCGGACATGTCCGGCCGTCGATGTCCGGGATTCAGCTTTTGCTTTCTGCGATCGCCATTCATTGTTTACACGCACACCTTTTGTTTCAATCTAACTGAATTCATTTGGATTGGTGAATCTGAATGTAGTGTTTACATGAACGCTAAACAAGTGATCGGTTGATGTGCGTTTTAACATTGCTAAGAAAATTCCCGCTCCTCCGTGAGAGATACGAGACCGGTGCGTCTCACAGGTGTCGGCCGCTCATTGGTAATCACGCCACCGGCCTCGCGCAGTTCTCCCGCAGGCCGCGGCCCTCACTCGTCCTGCTCGCCACAGTAAACATGAGGAATGGCGACTGTAGAACGCAAAAGCCGAATCCTGGACATTTTGGGCGATCTTGAAACACATTTTCGGGCAGACTCATCACGGAGACTCACTAACGTAGACTCACTGTATTCCGGACACTTTGCACAGTAAAACGTCCCGTAAGATATCAATCCGCAGAATTTTAAATGTTTAAATTGTTTAAATCCCTTAGAAAAGTACAAATATTTGCAAATTGTAACTCATAATTATTTTATAAGACCATAAGAATGTTTTTTTTTTGTCATTTTCTGGTGGGTGAACATGTTTTAAGAGCCGTTTTCTACGGAGGTATTCTCCCCTCTTCCTATTGTCTTGCCGGAAAACCTTCCCCCCGCCATTTTCTGAACAGTCATTGGTGTACGTTAGAAACTCACGTTGATTTCTTTGAAACGACTGGCTCTGGAAACATAGGATTGGTCGGAATCGAAAGAGGAGGAGGCAAACATGACACGGATATATATATATGCCGTGACCTGAAAGTTTTTATTTATAGAATTTGCGAAAAAAGGTCAAGTGTCCGGAATACCGTGATGTCCGGAATACAGTGAGTCTACGTTAGTAGCCTAGACTTGTTGTTGAACTACTGCGCTGTTACCGGTAGGCGTGTCCTCCTAGGGCAGCGAAGGAAGTGCATTCTGGGAGTTGTTGTCTTTTATCCACATAAGCCAAAAATACATTTTCTGTCTTTTCTCGGTCTAGAAAGCTCCAAATTCAAAAATAAGTTCACATTTCTTCTGCATAAATGACCCATTTTAAATACACATTCATCTTTCTAGAGGCGAAGTATCCCTTTAAGGGTTTTTTGCTTTGACCACTGTTTTTCTATTTTCTATTCTGAGACATTAACATTATTTTGTAGTTGTTTAATTAAAGGGTTAGTTCACCCAAAAATGAAAATTAAGTTATTAATTACTCACCCCCATGCTGTACCAACCCCGTAAGGCCTTCGTTCGTCTTCGGAACACAAATGAAGACATTTATGATTAAATCTGAGAGGTGCATGACTGCTACATAGGCTCCCTAAGGGAATGAATCCTGACGGCCCAGAAAGTCATTAAAGAAAATGTTTAAATATTCCATGTCACAACAGTGGCTCAACTATAAGTTTATCAAGCGACGAGAATACTTTTTGTGCGAAAAAACAAACAAAAATAACGACTTATTCGACTATTCCTTTTCTTCCTTGTAGGCCTGAAACGAGACTTCAAGAGATTTCCACGACGCATGCGCGAGAATTGCGATCTCCTTCAACTACTTCAGTTCAGTTCTCGCGCGTGCGTCGTGAACTAACCCTTTAACTTAATAGAAAAAGTTATAAGATGGTCATTTCTAAAATAAAAAGATTTAGAAAGTGGGATTAAAACAGACTGTAGGTCTGTGCCATGTTTGGTGGATCTTGCTTGTAAACTCCACGTGTTGAACACTGTACAGCATTTTGCTGTTTATTTGGGAATTTAATTGACAAAAAAAACTTCTGCCCAATAATATGCTAATTGTGTAAAGCCCACATACTGTAAATGTAAATTGTTAAGATCGATATAATAAAACCAGAAGATTAGATTTACGTTGATGATTATTTCAGGGCTGTCCAGCAGGATGGTCTTCTTTGCTCTGTAGAAATCCCGTGTCTCTGCATCGATGAGCAAAGCCATCAGTTTGATCATCCTGTCTTGAGTAATGGCTTTACTGTAATCCGCATACTCCAGTCGAAGAGTTACCTTTCCCCCTGAAACATAAAACATTTTTTTTATACATATGAATACACAAAGTACAAGTTACAACTTAATAAACCAGTCTTACCCTCAGTAGAAGCTAAATTCATCTCTGTAAACTCGCCCAGTCCACAGGTTTCTCCAAGTTTGCCGTTGTAGGACACCGCCTGGGCGTAAAACATGACCCGACAGCACTTTGTGACCATGGTGTTGTTTTTGAGCTCTGCGTAAACGTCAAAGTCAGAGCCGATTTGCATATCCGGGGTCCCTCTGATCTTGATGTGTAAACCTGGTTCCTCTCCGGCCTGTGCCAGTCTGTTGTGATGATTCGCTTTCTCAAAAACCTTTCTCTCCTCTTCAGAACCTGATAGGAATACAGTATTTATCATGACGAGGGCGAGGGAAATTTGTTAACGTCACAATTTATTGGTACCAGACAATGCTTAGTCTTACTGCCCTACTGAGACCAAGAAAAAAAAGGGAATTTTTCCCCCCCATGTTTTGTATGCTGGTTTCTCTACCCCGCTTTAAACCTAGCCTTACCAAAGCCGCATTTCCACTGAAATTACACTTAACAATTTTTTCCTGGAACCTATTCCCCCCCCAGACCTGTTGCTGTCTGTGTTTCGATCGGGGTCTAAAGTACCGTGAAAATTAGGCAAATTAGTCCGGTGACGTAGGACTGTGTGCGACTTCCCAGTTCCAGCTGGATTTCATTCTCTGTATAAGCTTAATAAAGCCTAAACCTCGTCTTCGGTCCATCTGTGCTATTTTTTAAACTCAATTGTTAATTCGAATAGCAAACAACTCTTACTGCAAGCACTGCAACAGACTTTTAAAAATGGTGGTTGAAATAAAATGTTGCATCAACTCAACCAATCAGAATGTTCAGTGCCCAAGTCCCACCACCGAAAGTTCCTGAACATTGAAAAAGTACTATATTGTGAGCAGGGACTTTCTGAGGGGAAATATTTTCTGAGGGGAACTTCATTTAGACCCTTGTCCCTGCGGTCGAAACTCACCGAGTACCACCCCAAAATCCCTAGTTCCTGGGGAAAGTTCCTGCGGTGGAAACGTGGCTCAAGTCTACCATTGCTAATACACCAACTAGACCAGTGCCAAACTACAACCAACTAACATACAGTAGCTTGAACCAGCATTGAAACAATTGAAGCTGTTATTTACTTTATATTAGAATTATTATTTTTTTTGCATTCAGCCCTGTTTTTCCCCCCACCAGAACAGATGCACCCATTCTAACCAAGTTTATGGATTCCCTTTTGGGGATGGAACCTGTTGTGAATCCTGTTGCTTACCAATCGAAATCCTTAACAATGAATGAATGAATGAAAAACCCAGAATGTTGCCCTACCCTCTGGATACTTGTAGTTGTGTGTAATGTCCTCTCTCTCATCTCTGCCCACTGCTTTAGTGCTGATGGATTTCCCAACCTCCACAGTAGATCCTCCTATCTTAAAGACTCTTCCATCTCTCAGTTTGATGTACTCCACCACGTCTGCATTTACCTCAGCGTACAAGAACGGGACGTCGTATTGGAAAGTGAGCTCGCCCTCTTTGATTGCTCTGACAGAGGCCGGACCACAACAGAGGACGCCTGACAGAAAGAGGACAACAGAATTGAAGTCCCTCTTCATTGGCTTTTTCTCTTTTATCAGTCATTGATTATTGGCTCACCATCACTCATATGCTGGGGTGTTGGGTCGCTCGCTTGCCAACCTTCATACCCGAGTGCCAGGTCTGAACGTGTCATCCAGTTCTCCACCCAACTGTGGAAGTTCCTGAGCAAGGACAAGGTACCTTTTTCATATTTGCTTTACACTCTTTAAAATAAAGGTCCCAAAATGGGGTTTTCACAGCGATACCATAAAATCAATTTTTGGTTCTCCAAAGTATATTTCAGTGAACAGTTCTTAAAAGAACATTTGAATATTCTGAAGAACCGTTTTCCACTACCTTTTGTGCAATGGAAAGTTTCCATGAATGCTAAAGGTTCTACATGGAACCATACTAATAAAAAACCTTTATTTTTTTAAGAGTGATACTTAAGTTTAATATCTAAAGAAACTTTTGTGGAATGGAAAGGTTCTATGGATGTTAAATTGAACAATATTATGGCAATAATGAACCTTTATTTTTTGAAGGGACAATGTGTACTTTATGTATTTTATTATCTAAAATCAATATTTTAATTCATTAATATGTCCTCAATGGTGTACCAATACCTCTGCCAATTATTGGACTTATCCTTGTAAACGAAGAATTTATTCTCTTTATATACATGGGACTGGTTGGTCCACGGAGACTTCCATGTAGTTCCGCCATCTTGAAAAACTATAATAGCAGAGAGGGACAAAAAGTACTAGGCCAACGCGTTTCCACAACGCGTTTTCGTTCAGAGCCGGCGTGACGTAACTGAAAGCAGTAGAAACGGAGGAGCAGAGCAGTGAGAGGCGCTTGTCACTGCCCCGGCAAGTTTAAAAGGCTGCATTGCACTGTTATTTTTAATGGCGAACCATACATAAAGTCCAAAATAGAACGTAAAAGGAAACATGACCGGAGATTACAAAAAACAATGTCGGGACAGCTTTTTCCAGGTGGAAAGAGCTAACGTTAATGCAGGAGAAAGATTTCAAAAGAGACGCTGAAGTCCTGCTTTCTTCTCGACAGGTAAGTCAATGTTACAGTCTTAATTACAAGCTTTTTTTCATTGCTTGGTTGTGTACTTTATTATATAGACAGTAGAACATTTATAGTTAAAAGTTAAACAGGCTCTTTGATGAATAGCAGCTATGTAGAGAAGGCGCTAAAAACAAGGTTTGTAAGTTTACTTTTTGTAACCTAGAAATTCGATAAGAATATATTTTAATAGAGCATATGATTGTTCTTGCAACCTGTTCACCCGAAGGAACACTCGACAAAGTGCTATTAGAAGACATCCTGTCATAGCTCTTTGGTACATAACGGCTACCGTAGATGCAACACGCCTTTGAAAAAGCGAGGCGCTGGAGAGCACAATTCGTTTGAATGCAAAATACAATTTCACCGCTAGATGGGAGAAATTCCTACACAATGTCCCTTTAAGAATGTACCACTTAACTTGATCTGGATTCATTTTGACTTCACTATACATACCATATGGAGTCGTCAGCAATGTTCTCATCAAATTCATTGTAGAAACGCTCCATTATTAAGTCGCCATTGCTGTCATGTGCTGATCCAAAGTTAGTGACGACTCTGCATGGGATTCCCAGAGCTCTGGACACTGGGACACAAATAAAGCATAAAACGGGGATCCGAATCTATCATAACTGAGATTGTAAATAATTGTTGGTACCTAACAGGTAGGATAATAATTAGGACAGGCATAGGCCTTTAAAAAGTATACATGATTACTGAAAAGTGGAGGTTCTGAACCAGGGTTATTAAAAACATTTAAATGGTGCAAACATAACATTTATGAATCTAGAAATGCCCCCAACCATAATTATAATGATTCCTTTTGTTACATATTCAGAACCACGCATACAAATAAAATTAACACAAACAAACCTTTTCCATACTGTTGAAAAATACAGTACAAAGATGCATCTGCTTGCTAATTGGTTACATGATTGTTAATAGACTTGTGATAATTTTTGCATAAGTTAATGAATCACCTGTGCAGGCAACAGCTGCGAACACCCAGCACTGTCCGTAACGCACCGCTTCACAGCCGTTGTTACTCCACTGCCGGAGGATGGAGCAGCTGTCCTTCCAGACGGTGGGCTTTACCCCGTCCTCATAGTCACCTGACCACCTACCCTCCAGAACTCCTTTATCTCCTCGACTGTTGATCTGAACAATACAAGACAACACATGGCAGGGAGTTTTGCGCTCGAAAGCACCAAATCCAATGCTTACAAGAATACAATTATTATATACTACTAGACTACATTATGTTGTTTAAGTGTTAAATTAAGCAAAATTTGATTGTTTTGCTTAATGGAAATTTAGATTAGAAGCTACACATCAACTGAATAGCAGTTGAGCTGGTGATAATCAAGCAGAACACTTTTAAACTATAGTACAGTTAGTACAGTAACTTCTTCAGTAATGTTTGAGGGTCGTTACTAACCATGGCACTGAGGACTCGAGTCACGTACACAGGGTTCCTTCTCTCAGAACAATCCAGAGCTGCATCACTTATGTATTTTGGACTTTCATTCAGAATCTGCAGACAGATATCCAGTATGCCAGACTCGAACTATGGAAACAGAAGCTAAACCTGTCAGTGAATTGTAAATTATTTGTGCTCTAATACCATCCCAATGCTTTATTGGCTGCTTCTGCCACTAAAAATGATTGTATTAAAGGAAGTTGAATTAAGGGTAGCTGCCACAGTAAAGCAGTCATAGAGATATTGCAAAAAGCAAAACCTGTCCAAAAGACCACGGTAGGGCCGTGATACGCTTGGGTATCCCACGGTAGATCAGCCCGTCCTGAGAGAGGACGTATTCCTCCCTCTCTGCTTCACTCGCCAGATATACTGAGTCCTCTGAAACGCCCAACACAGATTGAGAATATTCATTTGAACTTGTTTATTGTCGGATGTTATCCAAAGTGACTTACAAGTAATGTAAAATGTGAACGCAAGCAATATTAGCAGTGTCTTGACATTTACGATTTGACTTAAATTAGGTAACATTAGGCAAATCCAAATTATATATTTTTTTTTAAGGAAAATGAGTTAAAAAATAAATCAAGTAATACTTTCCATCACGTGTTTTTTTTTGTTTTGTTTTTTTTACAAAATAAGAATGCATGTTTTTATATATATGTATTCGCTTTAATGCATGTATAAAAATAAAAGCAGTCAAATGTCATAAGTAATTTACCTTATAATCTGTAAAACAGTAGAAAAAAGTGGAAATCAGGATTAGCCATAAAAGAATGTGTTCAGGATCATTCATAAATGTGAAAATGGGCCGAGGATTGAACAAATAGCTGTAATCTGGCTCACAGGAAGAAAGAAATCATGTCTTTGTAGCAGTTTTCTGCTGATTAATGGAAAATACAAGATCTCTCCACCTCACCAAAAATCCTGTTTTAACCCTTGCTTTGTGCTAGTACCATTGAAGATATATGCACTGTTTAGACAGAAAAAAAAAAAAAAAGATTTATGCACAAAGCCAAAGATTAGTCATTTTAATTGTGTGCCCCTGCCTAATTACTGTATGTGCTCATCATGTGTATTGATCACTCATGATAAAACAGCTCACTTTTGCACCAGGGGTTAAAGAGCAGGACGAAATCTCCCAGGCCAACTCCTTCTCCCTGATCCAGGATCAGCTTATAGACTCCAACAGGGGCGTTTGGGTGTGAGCACACGGTCAGAGAGACTGTGCTGTCGGACGCTGTCTCTGCAGTGGCACTCCAGCGTGATCTGGAGAAGAATTTACTGAGGCTGAATTTGGCTTTGGTTTGTGCTTCCACTGAGGGTATCGGACCTGAAATCAAACAGAAAGACATGAATGGTTAAACACAAGTACTTTTAAATGTGACATGAAGCCTTTACATCATGTTTCTAATTATAACGTATGATCTGATGACTGTGTGTGCAGCATAACTGTCATGCCTTTCAGCACTGTAAATCCTCTAAATACAGGAGTAAACTTCACTGTCATGGGACGCCCCGTAATAAAACCAGCCCTGATTTATTGTAAGTGTTTTAATAAAATCATTAGCACTGAAAGTGAAACAAGCCTCAATGCTCTTCACGACGTTCCTGGTTTAATTGTGAATGATTTATTAGTGCATAGGGAAAAAATAATCAAATAATTACTTACTTTTTCAGCCGATGTCTCCAAGCTAGAGCTCAGTGGTGGATGCTTATTGTGATGATCTATCTAGTGTTTTTTTTTTTTATACTAATATCTGCTTCTTTATATATTACTGTGCATTCACACTGACAGCATTTTAATTGTGTTTGGTCACCAAGTTATTGTTGCTAGTAGGTGTTAGACTACCAAGAAAATACAGTTTTCTCGTAGATGTCATTTGATAGCCATTCAAAAATATGTGCATTTTGAAAAAAAAAAAAAAAAACAATCTATAAACGTCATTTAAAATCACAAATATTTTATATATTTTAGTAGATGTAAATGTCACGTTTATATATATATATATATATATATATATATATGTGTGTGTGTGTGTGTGTTTATACATTTAATTACAGCATCTGCCAGTTAAACTCTGACCCTTGTCAACTACAGTTTCCAGGCTTCACTTTCACTTGAGCTTCACTCTCTGCTCTGCCATTGGTTGCTGCTGCATTCATTTGCCTAAAATTTAAAGTCTCCTCAACTTTGTTGCGATGGCAGTGGTTGCTTTCACATATCACCAACGCATGATGCTAATACTTTGGTGCCTAATGGTTCAGATGTACTTGTATGTTTGTTGTAAAGTCTGAATAGGATGGAAGTGATCGAGGAACCTGTTTGGGCGATGAAATTAATATCGGCCCCATTTTGAAAGTGAGTTCCCGGTTTTAGGTGTAGAGTGATGTTGAACGGCTGTCCTCTCCTCACGATCAGTCTGTCCACACCGTTCAGAAGCGTGTGGTGATCCGTGTTGTTCTCCTCACACGCCAGATCAATGCGTTCAATCTCCACGACTGTGAAGGGAAGAAATGGAAAACATGCAGTCATTGAATCTTTAAAAAAATGCCTTTGTGCAACTATTTATAATATTAATTTGGGTTTGTCATTTTCAGTGACTAAGCACATGCACAACATCCTGCCATTTAAGCATTTCTATTTTTAGCACATGACCCATAGATTCTTGACTAGCATTTGAGGAATCAGAATAAATGGGTTTGCATGCTTTGCAATGGACAGGGACAATATCACAGCAAGAAACGGATGCAAAAGCATCATCACGCTTTAGCACTCTGACCCATTAAGATACAGTATGTCGATATTTTAAACAGATAAACACCTCAGTCTCGAGTGAACACACAAGGTCACCAATACTGATTGTTGTAGAAGAAAAGTATAGAGGATTAAGTATATTTCAACCTGAGACAAACATTTTTAAGGTGTTGCAATGCAATTATCTGTTCGATTGACAAGTGAAGTGAATAAATCTTCAGCTAACAGCTGTGGATGATCTTTACATTGCAACCAAATGTACATTGACCATGCTTTCGCAGTTCCCGTAAAGACACTCATGCATTTTCCCAATAAGTATCCAAGTGTGACCCTGGACTACAAAACCAGTCACATGGGTCAATTTTTTTAAATTGAGGTTTATACATCATCTGAAAGCTGAATAAATAAGCTTTCCATTTATTTACGGTTTGTTATGATAGGACAACATTTGGCCGAGATACAGCGATTTGAAAATCTGGAATCTGAGGATGCAGATAAAAAACGAAACATTGAGAAAATCGCCTTTAAAGCCGTCCAGTTATGTTCGCGATTGTGCTGCATTCACTCACAAAAATAAATGTTTTATATATTTACGGTAGGAAATTTACAAAATATCTTCATGGTACATGATCTTTACTTAATATCCTATGATTTTTGGCATAAAAGATAAATCAATAATTTTGACCCCTCCAATGTATTATTGGCGACTGCCACAAATATACCCGTGTGACATGTGACTGGTTTTGTGGTCCAGGGTCACAAATGTACCACAAAAACGTGCTGTATTTGCTTCAAATGCTACCATGAAGTTGATCCTACCTTTGTCCATGGTCCCAGCGGTAATGCTTGGCCTGCGCGCGGCGTGTGACTCTGGGTTGGGTGACTTCAGCTGGTGTTGGGGTCACTGGAGAGATATTTCGGGCGGTGTGTCCTAATGTTACGGTGGTGTCAGAGGACGTAGACATTGAACCCCTGCTCTTATTTATGACAGTTCCTGTCTTCTACAAAAGACTGATGGCATTAAATCACATTACAGCATGTCATGTTACATGAGTCTATTTCTGACGAACAGTCTCTGTGGGGTCATAGAGGCACATTAATTATGATCTATCTATGTTCACTACATGTCTGCTTACAACTGGAAAGCTGTAAATCAGAGAGTCACTTTCATTCATTTGAAGATGTGGTCTGTTTTAGATCTGAAAGAAGTTTCCCTCAAGGTGTTTTTTGCTGTGTTGTGTCTGTGTTACAGTAGGTGTACTAAAGATCACGTATTATGCCCTTTACAAAGTCTTGATGTTGTTTTTGGGCTCTACTAGAACAGGTTTTCATATTTGAATGTAGATTTTTCCCTATATTCTCCATTGTTGCAGCTCCTCTCTTCCCCGACTGTCAGTAACACTCTATGAAGCCCCTCCTTCTGAAAAGCACACTGTGCTCTGATTGGTCGGTTGGATCAGTGTGTTGTGATTGGTCAAGCACTTTGAGTGTGTTTGGGAAATGTCCCGCCCCTTTCCATAACCACCAGTTTCAACACACTACTAACTAACTCAACCAGGCCCCGCCCCTTTATTCTGCGTATGAATTATTTAAATGAGGAATATTGTGACGTGTTCGTTCCCGGAAGAAACTCAAGACTACAATGGAGGCGTTTCAGGGAGTTCAGAAACACTGACACTGATATAGAGAAGAACTTTGTAACTTTGCAGAGCTTTTTCAAGCTCAAACAGCAACATTACACACTAGAGAAAGTTGGGAAAAATAATGTATAATCATAATAGGACCTCTAAGTCACCTTTTGAATAAACTTTTTAAACAAAAGACTACTTGCCCATGCAATAGTGATTATTATTGTTAATGTAATTACATTTAGAAGTTACTCTTGCTAGTGCTGTAGAAGGCACATTTGCATCAGATCTGCATTAGGTTGATTAAAGTTCATATTCTTTGTAATCTAGGATGTCTTACAATTCTTTTCATTATGTAAGAGGCCGCTTGGATAAGAGGATGTTTACTAGAACTTTATTTACATACATTAATTTATTCATTCACTAGACTGTGTTCAAAGCAATCCATTTAGTGTTTAGTGCTGGAAGTCACTGGAATAACACTGGATCTGACTGTCTATCGAAAGCTAGACACAATACAGACAATTATAATGACCTTTTATTTATTATAAATCTTTTAAATAATAAAATACAGTTTTCTCTCTCCAGTGAGGTACTGACATCCTGCATATTACAGCACACAACATGAACATAAAACCCTTAGACAATCCAAATGAATTTTCAAAACAAATTTTCAAGCAATTGTTTTCATTATGTATGTATTTTCAAAATTCCCTGAACCCCACAAACTTTACAGGGGTTTTGAGCTGGTTAAATGTACAAAGCACAGCATATCAGTGGTATAGCAGGAAGTTTGATGATCATGACACATAGAATATTTGGCTATAAATTCATATTCTGGTTAATGTAATATTAAACATTGCATTTTCTTGTGCAATATGATTTTTAAATACATTTTTATTTACAGTTCATCAAGAAATTGTCTCATGCTAAATAGTGGCCAAGCCTAAACAGAATGTTTCTGTTCTTTTTCCAGAACTGCAACAGGAAAATGTCCATGTAGTTCCTCATATGTGCCTTTTCTGATGATGATGATGATGATGATGATGATGATGATGATGATGATGAAGTAAACAACTGGTCCTCCAAAAAGGTCTGGTCACTCTCATCTTGCTTTTTCTTCTTTCTTACTGCAATTCTTTCAAAATATGACCTGATATCTTTCCTGGTCTGTTCTGCATCAGGTGTTTCCAAACTGTAATATCTGACTTGTTGACTTCACTGGTTAGAGCGTCACATGACCTGATCTGACATCAGTGAACTACAAGATACAAGCAGAAATGTTGCATCATAAGTATAATTCAGAAATTGCATGATGTTGTTGATAATATCTTAATTTCTATATTTATATATAGTCACATTAAACCGATTAGAGCTGTGCGATAATATAGTTTACATTTTGCGATGATAGGAGATTTGAAATATATCGCTTTATCTAAGTACTTTATATTATTTGCATCTGTATTAAAACTTACCTCTATCACAGCTAAACTTCAGTTGATGCTTTGGATCGAATCGGCTCTTGAAACTGACACTGAGGTAATCACAGAATAACATCATTAACATAAAATATGAACTTATTTTCCTCTTGAAATATCAGTGTTAAACTCTCCAAATCCTAGTGTTTGCTGTATGCGATCTAATCACCACCCAAATCAAATAAAACCATGTGACTCTCTACAAAGGCAGCAAATGAGCGCTCCCAATTGATTTTAACATTTACATTTATGCATTTGGCAGACACTTTTATCCAAAAGGTACTTGCATTGCATTAAAGGTACGCATTTTATTGCTTCATGCATTCTTTGGGAATCGAACCCTTGAGTTTGGTGTTGCAAGCAATATGGTGTACTGTTTCAGCCATAGGAAAGTCATATGTTAAAATATGCAAATGAGGCACTATATCATTAAATATACACTAATTTGCATACAATTCCAGAACAGAAATCTGAACACATTTTTTAATTAGTCATATAAGAGTAATTTATATTAGAGTCAGAGGGGAGTCATTTACTGAGGGATTTTGGATATCCCTTTTTTTCCCTCCATAAATCAGAAAATACTGTCAACAGCCAGGAAAAAAAACAGTGTTTTTAGAAATAATGTTGTATAAAATCAGGCGAATGATATTTGAACAAACCTCTCAGTAAAAACCTTCAAAATATAGATAGTGCTGCTGAAGTGGAGTTGAAAAAGCTTTTAACTTTGTACATCTAAGTGAGGAATTGTTAACTGTTTACCACTGTGGTAACACTTTACTTGAAGGGGTGTGCATAAGACTAACATGACACCTTCATAATCATGACATGACATATGTTATGAATATGAAGGAAGTTTTATGCATGTTTGTGTTGACATTAAGTGTCATTCGCTCAATTATGACATTTTTAATGCAAATATGACATAGTTTGAGATGTCTTTGACAGTTTATGATGTATTGGTTTATGTCAAGGTGTCATAACAGTGTCTTTGTCATGACAACTTGACATTACTAAGACAACACAACCTGTCATAAACATGACATAGCAGATTAATTATCAAACTTAAGAAACCACCTAGCTTTATTGGTTAACATTACATTAAACTGTCAGGTGGTTGGTTTTGACATTGGCTGTCATGAAGCCATTATAACTTTTTAATGACAAATTCAATTAGTACCACTGTAGTTGAGGTCACGAAAACAATTTATGACACAGTTATAATGGCCTCATGACAGCCAATGTCAAAGCCAACCACATGACAGTTTAATTTAATTTAATGTCAAGTTGTCATGACAAAGACACTGACAGGTTATGATGTTATGGTTTATGTCAAGATGTCATAACAAAGACATCTTAAACAATGTCATATTTGCATTCCAAATGTCATTATTGAGCGAAAGACACTTAATGACAGTTGTCATAAACATGCACAAACCCTACTTCATATTCAAGACATATGTCATGTCATGGTTATGAAGGTGTCATGTCAGTCTTATGCACACCCCTTCAAGTAAAGTGTTACCAACACTGTTAACTGTAATTGAAATCTACAGACGCAAATAGATGTAGTTCAAGAAATAAATATTCACAATTTTTTGGGGGATATTTTCTTTCCATTTGTCTGAAATAAATTGCTCACAATGCATGAAAAAAAAAAAATCTTCTAGGACAGGTCAGCATCATTTTGCCTAATAATGTCGTTTAGGTAGGCAGCTCACTGAGTTTTGGAAAAGAGGTGATTTGCATTAATGTCTCAACCTTGAGAGGGCCGTGAGCATCTGTTTGTGGACTGATCTTCTTTCTGGACAGGGTAGGTGAGCTGTAGTGAAGAGCACGAGCAGGAGACGACTGAGGAGCTGAAGGTCTGGAGTGAACTAGTGACGACACAGACGCTCTTCTTCCTGTGGGGCAATTATGATCCGCACAGCTAAATAAACCTGCGTTCTCCGCAGAGGAGTCTATGAAGAATGGATGGAGAGAGAGATTTTCATATTATTAAGCCCTTTCTCTTAATATACAGACACTTGCATTTATTTTCCTGCAATAGTAAGTAGATGTTTTTGCTCTGATACCGTATTTTCCTCTGAAAACGCTTGGAGACATGGAGCCCCGCCCAGACGAGGATGATGAGTGGCTGCCGGCGGTTGACGTGCTGCTGCCAGAGCCAATCGAATCAGGCCGTGGCAGAGACACGCCCCTTTGAAGGCTGGACACCAAGGGATTGGGAGTTTTCAGAATTCCTACAACTTCTGTCAAGTCACAGAAAGTTCAGGTAATCAGTGAACAGGTGTTTTACTTTATTAAGTCAAATAAATACAGTATTTTGTTCAGCGGTGTAGCAACTATTATAGAGAGCTGCAGCGATGTATGTTTGAATTCAGCATCACCCATGTTCCCTCAACAAAAACGATAAGTTATTAAGGCTTATTTTCTGAAAATAATTATCAAAATTAAGTGAGTTCATGCTTAAAACTATAAAAAAAATTCTGCCAGTGGGATCAGAAAAATAAACTAAGTTTTTTAAATTTAAAAAACTCACTTTTTTAAATTTAAAGTGAAAACAAGTTTATTTTCTTCCCACACTGGCAGACATTTGTTCTTGTTTTAAGTGTAGAGGTATGTTCACTATGGTATATTTTTCAGAAAACAAGACTTAATATCTCAAGTCATTTTGCTTCTCAAGTAAATTTGTCTTGATTTAAGAAGGTTTAGATATTTGTATGGGAATTAGTTGCATTCTAATTATCAGGTGCAGCTTGGGTCATACAAATTAAGAGTTTGTGCGCTGAGAGACTGACTAAACTAAATGAAACTGAGGAAAGATATTTTGATAAAACTGCATTTTGTTCATAGCTGTGTTTTAATCTCAATTGTGGGATTTTATAATGGTAAATATACTAGAATAACTCATTTCAGGATAGTTTTGTCCACCCTCTTTTTCAAACCGTTTCTATGCCCTTGAGTTTATTACTATGAGAGTTATGCATCAAAGATAATTCAATTGTCAGCTTGTGATTGGCTGATCAATACCTCTTCCTGTAACATCACTGTTCACGGAGTGATTGTTAACGGCTGCATTTCTGGGCTGAAAGTTTATAAAAGGTTTCCAACTCATTCCCATGAACAACCTCTCTTGTCGTCTCTGCTCTGAAACACAAATATCGACAAGTTCTGTGGATCTACAAGGACATGCAAGCACAGACAACTTGTACAGTAACCTGTAAGTGAAGATTTAAAGTTGCTAGACTTTGTCTCTAAATGACTCATTTACATTATTTACCATATATTGTATTGTGCTGTGCTCTGACCTCTGCTCTTCAGCGCTTGTTCCCACAGTATGTGTTCCAGGTCTCTGGTCCAGGCCTCCTTGACGTCCTGTGTCTCCGCCTGTAGGATGTAGGTGTCCTGGGATCGTCTCCTCCTGAACCAGATCTCGAAACTCCGGCCACTCAGACCGCAGGAGTGGGTCATTCCAATCTCACAGGTCTACAGAGAAACATTGAACAAGTTTAAATTGTAATCATAGGAGACACGGATCAAATCGTGCAAATGAAACAAACACTGATTGTATTTACTAATGCCTTTATTTGAAAATAGAAAATGAGTGTTAACTCTTGGCAATGTTTTCTGATTGGGTTTGATTTCCAGGAAATACACATTCCCTCCTGCATTTATTTAAAATAGTAAATACAGTAAAACAATAATATTGTAAAATAATACAATTTAAAATAACTGAATTCTGTTTTAATGATTTCTGCTGCTCAAGAATTTTTCTTTATTAACATCAATGTCGAAAACCGTTTTAATTGCTTAATTTTAAACTGCTTTATATTCACATTTTTATTGAGGATTCGTTTATGACTAGAAATTTCAAAAGAACAGCATTTATTTGAAATAAAAATGTTTTGTGACATTATAAATGACTTTACGTTCATTTTTGATTAATTTAATGTGTCTTTGCTACATACAAGTATTATCGTAATGTAGCTGTTAGTTGCTTTGAATAAAAGCATCTGTCAAATGCATAAATGTAAAGTTTTGTAAGTTTCATGCTAGAAAAAAAACCCCTGAATATGACCACAGCAAATCATTGCGTATTGATGCTAAGAGTTCAGTTTGTTTCACAAAGGTAAAAACGGGCCAGATAAAATATGAATATTACCATACACATACCTTGATAGAGAGTTTGTAAACGTACACATCATCTCCACGGTCATTTTTTTTGGTCTTGGTGAAGAGAATGACGTCTTGGAAGAGAAACACTCGCCGGAGGGAGCGTTTCTTGCGGAAAATTACCCAGAACTCATCCTGGCGAATCAGTTGGCCCTGCTCGTTCAGGTTCAGCTGAAGAAATAGAATGACGAAATCATGATTGCAACTTACATATTATGGAAAAATTGTTTCAGGTGTGTGAAAAAAAGACGGTGGCAGAGAGAGCTCAATTAAGAAAAAATCTTAATCAGTTTGACAACACGTGCTGTAAATATTGTTTCTGTATTTGGTTGCTTTGTGAGTATTTGCAGCATGTTACTGTATTTGGTTACATTGTGAGTTTTTGTACGTTTCTGTATTTGGTTGCGTTGTGAGTATTTGTAGCATGTTACTGTATTTGGTTGAGTTGTGAGTATTTGCAGCATGTTACTGTATTTGGTTGAGTTGAGTATTTGCAGTATGTTTCTGTATTTGGTTGCATTGTGAGTATTTGTAGCATGTTACTGTATTTGGTTGTGTTGTGAGTATTTGCAGTATGTTTCTGTATTTGGTTGCGTTGTGAGTATTTGTAGCATGTTACTGTATTTGGTTGTGTTGTGAGTATTTGCAGTATGTTTCTGTATTTGGTTGCATTGTGAGTATTTGCAGCATGTTACTTTATTTGGTTGCGTTGTGAGTTTTTGTACGTTTCTGTATTTGGTTGAGATGTGAGTATTTGTAGCATGTTACTGTATTTGGTTGAGTTGTGAGTATTTGCAGCATGTTACTGTATTTGGTTGCGTTGTGAGTATTTGCAGCATGTTACTTTATTTGGTTGCGTTGTGAGTTTTTGTACGTTTCTGTATTTGGTTGCATTGTGAGTATTTGCAGCATGTTACTTTATTTGGTTGCGTTGTGAGTTTTTGTACGTTTCTGTATTTGGTTGAGTTGTGAGTATTTGTAGCATGTTACTGTATTTGGTTGAGTTGTGAGTATTTGCAGCATGTTACTGTATTTGGTTGCGTTGTGAGTATTTGCAGCATGTTACTTTATTTGGTTGCGTTGTGAGTTTTTGTACGTTTCTGTATTTGGTTGCATTGTGAGTATTTGCAGCATGTTACTTTATTTGGTTGCGTTGTGAGTATTTGCAGCATGTTACTGTATTTGGTTGCGTTGTGAGTTTTTGTACGTTTCTGTATTTGGTTGCATTGTGAGTATTTGCAGCATGTTACTGTATTTGGTTGCGTTGTGAGTATTTGCAGCATGTTTCTGTATTTGGTTGCGTTGTGAGTATTTGCAGCATGTTTCTGTATTTGGTTGCATTGTGAGTATTTGCAGCATGTTACTGTATTTGGTTGCGTTGTGAGTATTTGCAGTGCGTTTCTGTATTTGGTTGCGTTGTGAGTTTTTGTACGTTTCTGTATTTGGTTGCGTTAGGGGTATTTGCAGCATGTTACTGTATTTGGTTGCGTTGTGAGTATTTGTAGCATGTTTCTGTATTTGGTTGCATTGTGAGTTTTTGTACGTTTCTGTATTTGGTTGCGTTGTGAGTATTTGCAGCATGTGTTGTCAAACTGTTGAAGATGCTTTCCTTAGTTGCTGGTGTTTTTTACATTTGCATGCGTTCAGTTGCAGAACGTTGAGCTCTCTCGACCACCGTATAAATGTGAGTGTATATATGGTGACCAAAGTGCAACTGGTGAACTATACCTTAAAAATATATTTTTTTAACAGGTTATTAAAATTCAACTTGAAAATTCACCACTAACATCGCAGTCCCGGATGGCATCCATGGTGAGCAGGTCGTTCCCGTGCCGCAGCTGGAATCGCACCACTTCTAGAGCCAACCGGATCTCCTCTTGTTCTCCGCTCTGATCCGGCACACATTCGTCCAGGATCTCCTGCAGCAGAAGGCTGTATTTACTGATCCTCTGGACGGGCTTCAGCAGGTATGAGGACAGATCCATGCTGTCACCCAACTCCATCTGCTTACGCTGGACAGGAAGGGAAGAAGTTTGATTTCATATATATCAGTATCAGGATATTTTTTGTAAAGAAATTGATACTTTTATTCAGCAAGGATGCATTAAATAGATCAAAAGTGACAGTAAAGGCGTTTATAATGTTACAAAAGATTTGTTTCACATAAATGCTGTTCTTTTGAACTTTCCATTCATCAAAGAATCCTGAAAAAATAAAATGTATCACTGTTTTCAACATTGATAATAATAATAAATATTTCTAGAGCAGCAAATCAGCATATTAGAGTGATTTCTGAAGGATCATGTGACACTGGAGGAATGATGCTGAAAATGTAGCTTTGATCACAGGAATAAATTAGTTTACAATATATTCAAATAGCAAACTTATATTAAATTGTAATAATATTTCACAATGCTACTGTTTTAACAATTTTTATCTAATAAATGTAACATTGGTTAGCAAAAAAAAGAGGCTTCTTTCAAATATATTTAAAAAATCTTACCTTATAATATATATTGTTGAATTTATGTATAACCAATTGTAGGTTCCTCACCTTGAAGTATCTATGATGTTGAATGAGCGCATCAGACTGGGGTTTATTCTTGCTGTAAAGTGCGTAAAGTCCAAAACTCTCTCTCTGTTTAAATAGATTTTTGTACAAGGTCAAAATGATATTCTGTAAGTTGTAAGAAGTGAAAGCAGCATGACTGTGATGAAACTGTTGTCTTACGTGATTTAGGAAGCAGCGTCCGACTCGCAGTGGTTCTGCCTGACAGGACTCCAGTTCCTGCTGGAAGTGCTGGCAGTGGAAGTCGTACAGTTTCTCCAGGTTTCCGAAGATTCGTCCGCGCTGACCGCGCAGATCCTGCGGGACGTCAGGTCTGGCCAACAGGGGGAAGTAATGAGTCAAGATGTATCCCAGAGAGCGGACGTACTCCACCTCCGTCAGCAGGAGCTCCTCCATGACACGGTGAAGCTTCCTGACGGGAAATAAAGATAACGATTGATTTCTAAAATTATACAAATCCAAAGTATCTTTATATTACCATGTTTTTTTTGCACATGGCACCATGGTAATACTATAGCTATTTTGGATGGTCAAAATATCTGGTCATGATCACAATGACGCTATTGAAATCTACACTATTTACACATGGTATGTAAATAATGGTAAAATCTTGTTTTCCATTAGAATAACAATTATGGTTTCCAGTAGTACAATCTGAAACAACTCGGTGTTGTCACTTTTAAAACCCTATATTTGTTCTTATTACCGTAACTTTACCTTTCTGACATCAGTGAAAGCTATTGGACAGAGAAAGAAATAGCAAATGAAAAATATTGAGATTTTTTCCCCCCTGCACACTACAGTTTAAAAGTTTGGAGAAAAAAAAAAGTTGTTTCAAAGGCAGAGAAAATTATTACATTTTAATTAAAGATTATAAAAAAAAACATTTACTTTTTAGAACAACTCACACTGATGATTTTTTTTTACAATTAGACATTAAACATTAAACATTTATAAAACTAACATGAACTAGCCATGAGCAATACATTATTTACTGTGTTTGTTAATCTTTGTTAATACAAATACAGCTGTTCATTGTTTGTTCATGTTAGTTCACATGCATTAACTAATGTTAACAAGATTTGGTAACACTTTATTTTACAGTGTCCTTGTTACATTTGTTACATGTACTTACCATAGTAATAACAGTAAATTATGCATAATTACATGCAACTAACCCTCAGCCAAATCCTACCCTAACCCTATAGTAAGTACATATAGTTGCTCAACATTACTCAGTACTTAAATATATAATTACACTGTAACAATGACACCTTAAAATAAAGTGTAACCCAAGATTTGAATGAAATATTAGCAAATGTTGAAATTAACATTAACAAAGATTAATGAATGCTATATAAGTGCAGTTCATGCTAACTAATGTATTTAACCAATGTTAACCAATGAACCTTATTGTAAAGTGTTACCAAGTAAACAGTATCAATGTTAACTCCATGTTGCCTGCAAGCGTCTGAAATGGGCACAAGAACGCATAACTCACATGCTTCTGTTTGGGCTTTCTGGGCTGGATGCAGTGGTTTCTCCACCAGTTCTCCAGCCGGTCTCTCCACGGGCCGCCTGAGAGCAGAAGCTGCCGCGACGAGGGTTCCCGAACTCCTGGTCCTGTGAGAAGACGGGCTCAGTGATGTGGAGCTCAGACCTCTTGGTGTTTCTGTTCGCCGCCGGCTGCCAAGGGAACCACTGACAGCCCACTGTACCCGAGCCTGCGACCGGCTTCTGGTCCTGGGAAGCTTTTCTGCCAGCGTTTCTGCCTCTTGGCCCGCAGTCTGCCGGATTTTCCTTGGCGGTCTGTGCGGTTTTGGAGTCTCTCCGGGTTTTGTGGTTGGATCTGAAGTTGAAGCAGGTGACGGTGGTGTGCATGCTGTCTCTCGATCGACTCGCTCTGCTCTCTGACGGATCGGGCACAAGCTCCTGCTCATCTTGTACTGGGTGGGCGATAGGACCAAAATCTTAGAGAAATTAGATGCATCACAATATAGTTATTTTTGTTATTGAAAATAAAAACAATAAAGCAATTTACAAATATTAGAACAAGGACAATAGAACAAATATGGAAGCTTATTTCCGCCATGGAATAAAAAAGAAAAAAGAAAAAGAGAAAAAAGTCAGAATTGTGAGATAGTTTCAATTACTTTTTTTATTATTACTTTTTTTCGTGGCAGAAACAACTCAACAACAGAATTGTGAGATGTGAACTCAGAATTCTGAGAATAAAGTCAGAATTGTAAAGTATAAATGCAAAATTGTGAGAGGAAAAAAAGCCTGAATTATGAGATGAAAAAGTTGCAATTCCATTTTTTTAATGATTTTTTAAATTATTTTGTGGCGTTAAAAACAAACAAAAAAGAAAACAGAATTGTGTGATGTTAACTCATAATTCTGAGAAAAAAGTCAGAATTGAAAGAAAAAGAGCAATTATCTTTTTATTCTTTTACCTAAAAACAGAACAAAATCGCAAGATATAAACTCAAGAGAAACTGCAAGAGAAAAAAAAGCCTGAATTGTGAGAGAGTAAATTTTTTTTGTGCAATAAAAAAATAAATAAAAAAAAACTAAGAATACCAAGATTTAAACTCAGAATTATGAGAAAATATAGAGAGAATAGTAGATCACCAATGAACTTTTTTTCTATTTTGTGGCAGAAACAACAACAAAAAAACAGAATTGGGAGGCGAAAATAATAAAAAATTGCAAGATGTGAACAATTATGAGTGGAAAAAAGCCTGAATTGTGAGATAAATTGTGAGATTCTGTGGCGGATAATAACTTTATATTAATTCTGTGTTAATATAACAAAAACAACAATTCTGTTGCGTAAAAAAAAACAAAAAAAAACAAACAATCTTTTTTGAGTTTCTAACTTGGAATTGTGAGGGGGGGAAAGCCTGAATTGTGAGAAGTCACAATTATTATTTTATTTTTTTTATTCCGGGGCATAATCAAGCATCCATATCATCCCGCCCCAGCCTATCTCACAGACGCTCCTGAATCCTCACCTGGAATCTTCTCCGGCCAGTCAGAGCCTCGTCCAGCGGGTGTTGGAGCTCCTTCCAGAAGAGCCAGTCTCTCCTCCAGCCGGCGCCGGACGTCCTGGCAGTGGATCCAGGCGGCGTCCCACACCCGCAGAGCCCTGGAGCTGGAGCACGCCTGCGCTCTCACGTCCTGGAAGTGCTCGGGAGAAAACTCATCTAACCTCTGCAGGTGAGCGTGAAGACGGGTCCAGCTCTCTTCATCTGGGGAACCGCAATATTGATCCTGATCCAGAAATCTCCTGCAGTCGCTGGCCACGGCTGAAGCCTGAGAGAGAAGGTCATGTTTTTTGGGTTATTTTAAGGTGTCATTGTTACAGTGTAATTATATATTTAAGTACTGAGTAATATTAAGCAACATGTACTTACTATAGGGTTAGGGTAGGATTAGGATTTGGTTGAGGGTTAGTTGCATGTAATTATACATTATTTACTGTTATTACTATGGTAAGTACATGTAACAAATGTAACATGGACACTGTAAAATAGCGTTACTGAAATTTATTTGTTGAACTAACCAGATGTATTATTTGAAAGAAGGCAAGTTTATATTTGATGACTAGTTACAACATAAAACACAAGATGGCAGCATTATCTCATGATTTGAATTTCTACTAAATTGGCAGGACTGATTCAACCTGGAAGAGTATATGCATTATGGAGACATACATTATACAAAAGTTTGGGGTCAGTATGATTTTTTTTAAGACATTAATACTTTTTATTCAGAAAAGACACATCATATTGATCAAAAGTGTCACTAAAAAGACATTTATAACGTTACAAATGATTTCTATTTCAATAAATGCTGTTCTTTTGAACATTCTATTCATCAATAGATCACAGCTTCCACAATAATATGAAACAGCACATCTGTTTTCAACATTGAATAATAAATGTTTCTCAAGCAGCAATATTAGAGTGATTTCTGAAGGATTATGTGACACTGACGACCGGCGTAATGATGCTGATAATTCACTGCTAACTATTGTTACCATGACTTAAATAAGCTTTAATGTTCATACAACATAAATGACAGTCAAACCTCAAACATGAATTCTAAAGCCACTGTGTTTCTAACAAGTACCTAAATGTGGTCTACAACTTCTACAAGGATGTGAGTTTACATGCTTGAATGAGACATATAGTTAACTTATGAATGACTTAAATTTATGTTTGAGGTCTGTGGTCTTAAAAGTTAGTCATCTAATTTTTTTTTTTTTATCAACTGGTGCTGACATTTAAAAGTCAGTTACATCAAAAGGTAAATTCGGCTAATTTGAATAGGAAAAGTAAGACTGATTATCTAACTGCTAGTTGGTCAAACTAGTTCTTAAAGGGATAGTTCACCCAATAATGAAAATTGTCATCATTTATACTCACCCAAGTTGTTCCAAACCTTTCTCTATTCTGCTTAACTCAAAATAAGATATTTTTAAGAATATGGGTAACCAACCAGTTAATGGGCTTCATTGACTTTATGGGAAAAAAATACTATATAAGTTAATGGGGTCCATTAACTGTTTGGTTACCAACATTCTTCAAAATATCTTCTCTTGTGTTCAGGTTTGGAACAACTTGAGGGTGAGTAAATGACAGAATTTTCATTTTTAAGTGAACTGTCCCTTTCATATACAGTCTTAACATTTTTAAAGATATATTTTGTTCTATGATTTAATTTAGAACGACAGGGGCCAGTTGACACTATGTGAAGTACATATTAATTTGCTCATAAATTGAAAACATTTTATTCTAACAAGGGGGAAGGTGTGGTGTTTCCATCACTGGTTTTGATGTTATCGTTGTGTGTCATGTTCAGAGTGACCCAAAAGACAATTTGAAATCCGATTTGAGCAGCCAGAGCATCCAGACTGAGACTCATCTGTAAAAATCATATTTTAATCCACCTACAAATATTATAATTTTTTTTTTTTTGCAGTCCTGACTCACATCCATCTGAATAAAATCTGGACATGCAAAAAATGCTGAATATGGCCTTGAAGAATCATGGTGCAAGCTAACAGGAATTGATTGTAATAAGCTATATGAATATTTTGGTTTTAGTTATAATTACATATATATAAAATATGTGAAGAAATGAATGAAACTACCAGACGTACCCTCTCGCAGAAGTGGCAGATGTACACCATCATCCCCATCTCCTCACAGCAGCGCTCGGCCCGCGACACAAACTCAGCCAGGCTGGATTTAAACGTGGACACCATCCTGTGAAACCCCTCGGTCTCGGGATAGTTCGGCCCCTGCACTCTCTCCGCGTCGGACACCAGCATCATCGCCTGATGCTTACGCTCCTGATATTTCAACAGATACACACGGTTAAACCGCTTCCCACACTCGTAGAGAAAAGGTTCTATATGGAATCTTAAAGGGTTCTTTCCGTCAGACGCTTCATACATAGAACCTTTCCATCATGGGATCATTTTACTGTATGTAGTATTTAGTTAGTTAGTTGAGTTAAGAACCGTAGGTGTAGGCTAGTAATTGCAGGACGCAAGAGAATCCAAACAAACACTTCTTTATTAATCCACAGAGGAACATACAGGAGATCGCAGGGACGAACTAACACACAACCACATGAAACAAAGACGATACCGGACAATGAAACAAAGGAAACAGAGGGCTTAAATACACATAATCAAGGTAAAACAGAACAGGTGCAGGAACTAATTACGGTAACTAGCCGAGGGGCTGTTTACACCACACCGTTTCAACTAAAAGCGTCAAACTTTTGATGCGTTTTAGCCGTTCATTTACACGACAACAGCGTTTTGGGTGCCTGAAAACACAAACTTTTGAAAATGAGTTTCAAAGTGCAAGTTTTTGAAAGCAGTCTCTGTGTAAACAACAAAAACGCAAATCTCTAAAGATGATGACGTCATGCACATGCTTATTACGTGTTCAGTCTATAGTGTTTCATCAACATCTAATGACTTGGCAGCAGAATACAGCGTTTTTAGTCGTTTTCGCGGATCCGTGTGAATGGGGATCATTTTGACAATGTACGCGGAAAACTCACAGAAAAAATGTCTCCGTTTTAAGCATAGCCTATCATTGTCGTGTAAACGTACCCTAATAATGATCAGGAACAGGGAAAACAGAACTTCAGCTAACGTTCTGGCGAGGTTCTTTCAAAGTTATGAATAAACGTTCTTCCAGTAACTTTAATAGTACATTCGTTCAGAGTTCTCTGGTCTTTGATAATATTCTCAAAACGTTAGCACAAAAGTTTTTTTCATACGTCGTTCTTGAATTTTTTTTTTCTTTCTGAAATGTTTTAGTTGGATGATTGTTTATTTCTTTTTTATGTTTCAGAATGTTCAGAAAACATTCAAAGTAACATTCCAATACATGATTGTCAAATGATAAAATGGAATGTTCCCTAAAAGTCAATAATTGTATCCCTTAAAACTCATCTTTGATCACCAAAATTACATATTTATTTTTCCCTTGAAAAAAAAAATCTCCATGCCTTAAAATATCCTGAATGTAACTCTACACCCTTTAGTACATTCACCACATTTAGTATACTCGGTTCTATGAATATGCAAATGAGCCCCGCCTCCACTCACGCACTCAGCTCAGAGATCCACTCGTTGACGATCACACGTTGATCTGATTGGTTACAAGGTCGTTTGTGACACCAGCGATTTCAAACCGTGTTTTTGAGACTGTCTTTTGTTCACCACAGGTGAACGAACTTAACATATATTTGTTAGCTGGGTTGGTGATTTTAAAACATGCATCTCACGAGAAAAGATTTAGTTTAATCCTTAAATGAAGTCACTTCCGCAGCAACACAGCATTAAGTTTCTTGACTTTCACTTACGTTTGCTTCGGAGAGAAAAGCTTGGAAACTCTGCAGTGTGTGTTGGATTCGTTCACTGGAGTCGTCCACAGATTCGGCTTGCAGGAGCTGCGTTTCTCCTTCTGTGTCCAACCATTCCTTCATCTACACACAGACACGCTTTCTGAACTACTGATCTAACTAGTCCAAATGCAAAAGATGAATGTACACTGTTGTTCAAAAGTTGTTGTTTTTTATTTTTATTAACACCTTTATTCAGCAGGAATGCAGTAAAGACATTTATAATGTGATTTCTGTTTTAAATAAACTCTGTTGTTTTGAACTTTCTATTAATCAAAGAATCCAGAAAATCACGGTTTCCACAAAAATATGAAGCAGCACAACTGTTTTCAACATTGATAATAATCAGAAATGTTTCTTGAGCATCAAATCATCATATTAGAGTGATTTCTGAAGGATCATGTGACTCTGAAGACTGGAGTAATGATGCTGAAATGATCACAGGAATAAATTACATTTTACAGTATATTCACATAGAAAACAGTTATTTTAAAGATTTACAATAATACTGTTATTACTGATTTTTTTAATCAAATAATGAATGCTTTAGTGAGCATCAGAGACTTATTTCAAAAACATAAAAAAAAATCATACCGACTCCAAACTTTTGAACGGTAGTGTACTGTATATTGTGGCCTTACCGTAGTACTAAAACCTTTTCGTTAGTGTTTTGTGAGCAGCTCTATGATTGTACCTTTGCAAACCTCGACTCCATCTCTCTGAGCTGCAACAGGAAGTCCAGGCGCTGCAGGGACACATTGGACTTCCTGGCCAGAACATGCACCTGCTCCTCCATGGCGTTGTACAGATGTGTGACTGTGTCAATCACCTCACTGTGGCAAAACATGATTTACTCCATCAGGGATCTTCAATATTATATGCATGATCAGTAGAATGTGTTTTTCCACTGAATAAATGTTTCATTACTGGTGATTCCATCACATCACATGTACTTTGAAGTGATATTGAAATACACTATATTGTAGTTTAAAGGCACAATATGTAGTTTTTTTTTTTTCGCCACAAGAGGGCGCAGTTTCCAACAATAACAAAGGCGTAGGTTGATGACGCAGTGATGTGCTGAATGATAGGACTTGCTGTCAAGCTGATGGATCCAATAATGTTTATGGATGAGTGCAAACATTCATGTTTTTTAACATTACAGTGGTATGAAACAGGTCGCGATTGCTAAAGAGACAGATATCACACGCGAGTCCCACGGATATATAGGAATGAGGACATTTCATTCTACCGAACTACCCGCAAGTGCTGGATTACTCACACAGGTCAGTTTAATAGACGAATTAAACTTGTGAGGTAACGCAGCGCTGCTTCACGTGGTCTAACGTTACACTATCACACTAAACGGCATTTAAATGTGTGTTGAAAGTTATAATGTTATACTACGTGTTAGTTCGTTTGCTATACGAAACTAGCAGTAAAGTTAAGCTAGACCAACATTAGAATAACATACTGGCCATATTCTAACATTTCATCATGTTGAGCTAACGTTATATAACATTGATTTGTTTTATGTACATTTTCTCACCTGTCTAATAAAGCTGTCAAGTCGTGACTCGTGAAGCTCTGTAGAGTCCAAGTTAGTCGTGGACGTGGAGCTTTTGGCATCTCAAAAACGCCACGCTGATATTGATCCTCATTTTAGTTCTCCTTGTTTGTCCCAAAGTCTGCTTGCCATGGTCTATGTTTGAAAGAAACAAGAACTGCGTGCCGCTAAGCGTTACGCACTACGCAGTTGTCCACGTCTGTCGCCATGGTAACGTCATGGCTATGGCAGTACGAACGGAAACCGAGGATAGCGCGGATATTGCGACATTGACAGCCGACATTTTTTTCCGGGACAGGCACTTATTTAAAATTGGAATTTCTCTGAAATAAAAAATCTTTGGAGTTGGAAAACCACGCAATTCTGACTTTATATCACGCTAATCTGACTTTATATCACGCAATTCTGACTTTATATCACGCTAATCTATTTTTTATATCACGCAATTCTGACTTTATATCACGCAATTCTGACTTTATATCACGCTAATCTGTTTTTTATATCACGCAATTCTGACTTTATATCGCACAATTCTGACTGTATATCACGCAATTGTGACTTTATATCACGCAATTCTGACTTTATATCATGCAATTCTGACTTTACATCGCACAATTCTGACTGTATATCACGCAATTCTGACTTTATATCACACAATTGTGACTTTATATCACACAACTGTGACTTTATATCACACAATTCTGGGATAAAGGTCAGAATTGTGAGATATAAAGTCGCAATTACCTTTTTTGTTTTTCATTCTGTGGTGGAAACAAGCTTCCATGCGTTTGAGAGTGAAGTGTGTTGAAGTGTGTGTTTTTACCAGCTCTGTTCACAGTGTGGCGACCTCACATCAGTTTCCAGCCTCAGCCTGGCCAGCATGGCTCCGCCTCCCCTCTGCAAGCCGACCAATCGCGTGTCTTCCAGCACTTCCTTCATTAGAGCTCCCTGCTCCTCAATGCACTGATGCACATCCTGATTTCCACACAAGACTTTTACATATTCACAGAGGTCTGTGCATCATCTTTAAGTAAAAACAGCATGCTTTTATTTGTGAATACATTTGGTTTGGATGCAGTCAGTTTATGACAGGACGAGAGCAGATAAAAATGTTTCACTTACCTGCACTGTGTCGATTTTATGAACACCTTCCAGTTTCTTTATTGCTCCTGATAGCAGAGCGGACGCCTCTTGCAGGTCTGACACGAATGGATACAGTTTCTGTAACATAAAAAGTGGCGCATGTTTGTACAGATATGCAAGGTTAGAGAAACTTTAAAGTAAAATTAGCTAATTTATTCAAAAATTATAATAATAATGTGTTAATATTTACAAAATAATAAATATATAATCATAAATATTATAATAATTTCATAATTTAATCTAATACTATTATAAATATAATATTACATAATAATTCATACATGCTAATAACCATAAATAATACATATTACAATATTATTTTTTTAAATATAATGTAATTAAATATAATAATGTTAATATATTATAATTATAATTGACATTATAATAATAATCGTTTTGATATGTTATATTATATAATGTTATATATAATAATAATAATAATGAATATAAATATAGGCTATAATATAATAGTAGTAGTAGTAGTAATAATAATAAATAAATAAATATAAATAATATATCAATATATATATATATCAATATATATATATATCAATATATATATATATCAATATATATATATATCAATATATATATATATATATATATATATATATATATATATATATATATATATATATAATGGATATAAATAAAATAATATATAATGCATATTACAATATAATTTTTACATATAATTTAAATAATATTATGAATTGTAATATTATTTTAAATATTATAATTGATATAATACAACATTTATAAAATATGAATTAAAATATAAAAATAATCCAAATATTATATAATCAATATTATTTAATTTAAAATAATACAATATTATTTAATTTAAAATAATACAATTTAATTTAAAATAATACAATATAAATTAAATTATAATATTATATTATAACTGATTATGTAAATATAATGTAATATAATTATATTTAAATATAATTTCATATTAATATTATATTCAATATTTTATATTATCTATTATAATATTATATGTATAAAATACTAATACAATATAATAATAATAATAATCATAAATATTATTATTAAATTAATATTTTATTAATAAAGCTGGTAGGAATCCGACTGGCTACACAATAATGTACCTGATGTATTTGTATCCAGTCACAGTGATTGTACGGTAAGGACCCGTGTAGAGCCGCAGTTATCTGACTGACGTCCACTATTTTACATAGAGCCTTAAATGACGTCAGTGTTTCCACCTGCAGAGCGTTGAGAAGAGCAAAGTCTGTTAGAAATAATCTTACTTGCACAACTATATTATAAAGAGGGAAGCACTGAAGCCAGGTGTGTGTAGGGCAAAACAACAACTCTTCTGACCGTAACGCCGGGCCTTTTCTCATGACTGTGGAGAGTGTCCTTATTCACCAGCAGAAGAATCCGGTGCACAGCACGAGGATCCTGTTCCTGTGGACAGCGCTCAAGATTTAGTGCTCAAATATTTATTTAGAAATGTTCTCAAGCTACAGTTTTAACCCAAAAAAAAAACACACAGCCACCTGGACCATCAGGAGAGCTTTGGCAAACTCTGGATGCGGCGGCTTCTTCCGTGCATCAAACACCAGCGTCATCCCTACATCTTTCATCTCTTTCCTACAATACACATGGTTAACATTCAAATTGCTGGCTGATATAATGCATACATGTAATTTAATGGTAGCAAATTATCTTTCCACATTTGCTGAAAACATTTATTTTACACAATATTCCAATACCACAAAATGTTTGAAAGCTTAAAATTGCAATGCTATTGAATGTAGTTCCATGCATCTGTACTTGTGTGAGTGCTGTTGTACCTGGTGATGGTGTGGAAGTACAGCAGGAGCTTGCAGATCTCCTGGCTTGAGATGTGTGCAGAAGTCCAGACCTGATGATCTCCATAAATCTCCAGAACTGCTCGACCGGAGCGGTCCAGTCCACCTGAAGGAGGCAGACGAGGTGAGATGTGACAGCGCTGGCCTGACAGTGCTTTCATGACTGCAGTCTATACTCTCAGATCGTCTGTTTTCATTTGCCTTGCGGAGTATATAAAGCATTCAATTCCAATAGAAATCTACATTATACGAACATCTATAAAACATTATACAATTTAATTTAATTTAAAAGTATATATATATATTTATTTATTTAAATTAAAATATATTTATATATTTTTTTCTTTTCAAATGCATTTTTTAGGTTTCATTCAAATAATTACTGAAAACTATTATTCATTACACACATAATTATTTATTTACTTATACATTTATAATTTAAAATAAAAATATACAGTTTATTGGTTTAAATTATTCATTTTTAATATTTGTACACTTAAATGTTTAATTTAAAAATTAAAAATACTTTTACATTTATTTATTTTAATTTCAAATTTAATTTTTAGATTTATTATTAAAAAAATATTATTGACAAAATATTATTTATTATACAGTTTTTATAAAAAAAAATTTTATCAAATGTTTTCTTTACAAAGATGATTTATAGTAATATTTAATGCAAAGCATTACTGATTGGTTAATTATTTTTAACTCATTTTTAATGATGCTACCACCAAGACTGACACAAATCATTCGACTTATCTACAGTATATCAGTCAGCCCGATCATTCAACACTTCAAGAAGGTTTCACATCCATTTCACATCCATTTTAATTAGAAAGGCATACAATGCATTTACTTGATCAAAAGAAATTGAGAAAAAGACAAAGGTCTGACTCAACTGACCAAATTACATTAATTTGGCATGATAAATGTTTGTGTTTTTTTACCTGTTAGACACACGGTTCCTGAGTGAAGAAGGCCATCAGCTTTAAGTGAAGTAGGAGTTGATGATCTGGATGGTGGTCTCTCTGTTTCAACTTGCGCTGAGGCGTCTGAATGATTTATCCGCGGTCCAGTAACGGGAGGGCTCAGATTTTTTGGGTCCTGAGAGAGATCTTCAAAGGAATAAGTCAACATGCATTAAAAACATGTTCAAAGAGATTGTTTCGCTTTCAATATGATGATCATAAGGACTGTAATATCATGTCTTTAAATAAAACATATTGAACATATTTGATCTTTTCCTCCTTTTTTCTTGCCTAGAAGAAACCGATATAATCCAAACCTTGAGTCACAACGAATCGTCTTCTGTTTAACTTCGGAGACACGAGCCCAAAAGTGGTGGTTTTCTTCCCTGGAACCACATGCAGCCTTGGGATCATCTCTAAGTAGCTGCTTCTGTCCACCTGACTTGTCTGTCCTTGGACAACAATGTGGCATTTCTCAGACGTCCCAACCACAGGTGGAGTAAAACAGTCCTGAGAATTGTTCTGGGTTCGTTCCTCACGCCCTCCACTGGAGTAATGTCCTAACCAATCTGTTTTTGAAGAGCTGCACTGATCTGGAGTTTCCTGAGCAGGTTCATTTGGACGCTCAGATCTTTCTTTGGGTTTAAGGGGTTCTTCCATGAACCGACATTTTTGCGCTTTGGTCCCTTGTCCGTGTTTCCTCTGCATGCATGGCGTACAGGGTTCCTCTGCAAACCTCACGGTGCGCACACAAGCAGTTCGGTCCCGAGTCGCACTGCTGGACCTCAGCAGAGGAGTCTGTGAATATCCTTGGGTTTCTTTGGTAAGGTCCATTAGAGCATTGCAATTGCTTACCAAACTGCTCTTACTTCTGCTGTCCCATGTGTTTGGAGACACCCATCCCACCGGACGCATCCCAGACGGATCCATTTCAGCGTGTCTCGAACTACTACTGCTGTCTACCAAACGCAAGGACACTGCTATACCATCCCGTGCAGGACAAATCCTCGTCTCTACGGAGAAATTAGAAGGGGTAGGTGTGTGTGGACGGCACGAACTCAAAGACTCCTGTTGGTTTGACGGAGACGAGGAGGCCATACTCCGATTGTCCTTGAATTTAGGGTTGGCCACCTCTTCCCAGGGAACTTTGACTATGCCCTGCTCGGTTTTGAGGACGCAGCGAGCCAAAGGCGTTCCATGTCTCCCGTCGTTGAGCTCTCGAAGCCAGGCTTCAGTGAAGATGCTGGGGTAAGAGGTCTCGGGTATTGGGGTTTCCACCTCTAAAAGACTCTGGACTACGATGCGGGCGGCCTGGTTCGCAGAAGGCACAACCTGCAGGTAAAAGTCTCCCGGTCTGAGCAGCAAAGGGTTAACGGGAGCAAGCTGGATCACGATGCGATCCTTTAAACACAAAGGCCACCCGGCACAGCTGAACACCCTCTGAGAGTACGGAGCCTGTTCAGGACACACAGAGGAATTCCAATTGGAATTTTAACATTTTAAATTTTAAATTAGGCGGCAAACATATTCAAATTCAAATTCGAATTGGAATGCTGCATCCTAAGGAAGCAGTTAAAAGGAATTTAAAATATGAATAAAATAAATTCATAAAACTTTTTTTACATAAAAACCTTGTCACCGTTAAAAAAAGTTGCTGCCTTAAATTAAGTAGGCCTACAATCAATTTAAGGTACATCAAACTGACTTAAAAAATGTTGTATATTGTATCTGAATTTGTTTTGATGAGTTAAAGCAATGTAAAAACATGTTAGAACTAATTGATCATATACTTTTTTACAGTGTTAAAAAGATTTGAGATTGATGCATGGATGGATGAATGGACAGAACAATAGAGCGAATGATAAAATGAACGATAGAACGCAAGATAGAATGATAGAAGATACGATACGATAGATAGATAGATAGAAAGATAGAAAGATAGAAATACTTCACTCCCAAAGTCTACAGTAGCTTTAGTGCCAATGCAACGTGTGCATTTTCATGCATTAATCATTTTAAATCCTTTTTAAGTGTTCACATTACAATGTTAAATGCTGACGGCCAAGAATGAAATAATCACAGCCAATTATGTTAAGATCATTTTTCTTTTACTAATATAGATAGTGATTATGAATTGAAAATTATGCAGCCCATGGCACTGGCTTCAGATGATATCTGTGGAAGCAGACTGTAGAAGGGCTTTAAAGGACAGTGCATTATGTGAACAGCATGGAGCGATGCTCTTGATATCAAAGACATGTCCTATAATCACTGCTGGAGAACATCTGAGCAGACGGACATCACAGTCACTCATTGATTGACCTCAGATACTGCACTCTAGAGAATGAAACGACGGTCTGAAACACTTATCTCAATAAGATATCGGACTGATGATCTATCTGAGAGCCTCTCATATTAGCTGAGCTCAGACTGATGCGGCTGAATGACATCAGATAATGTGCTTCTAACAATTTTCAGACATTAATGTCAGTTTGAAAATGTTGTGTTTTTAGTAATCAGAAAGCATTTACAGTGTAAGAAAATAAGAGTAGTCAATGTATACTGTTTCCATGGATGTTTCCATCAACATAATATGAATGTATAAAAGAAAGTGTAAGGGTGTTTCTTCAACTTTGGGCATTTTATGTCTTAGATTGATTTAAAAAAAATAATCATTATAATATTAGCTATTTGTCACATTTAATGCCCTATTATGCCCTTTTACAAAATCTTGATGTTGTTTCTGGGCTCTACTAGAACAGGTTTTCATGCTTGAATGTTGATTATTTTCCCCATATTCTCCATTGTTGCGGCTCCTCTCTTCCCAGTCTGTCAGTAACGCTCTGTTTAGTTAATGTCTCTATAAAGCCCCTCCTTCTGAAAAGCACACTGTGCTCTGATTGGTCGGGTGGATCAGTGTGTTGTGATTGGTCAAGCACTTCGAGTGTGTTTGGGAAATGTCCCATACCTTACCATAACCGCCAGTTTCAACACACTACTAACTAACTCAACCAGGCCCTGCCCCTTTATTCTGCGTATGAATTATTTAAATGAGGAATATTGTGACGTTTTCGTTCCCGGAAAAAAACTCAAGACTACAATGGAGGGATTTCGGGGAGTTTAGAAACACTGACACTGATATAGAGAATAATTTTGTAACATTACACACTAACGAAAACGTAAAAAAAAAACAAAAAAAAGCACAATAGGACCCCTTCACAAGAGTTAGTTTCTACAGTGCCCATACTTGAAGAAACATCTGTAGGTCCTGTAACTAGCCGTTATTTTTTGTATGTTACTAGTTCAACTGTAATTTCTAAGGTCACTTATATACAAATTTTCCCCCACACACTCACACAGGCCGACTGCTGCACTCTCTCCAGAAGATGCCTGGCAGGGATGAGGAAGTCGGTCAGACACTGGAGGGCGTCTCCGTGGTAACGAGCATCGATGACCTGGAAGAGCTGGCTGAGGACAGTGGAGGCCGTGACCTCAAACGGTGGGTAGAGGACAGACAGACAGCTCTGGATATACGAGTCCAGGGACTCTGGGTTCTGTGGGACACACAGACATGCAGTCCATGAAAATAATAAATAGCACATTTACATTTTCTGTGATGTGCATGTTGGTTACACACACACACACAAAATATTGTGTATATGTAAATATAACCATAAACCAAATCAGTTCAAACACGGGCATCTTCTACTAGAATCTGGTCCTCAAGTCAAGTCACCTTTATTTATATACATCTTTTTACAATACAGATTGTTTCAAAGCAGCTTTACAGAGATAACAGGAAAATAATGCAACAAAGTTTGTTTTTAGAAGGAAATAGCGTCATAGTCCAGCTTAAGTACTGTTAAGTTCAGTGATGGTTAATTTTTGTTGTAAAAAAGTTATTAATTTAGTTCATTTATATATCCAGCCGCTTTGAAGAAAACGTCTCGCTTACGTATATGTAACCCTAGTTCCCTGAAGAGGGAACGAGACGTTGCGTCGAAACACTGTGGGAACGCCTCTGCGTGATTGCGTCATGAAGCACGAATGAAACCAGTCCAATGGCGCGACGGAACGTCATGTGACGTCATCGAGGAAACTATAAAGCACACCTGAACCAAATAGCGTCAGCTTCTAATAGGCTGAAACCAGTTCATCACGGGCATGCCGGGAGTATGGTAAGGTGACGCAGCGTCTCGTTCCCTCTTCTAGGGAACTAGCGTTATATACGTAACCGAGACGTTCCCTTTCAAGGGAACTCGAGCTGCGTTGATACGCTGTGGGAAAGCTAATACCCATGCCGCCATAAGAGCAAGTGTCTTTCGCACATCTAGGGAAAAGCATCTGCGCCCCTGGATTTGGTGCAGCCATACTCCTAGAGGAGTGGGCCAGTACAGCCAAATTATAAGGCTGACTGGCCGACTCATAAGCAAGTGAGATGGCCTCGACCACACACTTGCTCATCCTCTGCTTAGATTACGGGCACCCCTTTGTGGGTACCCCAAAGCAAACGAACAGCGTTCAAACTCTCTCCACAGTTCTGTGGACGTAAGCATCTAAGGCCCTAACTGGGCAGAGCAGATAAAGTTTCTCTAGGTCTGACGTCCGGAGAAGGAAAGAAGGCCTGCAGTACTCAATGTCTTACAGTTTTAGTAGAAACCTTAGGAATGCAACCTGGTCTTAGGGTGAAGAAAACCCCTTTACCATACCAGGACAAATTCCATACACAAGGGACATACCGAAAGTGTTTGAATGTCTCCAATTCTCTTGAGAGAAGAAATAGCGAGGAGACAGACAGTCTTTAGAGAGATTTTCTCAGAAACGTCCTCAATGGGCTCAATAGGAGCTTGGGAGAGGCCTTCTAGTACAATTGCCAAGTCCCATGTCAGCACCCTCGTGCGGACTGCTGGCCTCAGCCTCAGCCTCAAAGTGCCACAAAGGGAATCAAGTTATTAGTGGGTGTCTCCCCAAAGATACTCCACTCCAAGGGACGTGGTAAGCAGCTAGTGCCACCACATACACCTTTAGTGTGAAGGGGGATAAACCTGCGGAGAAGTGCTCCTGCAGGAACTCTAGCACTGCACCCACTGGGCAGTTAACTGGGTCTAACTGGTGCTTTCCACACCATGAAGTGAAAAGTCTCCACTTCAAGGCATACAGTTCCCTTGTGGATGGAACTCTGGAGTGGAGAATGGTCTCAACAACCTTGGTTTAGATACCAGAACTTATGAGCTGGGCCCCCTCAGAGGCAAGCCCACAGTTTCCACAGTTCTGGGCGGGGATGAAGGATCAACCCACTCGCCTGAAAGACTAGGTCCTACCTGATCGGAATCTCCAGAGGAGAGCCGTCAAGGAGAGACACTGGGTTCCTTGGGCCGGCCAGAACGGGGCTACTAGCAGTAGACTGCCCCCTTCCTGGCGAACCCTTTCCAGAACTCTTGGGAGCAGAACAATCGGGGGAAATGCATAGACACGTGACCTCGGCCACGTCTGCACCATAGCGTCCAACCCCAGAAGACAATGCGTGGTCTCTTGGGATGCGAACAGGTCGGACACGTTCTATAGCCTCCTTTTGCAGAAGAGCTTTTACTTCTAGATCCATAACCAGAGCCTGCTCGGGGCCAACCACTGAGGGTAGGACCCCGCCTGCAGGACCCAGCGAGATATATTTGGTATATCTGCCAGAAGATCTACTAAGGATACCAGTCTCTCGAGACTGGCCTCTGGTGTATTACGAACAGCAGACACAGTGCCCTGAAGCACTGCCAACCCCGCCGCGGCATGAAGGCGGGGTTGGCAGACCGGCCCCCTGAGGGCACCGAGGGGAGACGGGTACCCTATAATGAGGTGGAAACCATCTTACCCACGGAGGGGTGTATTCCCAGGCACAGTGCCCTGAAGCGGCGCACCGACAGGGAACAAATTGCCTGACTGCTCTAGAGCCCTCCTCGGAGGGAGCGAGCAACCCTCAGGTAAAAACTAGCTGGAACCATCTGCGCCCCGGTTTGAAGGCGGGGTTAGCAGAATGCCCCCCTGAGGGCACCAAGGGGAGACGGGTACCCTATAATGAGGTGGAAACCGTCTTCCCACGGAGGGGTGTACCCTCAGAAGCCCGACACCACTGGCGTCAGGGCTTCTTGGCATACTAAGAGATAATAACGGTCCTCAGATCCGTTTTACCATAACCATGGATTTTAGAAAGGGCACGAAGCATTCGCCACGTGCTCTCTTACCATAAACATGGATTTAGTGCATAGTATTTTATACAGCTAAAAAGCCAGAAAGATATTTAATTTAATTTCGCAAATTTAAATGCAGCCAGTAACAATCAGAAGTATTTCATAGTCTGAATTACAGACTGAATATCCATATTTGAATACAAAAAGAATCATAGCTTGCAAACACACATTTTACCGTATATACCCGAATATAAGACGAGGTTTTTGTCCTAAAAATAGGCTGAAAAATGGGGGGTCGTCTTATATTCAGGGTCATCTTATATTCGAGTGGAGGAATCGATTGATAGCCTTTTTCTCCCGCGCCGTCGACTGACGAGAGCGCCGAGGATCTTGGAAAAAACGAGCGCGTCGCTTTCATTACGAGCGCGCGCACGCCTACATTTGAAATAACGAACTTGAGCGCGCAGACGCGATATGTGAACGGGGGGGGGGGGGGGGGGGGTCTCTGCTCGCTTGTCTCCGTCCGCTCTGGCATCCTCTGTGAACGGCGCTTTTTCTTGCGCGGCTCGAGCAGAGAGAGAGAGCGGGAGCCGGATCGCCCAGACGACCCCGCAGGGTGATTAAATCCATCCCGTGACCCGTCCCACTCAGGTCAGCCGCAGTCATGGCCAATCAGGAAGCGCATATGTGCCGGTCTCCGCCGACGAGCGGGCCTCCACGAGGCACAGGTGATGCGAGGCATTTGGAACAACGCCTCGGAAATTTGCTCTTAAAATTATTTTCTGTTGAAAACCAGATTTTTTCCACAAAAATAAGTCTGGAAATTCAGGTCGTCTTATATTCAGGGTCGTCTTATATTCGGGTATATACGGTAGTTGTGATAATAGGAAAAAGAGAGAAAGGGGAAATCCTTATTGAGCTCAGTTTCCTCTGCTTTATAAATATATTGTGGACCCATAATCTTCAGTCGCCTCAGCAAGCGCGAGATCCGAGCTAGTTAAGACTCAACAGGGGCGGAGCTAAAACTTCCGATAGTGCATGTGTTTTTCTACACATAGGGAAATTTTTCATGAATGAAACTGTCAGACCACACTGAAGTGCATGCACCGCCCCCAAACAAACACTTTAACCACGTGTATACCTGCTCGTAATATAGTGAGGGCAGGGAGGGACACGGTCCAAAAGGCTTTACATGAAGTGGCGAGTCTGTTTCGATAACTACAACATTCAGCTCCTCAGAACTGGATAATTGCAGAAGGGAAAAAAAGATTCGTGCTGAGAAATTGTCTCTCCTGAATATTCAGCTCGACTTACAACCAAAAAACACAAGACTTCAATCAAGTGAGTATCACCGACAGACAGACAGGTGTGTGAGACAGTCTGTAGGGAGTTTTCAGTTTCAGTTTCAGATTGAGTTCTCTGACCCTCAGGCCCAAATCCTCGCCTTTAGTCTCTGGATCTGGATTTAGCCGCTCTGCTGGTTCAACGGGGTTAATGGACATTCCCAGTGTCCAGTGGGCTCAAGCATGCGTACGCATATACGCACACCATAGAGGTGTACATTTACGGGCAAGGGCCCAAAGTTGTTAGAGAAACCAGAGACGGGTACCGCTCAACTGTTATAGATCACACAGGATTTACTGTCCAGATCAATTATTAGATTAATTATTACTGTATATACAATCCAAAAGGAGAAATAAAGAGAAATACAATTTTAAATGTAATATTTTTTACTTGGCCCTCCTATACTATTTTAAAAGTTCATAATTTTGTTTTGGAGTCTCCTATAATAGGTTTACATGTATCCATTATAACACTTTAATTTTCTCATAAAATCCATTGGAGCAGCATCTGTCTGAAACGGTTCAATAAAGACTCGGTCTCTCTAAACCCCGCCTTTCTGTGAGCTTCCTCTACTCTGATTGGTCAGATGGCCCAGTTTGTTGTGATTGGTCGACTGGTAACGATGGCGTCGGTTTTACTGTATCTTTATTTACAATCTCTGCTACCACTACAGTGTTGAGGATCAAAGTAGACGTAGTTCGCCGGCAGCCAATTACGACCATAGGCTGGCATTATGCAAATTTGTTAAAAACCTACGTAGGTTCGAGCAGGAAGTGAGACTGGAATTACTGACGACTCGTTTCAGGATGTTCAGAGTTGATTTTTTTCTTTTAGGAGACAATATCATTCACAAACAGCTATATTACAGTGCATTAAAGGTAGGCTAATATTTTAAAAGGTATAATAGGGGATTTTTAATTGCCATTCATAACTATAATTAAAAAGTTTTAATAATCATTCTAATTTTATGAGAATAGCAAAGTTCAAACCGCAACTGTAAAGATCACACAGAGCAACAATATTGTTGGAATCACTTTCGGAATGATTTTTCCAGCTGATGAACGATAAAAACATTGACAGCCAATCAGAATACTTCTGACTCTAAACTGCTTAGAATAGACAGAATGTCCATTAAAAAAAGAAGATTCTACAAAATAATTCACTTTTAACTTTCATTACAAAATAAATCAACTTTCCATCTCTGCTGAGATCGCAAATTACAGTTGCTTTTGTTTTGAGTGACTTTACAGTATTTATTGGTATGATAATTTCTAACAAAAATGAGAAATCTTTGAGAATAGATTACCTTCATTATTATTATTATTATTATTAATATACTATTGCTCCTTGCTCCTATACGATTGAATCCAGCTCGGATCATTTCTTGAGTTTTATCTTGTGTGGGTTAGTAAGTGTCTGATGTGAGAATGGACACGTATGTGATACTGGATCTGTCTTGCCTGATATATTTCTGACTGATCCGCATTTATGTCGAGCGAGAAACCGACGCCACGTTTGAGGACTTGCTGAAATATTCTCGCAGCGGCCTCGAATCTCCTCTGACCTCAGTGGCCATCCATCAAATCACATGACTGATGTTCTGTGTGTGTGTTGGGATGTAGGAGTGATTCTTGAACACTAGTGTCCAGTTTCTCTTTCATAAGCAGAGACACTCAAATATAAACAATATCCTGTAGCACGGTAGAAAAAAACAAATTATTAGAGTAAGTTTTACAAGAAAATACTATTTCAAACTTCACACTTAGTTTGTGGTACTTGCTGTTTTAGCAATTTCTGAGTGAAATATTTTTTGTGTCAGTGAGTGCTTATAATAAATCCAGTCACATTTGTTTTTAAACCACAGGAGAATACAGTAAAACACATTTGAAACCCTTTAGTGACAGACTTAAACAAGAACAGATTTCCATTATAACTTCGCACTTCGACTTTCAAGGTTTACGTTTCAAAGTAAAACCTACACCAAATGTTTTTTTCACAGATTTTGGCGCTAAAATTATTAATTGAGAATTAGATAACAAAAAGTAACTCTGTTATGTTCCTTTATCACGTGTTGGAGCAAATGTTTGCATGTTTATCCAGGCCAGTAAGGCAACAAAGAGCACTCAAGCATCTGATGCATGAGGAACGAGACGCTTGACTTTCCTCAGAGGAATGTCACGCGTTATGATTCACTGTCGACTTAGACACACTGCTCTTTTCTCACGTCTTTCTAAAACTTACATACATGCCATGAAGGTATTCTATAAAATGCCACAAAATGTCATATTGGTTTGCAGAATGAAATTGCAGTTTATAAATGATCTCTTTGCATTATCATTCATAGTTCATGACATGAAGTCACAGGTGCAGAAGGTTTGAATACAGAACAAAAAAAGTTACCGTACCATTCTGACCAGACGACAGCGCCTCTCCAGTTAAACCTCCATGTCAACTATCTCTGAAGTCCCTCTGAAGCAAGTAAGTGATTTATGTTGTTAAGCGGATCCATCCATTCTGTCTGTCTAAACTGAACACTGCAGGACTCTGATTCCTCTGTCTGTCTGCTATGTCTTTGAAAAGGGGCTGTCCACAGTTCAGAGAGAGAGAGATGGAGAGAGAGAGAGAGAGTCCCTGTTTATCAGGAATTTCGTTGTACTTTTAAAAGTAACGTGCCACAATAATGAAACGGTGGATGTACCCGATTATACATGATACTTCAAAAGAATACAATGGTAAATGCCTAAGAAATGTGGTATAGAATCATCCAGCCACAATTCTTCTGTCAAATTCTGAGCTTTATTTCATTTGTAAATAACAAATTATAATCAATAATGTATAGCTGAAATTAAATTTGTTTAATAATTCATGGATTTTACAACATTAACACAGTTCTTTTCCGTTTTGTTACTGTGAAGCTTCTTTGAAACAGTCTGTATTTTTTAAAGCGATGTATAAAAACAAAGTTATTTCATGAAACTCTAGATAGTGGCGGCTGACAGGTCTTTAACTCAATCTGATTGCAATCACATCATTCTCTTTAGGGCACAGTAGCCAATGAGTTCACTGCTCAACCTTCAAATACTTGGTCAGCATTTGCTGTAGCAGTTGCAATGCACTTCCAGAAACCCTCCACCTTCCCCAGCTCCACCTGTATAGATCTGCTACGGGTAATTCATGTATGCTATATTGTACAGCAGCAGCAGCAATAACAGCAGCAGCAGCAATAACAGCAGCAGCAGCAATAACAGCAGCAGCAGCAATAACAGCAGCAGCAGCAATAACAGCAGCACCAGCAATAACAGCAGCAGCAGCAATAACAGCAGCAGCAGCAATAACAGCAGCAGCAATAACAGCAGCAGCAGCAATAACCGCAGCAGCAATAACAGCAGCAGCAGCAGCAATAACCGCAGCAGCAATAACAGCAGCAGCAATAACAGTAGCAGCAATAACAGCAGCAGCAATAACAGCAGCAGCAGCAATAACAGCAGCACCAGCAATAACAGCAGCAGCAATAACAGCAGCAGCAGCAATAACAGCAGCACCAGCAATAACAGCAGCAGCAGCAATAACCGCAGCAGCAATAACAGCAGCAGCAATAACATTAGCAGCAATAACAGCAGCAGCAGCAGCAATAACAGCAGCAGCAGCAATAACAGCAGCAGCAGCAGCAATAACTGCAGCAGCAAAACCAGCAGCAGCAATAACGGCAGCAGCAGCAGCAGCAATAACAGCAGCAGCAATAACAGCACCAGCAATAGCAGCAGCAATAACAGCAGCAGCAGCAATAACAGCAGCAGCAATAACAGCACCAGCAATAACAGCAGCAATAACAACAACAGCAATAACAGCAGCAACAATAACAGCAGCAGCAGCAATAACAGCAGCAACAGCAGCAGCAATAACAGCAGCAGCAGCAATAACAGCAGCAATAACAGCAGCAGCAGCAATAACAGCAGCAGCAGCAATAACAGCAGCAGCAGCAATAACAGCAGCAATAACAGCAGCAGCAGCAATAACAGCAGCAGCAATAACTGCAGCAGCAGCAATAACAGCAGCAGCAGCAGCAGCAGCAATAACAGCAGCAGCAATAACTGCAGCAGCAGCAATAACAGCAGCAGCAATAACTGCAGCAGCAAAACCAGCAGCAGCAATAACAGCAGCAGCAGCAGCAATAACAGCAGCAGCAATAACAGCACCAGCAATAGCAGCAGCAATAACAGCAGCAGCAGCAGCAATAACAGCAGCAGCAGCAGCAATAACAGTAGCAGCAATAACAGCACCAGCAATAGCAGCAGCAATAACAGCAGCAGCAGCAATAACAGCAGCAGCAGCAATAACAGCAGCAGCAGCAATAACAGCAGCAGCAATAACAGCACCAGCAATAGCAGCAGCAATAACAGCAGCAGCAGCAGCAATAACAGCAGCAGCAGCAGCAATAACAGTAGCAGCAATAACAGCACCAGCAATAGCAGCAGCAATAACAGCAGCAGCAGCAATAACAGCAGCAGCAATAACAGCAGCAGCAGCAATAACAGCAGCAGCAATAACAGTAGAAGCAGTATAGCAGATCTATTTCACCAAGACCAAACATATCAACATGGTAATGGATATGACAGAGTTGCCATGACAGAAATAAAGGACTCGACTTTAATGCAAAGTAGTCATGAATTGGCATTTGCAATGCATTTATTTTCATAATGTAACAAGTTTCACAGTGAAATATGATTATTTAATGAATATTTAGTGCATATAAAAATTTAGATTTAGTACAATAATGTAACATGATTTTCCCCATCAGCATTTTATAGAATGTGAAAAGTGATCACATTAATAACAGTTATTTTCCGTCACAACCACACAACCTTTAAGTGAGTAAAAAAAAAAATCTTTATTTCTTTATTCATTCAAAAGTGAGTCAATCGTAATCGTATTTACCATGTCGGTTGTATCAGCTTAGCCTGGTAATACCAAACTCCGCTAGTTTGGTATTACCTTTATATTACCTTATTACCTTTAAATTACTTGGTATCAGGGCCGGCCCGAGGCATAAGCGAACTAAGCGGCTGCTTGGGGCCCCTTGGCCACCAGGGGGCCCCCCAATCGAGTCGAAAAATATTTTTTTTAGATAAGTTAAACAAGTGACATAAATGAATGAATTAATATGAATGAATGAATAATTAAAGACAATAAAATAAAATTCTGATTTCATGATCAATATACCTCCCTACAACTGCTGCTGTGTCTGCCAGCGTTTAAGTCATGCGCATTATCTAGACACCTCGCGCGTGCATAGACAATTCGTGCGCAACTGCGCATAGTCGCGGACTCGCGGTAATGTTAAGCAATGTCACAAAAAAGGACGTATCCCTCTGGTGCCGAAAATAGAACGAAGAAAATGACAGAGGAGGAGAAAAAAAGAGCAAGATAAAATTGTTTGCATGATTACTTACGGTATGTTTTGTGCAGCAATTGAACCATTCCTGTCTACGGCAAGCCCAGAGGGGAAAAATACATTGCATATACACATATACAACGAGCGCCAGTACATCATTACCGGTATTATAGTAATAGACTTTGTTGGATTCTGTCATGTACAATCTAACAAAGTCTGTTACAATAATACTAATAAAAAAAGACTTTGTGGACAGTTACACTGTATTGAGACAGTTGAGAAATAATAATATTTTTACAGTTTTCAACAATAATTGTCATTGTTGAACCCTTGCTCTTATTATGTTTTTGATTTCTCAGTTGTCATTATTTTAGCAAATAATTTATTTGATATGTTTTGAGACAGTTTGTTTTAAGAAGTTTCAAAGAGTTAGTAAAAGAGTAAAGTAAAAGTTAAAAAAAAAAATATTTAAGTAGGCTATCTATTTTTTATTAAATATTTATTTTGTATTTATACATAACCCCACTGTATTAATTTATAATGTATCATTGTTGCGTGATATTTGTGTCAATAATCGTCAAGCACAGGTGACTCCGTGTAGTGGGAGGGGCCCCCAAATCAAATTCTGCTTAGGGCCCCCAAAAGGCTCGGGCCGGCTCTGCTTGGTATTACCTTTAAACTACTTGGTATTACATTCGCTTTGTTTCGTAGACAGAGTCTGGCATGGCATAATTGAAAAGTGTTGTCTTGTCTGAAGTATAAAATCATTGGTTACCCGTAAGCCAATCACATAACGTCTGGTTATGACGTGTGTTATTCGCCAGCTCAGCCGCATCAAACTTCCACTGTAAACACATGTATGATGCGAAAACGAAATCATCGGGCGAAATACCGGAGTGAACATGGCTGACTCCTTAACCTGATCCTCCATGAGTGCAACCAAGGGGGACACAATCTATCACCTTGCCGGCCTTTGGCCTGCCCAGTTTCTCGCTGACGATCGGTAATAAATTCAAAACTTTTAATAAACTTTTCGATAAATTAAACTTTTCCCAAAACCTGTGGGGAGTAGGGCCACGACATCACCTCACCTCCATTCAACATGTTTAACAAACACTCTTCTTGTTCGGGCTTCAGTTTGCAAATGCTGGGAATATTCTCCACAACAGAGCGAATTGCATCCCGTGTCTCCATATCCGCGGCCGTTTTCGATTTCCCTAACCTAAAATACAATCTTAAACTCGTCTCTTAGCATCTACGTCACAGCTCTCAGCCCGCACTCTGTTCGTTGATTGGCCGGCTGTTTTCAGGCCGGAGGAAAACTGGGAGACATGTCGATGTCTCAGACTGAGTACAGAAGCGAACTGAAATTGAGTTGAAGTACGAAGTCTGACGTAGTCAGGCTAGTATCAGCTGCTAGTTTCATACTTTCAGCTGCTTTTCTGAATCCAGATGAAAATTTTAAACAAACAAAGGTTCAAATGAAAAAGCATAAAAGGTTTTCAAGAGAATGTTTGATTCTACGAACTTTTGATTTGAACTCCGCAGAGAACTTTTGATTCTTTAGAAAACCATCGTATTACTTGTGTTTTAAAGAACCTAGAAACCAGTGTGCTGATCTCATACATTTCCAATGAACCATATAAAGCCAAAATATTCTTGATGAAAAGGGAGTTCTTTACTGCCATTAAAAAAAACGATTAACAGACCTTTATTTTTGTAAAAGTTGATAGTTAACAGATTACCGTTAATATAAATACTGTAAAAGTTTCAATACAGTAAAACTTAATGTTGTTACCATATGTAAATCCGTGACTCAAGGCGAGACATAGATCCTCGTAAAGCAGCCGGACGGTTAACAAGTGCTTGTTATCCCTCAATCACAGCTGACCACAGTCACAGACCTCATGAGATGAACACAGACACATTCCCAGAACCACAGCGTAACTCACAGCTACTCATGCAGCCAACAGAAATCCTTTGCTTACTTGCTAAATGCAATCAGCAAAAGACATGCAAACACAATTTGCCATTAAAGAAACAAAAATCAGCCATATAAACCACATACACACAGAAATGCAAATGTTAGTCAGAGAGAGAGAGAGAGAGAGAGAGAGAGAGAGACGTACTGTAGACGCTCAGCTCGTAATTTCTCTACATGCTGAGTGAGAAATTGCTGTTCTCTAGAGATCCATTAGATAAATAGCAGTTAAAGATAGCAGCCATTAAACTGGCCCGACCCACTCAATGAGAGAGACAGATGCGCGAGTGTGTGTGTGTGTATTTAACTGATAAGGAAAGTTTAGACACAAGCAGGAAACTATTATTGAAGGGTCTTGACATCAGATGGTGTTTAATGTCTATATTATGTGTAGGCCTACTATAAGAATGAAAGTGCCCCTATTATGCTATTTTAAAGGCTCCTACTTTTGTTTTGGAGTCTCTTACAACAGGTTTCCCTGCATTCAAGGTCAAAAAACACTCTTAATATACATTGCAGCATCAGCCCTTTTCTCACAGTGTCTGAAACGGTTCGATAAAGGATTCAGTCTCTCTAAACCCAGCTATATTACAGACTACATGAAAGGCGATATCCGATAAAGCATAATAGGGAGACGTTGATTATTTTGAATAATACATTGGAATAATCATATTGATCCATAATTCATAATCATTAGGCTGTAATGCATGGTCATTGTAAATGTCAAATATGGCAGTGTGGTAAAGTATCTCCAGCAGTATTTTGACCTCAAAGGAAACACTGAAATCTGATATTTGAACCTATTAGAAGTTGTCAAATAGCTTTCTATCAGATATAACAGACAATGTGAGGCTATTGTCTTTTAGCTAGGCTAAGATATGTATAAAAATGCAAACCTTTAGCATATGTTGCTTTAAAATAAGTACAGTCTTTCTATCCCTGGTAAGCGGACAAAAATACTGATGTCGTCATCTTGCACTGACAAGCCTATTAAAATTAACCCCATCTGAATTAAAAACAACATGTACAATATTGTTCAATTTATTTATTCCAGTGATCGAAGCTGAATTTTTCAGTATCATTACTCCAGTCTTCAGTGTCACATGATCCTTCAGAAATCATTCCAATATGATGATTTGCGACTTCATATTTTAGTGGAAACTGTGATACAGTTTCTTAGATTCTTAGATTAATCGAAAGTTCAAAAGAACAGCATTTAAACAGACATATTTTGTAACATTAAATGTCTTTTGCGCATCAATTTAATGCACCCTTGCCTAATCATTTTTATTCCTTTATATATATATATATTATATTATATATATATATTCCTTTATATATATATATATATATATATACTGACCCCTCAATTTTTAACGTTATAAAAAAATGCAAGTTTGTCTATAATTTTTTTAAAGGAATGAGCTCTTTCAGCCATTTCAAGGGGTGTTTTTACTAAATTTGCTAATCTAGTAAATGTATGTTTTTATTGCAACTTGAAGTGAATACTATGAAATGTTAATGCAATTTAATTAAAATTAATTTGATAGAATCAGTTAGTAAAAACAGTGTTTTCCTCTTTTCCTCTGTCTTTGGTTCCATCACCTCAGGCAACGAAAGTTATTTTAAAGGATGTTTTATGGCTTTTACACACACGCCACACACACACACACACACACACACACACAAAAGATTGTGATGCTTTGGTGTTGTCGACAGCAGAGGAATCGGCTCTGTTCACCCTACAGCAGCACATTAAAGCTGATCACAGGTCCCACACGTCTGAGAACATCTAAACAGTCGTGACCTTAACAGAGAAAACACTGACTGATGCTCTGTCCTCTCTCTCCAGCACGGACTCCTCCGGGGAACCGGGAATGCCACAGCGCATCTCTGAAACCCGATCCGCGCGGGCGAGAGCGAGAGTTATGCGGCCTGAGGCGGCTGGTCGTGCTGGTTTGACTGTCCTTGGCCTCGTGACAAATTCACATTACATAAGAATGTAAACTGAAGTGAATTGACAACAGCGCTAAAGTTAGTTCGGCTGTAACCGGGGAGTCCAGACGAATCATCCGTTAAAGAAACAGCCAGAAACTCAATCGTTACTACGATGAAGTTTAGTTCTTTCACATTTGACAATGATTACGTAAATGGCGTGTATCATAGAAAAGACTTTAGATAGCCTAACTATTAAACTATTTACTTTTTTAAATATATTTAGCATTCTCAACGCAAAGTAAACTGGGCCGTTCCGAATTCATCATGGTTGTGTAGGCCTAAGTGTTAGTTGCAAAGAGGTCAGCCAATCTTATCAGAGCTCATTTACATAGACTGTATAGATGTCTTTAAAGGTTCGATAAAGTTCGATAAAGGTTCAGTAATTACTGACACTCATGTAGTTCCAACCCCGTAAGACTTTCGTTCATCTTCGGAAAACAAATTAAGATATTTTTGATGAAATCTGAGAGCTGAAATCTGAGATCACTCCTCCATAGGCTTCTAGGCAATTTCATTCTGCTGGTCCAGAAAAGTTAGTAAAGACATCGTTAAAATAGTCCGAGTGACTACAGTGGCTCAACCTTAAGTTTATCAAGCGACGAGAATATTTTTTGTGCGCAAAGAAAACAAAAATAACTATTAATTTTCTTCTGTGTGGACCTCTGAGTAAGTTCACTTGATAAAATTAAGGTTGAGCCACTGTAGTCACTCGGACTATTTTAACGATGTCTTTACTCACTTTTCTTGGCCGGCAGGTTTTAATAACATAGAAGCCTATGGAGGAGTGATCAGCTCTCAGATTTAATCAAAAATATATTTGTGTTCCGAAGATGAACGAAAGTCTTACGGGGTTGAACAACATGAGGGAGAGTAATTACTGACAGAGTTTACATTTTTGGAAACTAACCCTTTAAGGCCTGTGAAATTTTAAGGATGAGATTGAGAGGTGAAAATAGTTTTTAAAACTAAATTAATATTTTGAATACATTTTTATTTTTGTATTTTTCATTTTCATATTAATTTTAGGTAAGTTTTGGTAAAGCTTTGGCAACTATCTGAAATTATATATATATATATATATGTTTAGTTTATAGGTTTAGTCAACTAATAACCATGGCAAGAAGCATTATATGTTTGTACAAGTACTTTTTTAGAGGAAGAAAAATAAAATGAAATAAAAGCAACAAAAGTGTCACATATGGCATCTTTATGGGGCGGTTGAGTCAAAACAGGAAATTCTGTTGTCATCTACGTGCCCATATCCAATTCTTATGATTTTTCTTTTTTTGCAAACACAAATAATGATATATTCATGTTTGTTCCTCACAAACAGCATTGTGAATATAATGCACAAGTCAATTGGTGAATTTAAGGTAAGTTCTTGTTTTCTTTTTCCTATGCACTTTTATGAATAAGAGAAGCTTGAACATTCTGCTAAATATCTTCTTTTGTGTTCCACAGAAAAAGAAAGGCTTGGAATGGTACGGAGGTGAGTAAATGATGCCAATTTTCATTATTGGGTGAACTAACTCCCCAAATCATAATAATTTCTCTTGTTTAGAAAGATAATGACTCACAAACCCGTTTCTGAAAGGGTCACCCAATGCAGCAGCAGGTACAGTGTAATGGATGAGAAACAGCGTGATTGGTCTAATCAGAGATCCGACTGTAGTTCCTGACTGTTGATGAGTGCACAGATGTGAAGTCATAATCCTCAGGGATGTTAATATTACATGCAGTAATGCAACAGACGACGGGAATGTTACAGTTATGCATCTGCCTCCTCTTGCCCGGACATTCGTTTGCGTTCGGTAAATTTATCCACCGAGAGACGTGTGCTATTTTCAGTCATGCTGAGCAGAAGCACTCGTCTATCAGAGATTACTTGAGCTGTTTAGCATGGCCAGTTTTCACGTAATGATATCCTTCACAACATCCACATGCGGTTGTGTGGCATTCTGGGAGTTGGTGTCTTCTGAGGTTTAGTTTTGCGATTCTCCCTGAGCATGAAGGAATGTTAATGATGAAAACATCTCAAATCTGATTATTATTACTTTAACATTGAGGAAATACTAAGCCAGGGTTTTGAAAATGTACAAATATTTAGTTTTCATTTAAAAATGCTCTCCGTCCACACTAGCGTTTTCCAAAAGTTTCTCATCCACACTGAAACGTCGAGAAACACTGAATTCACCTTACAGCGCATGAGTAAACTCTCACAAAAGCTCACTGAGATATAGATACAGAACAAGACATAATCAAGTTATCACGCAATTCATCATTTTATTTAGCAAAACATCTCAGCATTCGCTGATGCGTTCAGGTCGCACTCACTCACCATTATATGTTTGGTCTAAAACGCGACTGCTCTCGTGTGTTGCCGCAGGACAGCAAATGCGAGTGGATTTTCTGTCATCTTTGCAGGACTGTGATATGAAGAGTGTGCAAAGTAACATATTTTAGCAACTGTGTAAAAAGTGAATAGCACATAACATGCACAATACCGGTATAAACATGAATATCTATGGGTTCAACATGGGTCACATGACTAAAGTTACGTCATCGTTTTTAAATACCTCCGTTTTGACAGTCCACAACGCGAAAACAGCGTTTTCAATGTATCCAATTTGAAGAGTGTTTTCTAAAAGCTCTCGTTGCTAAAAACCAAAACAACTCAATTTGGACGGAAGGCCAAAACGGGGAGAAAAAGATGCAGAGGTGTTGACAAGACCTTTGTCAAACCAACATTCATAGTCTGCCTTTTTTTGTTAAAAATGACAGTTACATGAATTGATTTGAATTCCAATTTATTTCAAATCTCCTACTTCCCATTCTAATACAGAATGCAACTTTGCGTCGCATTTTCCGCCTCAATTCAAAATCGAGTAACTGAACTGGAATTTAAAACTGGAATTCATTCTCATTATTTCCTAGTCCAGTTTTTTGGAGGGAAATTGAATGTTTCGTTACTGCTCAGTTGTTCTGTTTCTTTTATTTACAGTTAGTCTTATATTTGCTTCCACACTTAAATACTGCTGTCCTTCTCCTTCAGAACGACTTGTAGATGCTATCATGGGATGTCATCTTCCGCTTCCCTGTATCTGAAGGCAAATGTTATGAACTCCTTCCCGAGAGCCCCGCCGCATAGAAAACGCTTTAGTTCAGTCTTTAAACTTACAGCAGCTTCTGCAGTAAATTTACTGGAATTTCATTGGCTGATAACTTAATTAATGTACAGAATATGTGCTGAACACAACTAAAATATATGATATAAGTCACTCCGCTGCATGTCATGCCCTTTAGCCGTGACTAAACACACAATACAGCGCAACCTCAAGTCTCTAACTGCTTTATTTATAAATTCAGCCCATTCCAGAACCGCCTTTGGGCTCATTTCATGTTCTCGGATCATTTTCACTTTTCATTCGCATATTAATGTCACGTCTCAATCCCATGATGCTCTCTGCTGGTCCCTGTGACCCCAGACAGTGCTGAGTGTCTGTATACTGACGGATCTACAGCTGCGTACACGAGAACAAACAGAGATGAACAGCTGAGGCGCTCTCAGACGCCACCTTCACTGCTCAACCGCAGACATGAAGACAAGAACAGCTGAAGAACTTCTGGCATTTCTTCATAGGGAAATTGATAGATACTTCTGATTTGTGGAGCTCTGTTTAGTAGATTGTGGCAAACAATTATAATGAAAAAGCCGATTGTGAAATTTTCCTCACATTCTGCATTGTTGCGGCTCCTCTCTTCCCAGTCTGTCAGTAACGCTCTGTTTAGTTCCTGTCTCTATGAAGCCCCTCCTTCTGAAAAGCACACTGTGCTCTGATTGGTTGAGCGCTTTGAATATATTTGGGAAATGTCCCGCCCCTTTCCATAACCGCCAGTTTCAACACACTGCTAGCTAACTCAACCAGGCCCCGCCCCTTTATTCTGCGTATGAATTATTTAAATGAGGAATATTGTGACATGTTCGTTCCCGGAAGAAACTCAAGACTACAATGGAGGCGTTTCAGGGAGTTCAGAAACACTGACACTGATATAGAGAATAACTCTTTTTTTTTTATGCTCAAACAGCAACATTACACACTAAAGAAAGATGAACATGTAAAAAAAAAAATAGTCGGTCCTCTTTCCGCAACAGGCACTCTAAAAAATGCTGGGTTGTTTCAACCCAAATTTAGGTCAAATATGGACAAACCCAAATGTTGGGTTAAAAATGCAATTAAAAAATTTACAGTTGAAAGTGAAAGTTGAAGTTGGGTTAAAATTTGAAATTACATTTTTAACCCAACATTTGGGTCTGTCCATATTTTACCCAAATTTGGGTTCAAACAACCCAGCATTGTTTAGAGTGGACCAATCAAAGCAGCAGTAGTGTTGAGTGTGTAAAAAGTTTCCTTAAACATTTCATAATCCAACTTTTTTTCACTTATACTAATAGGTTGTTTTCTGACGTTTGGTCATCTAGCATGTTCTTGCTCAAGAAACTGGCCTTTCATAAAAAATGACTCTCAAACCACCACTGCAGCAGAATATGTTCATAGACACAGGCAAATAACATCGTTAAACCGGCAGGATCATATGGAATAATATATGACCATTTAAAAAAATCCTAGTCCAGCAAAAGCAACATGTGAACAGCTGAACAGATAGCCAAGTCTAAATATCGCAGTCTACCATGATACTTATTCTCACAAGTCAAACTTCAGCTGCACACGTGTCATGATAAACCTTCGCTTTATCCTGTTATATAATGAAGCTTCACTATCATTTATTTACAGAAGATCTACCAGCCTCCAGGGGAACATTTTATTCTCCTCTCATCTTGTCTTGCATTTTTCTCAGAGATGATACGCTATGCTGTCGTTTGGTTTGGTGTTGTGCTGTTTTCTCACTATAATTAAGTTACTTAAAGTCAGTTTTAAGGGTGTTTATCCAAATAAAGCTGTTTGGTTTCTTGATAAAGAATTCCCACAACCGTGAGAAATTAATTTGCAATTAAATCAATATTTTTGAGGCATCTGTGGCTGATTATCACTGATGGTTTTGTCCCTCTACGTTTTCTTCCTTTCCAACACAAGAAGCTCTTATTATCAAGAACAACTCTGTCTGTATATATGTGATGAATTTGATCCGAGACGCTGGGCTCGTGCGACCGTACATTTGAGGAGCAGAATAAATGATTGGATGCATTTTGTCAGTACGAGGTTCTTGATGTGCTACATTACCGCTTTTTTCTCACCAAGGATCCATTAAAATGATCAAAAGTGTAAAGACATTTATAATGTTACACACACAGTTCATTTGAACTTTCTCAACATTGATAATAATAATAAATGTTTCTTTGGAAGCAAATATCACAATGGTTTCTGAAGGATCATGTGACGCTGAAGAATGATGCTGATCAGCTTTGATCACATGAAGAAATTATATTCAAAATAAGTGGTACTCAAGAGAATATGTGTAAAGATTCAGATTAGTGTTTTAGTTTGGTTTATCTGTGAAACCAGGCTGTAAATCTGCTGTTTATGTTTTATATTTTTGTATCATGTCATTTGTGTTTGTTTAGCTGCCTCTTTGTTTTAGATGCACTAGTCCCACACAAACTGCCTCCTGTTTTACTAATAACAAGAGACTATGACGAAATCACATATTCTCTTGAGTACGTACTTATTTTGAATAAGTAATTACTTCTTGAGCTCGAAAAAACTATGTTCTTTAGTATAAGCTGCGTCACTTCACCTCCATTCACAAATCCTCTTCATGGCCTCATGGGATAGTGTCCATCATATGCATATTTCACTGAAAGTAGTAAGTCATCTGGGTCTTTTCCCTTCTCTTTTATGAGCACTATGAATTTAGACATGGTTCTTCTGTCGCATACTGTTTTTCGCCTACTATATAGGATGCGATTTCAGATGTGTTCAGAAAGGGATACTAAGTATTTCTACAGTATAGTGTATGAATACTTGTGCATGTTTTGTGCAATTTTCTGCATGCATTTTAATATCTCTTTCTTAATTTGACTAATGAAAGTTAAGACATTTTTATACGAGCATAGCTGCATGGACTTCCTACATGATATCTGGGTGTCAAACGCATGAAATGACAGCAGATGATGATTTCAGCATGTATGCTACTATTTGAAATGTTGCATAATGTGTACACCTACAAATATTCTTTTTAAAAATAGTATTCAGCATACTGTGCAGTAAGCAGAAGGCTAATTCTGTTCCCGTCATAGCTGAGAGCAAGAGGGAACAACGGGAGAGACGTTGCTGACACGTAAAAGAAGCAAACGGCACACAAGAGCGATCAATCGCCATTATCCCGGACAGAAGCGCTCTCTCCGGGAAAAGAGATGAGGCTCTGAAGACACATTAGTGTGTAATGTACCTTCACTGTGTCATAAACAAACAAGCGTCTTCACAGACAAACACACAAGGCATTTTCTGGTTTTACTGACTACAGCGAAGAATTGTGATGAAGCTTCAAACTCACTGCAGGATCACTGGTGCGTTTGAGCGTCTGAAGCGCTTCTCTCTGCTCTTTTTTAGGATTGAATTCTGTATTAAGAATCAGGCTTCGTTCTGGGTCATTCATTGTACATAAGCATTGCAATTAGAACTGCACTGTAAAAAAAAAAAAGTTTCTGCCTTACATTTTTTTTTTTTTAAGTATGCAATCAACTTGGATGTTTAAGTCATTTCAACTTAAATTACATTAAACTGACTTAAAGGGTTAGTTCACCCAAAAATGTAATTACTCACCCTCATGTTGCTCCAACCCCGTAAGACTTTCGTTCATCTTCGGAACACAAACGAAGATATTTTTGATTAAATCCGAGAGCTGGATCACTCCTTCATAGGCTTCTGTTATTGAAACTGGCCGGCCCAGAAAAGTTATTAAAGACATCGTTAAAATAGTCCGTGTGACGACAGTGGCTCAGCCTGAAGTTTATAAAGCAACGAGAATATCTTTTGTGAAATAAATAAATAAATAAATAAATAACGACTTTAATCAACTATTCATTTCCTTCTGTGTGGGCCTCGAGTGAGTTCACAGCGCAGCGCTTCTGTGTTGTCAGAATGTAGGCTCACTATTGGCCGACGCTGGTCATGTGTGTGATGCGTGTGACGTACAACACAGAAGCGCTTTTTAAATGTCTTTGTTATTTATAATCTGTGTTCCGAAGATGAACGAAAGTCTTACGGGGTTGGAACAACATGAGGGAGAGTAATTACTGACAGAGTTTTCATTTTTGGGAACTAACCCTTTAAAAATGTATATGAATCTTGTAAAACTTAAAAAAAGTTGAAAATTGCTTAACTTATTTTGATGAGTTAAAGCGATGTAATAACATGTTGTCGTAACTTATTGGTCATATAATTTTTTTACAGTGTATAAAGGGTTTTACAGCTTGATTCAATAAGGAAAACTATTGAGTTCCAAAAATAATTTACAATCTGGTTTCTTATGAAAACTATCGTGCTTCAAAACCAAAGCATGGATCTGAAGAATTTTCCAAATCAGGAGATTTGTATTCTCTAAAGAACCAATAACCAACTCAAGCTCCCAAAAATGGTTCTTGATCAGAAGAGGGTTATTTGAAACTAAAATGCTGCACAGAACCAATGAGGAACGTTTATATAAACCTCAAGAATTTTGATACTGAAATACTAGATGCAAGATGTTTAGGGGAATAATGAGGTTGTTTTTGATTAATCTCTTTTTGCCATGATTAATAGATTAACATCATTTATTTTTATCAATGGACCATTTTCACAAAGTATCACAGCTGGGTAAACTTCTATAATGGAGAGATGGGAGATGGCCGCAAACATAATTTTTTCAAAAAAAAATATATTTCATGGTAAAATCCATGATAGTGTTTCCATGAGTTTCAAAAAGAGAGAAAGAAAAAAAAAATATATATATCAAGAGATTTATTACATGGGTTAGAAAAGAGACAAATTCATTGTCACTCCCTATAAAAATAAAGGTTGCAAAAGAGGTTTTCAAATTGTTTCATCATTTTTGCTTCCCCAAAGAACCTTTCAGTGAACAGTTCTAAATATATATATATATTCCTTAGTGTAAAGAACATTTGAATAATAAAAAAAAAAAAAAAAAATCCACAATAAAGAACCTTTTGTGGAATTAAAAGGTTCCACGGATGTCAGCGGTTCATTATGGAACTATTGATGCAAAAAAAAAGAACATTTATTTTTAAGTGTAGTTTTTTTCCCTCTATTTGATGCCAAGGTAATATAACATATACAAAGTACAGTGTTATTATTATGCATTAATTAAAAAATGGATTTACAATATAACTAATTGTAGAAACGCATCATCACAGTCCATCTATTTACAATGCTTTTAATGTTTGAATCACATAAATCATCTGTACGACATCAGTTTCGTTTGCTTGTTATTTAATTGCATTTTACATTGCATGTAAAAATATAAAAAAAGCAGATTGTCTGAAAATTATGTTTCTACTGTAAATCTGATAGAATCCCATTTCTGTTAACTAAACATGTTTTAATCCCTCTCTCTGAATAGTTTTTCAGGAACTTTGTCCGGATGAAGATGCATTTTTGACCCAGAAATGAACCCTGATGCAAAGTGACTTTATGTAAACCTGATCTTTAATGAACTTCACACACACACACACACACTGCAGCAGGTAAAAGCCCTACAGTGAGTGATGAGGCTGAGAACCTGAGCCATCTTCTGTCCACCTGCTGCTCATGTCAGCGAGAGGCTATTTCTGAGCAGGACACTTTAACTGTTCCTCCTGTCAGGACCTCCAGCTCAAAACCAAACACTCATGTGCCCAAATATCATCTGTGAAATATCAGCACGCTTTCATTCACTTCTTATTAGTCACTTAGTTGGCAAACTAATGACACTGACAGCATTTAATCATTTAGAATAGGCCTATAACAAACGTAAAATCGAACTAAAGCAATATAATATTTATAATAAGCTAAAATATTTTCTGTCATTTACAATAATCGATTTTATGAGTTTGGTTGAGAAGGTGCAACACACTTTTTGGAATAGGCTACTTGCACAAATTTCTTGTGCACTTTTCTCTAACAAACAATAGTGCATGATGCTTAAGAAGTGATAGTTAATGAACATTCGAAGAGGTTGATCTTCAAACATTCGCATCTTTAGATGTTTGTGATTTAATGTGTAACTGCTGATCTTTTTGGGGCTAATGTTTGCGGCGTAATAAGATTTCAAACACTTTCGCGCGCAAATAGCAGATTCTGATTTAACCAGCACAGTTTGAAGCCAACCCGCTCTAGAACATCTTTAACACCATCATAGATGAAATGCAATAATCACGTGAATAATTTCAGATGCGCGTCTTACCTGAACTGCGCTTTGGAGACTCCAGACTCTGTTCTTTGCGTGTTCTACTCTCGAGTCGAGCGCGCCGGTGAGAGACAGTCAGTCAGTCAGACAGACAGAAGGTGTGGGAATGTGAAAGCGAAGCTCGTGACTCTCTGAACTCTTGATCAATAGTGATGTGGATGACAGCAGCTGCTGTTGAGGTCCGGGTCTGTGTCAGTCACGGCGGGGCCGAAGCGTCTCCACCGGTGTCCTAAAATAAACTCCTGTGGTGGGAATTTCCCTGTAGTCCTCAGGAAAACATCTCGACCGCTGACAAAACACAGCAAATAACAGCAGCAGCGACTGCGAAGCGTTTAGAAACCACAGTCACGAACTCATACGCTCTAAAAAATGCTGGGCTATTTCAACCCAATTTTGGGTCAAATATGGACAAACCCAAACCTTGGGTTAAACATTTAAGAGTGATTTTTTAGAGTGAGTGATCCAATCGAGTCGTCATATGGTATATGTGTCATTATATAATTATAGATCTTTGCAAATTCATTAGGCCTACATTATGTATAGGCTAAATATTATCATTATAATTATTGATGAGAATGAGGCTTTTGGTGTTTAGCATTCTGGAAATGTTTTTTTTTTTAATTATACATTATATATATATATATATATATATATATATATATATATATATATATATATATTTTTTTTTATTTTTTTTATATAATATTACTTTTGTAGAATTATACTTCATTCAAATATATTAATATTAGATTTTTATATGTTTTAGCCCTAAATATATTATTAATGGAGTTTAGACTATACTATAATTCTTGAATTAATAATAAGTATTTGTAAATTAATATAATATATACGAAAATGCATAAAAAATTTAAATTGATAAATTATAAATAGATTTAAAATAAAATAGCTAATAGATTTTGGGGATTTTTTTTTTAAACGAAATAATCAATTTATAGGCTAATTATTGTCATAATTATGATAATTACGTTTTCAGCATGTTGGAAATGTTTTTTAGAAGAAGTTTGTTGAGTTAATGTCTCATCAAATAAATAATGTGCAAAAATCTGGCCCTATTTTCCGCCCAGTTTATTTGTAGGCCAGTTTTGTGAGGAGTGTGTCCCACATATATCAGCTGAATTGTTGATGAGAGACACGTCTTTGAGATGAGCTCTGGACTCAACAGCACAAACTGAGATCTCTCAAATGTCGCTTTTGTTTGTTTATAGTGTGGTTATAGGACTAACAAGCTCTTCCGTCACGCTGATAATAATGAAAATAGCTGATGAATAATGTAAGACCTTCTCGTGGGAAAATGCAGAGCAAAGTAGGCTATTTAGATCATGTTTACATCATAAACTGCTTCCTCTCTTTTATTTATTTGATTATTATTAGTCTTCCAGTTCCAGCTACAAGTATACAGGGTTCATACAAGGTATGTAGGCCGAGAAATAAAGAAGAATTTTCTTAAACAAATAAATATTGTTTATATTAGGCTGTTTAAAAAATTGACGAAGCTACGTGACATTTCCTCCTTTAAAAGTACATTTTGTATTTTATTAATACAAAGTTCAATTAAGTTTTCTCATCATCCTGCGATGCATGAGATGTTCCAGTAGGTGGCGCTGTGACGTCACTCGTTTGATCTGACCTCTGATGCCGCAGCAGTGTAATTAACATTCATCTGCCTGTGTAAATGTGTCAGTGCTGTGATTGGTCAATGTGCTGCACACGCTTGAAGCTGATTGGCAGAAGGTGTTCATTAAACAAATGTCCATTCTTAACAATCATAATGCATGGTATTGAATGATTATATTTATGACATGGATGGAAATATTAACATGGTTCTTTGGTGATTGGTAATAGTTTTTGGTGCACTGTTTGTTAGCGTTTTCAATTTAATTTCAATCTCCACAATACATTCATCATAATTTAACTACCATAAGTGAATCATCAGAACATTTTAGATAGAATTTTGCAGTAGATGGCTTATTATAAGCAAACATAATCATCTAATTTAATACTGTATATTATCATATCCTCCAAAGACAAACTGTCATGAATCCTCTCACCACGTCTCAGTTTTTATTGCATCTATATTCTTAAAATATAGAGGCTGTCTGGCAGGCCTGTGAAGGGGATGATCAAGCACACAAGTTCTGCAAAAGAAATGGAGTTTGCTTAATCTTCATCTCTGTTTTACTGAAGCTCAGACTGTATGAATCACAATGTATCGATCAGATGCAGGTCATTTAAACACAACAGAGCTGAGGAGACACAATGTCCTCTGGTTGAGACATATACCTATATTTGAAATGTATAGTAAAAAAAAACAAAAAAACATTTTGTATTAATTAAGATTACCCTAGTGAAGAAATAAGTACACTTTGTAGCATACTTCAGTGCAAACTGCAATGTAATATTTTCAAACACTTAATTGCACATTAATTGCAGTGCGACTTCAGTATTAAACTATCGGCTTTATGATTTGTCTTATATTTGTCTTAGATAATATCTGAAGGCCCCTCAATATATCTCTACTTCTAAAATGACAAAGTTTGTTTACATAAACTAGGAGTGACAATATGGTAAAAAAAATACAAAAACTTAAAATAATTAATTTCCATAGTTCTAATAAACAAAATTAGCTTAATAGCAATGGCAATATGCTTAAAACTAATTATAAAAACGCATAATTATTAAATTCCATAATTCTAATAACCAAAATTAGTATTACCAATAGGAATATAGGTAATTTTTTTATAATACTTAAAACAATTCAATTCCATAATTCTAATAACCAAAATTTGTTTATTACAATAACAATAGTTAAGTTTTTTTTTATTTTTTATAAAACTTAAAATAATTCAATTCCATTTTTCTAATAACCAAAATTAGTTTATAACCAACTGTTGGTCCTTTTTTTAAATGGTTTTTGGCTCACAATTTTTTTTCCCAGGTAAATATTTTAAAATATTTTATCATACACCAGTCATATTCCATATAAAATAAAATGACTTAAGATTTGATAAATTTACATGGCTTTTCCAGATCTAGAAATGACGTATCCATGATATCCATGTTCTTATATAAGAGAATTAAGAGAATAAATGAGGAAATTAGGATGTATAATTAAGGATTTGAGCTTTTAGATTGAGCTTGTTTTATTTTATTTTAAATCATTTTAAGCCATCTTAAAATTCGTTTTCTGAGGCCCCCTGGTGGCCAAGAACAGTGCAAAAACTCCCATCGACATGCACTGACAGAGGGACCCGTCGTGTATTCAGGGTGATGTGTATATCTGCGGGTTTGAACAGTAGCCTACATCCGACAATAAAGCACAGATTTCACAAAGCATGCTGTGAACAAACATAGAGCCACATTACAATTAGCATTATACGTTCAAAATATTCTCTGAAATTCTACCCATAAGCCCCTGCTAATCCACACAAAAGCCTCCATCGACTCGATGGGAAAAGTGGCAAGCTGTCCTACTTCAGAACTGGATATCATCCACATTGTTAGAGTTTAGACAAACACGCGAGTGTGTGACCCTCGACGGAGAACATGCAGCAGGCCTTGAGGTGGAGCTGTCGAAAGGTCAAACTCCTGCGATGTGTTTTTCACGCTGTTTGTGTGTTCAGATTGTATTTAGCACAATGTGGTGAGTTCCTTCCAGCTCCCTGACACCCATCTGTGTGTGTGTGTGTGTGTGTGTGTACTGAAGGCTGGATTACGTTACTGACGGTCCCTGGCACGCGCCGCACGCGTCAACGTGAGCCAAGTCCACTGGGAAGCTGCTCTAGTTCTGGTTTGTGGGAAGTGTGTGTCCCGGTCGCGCTTCACGCTGAAGGCTTCAGGGATATAATTGATTTCTATGAAAGAGGTTTTCATGTAAACTATATGCTAAAACACATATGCAATAATGTGCTCTAATGAATTTCATAAATACAGCATCAAAGCAGAAGCTGTGGTTGCACTGTAAAAAGTGATCAAAAAATTGTAAACCCATTGCCTTAAAATTATTAAGTAAATCAACTTAATGCTTAATCGGAAAAAATTAAGTAATGTCGAAAAGTTCACATAACTTAATTTTTTTCAATTCAGCATTAAGTGTATTTACTTAATAATTTTAAGGCAACGGGTTTACACTTTTTTTTTTTTAGTGGACTGAACACTTTTTACAGTGCATAACTTTGCAGTTTAAAATATGGTAGCGGCATTTTAATTGTATGGTATAAGTGATATAGCCTAGTGTTAATATTCCATCTCATGTAATAAAATTTGTTATGTACCTATATTATATACTGATAACCATAATAATACAGGTTTGTAAAAGATGCACAGTGCAATACACACAAATGATTACCAGAAACATAATTATTTAAACAAAATGCCATCAAATGGGTCACGCAGGAGATTTATGTTTTTTACTGTAAATTCTAAGATTATTAGCCTATTCGTTTTTTACTACCAAAAACTCTGTATTTCACAGTAATAACATAAAATATCCCATTAGATCTATTACAGTTTTTCCCCCCGTCATATATGGTCATGGAAACCGGCTGTTTACCAATGAACAGGCTTTGTAGCATTTTTACTGTTAAAATTACAAGCATTTGTACAGTGTAGGGATCTGCACTTATGTACAGTGGAAGTTTATGAGGAAAGACATGTTGTATGTTAAAAAGAGGCTTGTGTGATAGATTTACTTGCCATTGTTGGTTGTCTTCTAATACATTTAGCTTCTTCTTCTTCCACTCTTGAGTCTATGGCAGCCCATAGAACCGCTTGCGGGAAGGTTATGAAATTTGGCACACAGATAAAGGACAGTCTGAATATTAATCACAGCGATTTCAGAGTCTCTGACTCAATCCCTCTTGCGCCACCAACTGTCCAGATTTGCACTTACGTTCATGCTAATAACTTTTGTAACCATAGGGCCTAGAAACTTTTTCTCTGATTCCTTTGCTCAAGAGAGTCGATTGCATCACATGACGTCATTTTCCCGCCGTTTTTAATTTTCAGAAAAAAACTACTTTTTCGAACTCCTCCAAGGCCGTTGCTCCGATTTTCATGAAAACTGATCCAGATCATCTTCAGATCATGTCGATTTAAGTTGAGTCGTCAAACCGTTCTAAAATAACAAAAGAAAGAATAAATGACGAGCACACCGACATTAACATGAGGTTATATCTCTGCAATGCTTTGGCGTATTGGTTGTGATATAACAACCATGCGTACCTGCACAGTTTCGGTGCAGTGCCACCTGGTGTTCAGGAGATAAGACAAATTGACATTTTGCATACAACTTCTGAACAGAACAACAAATCACAAAACTAGTCTTTTTAGATTTGGTGCAGTATGCCGAGTCGAACTACCCAATTTTTTTGCCCATTTTGGGCTTGAATTGTTTGTAAAATGCTATATTTTACGAACGCATTGGCGTATCATTACGAAACTTGGTATGTGTCATCGGCACCATGCCCTGAAGGTACTGAAAAAGATGAGACAGCGCCACCTTGTGGTCAAAAGTTAGAATGAAATTTCAAAAAATGCTAATAACTTTTGACTAAATTAGCCTATTGTAATAAAACTGGTCTAAATAGATTCCAGTTGGTCTGATGCTCCCAGCCGTGATGCCATGACTTATCATGCCGCCGTTGTGCTCGGCCCCTTTATTGCTGCTTGCTGCTATATTCAATTTTGTGACTAACTATGGTAAACATAGCAAGAACACCAGAAACTGACTGCTTGCATAGAAGAAAATGGGAACACAGGAATTAAATCAGTAAAAATAGAAGTTTAAATACCATGACAACAGCAGTCCTAATGCTAAAAGGGGGACTTTACACCTCCAGTAACATACTTTTTTAGTTGTTGTCAATTCGGTAATATGATTTCTGCATTTTGAATCAGTTACTACAGTAGTTTGGTCTTGTAGCTCAACTGTTAGACAATGGAGCTAGTAATGTTAATATACAATGTAGGCAGTGAACACCAAGACAGTTTACTATGTTTTGGAAAAGAGCATATATTGATTTTATTTGAACCAATAATTTCTGTGGTTGCAAAGGCTTTCTGAATGTTTTAATATGTTGCTATGTAGTTGCTTGGGGGTCCAGTTGCTATGCGATTGCTATGATGATCTGTGTGTTTTTGTGTGCGTGTGTGTATTGCTTTGCAGTTAATAAAGTGTTCTAGAACATTACAAGGGTAATGCTAGTTATACACTGCCATTCAAAAGTGTAACAGCACATGTGCCGTAGTGAGTGAAATTCTTAAAACTGGAGTGTGTTCCAGACAGCGTAGAATGCAATTTAACATAGAAGACAATATTGTATTTACAATTACAATTTTACAATTTACAATTTTTATTTGATCGAGAATACAGTATGAAATATTATTACCATTTATTACCACGTTTTCAAATGTAATATATTTTGAAATATAATTTATTCCTGTGATCAAAGCAGAATTTTCAGCACCAAAACTCCAGTTTTTTTTCTTCTTCTTCATGTTTTCAGGAATCGGATCAAATCTTTCGAGGAACCTTCCCTGCATGAATGCGTTCAAACGCAGCCCAGTGAAAGCATCAGTTCAGAGAAGCACACAGACTTCAGTTACATTATGACGGCAGGGTTCAGCCTCCTGGTAAATAACACTGATGAATAAATGGACTCTAATGTACTACACTTACCTACATTTACTCCAGTCACTACTAAAGATCACACTGCACACTCTGCGGCTTCTCCTACAGGTCTGTGTCATTTAATTCCAGCCCATTAGAGCCGCACTCTTAATAATGGAGCAAAAGGCAGTTTGCTTAGATTAAAAGCTTCCCTCTCAATAGGGTTATAATAACAGAAGCGCAGTCCAGACCGCCTCTCTCGACGCTTGCATAATGATCTGCTCGCTGTACAAGCGCTGCGTCTTTCTGTCCAGTTCACTCATTTACTCAGCTTCATGCCCTTTGCAGGGAATGCCATTATTATTATTATATTCATAAAATCCTCATTATATTACATAATTGGGGCCTCATACAATGAATTCCACAATGATATGTCATATTCTTTAAAAAAAAGAAAGGTATTGTGATGGGATGTGGTGAAGTTGATGTCTTGTATATGTGCCGTTTCTCTTTCTAAACACTAAATGATCCAGTCAACACTCAACACCCTTCTAAACATCCTTAGAAATGACTTAAGTTGCAAAATAGCACATGATTGTTTTCAGAAAAATAAATCTTAATTCAAGTTTATTTGACTCACCATATTAACAAATACCTTTTCTCTTGTAAGCAGACATTTTGTGAGTTTTATGCTTAGAACATAAGAAACAATTAAAAATGACATACACTCACTGGCCACTTTATTAGGTACACATTGCTATAACGGGTCGGACCACTGCCTTCAGAACTGCTTTAGGAAAGCTGCTAGGAAACATTCCTCAGAGATTTTGCTCCATATTGGCATGATAATATCACACAGTTGCACACAAATCACGACAGATTTGTCGGCTGCACATCCATGATGTGAATCTCCCGTTCCTCCACGTCCCAAATCTGCTCTATTGGATTGAGATCTGCAGGTGACTGAAGGCCGTTTGAGTTCAGTGAACTCACTGTCATCATGATCAAGAAACAAGTCTGAGATGATTTGAGCTTTGTGACGTGTGTGTTATCCTGCTGTGGTCATAAAGGCAAGGCAAGGGAAGTTTATTTATATAGCACATTTCATACACTATGGCAATTCAAAGTGCTTTACACAGAAAGGAATTGAAATAATCACAAAATAAAAGCAAGGAAAATTAAAACGGTTATATATATGATACAGTTATAAAATGAATTAAAAAAGTAAAAAGATGATTCTCATCTGGCAAAACACTGGTGTATCCTATTTTTCACAACTCCCAGTTTTACTCTGAGATTTTCCAATGGTGGTTGTACTGTGTCTGTGGTGTTGGACACATACAGGGATGGACATGCTCACAATACTCAGGTAGTGTTTAAATGATGCTTAATTGGTACTGAGAGACCCAAAGTGTGCCAAGAATCTGACATTATCTGAATGTCGTTTTTGTGTGTGTGCATTGCAGAGTACAAAGTGTTGTAGGTCATTAGTATTGCCATGTCATTGCTAAGGTGTGTTTTCTGTTTTATTGCATGCCATGTGAAAATTGTAAGTCTGATTGCAGTGATAGCTCTCCTCTCCTCAACAAGACACATGTTTTGAGGCAAGCTTCTGCTGAATTATGCCAAAAATTCGAACCCGCACACAAAAAAGTGAACAACTTAAACGTCCTGAAATAGAGCAAACGTAACACCCGCTACAGGAACCCAAACAAGACCAACGTCCGGGGTGTCACATGCCTGTGATGTCAGCACATTTCCACAGTCACGATTGGCCGAGCTCAGCGTGAAAGGGGGCGGGGTGATGCTGGGTACTGAGAGGTCTTGCGACCCCTTTTGCTTATTTTAAGCCAAAAACGCCTCCGCAAATAAACTGCCCCCACCGAGAGGAGTAATTGGTTTAGTATCTCCCAGCACTAGCATGAGATAATGTCTGCGTCGCACTGCCAGCGCTCCACAGGACAGACCCATTTCCATGAGCCACTGGGCCAGAGCAACACACACTCCAATATTAATGACCTACAGTTTCAAACTCGTAAAAGAGATAGATGTTCTCCTTTTGTGTGGGCAAATGTTCACTTTATATTTGTCAGGATGGCTTTTGAAATAGGATCTTTTGGAGAATTATATAAAACGAGGGCTGGGCATTGACACAAATTTCTCGATTCATTTCGATTCGATATTGATTAATTGGGGCCTGTCAGGTTGGCTACAGTACATGGCAAATTTCCTACAATTAAAGCTGTACACTATAAAGGGAACCCCAGTTAGTACATTACTATAATATTACAGTTTGAAATTAACTGATTTGTTGTAGGCTACTTACATTTGTCCTGTTGACTCTCGGAGTGTTTGGCATAGTAATGGATATGACAGTGTTGATATGTTTGGTCTTGGTGGAAAAGATCTGCTACACTGCTTCTACTGTTATTGCTGCTGCTGTTATTGCTGCTGTTGTTTGTTGCTGCTGCTGCTGTTGTTTATTGGTGCTGTTGCTGTTATTGCTGCTGCTGTTGTTTATTGCTGCTGCTGTTACTGCTGCTGCTGTTGTTTATTGCTGCTGCTGTTATTGCTGCTGCTGTTGTTTATTGCTGCTGTTGCTGTTATTGCTGCTGCTGTTGTTTATTGCTGCTGCTGTTACTGCTGCTGCTGTTGTTTATTGCTGCTGCTGTTATTGCTGCTGCTGTTGTTGATTGCTGTTGCTGTTATTGCTGCTGTTGTTTGTTGCTGCTGCTGCTGTTATTGCTGCTTCTGTTGTTTATTGTTGCTGCTGCTGTTATTGCTGCTGCTGCTGTTATTGCTGCTGCTGCTGCTGCTGTTATTGCTGCTGCTGCTGTTATTGCTGCTGCTGCTGCTGTTATTGCTGCTGCTGCTGTTATTGCTGCTGCTGTTATTGCTGCTGCTGTTATTGCTGCTGCTGCTGTTATTGCTGCTGTTGCTGTTATTGCTGCTGCTGTTATTGCTGTTGTTGTTATTGCTGCTGTGGTTTATTGCTGCTGCTGCTGCTGTTATTGCTGCTGCTGCTGTTATTGTTGCTGCTGCTGTTATTGCTGCTGCTGTTATTGCTGCTGCTGCTGCTGCTGCTGTTGCTGTTATTGTTGCTGCTGCTGTTATTGCTGCTGCTGTTATTGCTGCTGCTGCTGCTGTTATTGCTGCTGCTGCTGTTATTGCTGCTGATGCTGTTATTGCTGCTGGTGCTGTTATTGCTGCTGCTGTTGTTATTGCTGCTGCTGTTATTGCTGCTGCTGCTGCTGTTATTGCTGCTGCTGCTGTTATTGCTGCTGATGCTGTTATTGCTGCTGGTGCTGTCATTGCTGCTGCTGTTGTTTATTGCTGCTGCTGCTGCTGTTATTGCTGCTGGTGCTGTCATTGCTCCTGGTGCTGTTATTGCTGCTGCTGTTATTGCTGCTGCTGCTGCTGTTATTGCTGCTGTTGTTTATTGCTGCTGTTGTTGCTGTTATTGCTGCTGTTGTTTATTGCTGCTGCTGCTGTTATTGCTGCTGTTGTTTATTGCTGCTGCTGTTATTGCTGCTGTGGTTTATTGCTGCTGCTGCTGCTGTTATTGCTGCTGCTGCTGTTATTGCTGCTGCTGCTGTTGTTTATTGCTGCTGCTGCTGTTATTGCTGCTGTTGTCTGTTGTTTATTGCTGCTTTTGTTTATTGCTGCTGTTGCAGAGCAAATACTGGTGTACGGATGAGTAATTTACAATGGCTTCAAATGGCTCAACCAATCAGAATCAATTAGGAGCTATCTAATTTAAGTCAATTCTAGAATGATTTTACAAATAATTGTTTTATTTGAATAAACTGCTATGTTAAGGCACTTTTACACAAACAAAATGACCCTACTTTCTAATCTTTCATTTTGACAGGGCAGTTTGAGGAGAAACAGAAAGCAATAAAATATGTACTTGAACTCGAACTACAAGTACTCTGTACTAGAACTACAAAGGGAAGGTAAAGTATCTATTTTTATATCCAAGATGGTAACTTGGAGGTAACTTAGTATACTAGTTTTGAAAGGTTTATCGTTAAATAATGTGTGCATGCGTTTCACAAACTTTTTTTTTTATGAATTTTTTTTATAGTATAGAGACGTCCCGCGTGACGTCACGCCATTTGGAGCAGCCATCTTGACGGAATAGAAAATGCTAAACCGCCGGTGATAATACAGCTCGTCGCGAAATATTCCTATCATGCCCGAGTGATGCTGTGCATTTGGATGCAATCAGATACGTGATCATACAAAAGGAGTATCTTTATACCGTATCCTAAAAGAAACAAAACGGAGAAAAGTGGTTGGCGGCAATAAACAGGCAAAACGCATCCATGCATTCCTAAATCTAAATCTAAAACTCAGTTTAAAAATTATTACAGGTACAGGCCTACTATAATTTGGTGCTAAAAATACATTGACCAACCTTTGCGGTGATGATTAAAAAATATTTTTCTTTTAATGAAACTCCGGTGTAGCGTGATGGGAAGTGAATAGTGAAGGTAGCTGTAATGTCACGAACTCAATGTCTGGAAGTTTTTCTACACATGTAATGCCTGTACAAAGAACTTGTGGTGCTTCATATGGATATATGATTCCTAATTCCTTTATCTTCCTCTTGTATATTTATTTTTGTGATGCTAATAATAAGTGCGATGACATGACGTGGTGGGGGAAAAATTCGATTCTGTTCAGTATCGAGATATTTTGCACCATGATTTTGCGCATGTAATTATATCAATACTCTAGCGCAAAATATTGCAATATTTAGTCTAATTATACTAATAATTATATTATTAGTATAATAATATACTAATAATTATATTATTAGTATAATATACTAATAATATATATTACCCACGCCAATGGATCCGACGTAGCCGACGGATGTTTTCCGTCAAAATGGCTGACACGCGGCTAGGGGTCACGTGAGTGGGAGATCCCAATAGCCTACAGTGTGCTAGTATTCCATTGTTGAAATAGCCAATATGAGTACATGAGTGATCAGAACATGAGCAGATTTGGGGCATTTTCATTTTGATAGATGATATTTGAATAGTGCATTTATTTTATGCAGACAGCAGATCCATGAGGCTGCCGTCTCCTCGTGGGAGCAAAAATAAATACCACGGTAACAATTATTCTGAAAAATCTTAACACTATTCACTCTAATTGCTAGTTCAAGTTTGGTTGAAGGCTGCAGTTTGTCCGGTCAGAACAATGATGTCTCACTCAGGTTATATTCCAAATCGTAGGTTTATTAAATGTGCATAGATGTGTGGTTAGTGTGATGCACGCACACCAACAATCGATAAAACTCCTCCGATTTGGGCTAATGCACTATATTTCACTCTACAAACTATATACAGTATTCAGCCGATCTCCCTTTCCCTTTATTATCCGTCTACTCTCTTCCCTTCACTTCGCGAACTCCGGTGGAAAGTTTGGAACAGTCCATTTCTCGCTGAATGACAGGGGTGACTGGGAGAGTCCATGTGCCAAAGGGGAGCACTTTCTACAGCCGCCCCCAAATTCACAGTGTGAATTTGCCAACTTCAAGTGACTTTGCTACTTTAAATCTAAAGCTAGTCGGGAAGAGAGGGCAGACAAATAATTTTGGCTACAGGTCGGGTGTAAGTTTTGCCGTTAACCTGTATTTCCGCAGATCTGACTCTCTTGTCCAACCCAGCAAATACCTGAACAATTATCGCTACGGGCCAAAGAGCGCGGGGCAGTTGTTGGTCCACGATCATGACTGTGTCACCGACTTGCAGGTCAGCTTCTTCAGTCCTCCATTTCTGTCTGATTTGGAGGTTGGGTAGGTAGTGCTGAATAAAGTGCCTCCAAAAGTGGTCAGCCAAGAGCTGGCTATGTCTCCATCTCTTACGGCTCAGGAGTTCAGAGTTTTGGTATACCACTTGTGGTAATGAGGCATCTCGCCGCCCCATCAACAAGATGTTTGGAGTAACTGGATCTGGATCCGCGATGTCCGAAGAAGTGTAGCCAATGGGTTTGGAGTTGAGGATTCCTTCTATTTCTATGAAGACAGTTCTCAGCACTTCTTCTGTGACTGTCTGGCTGCCAATTGTGACGTGAAGTGCAGCCTTTAAAGAACGAATTTCTCTCTCCCAACATCCACCGAAATGGGGTGAACTGGGTGGATTAAAGATGAATCTTATTTGTTGGCTGGCGAGTTGGGCTTGAAGCTCAGGATGAAGGGCGATGAATGACTCTTTGAGTTCCCTTTCTCCTCCTTTAAAGTTGGTGCCTTGGTCGGACAGGAGCTCAAAGGGTTTACCACGCCTGGAGATGAATCGTCGTAAAGCCATCAAGAAGGAATCTGTGTCAATGCTGGTGAGTATGTCAATGTGGACTGCACGGGAAGTCATGCATTTGAAGATGATTCCCCATCTTTTCTCATTCCTGCATCCCACCTTTATAGTGTAAGGTCCAAAGCAGTCCACACCTGTTGAATAGAAGACAGGTTAATGGATCCTCAATCTGGCAGGTGGGAGGTCCGCCATTCTTGGTGGATGTGGTTGTCCCCGCCATCTCTGACACTCTGCACATTGTCGTTGATGGTTTCTGACTGCAGCCCGTCCCCGTATCACCCAGTATTTCCTCCGAAGTTCAGCAAACACCCTATCTGGTCCTGGGTGATGTAGCCGATCATCATAGTCCTTGATCACAAGTTTGGTAGTTGGATGAGACGAGTCGAGGACAATAGGATGTATTGTATCTTCCTCTAGCTGGCTGATCTGACGGAGACGACCGCCAACGCGCATGAGTTTGGTGTCCTCATCAAATTCCGGGGCTAAGCACAACAAGCGACTATTTTTTGGCAAAGATTTACCTGCTCTGAGGAAGGACAGTTCGTCTGGAAATGTATCAGTTTGGCTCTGATGGAGTACTGCCAGTTCTGCCTCCTTGTAGTCATCTGCTGTTGGGTTATCAGTGGCCGCCCCATTGGCATGCTGGATGTAAGCCTTCAGTAACTCTGGAAGCGTATGGTATTTCTGGGGATCAGGAGTAGGTGGAGTGGAGATTGATAGGCCAATGAAGATTGGTTTTCTCAGTTCACTGTCCTGATCAATGGTCGTAAACGGTGGCATCTCCGGCCAGTGGTCAATTGTCTGTCTGAGGAATTTTGGCCCCTTATTCCATCTGCTTTCCTGGCCTATGTCACACAGCAGTTTTCCCTTTGTGATGTCATCTGCGGGGTTCTCCTTTGATGGCACGTATCTCCAGTTATCAGACTCCGTGAGTTCCTGGATTTCTGCCACTCTGGTGCCTACGAAAACTTTAAAACGACATGAGTGTGACAGCAGCCAGGTAAGGACTGTTGTGGAGTCAGACCACAGAGTGACGCTGTGGATGGGCAAAGTTAGCTCTGTCTTCAGAACTTTTGCGAGTTGTGCACCTGTGAGTGCTGCACATAACTCCAACCGTGGAATGGTTTGCTGCTTTTTTGGGGCTACCCGAGATCTACCGGTTACAAAGGCTACTTCCACTCTACCTTCCAGGTTTTCAGTTCGTAAGTAGGCCACGGAACCATAGGCTCGCTCTGAAGTGTCACAGAAAATGTGGATCTGCCTCATGCTGGTAGGCTGATCCAGTTCTTTACTGCAGTAAGCCCTCGGCAAAACAACGTGCTGTAAACCATCCAGCTCACTCTCCCATGCTTCCCACAAGTTCAACAGATTCTCAGGCAGACGGGGATCGTCCCACTCTCTTTTCTTGTCCCATAACTTCTGTACGATCACCTTGGCCCGTGTTGTGAATGGCACAATATAACCTATCGGGTCATACTGGCTAGCGAGGATATGATATATGCTCCGCATAGTTGGAAGTGGGTGGTCTGTCCGCCGCTGCTTATAGGAGAGAGTGTCTGATGAGCAATGCCAGTGTAACCCAAGAGTTGACTCTTGTGCATCTTGATGACCTTCGCTGAGCCACTGGATGCTGCTTTGAGATCGAGCATCAGCTGGCAGGTGGTCGATGACTGATGGATCATTGCTCGACCATTGTCTTAGGTCAAAGCCTCCGGAAGATAAGAGACTGCGGAGTCTGTCTACAAGACCTTTCGCTGTCTCACTTGAGGTGAAGCTCTGAAGGCAGTTGTCAACATAGAAAGATTTCTCTACTGAGAACTGTGTGTCTTCAGACTCACTGTGATCCAGGACGTGCTTCTGTAACGCGTATGTTGCGCAGCAAGGACTGCACGTTGTTCCGAATGGAAGTACTTGCCATTCATACACGTCCGGTGCCTTGTCTCTCTGAAGATTTCTCCAAATAAATCTCAGTAGTGGTTTGTCCTCAGGCAAAAGGCGTACCTGGTGGAACATCCCACGAATGTCACTACTAATGGCGATGGAATGTTCTCTGAATCGCAGAAGAACTGACAGAAGAGAAGGACTAAGTGGTGGACCAGGGAGCAAGTACTCGTTCAGGTTGTGGCCTTGGTAAGCAAACGAACAGTTGAAGACAACCCTTTTCTTTCCATTATGCTCCACCAAATGATGTGGAATGTACCAGCTCTCTTTGGAACAGTCCACCTGCTCAGGAGTGAGTTTTGTGATGTAGCCAGCTTGCTGTAACCTGACTATCTCCTCTTGGTAGGCCGCCGCTTGATCAGGATTCTTGTTCAGCCGATTCTCTATTCCCCTTAATTGTGGCAGGACAGCTTCTTTAGGTGCATGTAGACATGGCATATCTTTGGCACGTAGAAGAGGGGTCGCATAGCGCTGGATTCTGTTAACATTCACTCTCACGGTTTTGTCCTGGAGAAGTTGGATGGACTCTTTGTCTTGTCTAGACCTTGTCAGTACCTTCTCGTTTCGATATGGAAGAATGTCCATTTTCCACAGTTTCTCCACATTCGCATAAAGGTCGTTAGTGGGCCGTAAGCTGGTGAAAAGACATTGCTGTGGGGAAAGTCTGCTGGTTAGTTCTTGTGCTGGTCCCTGTAGTGTCCATCCTAGGCGTGTTCTCACAGCAGCAGGGCCACCAGGTGGACTGGTTCTATGGGTGTGATGAGATGAGGGCAGTCAGAACCGATGAGAACTACTGGTTTCACTTTGTGAAGGTGCTGTAGTGGCAGGCCTGCAAGATGCTTGTACTTCTTCTGGAGTACCTTGACGGGATGCGTGTGCTCTGCTAAACCCAGGCTGTTGGCTGTGAATGCGCTCCGTATCATGAAAGCCTTGCGAGGGTTAGCCACTGAAGACACAGTAAAGGTCACAGCCGCCCCGTGAAGGGTCTGTGTATCTTGCCTGACTGTACGGAGAACTAAGTCCTCTGGCTGACCCTTCAGATTCAACTTCTGCACAGCTTCATGTAGGATGATGGTCTGCTCTGACCCATCATCGAGGATTGCATATGCCTCCATGGATTTGTTGCCGTTTCGGAGCAGAACTTTAGCCACCTTCAGCAGAATTTTATTGTCACAGGTTGGACGATCCACATACAAGACTGCACTGGCTGGGACCGATTCTTCTGTGGCTCTGCTCTGGTCATTTACATCATGTAAGGCCAGCAAGTGCTTTCTGTTACAAGATGGACAGGGGGCTTTCAGTGTGCAATTGGCAGCATGATGACCACGCCCACAGCGCCAGCATCTATTTTGGCCTTTAATCCAATTCACCTTCTGCTCTTTGTTGAGTAACTTAAAGTTCTCACAGCCACTCAGAAAATGTCTGTTGTTGTCGCAGTATGGACAGTAAACATTCACCCCTTCTCTCTTAGCAGCAGTTGGTTTGGGTGGATAAACTGGTGATGCTGGGCTGGCCTTTGGTTTCTCTGTACCAAGGAGGATGGTAGTGGGTTTGCGGGGCTGTCTAGAGTCTCTCCTCATCTCCCTCCTCGGCACTGTCGAAACTCTAGACTGACTGGTATAGTCAGTGTGGTCATCCTGAACTTGTAGCTCGTACTCAAGCCAGTCCGCAAAGTCCAATAATGTGGGGATAGTGACATGAAGAGGATGAGTGTACCTCTTGAAACTGGACCTGAGATCATGTGGCAGTTTGCTCATCAGTCTGGACACATGTGATCCACACTCCAACTCGACATTGCCTTTCTGACCCAGCTGTTCCAACATACTGACCAGGGAACGCACTTGGAGTCCGAACATGCGAAACGTTTTCACATCTCCACTTCGAATGTTTGGTCCATCCATCAGTTCTGCAATGCGTTGTAAGGCTAGCTGATGTGGCTGGCCATACATTTTATTGAGGGCTCTCATGGTGTTTGTGAAAGGAAAGTTTGAGTTACTGTATGAGTCTGCCACAAGTAGGGCTTCCTCCAACTTAAGATGGTCAGTGAGGATCTGATATTTGAATCGCTCTGTTGCATCCTCAGGCAAAATGTTCTCCAATGCTATTCTCAGTCGAGAGAACTCCCTAGGATCAGGGGATGTTAGGAAGGGAATGGTTGGAGCAGGGCCTCGGTACATTTTCTCCTGCATTGATGAAGGCTGATAAAACGCTTGTCTGTGGCCTGGATGCGGAGGTGGCATACTGTTATATGCTGTGGTCTCGAACTCTGACTGATAAGCTGGAATGTGTTGGGAGGAACGAGAGTACCTGGGTTGAGGTGGGTCGCTGTAACGCACTTGTGGTGGTACTCTATCATGTATTGAGGAGGAAATGTCCATGTTTCTGAAATCCTCAGCTAATCCAAGGTGCTCATCTATTGTAGCTGGACACAGCTCCCTAATGGCCGTAGGTGGCGTTGGGGGGGTTTTCCGTGGGGCTGGAGTAGGACGGAACTGGCTGTAAGCTCTACTTCCTCTTCTACTCGCCCATCGGATCTTTCACTTTGCCATTCATCTCTCAGTGTCCACTTATCCTGATCTAACTCTTGACTGACGGGAGAAGACGATCGGGTCTGTGCTACCATACTTGGTGACTGGACTCTGTTATGGCTGAGGTCTGGGAATGGCTGTCGATGTGGCAATGGCTCACCAAGCTCATAATCCACTAAATGAGTTGGTGGGTTGATCTGTCTTCGTGGACGCACGACAGGCGCTTCTCTCTTGGGTTGAGACATCTCTGTAGCAATTCAACAATCCGGCTCGAAGGACCATGAAAAATCTTAACACTATTCACTCTAATTGCTAGTTCAAGTTTGGTTGAAGGCTGCAGTTTGTCCGGTCAGAACAATGATGTCTCACTCAGGTTATATTCCAAATCGTAGGTTTATTAAATGTGCATAGATGTGTGGTTAATGTGATGCACGCACACCAACAATCGATAAAACTCCTCCGATTTGGGCTAATGCACTATATTTCACTCTACAAACTATATACAGTATTCAGCCGATCTCCTTTTCCCTTTATTATCCGTCTACTCTCTTCCCCTTCACTTCGCGAACTCCGGTGGAAAGTTTGGAACAGTCCATTTCTCGCTGAATGACAGGGGTGACTGGGAGAGTCCATGTGCCAAAGGGGAGCACTTTCTACATATTCAGTGCAGGACTAGTTAATGATTAATGCACACACAGCAGCAGAGGTGATTCGAGCGGTTTCACTGTCAACAGAACGCTGTTAACTTGTGACGAGCATGTCTGTAGTTAATCTTTAATGCAAATCGTATTTCTGTAATTGTAGCGTGCTGATGTGACATGTCATGTTCCCAGAATCTAGTCGTGTGTTTCATGAATTACTGAAGAGGTGAACCAGCTGCTTACATCTAATGAATGTGGATTACCCTTTCTGTGTTTCAGTTGGTTAATGTCGAACACTTCTTCTGGTCTGCGAATGTGGTTTGGGTCCCTCCTTCAATGCAGGGTCATTATAGTTAACTAAAAATAAAACTGAAACAAAACTACACAAAAAAATCATTACTTGAAATAAACTAAACGTTAACTGAAATAAAATAAAATATCGAATTAGAACATTTAGTTTAACTTGATGTAAAATAACTAAAAATGAAATGAGCTATAACTACTTAACTACAAAAAAAAAAAAAAAATTACTAAAACTTTACAAAATGTAAAATGAAAACAGAAAATATAAAAAATAAAAACACATTTTATTTAAACAATATTTAAAATATTAATATTAAAACAATATTTGAAATATTAAAACAACATTTAAAATATGAATAAAAACTATAATAGTATCTCAATATTAATAAAATAGCATAATTAATAAATACTAATAAATAAATAATGTGTATGTGGGATTTCTTCACTTGTTTTCTCGTACGTCTGATCACTTAAAGCAACAGCGCACCTCTGATCAACAACACACATGATCTGAGGAATCATTCACATCTGAAGCATGTAAACGCTGCAAGATGTTTAAAGGGGTCATGAAATGACTTTTAAAATTATTTTAATATGTTCCTTGAAGTAAAAAAAACACACGCGGAAAAACGATTATTTTCAATCCTCATTCTGACCCTCATTCTGAAATAGGGTTGGGTATCGGTTGGGTTTTATCCGATACCAGTACCTACTCTGTATTTTTTAAACGGTTCCGGTGCTTAAACGGTGCCTGAAACGGTACTTAAGAAAACGAAACCGCTCACACTTTGTCAAAAAATAATACCCTTTTATTTACAGGGCCAAACTGGACACAATAACTTAAATCTTTAAACAATAAAAATACAAGTAACGTATGGTAATAATAAATAAACCAATATAAAATAAAAATTCACATTTACATAATATCAAATAAAACAATATTGTATCAAACAATGTAATAATACTGGAGATTAATAGAGATTACAATCAGGGTAATCTAATATCGACATGGCTACAGGTTCCCATGTTTTGTCTGCTAGAAGTTAGATGAGTTGATGAGTTATCTGGTCATTGTACTAGTTACGCAGCGCTTAGCTTGGCGAATTTGGTATTTCGTTCCCACTGCGTCTTAGCTACGCAGCTTTGAGTAAACCTACGAAAGAGAACGTCTCTGGTTACTGGTGTAACCCATGTTCTCTGAATAGGGAACGAGACGCTGCGTTCGCTGCCAAACTCCTCGCGCTGCCGACAAGCTTCCTTTTTCGGCAGAGAAATCTGAGCAGATGATGCGCGCGCTAATATAATATGACGACGTAAGAGCATCAAGGCGGCGCCCGTGCCATCACCTAGAGGGCGTTCTGATGCGTAATTTTACACGTGAAATGCAGCCAAACCTTGGAGCTTTTTGTCTTCGGCATCTTCATTAATCCCCTCACTATCAGCAGACGTTCCGGGAGTCTCCCGCATATCGATAACGGCTCCCTGATGCCCGCAAATTAGTTAAAATCTCCCGAAATCTAGAGCGAGCGAGCAAGAGCGCGCATGCGAGACAGAACAGACTGTGCTCCAAACCGTATAGTGCGCGCACGAGGGAGAGAGCGAGAGACTTTGCGTGTGTGCGCCTCATGACACAGAGACTCAGGCACCGATATCAGGCACCGAAATTTTCGTTCTTATTCGGTCTGGTTACTACCGTTTACGTCGGAACCGGTTCCCTATTGGCACCGCGTTTCGGTACCCAACCCTATTCTGAAATTATGAGTTTTTAAGGCACGGGTCCTTTAAGGCTTGTCAGTGAACGACCACTGTTATGATGAACGGGTATCATTATGATATCCAGTGTAGACAGCGTCACTGATTTTTAATGGTTTGTTTTTGCTTTTGACGCGACACACACATCCAGTGTAGGCAAATGTCAGCCATTAAGCGACCTAACATCAGTGGGCGGGGCCTATAGTGCGATGATTAGGGCTGGGTATCGTAACAAAATGTTCGATACCAATACCGACACCTTGACTTCGATACCGGTTCCTGAACGATACTTTTTTCGATACCAATTTTATGTAACCAGTTTTAACAATATAACATTACCTAATTTTTTTTTTCAGTTTGTTGACTTTTTTACACTCATAATTTGAGTATGTAAAAAAGCACCAATGCTAAAGTTTTCTCTGTTTTCTAATCATTTAACAACATGTATTCTTTACTTCAATGATCGCATTGTTTAACAATGAAACTGAATGAAAATGAATTGAAATGCATTACACTGTCACCTCTGATAACAGATCACTCTAAATTGTAATTTAGACACATGCATTTTCTGTAAAGCTGCTTTGAAACGATATGTATTGTGAAAAATGCATTACAAATAAATGTGAATTAAATTAAATATAGGCTACTGGGGTGCGGGATATATGCCTCGCGCTCAGCACACATGAAGCTTGCCGCAAAGCACTGGCAAAAGTGGCCTAATGATTATGGATGTGTCAGGAAACAATAGCAAGGAGATATTTTAATTGTTTATTAATGAACAAGAGTTTACTAATGGTGTGTTCACACCGAACGTGAATTTAATTATTTGCGCGAGTAGATTACATACAAAGTCACTGCAAAGACGCGAATAGACGCATCGTTCGCGCCGGGCGTCGCGAATGACGCGAATTGGGCGACGCGTTTGCCGCGAACGTCTTGAACTCGAGCGGAAGATTCAAGCGTCTAACTGGACGCGTATTTGACGCTCTATTCGCGTTCGGTGTGAACACATTATTACTCTCAAGTGTATTCTGTGCGCTTCTAAGTGCCTTATCAGATTTACCGTAGGCCTACGTGTTACCGGTCTTGGCAGCAATTATCTTGTCGAAAATATTGCATCGCGTGCTTCTGGGATCGAGTCTGGCACAAAGGTACACTTTGGATCATTTCCACATATTTTCTATCTATCTGGGTTGGGATGCTTACACACACACACACACACACACACACACACACACACACACACACACACACACACACACACACACACTACAGCCTCACGTGCGACGACCCACGTCTGGGCAGCCGCGTAAACGTTTTTCCGCCACAGCCAATCATGCTGCATGCTTATTGTTTCACTGACGTTGACGATATTAACCACTTAGGTACCGAAAAACAAGACATGTTTCGATACTCGGTGGTATCGAGGCAATTCGGTCGGTACCTAAAAAGTACCGAACTCGGTACCCAGCCCAAGCGATGATGTATAACTATTGGTCGATGTCTTGCTCTGGAGGCAGTCATTTGCAAATGTATGATGTCACAGATTCCACTATATCAAAATGAGCCGTTTTTTGGAGTTGGATTAAATAAATATTTTGTTTATAATGAGGATGTTTTAAGCTCTGAAACTTGCAGGATGTTGTAATGGTACAAAGATCTCTTATATGTCAAACGATCAAGGAAAATTTAATTTCTCATGTCATGACCCCTCTAATACTTTATAAACATTACTAATAGTGTTACATAAAAAAAAACACTTGTTTTCTTGAGTATTTGCCTAGATGGAAAGTGTTTCTTTTCTCTTTTGGAGGGTTTTAGGAGCTTTGGATGCTTGCAACGTGCACTCCGGAGACAATTTTGTGCTGTGAAGATAAAAATTGTTCTCAGTGGGGGTTTGAAATGAGTCACATTCACTGAAGAATCACACTCCACTGGAACAGATTCCGTGTTATGGCACAATCACTTTCTGATGATATTTCACTTAAAGATATTTATTTAAATTCATTTTTAAATACAATAGTTTTCAATAAACATAATGCACCCTACTTGACCTTTTATTTCCCGGGGCGAGGAAAGAAATGAACCGATTACAGCCATGACTTTTAGCATTTTGACTCATCATTTGATTAGACTACCAAAAGTTAAGACATTGTACACAAAATGCAATTAATACCTTAATAACTAAGACCATGTTTAACCAAGGCAATAAGCTGCCTGAGGCTGTAGATTACACTAATAATATAAGGGGGTCTACTTCATGTCATACTGAAGAATACCCATTTTAACCATTGTAAAATCACTGGAACATTGCCTAAAGTGTCTTAATTCGTTAATCAAGCCTATGGACCCAAAGAGATGAAAAAAAAAAAACAGTTAGAAATAGAGCATTGAAGAGCATAATCATGTAGAGGCAGTGTTAGTTTGTGAGCATGTTGTGCGTGTTTGTGTTGATCCTCTCGGCCTTGTAGCCGTGGGGTAATTCATCAGTCTGTTGTGGTTTGGGGTCTGAAGGGCCGGTTGTGACAGCAAACTGAGTTACCCATGTTTTCTCCCCTGTTGTCAATGACTTATACTAGTGCAGATGCCATTGCAGCTCTAGAAATCACATTAACACAGAGATAATGATGTCTTTAAGCTGGTCGCATCATACGTCCCAGATAAACACTTTCATTACACTCACACTTTGAGGAATCTGTATTGAGATGAGGCCGCACTGTAACAGTAATAAAAGCAAATATGATAAGAGCAGCAAAGTAATATTCTCCATCTTATTTGATTACATAGCCAGACTGAAGACAATGTCACTTGCATAAACTTCTGCTTTCAGATCTTTCCGTATTGAGATTATGGATTTAACAAATGAATTATATTGCTTTTTGGGTCTGAAATGCTTTTAGTGAAGGCATGTGGTGGAAGAATCAGTTGGGTTGTGTCTCTTTCCTGTCTTTAGCTAACCTGAGTCATGTTTAAGAACCGGAATATCATCTTTTCAATTGGCCAGTAAGTGATGTCCTAGCAACCACCAAGAAAATCCTAGCAACACTCTAGCAACCTTCAAGAATACCCTAATAATCCCCTAGATCCTCACATAACAATGCACTAGAATCCACAATAGTGATTGCATCCGCTCAGTCAATCATTGCCTAATGTTCCACTCATGTACTCACTCTCTCCTGTAAAATGAAGTCGCTCCAATCCCGCTCTCTCATGAAATTTTTCTGCACTATACGTCTTTCTGTTTGTAATGAATTTCTTGAATAAATCTCTCAATTACAGTTGGCCTATAAGCTAGATCAGTTCAAATGTTTCTGTTATCAAGCAGATCTAGATGTTCGTTGAGCATATCACGAAACGAATTTCTTCTCCTTCTTCGTTCTTAACTTTAATGTTCACTGTGCATATATATATAAGGTTCGCAACTTCATTAAAACAATATTTGAACTCCATGACCTCACATATTCTCGAACCAGCATATCACAAAGAACATTCTGGGTTGAGCGAACGACAGAAAGGCGCTCTCTGCTCCGGAGGAAATATTACTGGTCCACTTCGTTAACATGCTTTGATAGCAACGGCATAGAAACCAGCTATCAAAGACCTGGTAACCACCTAGAAGAACCTAGCAACCACCTAGAAGACCCTAGCAACCACCTAGAAGACCCTAGCAACCTTATAGAAGTCCAAAGAAACCACCAAGAACACCCCAACAACCACTTGATGCACCTAGAACAACCTGGTAACCATACAGAACATCTTAGGACATCATAGCAATGCCCTAGCAACGCCTTAGCAACCATCAAGAACCTGGCAACCACATAGAAGTCCCTAGAAACCACCAAGGACACTCCAGCAACCACTTGATTCACCTACTGTAGCACCCTGGAAACCATCCAGAACATCTTAGAACCACGTAGCAATGCCCTAGCAATGCCTTAGTAACCATCAACGACCTAGCAACCCCTTAACATCCATCAAGAATATCCTATCATCAGGGTGGTGAGTTTTACACATTTTATCGTAGAAATCTACTTTGCTCTTGGGATGCACTGAGTCCAGTAACTCTATTCCAGATCCACTGCCTCAATCTCTCTCTCTCCCTCTCTCTCTGATCCGACCTCTTTCCCGACAGGCGGTTTAATGGTCCATCGATGACTCTAAATGACCAGATTTCCCCATCGTCCTGCACAAAAGAGACACCCTGAAGGAACGCTACACAAATTTGCATACTTGTTTTCAGGTCCTCCTGTTCCAAAAAGACCTTATCATTTTTTTCCCCTCGCCGTTTCTTCTTCATTCCCCAGTTCGATTTCAGCACGGAGGGATTATTTATGAGGGAGGTGAGTGTCAGGCCACTGAAATGAGCCTCAGACGCTGGAGAAGATTTCAATCACTGCAGATCCGTGGCTCAGGCCCTGACCTTCCTGTAAGAGCACTCTTCCTGGAATGAGGAATGGGGGTGGGTGAAGACTGGGATAGACAGAGAGAATCCAGTCCAAATCATTCATGTTTAAATGTGCGATATTCATTTGTTAAAACTCAGCAACATTTACAATGACAAAATTAATGACGAATAAAATGTGAGTCACTATTTGGCAGGAAAAAAACCCTAATTTGCATTGAAACTGCTGGAAAAATGAAAAGCAAGCGCAGTAAATATAAAAAACTTTATTGTGTCCCTCGTTTAGGATTCTCGGGGGAAATGCAGATGTAAGGGGATAAAACTGATCATTTTAAGGATCATCAAACTGCATATGTAATGTTTATGTGAAGAGAAGTATAGTTCATGTAAACTTAAACCTATTAAAAAGCATATTTTTTCATTGAAATAAAGCTGATTTTATATATATATATAGGATGCATTACATTGATCAAAAGTCACTGTAAAGACATTTATATTGTTACAAAAGATTCCATTTCAAATAACTGCTTTTCTATTGAACTTTCTATTCATCAAAGTATCCTCACTGTTTTCAACATTGATAATAAAAAATGTTTTTCGAGCAGCAAATCAACATATTATTTCTGAAGGATCATGTGACACTACATAAAATTATATGAAAAGCTTAAACTTGAATGGAACCAAGTTTAGGTTGAAGCACTAAAACTGAAATAAAAATAAAGATAAATAGAAATATTTGTAAAAACCAAAACTAATAAAAAATGACAAGCACAAAAATGACTAAAATAGATTTAAAAATAAATAAATAAATACCATAAAAGTATATAAATAATACTTGTAAAGAGTGATGCATTGACTGTAGGATCTGTTGGCATTGGTGACCTCAGTGGATTTGGGTTTTAAGCAGACCACCAGCAATTCTGATAAAGATAAACAGTTAATCCATGACCTTTGAGAGTTAGTAACACATCATTAGTCTTTCCCCAGCAGCTCTTAGTGATGCAGACCATGTAGACGCCCTCAGCTGTGCTGTTTTCCTCCAAAAGAGTCTGACTGTTTCATCATGTGCTTGAGAGAATTCTGGCTTCTTTTCATTCTGATGATAACAGTCTTGCCTTGTTACCATTGTGTCCTTGAGGAAAAACACTCCACCCTTGGTTTTTCATGAGTACTCCCCTCGATAATTAGTGTACTGTAAGTAACTTTCAATAAAAAAAAGCATCTGTTAAATTACAAATAACATTAGTAAATGCAAGTCTGGAGTTGAATGCCTAATGAAAAAATGGCAACACTTTACAATAAGGTCCCATTATTTAACATTTGCAAATGCATTAAAACATTCAATGAGAAATACATTTATTATTATTTTATTAAATTTGTTTTGCCGTTATTTTTTCCAAATACAGATAGCTCAGACCCATTAAATAATTAAATAATAATTAATCCATTAAATAAATCAGATACAGCATTTGATTTAAGTAATGTAGTTAGTGGTGAAATTTACATCCAATGCTATCTCACGACCAATTCTGGATGAGTAAAAGGTGTCTAATTCGTACAATTTGTCTAAACCCCAGTGATGGGTAGGTTTAGGGGCGGGGTCAGGGGTAGGTCATTCGTACCAATTCATACGAATTGGGCAAAATATGGAAGATTTAGCAAAAATCGTACGGATTCGTACGAATTGCCGTGAGTTGGCACACCTGCTTTTGAAAGTATTTTTCTTTGTTAGTTCATGTTAACTAATGTTAACTACATTTAGTATTTAACAAATGGAACCTTATTATAAAGTGTTACTGAAAAAATAATAGTATGAAAAATCAGAAGTGTGTTGAAGTTTTATTTACAGTTGCTCTAAACAGATTTTTATGCAAAAGAACAAGTTAAAAAAATGTCTGGAAGTTGAAACCAAATCGTTTTTATATTAAACAAAACTAAAAATGATTGTTTCCAAACAGGTTCACACACTCGAGCGTAATATATATCACTTCCTATTTATTAGGTACACCTGCTCGTTAATTCAAATATAGAATCAAAAAATCATATGGCAGCAACTAGACATGATCAAAATGATCTGCTGAAGTTGAAACTGAGCATCAGAACGAGGAAGAAAAAAGATTTAAAGTCCCCCTGTGGTGTAATCAAGCTTTTATTCTTGTTTATATGTCTATGTGGTGATTTTAATATACTTTGAGATAAACCATGTGTAAATTCATAATTTAACACCATTGCTGAGTATTTTCTACTTAAAACTGCAGTGAACCAAAGACACGGTTTGAAATCGCTGGTGTTTCTAATGTCACAAACTTCCTCATAACCAATCAGATCAACGTGTGATCGTCAACGAGTGGATCTCTGAGATGAGTGAGTGAGTGGAGGCGGGGCTCATTAGCATATTCATAGAACGAGTATACTAAACGAGGCAAGAGTGTTGAGTTACATTCAAGCTATTTTTAAGGCATTAATACGTTTTTTCAAGGAAATGTTTTTGAAAATGTCATTTTGGTGATCAAAGATGAGTTTTAAGGTATAAAATTATTGACTACAGGGGGCTTTAGGTGGCTTTGAACGTGTCATGGTTGTTGGTGCCAGACGGGCTGGTCTGAGTGTTTCAGAAACTGTTGATCTAATGGGATTTTCACGCACAACCATCTCTAGGGTTTACAGAGAATGATCTGAAAAAGAGAAAATATTCAGTGAACGTCAGTTCTGTAGGTGAAAATGCCTGGTTGATGTCAGAGGAGAATGAACAGACAGGCAACAGTAACTCAAATAAGCACTCATTACAACCAATGTCCGCAGAAGAGCATCTCTGAACACACAACACACCAAACCTTGAAGCAGAAGAGCATCTCTGAACACAAAACACACCAAACCTTGAAGCAGAAGAGCATCTCTGAACACAAAACACACCAAACCTTGAAGCAGAGGAGCATCTCTGAACACACAACACACCAAACCTTGAAGCAGAGAGCATCTCTGAACACACAACACACCAAACCTTGAAGCAGAGGAGCATCTCTGAACACACAACACACCAAACCTTGAAGCAGAGAGCATCTCTGAACACACAACACACCAAACATTGAAGCAGAGGAGCATCTCTGAACACAAAACACACCAAACTTTGAAGCAGAAGAGCATCTCTGAACACACAACACATCAAACCTTGAAGCAGAAGAGCATCTCTGAACACACAACACACCAAACCTTGAAGCAGAAGAGCATCTCTGAACACACAACACACCAAACCTTGAAGCAGAAGAGCATCTCTGAACACTCAACACACCAAACCTTGAAGCAGAAGAGCATCTCTGAACACAAAACACACCAAACCTTGAAGCAGAAGAGCATCTCTAAACACACAACACACCAAACCTTGAAGCAGAAGAGCATCTCTAAACACACAACACACCAAACCTTGAAGCAGAAGAGCATCTCTGAACACAAAACACACCAAACCTTGAAGCAGAAGAGCATCTCTGAACACACAACACATCAAACCTTGAAGCAGAAGAGCATCTCTGAACACACAACACACCAAACATTGAAGCAGAGGAGCATCTCTGAACACACAACACACCAAACCTTGAAGCAGAAGAGCATCTCTAAACACACAACACACCAAACATTGAAGCAGAGGAGCATCTCTGAACACACAACACACCAAACCTTGAAGCAGAAGAGCATCTCTAAACACACAACACACCAAACCTTGAAGCAGAAGAGCATCTCTGAACACACAACACATCAAACCTTGAAGCAGAAGAGCATCTCTGAACACACAACACACCAAACATTGAAGCAGATGAGCATCAGATGACAGGGTCAGAATTTGGCGTAAACTGCATGAAAGCATGGATTCATCCTGCCTTGTATCAGCGGCTCAGACTGCTGGTGGATTAATGGTGTGAGGATATTTTCTTGGGTCTCTTAGTACCAATTCAGCTTTGTTTAAACACCAAAATCTACCTGAGAATTGTTGCTGACCATGTCCATCCCTTTATGACCACAGTGTATCATCTTCTGATGACTTCCAGTAGGATAACACACATGTCACAAAGCTCAGATCACCTCAAACTGGTTTCTTGATCATGACTAAACTCAAACGGCCTCCAGTCTCCAGATCTCAATCGGATAGAGCTTTGGGATGTGGAGGAACGGGAGATTCGCATCATGGATCTGCAACTATCATGACAATACGGACCAAAATCTCTGATGAATGTTTCCAGCAGCTTGTTGAATCTGAGCTATGAAGAATTAAGGCCGAAAAAAATTGGTACTAACACGGTGTACCTAATAAAGTGGCCAGTGACTGTATAATCAAGAAATGTTTGTAATGATAATGCACTGAACTATTTCTGAACAACAGAGCTTAATTCTGAATTTTTATCATTGCATAACACATTTTCAATCAGCAAGTAATCTGATCTCAGATCTGTACGACAGGTGCAGCATCATCTAACACTAATCTACCCAAACTAATCTATCTAATCACACTAATCTACCCTAACTGAGGTAGGTCAAACTTCTCATATCGGAATGAATCAACATTCAGTTAGTTTGGGTTGAGGTTGGTGTTGAGGTTAGTTGATGCACCTGTTACGCTATTCTGTGATGGATGCTTGATTATTTTAGCCAGTGTTTTAAATACTTAATTTTTACGCGCAAGAGCAGGTTTCCAGATGAAGACTGCAGGAGATGAAGGAGAGAATGCGAGGCGAGGCATATGGACTCAGCATCTGACTGTTTGTCCCTGCTGGTTTGAGCTCAGATCCGTGTCAAACTCGGCTTTCAAGCTTTTTGATGTTGGCCTAAATAACATCTAGATCTACAATCTAGATCATTTGAACTACTTTTAAAGTTTGAAAGCTGAAAGTAGCCCATTCGTGAAACTTATTTTATAGTAATATGGTAATATTATATTTAATGGACCTGAGCTGACATGAACTAACAACGAACTGTTGTAAAAATATTTATCAAAGGTTATTGTTGTAGGTTTTACAAATAAATACTTTTTTTTTTAAGTTCTTGTACTTCAGAATTTCACATTGAATTCAGTGTTACTTGCCGTTTTGGTAACACTATTTTAGTATTATTGTTACACGTTGCGTGTTGTCACTATAGTAATAATAATTACTAATAATTATAAAAGGTGGGCAAAATATGAGCTTATTTATTTTGTGGTTTTCTGAAGTGACCTTCAACTATGAAGCTGAAACCTGCTCTTATAAACTCCAGTGTCATCATTTAAAACACATGACGTCGGTTATTTACAAATGTTCCTGCCTTTCATTTGCCCTTTAGGTGCAGACGAGCATTTGATGTGCGAACGGGAAACATCTACATCTGTGTGTGTGTGTGTGTGTGTGTGTGTGTTTGTGTGAAACCTTCTGCTCACCCCCTACAGCGCTGATGAGAGCAGCGAAAGCAGAAACATGACGTCCGTTCCAGTCTTCTGGGAATAAAACAGTTCATCCTTAAGGAAGGAGGGGTCAAGAAGTCAGAGTGGCTTTAGCACTGCTTAATAACGTGTGTATGGGTTTGCCCTTGAGTGTACGTACAGCCATGTGTGCATTTATATGCAGCGTCCTCATATATAGAGAGTCACTGGAAACACACTTCAAACATTAAACCCCGTCAAGTGCACAAGCGCCTCTGGACATGAAGGGCTCTTGGTAACATAAGAGTAATCCAAGCTTATATTCAGCGCTAAAACACACCGGCCGCATGCCAATCACTCGTTCATCAGTTCACACACGTCTGTTCTGCCCTTAACACTGAGCCCAGGGACGATTGTCTCCTTGAGCCGAGACTCCAAGCAGACCATAACCAGAATGAGTCCAAACCCACATTACCAACATCTCCATCTACCCCACGTCACTTTTCTACACCTCTTAATAGCAAAACAGTGTTTTGAGGATCGTCCATTGCATTTGCATATTTTATATGACATACTATTTAAGTAATGGCATGCTGTGGAAATGTTTCCATTAATCAATCAGTCAATCAATGTTCGAAAACTGAAGGAATGACATTTCTGAAAGTCATTGGGAAGAGTGAGGCCGGTCTTTCATCGCTCATGAGATTCATTGGGTTCAAAGTATCACCTTTGTCTCATTTGTTTCTCCTAAAACAGAACTATAAAACGAATGTTGATGATATGAATCGTGTAGCTTTAGAAGCAACTGAGTTTGGTCTCAGAAGAATTTGGTTAATTTTCTTTTTGATGATGAAGTTCATTTTATACTTTTAGCATAATTTAGTATCTTTAAAAACTTTTAAAGACTTTAACAAAAGATTACAGTACATGTGCTCTAATTCATCTCATTGCTGTCTTGGAGAGAATTGAGATATTAAAGAGATGTAATTTGTGATTTTTTTAAAAAGAGATACTCAGGTAATTTGGTCATTTTTAAGAATTAGATGAGAAATATTTGAGAATCATTGGAATTTTGGCACATCTGAACATTTTGGGATATTGTGAGATCTTTAGAGGAGACTACAGGAATCTAATTGTTATTTCTTTAATCTTATTACTGTTTTAGAGAATCGGTTGAGATTTTAAAGAGATCTCATTTGTGATTTTCTTATGAGATACTCGGGCAATTTGGTCTCAGAAGAATTAGATAAGAAATATTGAAGTAATATTGATGAAACTGACTTTTCAATGCAGATTTTCAATGCAATGCCAAATTGAAAACATCTGAGACATTGTTGAGATCCCTGGGGTCTTAATTCAAGAGTAAAATCTGAGAAGGTGGAGACCATATTTGCTCTAATGAATCTCATTGCTGTCTGAAGAATTGATTGAGATGTCAAAGAGATCTCATTTGTGTTTTTTCTCATGAGATATTTGGGTAATTTGGTCTCAAAAGAATTAAATGAGAGAGATGTTTGAGCAGATACTGGCGAATCTGGCTTTTCAATGCAGATTTTCAATGCAAGTTTGAAACATTGTTGAGATCTCTAGAAGAAAAACATGAGATCACTAAGATTTTACTTTACTTTACAAGAGATCTCTCTTGTGTTGTTTCCACTTGGGTTATAAAAAGATCTTATTTGTGATTTTTCAGCATGCATTGGTCTCATAAGAATTAGATGAGAAATGTTTGAGTTTGTACTGATGAATCTCACCTTTCAAAGTAGATTTTTAATCCAATGCAAATGTGAACAGTTTGAGACATTGAGATCTCTAGGAGAAACACGAGATCACTGGGGTCTCTTCTTTTAGTAGAAGAATCTGAGAAGCAGGAGACTGTAATTGCTCTATATTTAATCTCACTGCTGTCTATCAGTTGATGTTAAAGAGATCTCTCTTGTGTTTTTTCCACTTGGGTTATTTGGGCCTCAGAAGAATTAGATGAGACATATTTGAGCTCATGTCAAATAATCTGACTTTTCAATGCAAGTTTGAGATATTGTTGAGATCTCTAGGAGAAATATGAGAGACATCTGAGAAGCAGAAGCTATAATCTCATTGCTATAGGAGATTCGATTGAGGTGTTAAAGAGATTATTGGTAATTTGAGTTCTCATTGAAAAATTTGACTTTTCAATGCAATGCAAATTTGAGAACAATTGTTGTGATCTCAAGAGGACAAACATGAGATCACTGAGGTCTTTTCTTTTAGTAGAAGAATCCAAGAAGCTGAAGACTGTAATCGCTCTATCTTTAATTTCACCGCTGTCTGAGAATCAACTGAGATGTTAAAGAGATCTGATATGTGTTGTTTTTACTTGGGTTATTTGGGTCTCAGAAGAATTAGACGAGACATATTTGAGCTCATATTGAAGAATCTGACTTTTCAATGCAGAGTCAATGCAAGTTTGAGACACTGTTGTGATCTCTAGGAGAAACATGAGAGACATCTGAGAAGCGACTGTAATTGCGCTATATTTAATCTCACTGCTGTCTGAGAATCGGCTTAGATGTTAAAGAGATCTTATTTGGGATTTTTCTGCATGCTTTGGTCTCAGAACAATTTGAAATGTTTTAGTTCGTCTTGATGAATCTCACCTTTCAAAGCAGATTTTTATTGAGAACATTTGGGACATGGTTGAGATCTCTAGAGGAGAAACATGAGATCACTGGGTTATTTTGAGAACAATTGTTGAGATCTCTAGAGGAGAAACATGAGATCACTGGGGTATTTTGAGAACAATTGTTGAGATCTCTAGAGGAGAAACATGAGATCACTGGGGTATTTTGAGAACAATTGTTGAGATCTCTAGAGGAGAAGGTATTACACGGAGGTATTTTATTTTAGTAGAAGAATCTGAGAAGCAGGAGACTGTAATTGCTCTGTATTTAATCTCACTGCTGTCTATCAGTTGATTGGTATGTTAAAGAGATCTCGCTTGTGTCGTTTCCACTTGTTATATGGGTCACAGAAGAATTAGATGAGACACATTTGAGCTCATATCGAAGAATCTGACTTTCCAATGCAGATTTTCAACGCAAGTTTGATATATTGTTGAGATCTCTAGGAGAAATATGAGAGACATCTGAGAAGCAGGAGACTGTAATTGCTCTATATTTTATCTCTGCTTTTTATCAATTGATACCGTACATTAAATAGATCTCATTTGTGTTGTTTCTACATGATTTATTCGGTTCTCAGAAGAATTAGATGAGACATATTTGACCTCATATCGAAGAATCTGACTTTTCAATGGAGATTTTCAATGCAATGCAAATTTGCACATAGTTTGAGACATTGCTGAGATCCATAGGGGAGAAACATGAGAAAATTTCTATAAAGCAGGAGAGTGCTTTATATTTAATATCACTGCTGTCCAGGAGAATCTCTGAGCGGTTACAGAGATCTCATTGCTATTTTTTCTTTCCTATGGGATGTCCAGTCATTGCAACACCCCCGTGTTTACCGTGTGGAGCAGCTCTTCAGTCTTCATATTCACATTCATCCAGTGGTTGGTTTGGGATCCGGTCGCGTCCTTCTCCCGCATGATCATCCTCATCATCAGCAGCAGAGCTCGTCATGAAACCCGTCTTCCTCGTTCAGTGATGTGATGTGCGCTCGCCGTTTGTCATCATCATCATCATCTTCATCAGGAGCGGACAGACAGTAGCGGATTCTCTGCTCAGCTTCTCTAGAGGATGTACCGTGTTACCGGAGGGAAACGGCGGAGAGTCTTACCGGGGGCCCTTCCGTGAGAAAACGAACAAGGACGGAGAGGATCGACGCGGATTTTTGCCTCGATCTGTGCGGTGAGTGAACCTAACATCAACACTGACATGCTAAACGTGCGCCGCAATAAATGACACATGCATGTAGGAACAGGGAAGAGCTTCATGCTGCTGTCAAACAAACATGCATGTAAATTTCTGCTGCATCGGGTCTGCTGACGCATTTTGCAGTTGTCTGTGTGCCAGGGGCCAAATCGGGGGCTCAATTCAGTCTGTTTGTTTCTCCCGGTGCTAAAGTTGTTTTTTTTTAGTATGCATTTTTTTTTAAATTCACATGAATGCAACATTTGCTTGGGGATCTTCAATTACATCTTTGACAAGGCTGTTTGTTCGTCAAAGTTGTTTAATTCCATTAATTGACTTTATTTGCATGACAGGTGCACATCTCTAATATCATAGCACAGCATATAGAACTGTTAATAAACTGTAAGATTTGTGTGTATAGTTTGAAATGCATAACGGTTAACCCTTTGATGTCTGTGTAGTTACTGTAAGAGATGCTGAAATGTTTGTTGTCATGATAGAAATGTAAATGGTCAGTTTTTTTAATAAGGTACCACAGATATTTCTGAAGCATCACTGATGTTTAGTCTCTTTTTTCACTATTAAGTCTAATACACAATTGCTTGAGCGTCCTTAATGCATTTTAATTGATCTGCATCATAATTTGTACACATTCATTCGAGATGTGTCATATGAGCAGCTGTTTCTACCTGAGCTGACGCTTAAAATGACTTAGCTTGGTTTCTAAGGGTCTTTCACTGAATGAAAACCAGGTATAGTTCAAATTTGAAGTTATGTTGTATATATAATGTCTGGCTGTGTTTGTCTGCAGTGTGTCTGAAATGCATCGTTAACCCTGTGAGTTAATTGTCTAAGTATAGTTACTGAGAGAGACTGTTGTCATGGTATCACAGTAAACAGACAGTTCCTTTCATGACACACTAATCAACTTATTTTGTTGATACTGTTACTGTAAGAGATACTGATATTTGGTTGTCATGGTATCAAACTAAAAGTCAAAGCAGAGATTCAATGGATGACAAGATCCGAATCACCTGTGAATATACTTAGGGATTCATTGACCCAAATATGAAAACACTGTCATCATTCTGTCATTCTCACCCAACAAAAGAAGCTCCAAAAATAACAAAACAGCAAGTATATACGCTCAAAAAATATTTAGGCCTAAATTTAAGGTTTAGTATTTCAATTATACATATAATATTTCCATGCATTTGGATTACACCATTTAAATATAAAATAACACTCTTAATGTGATGCATATTTGACAGTCATTCATGAAATATTAATAGTGTTTACAATAACCAGGTTTATCATCAATAAATCAAATTTGTTTCAGTCTCAAACATTTAAAATAACTGATTATTGCTTGTTCCACAGCTATTGCCATATTTGTTCATATTTTTAAATGAATACATGTAATTGACTTAAAAATAAACAGCTGATTTGAATAAAGCCGATTTTTTATTGAAGAACTTAAATTTCCGTCTGCTTGGAAAAATCCGTGTAAGGATTCTTCAACAATTCTCCCTTTGTTTTCCAAGGAAGAAACAACAACATACATTGTTTGCAATGACATTAAGGTGAGTGAATAATGACTATGACCATCCCTTCAACCCTTCATTATATATTCCCTCAATCTCACAGTCAAAGACAGCCATTTTCACAGTTTTAACTGGCCTCCAGGGTGTTTTTCACTGCTGGTTTATGCTCGAGAGAAACAACCGCTGATAGATTCTCTTTCTCTAGCTAAACTGTAGGCAAAAAGCAGTCAGCGATTGATCCCAGGGTCCCACAGCTGCCTGATTTAACATATATTTTAGGGCACTTTTCTCCCCCAGATGTTCCAGCTGTGACTGGTTCTCTCTGCAGGTATTTGACGGGCGAGGGCCTAATTAAAAGCCCGTTCTAGCGGTGGGAGGTTTTGATTGATTGCGTTTTTGGGTGTTGTGGCAAATCTAAAGAGCGCGCGGTGGGTGACGCTCAGCTCAGCGAAGGGCTTGCAAGAATAAATCAGCATTTAAAACAAACATTGCCGTTCATCTCAATTAGAGGAAGCGCGGTGGGTCATGGGCAGATTCAGTCGAATGTGTCCACGGATCTGAGCTCGCGCAGCCGCAGGCGGATGACCCTGTGTGTGTGTCTCTCCGACACACAGCCATTAGACAGCAGGCGCTTTTAATGAAACACTTTATACGTGCGATGTCAACAGGGATTTATCCTTTGGCCGTGATGCGGGATGAAGCTCAAACAGTGCAATCAGGATCCAAAATCAACCTTTTCCACACCTGCCAATGCCATGTGGATTGAGGAATTGACTAGCCATATACATATTTCTTACCAGCATGACTTTATTGTGCTTTTTTTTTTTTTTTTTTTGCTATTGACAATGGAGTTTAAAACAAAAGTCTCTTATGTTCACCAGCATTTGATCATAAATACAGAAAAAACTAACCATAATAACCATTTTCCATGTGAATTTATTGTAAAATGTAATTTATTCCTGGGATCAAAGCTGAATTTTCAGCATCATTACTCCAGTCTTCAGTGTCACATGATCCTTCAGAAATCACTCTAAAATGCTGATTTGCTGATTATGATCAATGTTGATAACAGTTGTGCTGCTTCATATTTTTGTGGAAGCCATGTATATTTTTTCAGGGTTCTTTGATTAAAATACAGTTAAAAAGAACAGCATTTATTTGAAATAGAAATCATTTGCAACATTACAAATGTCTTTACTCTCACCTTTGATCCGTTTATTCTATTTTCTCCAGTAGACGGTTTGCATGTCTTGTGTTTAATTGGCACGTCATTCACACAAGTGAGGATCAGTCTATCATTCTTACAGTTCAGTTTAAGCCGTATACAATGTTGCCAGCAGTCGAGTAGCTGTTTAATGTATTTGCCAAGGCCACTTTTTACTTGTGTTTTCCGCTTGGCAAGTGTTCATTCTGGACCCTGCGTTCAATGCATTAAAAAGAACAGCACATGAGTGTTAAATGAACGCTTTGCTGTCAGTATTGCATTGTTTAGGCAAAGCTGCATTAGGCCACAGAAAATCAAACCACATGTTAAATTATATATAAACTAATTAGTTTTGATCTAGCTAATAGGGACTTTTGATTGAAATTCTTGTTAAACTGGTCTAGAAGTAGTCAAAACCAATACTGTTCCAAAGAATGGTAATGTCATTTTCTGTTTTCTGGTTTAAGGCAGGCTGGATAGGCAGATAACCTGAAGATCCAGGTACATGTTGAGAGTTTAAATGACTAATCTGGTCATGTTTTTCATATTGTTGTGCTGCCATGACATTAGTTGACCTGAAAGAGAGAACCGATGGTAGAAGACAGTTTATACTAATGTCTGTTATAGCACTGTTATTTGCATTGCACTATGAACTGCTTTCTGACATTTTAAGATCATGGTGTGTTAAATTGAACTTGCATAGCTGAAAGTGTCAATATTATACTTCTCTTGTCATTCGTATTCTGATTGTATTAAGGAAACTAGCTTTGTATTTGATGCAATAGGGGGAAAAAATCAATGCAAGCATAACAAAGCAGTGTGAAGATGTGTGTCTGTGTGTGTGTTGTATGCATAACATCATCCGTTTCTCTGGAAGTGGAGTCATTTTGACATGCAAGACAACTGAGTTTGTTGTCCTGTGCAAATCATATAGCAGTGCAGAGAACCGAAGCAATAAAGCTTGTTTTTATTAGCTTTTTCTTCTTCAGTGGCCTTTGTGCTTAAGCATCGACATAAGTTCGTGTCTTTTTAATGAAGTTTTACTGTTGTTGTTTAGCATGCAAATACTGTATAACACAGCTCTTATGCCCTTACGCTTGCAGTCAGCATCAATCTGTTGCCCAATCAGAAAGACCCAGCGCAGTGACGTTGTTTTTTTATCGTGACAGTGGTCACATGTCCTGTGTTTACGGCTCTCAGAGGACCTGAGAGGAACACAGCTGTAGGTGCGCTTCATTGATGTTGTTGTAGACTCTGCCTGCTGTGATTATCAGGTGTAATAAAGGACCTCATACGCAAGTGTCAGGAGTGATTGATTATTTACATCAGAGAAATGGCCCAGTATGAAAAATCAGTATGTCTATATGGAAAGTCCCCATAAAACATGGCAACCTATTGTGTGTGTGTGTGCGCGAACTTGTTTATTGTCTGAAATGGCAAGTTTTAATCTGATTGTAAATATATTAAACAAATATATAAATATAAAAAACAAAGAATGGCTGATAGTTTTTATATGTGATTTGTGTAGACAGTTATTGTACATTGTCCAAAGTCAGGCTACACAAGACTAGATATAGTTTGATAAACGCGCTCCTTTTACACATCTACAGTCTATTTGGAGAGTCATCTCAATACTCAAAGTGACATCATGCCAAGACCAGGAAATGATGCGGCTAATTGGAAGATTTACCAAAGGTGGCAAGAAGACGCGGGCAAAATGTCTGTTGTAACCTTTGTGGAGACAAAAACATGAACTATGCGAAGTGAAAATGCTAAAATAACCATTGGCGAAGTCGTACATTAATAGCCGAGGAGCCTTCGAGCTGTTATTTTTTAACATTCATTGTTGTTTTAAGACATCATCTCCACAGGCTATTCACTCTTAACTTAATATATGCAAAGTTATTATAATAATAACATAAATCCTTGGGTGTTAAGCATGTTACTTTATTAAAGACTGAATATTGCATCTACAATATAATTATACTCAACTGAATATATCCACATTTGTGAAAGTTAATGTCGTTATAAATAAACTTTATTTAGTGTACAAATATCATTCCCGGCATTTAAGACTTTATGCTAAAAATATGGCGATTCTTAGGCTATTTCTGAATTCTGAGCCCAGAAAAGCCTCATAAAGGTGACTGAAAGCAGCGCTTTACTTCTGTAATGTGTATTTCCTGTCCTTGAGTTGATGTATTTTTAGAGAGGCTATACTGTTATACTGGGGGGCTTTTGTTTGTAGAGAAAATGACAGTTATATTTCCCATCTAACAGTAATGATGTCCAAGATGAAGAGAAACGAGATCTGACTGAGGAACCGGGTCTTTGAAAAGTGTTTATTTACAGATTGGATCTGTTGGATCTACTGTGACGTTCACTAGATATACTGTACATAGACCTTCTTGAAAACTTGATTCTAATTGGTCCATGGCAGATATTATTGCATACAGTATTTATATACAAATATTCAAAAAACATTATATACAAATTAATTTGTATATAGCATTTCCCACACACAAGCTATTTTCAGTTTCGCTTTAAACTAATTTGTTTAGGCTTGGCGCTTATAATTGTTCTTAATAAATGCCATAATTCATGTCTGTTTTCTACTGAATATCGTTAAATTTAAAGGATTTGTTGAGGAGGGGAACTAAATTATAATGTATATATCCAACTAACAGAAAAACGTTCTGGCAAGGTAATGAATTCTTCTTCCAGCAACATTAATAGAACATTCACTCAGTTAGCTGGTCTTTGATTAAAAAAAAAATTCTGTAATATTTTAGTTGGATATTTGTCTAATATTTTTTAAACGCTACAACATTTGTTTCAGAATGTTCGAAAACATTCAAAAGTAACATTCCCATAATGTTTGAAGAATGATTAAATGGAATGTTTGCTTAAAGGGACAGTTCACCCAAAAATGTCAAATCTGTCATCATTTACTCACCCTCAAGTTGTTCCAAACCTGTTTGAGTTTCTTTCTTCTGCTGAACACAAAAGAAGATATTTTGAAGAATGTTGGTAATAAAACAGTTGATGGACCCCATTTACTTCCATAGTAGTAAAAAATGGCTACCGTCGACTGTCTGGTTACCAATATTCTTCAAAATATCTTCTTTTGTGTTCAGACATTTCATTTTACTAACTGGTAGGCTATTCTACATGAATGTAGGCTAAATGTAGGCCTACATACTGTACATCATTGATAAATTGAGGAATGTAACATTCAGCTTTCTTGGCTTTGATCTCAGGTCAGTTCACTGAAGTTCTCTGTCATATTCCTGGACTAGGCCTATTTATCTCCATGATCACTGCCCTTTGTAAAGCTCTTTTGCTTTAGGACATTCTCTGTCAGCTCTGATCTCTCAACGTTTGTTCTCTTGAGCTCGGACTGTCCTCTTCTAAAATAAGCCATCACTTTCTTAGTTTCGTTGGGTTATACGAGTGTTTCGTGCAGTACAAGCGCTTTAAACCATCTGACAGACTCGGCGCTTGATTTTCTATCATTTTCTCGAGACAGTCCACCTGACGTTCCTCGCGGAGCAGCTTGTGCTACAGCCGGCAGAGATTAGCCACCCTTTCCGCGTCACCGTTCTCCCTTTAATTCAACTTCCTCATTATTTAAGTGTCTCGCAGAATGAGAAAGAGCGACAGAGAGGGAGATAAGCAGAGAGCATGAGGAGAGACAAATGGAGAGCAGATTGTTGAAGTTTAATTGAATCCATCAGAGAAATGAAGTGAGCTTGTGGCGCAATTACAATATATAAGATTTGCATTTCTCCCAAATTTGTCATGTTTGACAGCGTTTGCTTCCCAGCGTTCGTTTCCAGACAGAAGAATCTGCTCGATAGCTTCCTGTAAGTGACCTGCGCGTGTGAACTTGACCAATCAGATGGCGGCAAAGCACGTTCACCAATGCATTTGCATGTAAAAAGACGCGACGACCTCAGGGGACGTTTTGTTCCCCCCGCAGCTACTAATGACGCTGTTTCCCCGGGTAATTAATTAGTTTCCGAGCAGAAGCGATGTGGCGTGTGGTAATACCAGATGTTTGTTCTATTTACAACTGCACAGTTGAAAACGGCTGCAGTCTGTTGGGGTATTCCTAATTGTGTAATTGCGCCTTCAGCGATAAAGATGACGAATGCTGCTTTGAACGCCGGCCCCCCGGAAGGGCCCTCATCGCATTATGAAGACATGCGCACCAGCGGGGCTTACGTTAAATCTCATTTGCTGCTCTAAAGCATGCACACTTTCAGAGTTCAGTTGGGAGACGAGAATGGCAATGTTTGAATGCAATACTAACTTAATGCTTAGTAAAGCTTAAGTGTGCACAAATGAGTTTGCATTTTAGCACTTCTGGTTCCATCGTCCTGAAGACAATGGGTTTTTGATTAAATGCCTGAAATAACATCTGTGGTGAACACAAGCTCAAGATATTTTCATGTTTAATTCTATAACATAAAACACACCTTTGTGAATGATTTTTTAAAGGAGTTGCTAACACGTTTCTAAATGGGTCTACAGAGGTTGTCGGACATTAAACGTCATCTACTCACTAGTCGATTTCACAGCCTCGTTGTGTTCATAATCGCGCTCTTGCAAACTATTCTAACTCAAACTTTCAGGGAAAATGTTTCTGAAAGAGTTGTTGAAGCTTAATGGCGGTGACATTGAAGTCATGTGACTGTGGTTCATTTATAGCCTACGTTTTTACTGCTGCCGATTGTATTTATGCTTCAAAATTCATAAAAGTCGGGTTCGTTTGTGAAGATTATCACGTTGAAACAAAACGTGTTAGAATCATAAACTTTTGTTGGTCACAGAGCTTATTTTCTGCAATAATCCAAAAGCCAATGGAAAAATCAGATTGGGTTTTTGTGGAGGGAACCTATGGAAGCTTGTTTCCGCCACAGAATAAAACATTTAAAAGATAATTGTGATCAGAAAGTCAGAAAAGTCAGAATTGTGCGATAAAAAGTCGCAATTACCTTTTTTCGTTTTTATTCTTTGGCGGAAACAAGCTTCCATAAGAACCAGAGCGATGCGAACTACAAAAATACGTCATCAATGCAGCACTGCCTACAGTTTTTGTATTATGCAATCATAGCCATTTCAAACATTCCACAGTGTCGGCACAACTTTGCATTTTAAGTAATAAAAAAAAAAAAATTCTGTAAAAATAACGTAGCATTTGGCAGTAGTGATGGGAAGTTTGAGTCATTTTACTAACTCGGATCTTTGAGGTTCGTTCAGCAAAAATGAACGAACCTTTTGTCGTTCATTTCAGCAGAATATCATTGAAATGTTAATGGCCAAATTCTCCAACACATCAACTTACGCAAACCTTGATCACATTTAGAAAAACATAAAATGTAATTAACAACAAGAAACCATAATGCAGCCAATGCCAAACTACGAGAAACAGATATAATGAATGCATTGCTTAGCTGGGGCTTAGTTCAACTCTCCTCCCGATCCGAGACGTTTCTTCATCTCGTTACATCCTCATTGGCTGAAGCTATTAGGTCTACCGGAAACAGAAATGATTTAGTTCACCTCCCGAGTCTTTGGGTCCGAGTCGTTCGTTCATCAGGAGTTATGGAAAAGAACCATCATGACAGAAATTTTATAGTTAGATAGAAAGTTTATAAATTGTAAGACATTTGAGACTAGAAATGCATCACAACTGTAAGAGTAAAAAATAAACTAACTACGCGCTTGTTTGTAAGGAAGGTTGGGAATTATTAATTCATTTCTGTATCCAATACGCCCTTCATGTCACGACAAAAGAACGAACGCCTCATTTCAGAAAACTCAGGAGGTGAACTAATATAATATAATGAGTTCTGTTTCCTGTACAGAACGTGTTGCACACGGTCAACAAAACAAACTGATCACTCTCTGAGGAAACTCGTTGTCCCCCAGTCATATTAAAGATTAGTTCAAAAGGAGTCATGATCGACCCATCACTATTCGGCAGTCAGATCCAAGGGGTCAATGTTGGCGTTAGAAATCCTGCTGGAAGATGATGGAATTACACCATTATTGGGTAAAAAGCATATTTCCCCAAGTAGCAGTGTACATTTACTTGCAAGTGACGTATAAATTGCTAATATTTCATCATATTATGACAGTTGCTGTTTAAGCAATTTTTGGAGAGCTGTTAAAGTCTGAAAGGCATATTTATTTTTTACGTTTTCTCATTTAAATTGAACTTTGTCCAACTGTGTTTGAGATTAATGGCAATGCTAACAAATGGCTCTCTTCAGGTACTATAGGCATCATTGGTTCATTCACATAATGAGTCAAAAAGAGATTGAGACTGAAATGACTTCCAGTTCATTAGTCACAATTGAAATTGAAGATTAAATGGAGACCGTTGCATTATGGGATGCAGCCAAATGTCATACGGACATTCTGTTCAAACAGAAAATCTGCATTTGCACACATACTGCAGAAATGTTAAAGTCCATCTGTGGTGAAAATCAAGCTTTTAATGTTGTTTATGTGTCTATGTGGTGTTTTTAATATGCTTTAAGACACACCATGTGTAAATGTATAAGTCGACAGCATTGCTGAGTATTTTCAGCTTAAAACTGCAGTGAACCAAAGACAGCCTCAAAAACACGGTTTGAAATCGCTGGTGTTTCTGACGTCACACACTACCTTGTAACCAATCAGATCAACGTGTGATCGTCAACCAGTGGATCTCTGAGCTGAGTGAGTGGAGGCGGGGCTCATTTGCATATTCATAGAACCGTGTATTCTAAACGAGGCAAGAGTGTAGAGTTACATTCAAGATATTTTAAGACATGAAGACATTTTTTTCCAAGGAAAACGCCTAAATATGTCATTTTAGTGATCAAAGATGAGTTTTACGGGATACAATTATTGACTACAGGGTGACTTTAAGGTTTCCTGTCCAACCGGCATTAAATATAGAGGTACTGTAGTGTGCTACATTTCTGAACTCATATTCTAATTGGAAATCTTCTGCTTCCTAGACAGACAAGCTCTGAAAAGCAGAGCGAGGAGCCGACAGAACAGCAGCTGGGCCTTTCGTTTGCCTGAGCGGCCACGTTCCAGTACAGACGAAACCTCGCCAACACTGCTGAGATGAAATTCAAGCACTTAAATCCCTCTGCAAAGTGCTTCTTTCTCTAATATTTACATTTAAATGCATTCATTCGTCAGATAGCGACTCGCTGTTGGGTTATACAGTCAGAATGTGCTGTGGATGCAGTTTAACACTAGTAAATTCATGCCTGGCAGCGCTAAAGAGCTAAACGTTTGGGAAAATGCAACAGACTTTGCTATAAAAAGGCAATCTGGGGTTTAACAGCGTTCTTTGTGTCTCATTGTCCTGGATGGAACAGTGGAGTGAGATAAAGAGCACAATGAAGAATCCTGCTATTTTAGAAGAATGCTAGTCAATAGCACAATGTAAAGGGAGGAATTGTCATATGGTACTTTTTCAAAAGCTATTCATATAGGATCACGGAGAGGAAATAATTAGTGCGTCTCATTTTAAAGTGTGTGTAATGTGTATTGCCTATAGATGTCATTCTGTTTCCAAACAGAGAAAGTGATCCGAACCGCTCCGGGTGACGTTCTATATGTACAGTATAACATTTTTTTTTGCTGCTTTTTTGTTTAGAAAAACTGTAAAGTCAGTGTGAAGGACTGAAGCCTAGTGCACACTACAAATGTGTCTGTCCTTTATCATTATTTATTGTCAGATCGTACGTTATGACCCCAGTAAACAGTCATTGCATTTCTATAAATGCACAGCATTTGTGTGACAGTAGCTCTGCTTTTTTCGAGACACCGTAGCTTTTCCAGCGCAAAATGTTTTATTGCTTTTTGTGTGTGTGTGTGACATTTGCAGTTTTCTAAACTATTGTTTCTCACATATAATTCTGGAAATGTATTCATTCTATTTTATTGGTTGATTCAAATTATTAATTTTAAAAATTAATTATACAAAATAAATATAATAAAAAAAAAATTAAAAAAATGTTTTACAATAATGTTGCTAAATATTTAGCTAATGGGATTCATATGTAAATTAAATGAAACTGTCAGCGAGAATGCAATATAATACGGTTTTGCAACAAACTAACAGAATTCGTTTTTTTCTTTCAGTTTTCATTTTTTGTAAGTTTTAGCAAGTTTTTAAAAAATATTTTAGCTTTTGTGTTTTTAATATTTCTTTTCTTGTTTTCATTAATTTTCAGTTGAGTTTTAGATAAACTGAGTAGAGTTGAGTAATTTAGAGAAATTACAGTAATTTTAGTACTTTTCATTCATTTTTGTAATTTCATTTCGTTGTCAGGGCAACATTTCTAATTGATTTTTAAGTTTTCACCTAATTATAGATATATTTTTCCAGTTAAATTTCAATTACCAGCCATGTGTTTTTCATTAGTTTAAGGCCCCGTCGGCGTCCACACTACTGCGTTTTCGTTTAAAAACGGAGACCTTTTGCTACGTCTGCACCTCCTGTCCAGACTAAAACGGAAAAAACGAAGACCTAAAACGGAGAAGTTTAGAAACACTGCAGCTCCGTTTTGCGTTTTGAATCTCCGGAGGGCGTTTTAGTGAAGACGGGACAAAACGGAGGACTTTCGAAACGCTGACGCAGAGGCTCACGCTCGGCTCTATGATTGGGTGTCATCAGTCACGACGTCTCCTTCCCTGATTCGTCAGCCACCGTTTATGCCCAGTGTTGGTGAATGGTCACGTGATCCGCGTTTTCAGTCGTTTTAATGTGGACGGAGATCATATTCGTTTTAATTCTCCGTTTTTAAACGAAAACGCAGTAGTGTGGACGGGGCCTAAGTTTTAGGTTTTGTTAATAAAGAATAATGCTATGTGGTTACTAAGGTATTCTGAGTATACATTGCTATGTGGTTGCTAGGACTTTCTTGGTGGTTGCTAGGTGAGTTTTAGATGACTTGCACATCCTTCAGGCATTTAGGTGCTGTATCAGTCTATTATCAAGAGCTGGCTAGTGGCCTTGAAATAATTTGACAAGGTAAATGGTTGGCAGTCGTGTCATAACTACTGCGCTCTCTCTGACCCCACAAGCTGCCTTCCATCTTCACCTTTGACCTCTCATGCATTACCTTTGAGGAAAATCTCCAGGTGAGCATTTCTACCTTGATGAGATTTGAACAGGACTCATGAAATGTTCATTCTTCGTCATTTAATGCAATGCACAAACGCACGCACATATGTCTGAAGAATTAAACCACCTATTATTTGACAGATATAAAAAAAGAAATAATGAGATAAGTATGTGTGGCAGGACTTGACTTGTTTCATCAGGAATTGTTTGGATCTTAGTACACTGTATATTTCATATCAGAATGAAGTCTGATTATTATAAATATTGCATACTGATAAATTACTGCATTAACTAGTGGAAAGAATGTAAAAAGGCTGCGTTACCTGAAACAGAGATTAAATAGCTATTTGGCTTTTAGCTAACATTATTTTCCCTGTCCGCTATGATATCATATCAGTGCAAAAAGAGACTTTCTGACGAGGAGCAAATTATGGATATCATGACATTTGAATGAAGACAAGGTGTGCAAACTTGCACAATAAGACTATGAGCATGTATTTAAGGCAAAATACTACAGGTTTATAGAGTAAACATTTTAAAGGTGCATTGTGTAATATTTAGGAGGATCTGTTGACAGAAATGCAATATCATATACATAACTATGTTTTCAGTGGTGTATAAAGACCTTACATAATAAACCGTTATGTTTTTATTACCTTAGAATCAGCCATTTCTATCTACATACACCGCGGGTCCACTTATATTGAAATGCGCCGACATGTTTCTACAGGAGCCCTAAACGGACAAACGCGTCTCGTCACTATGTTGTTCTTCGTGCAAAGAAGCTAGCTAAAGTCAGCGAATAAAACATTGACACAATGATGAACAAGTAACAATAATATTTACAATAACATAATTTTACTGAATAATTAAGTTAACATAGTTTCTTAATTTATCTTTGTAAAGAAACCTCATTGCTTAACTGGCTACTCTCTGCTGTCTCAGACAACGACATCTTTTCCTGTCGGCCACCGTAACTTCTGTTGGGTGCAATTCACAACCTCGCCACTAGATGCTGCTAAACATTACACACTGCACCTTTAACTAATATAGGGTATATCATCATACAATTGTTTTCTAAAATGGTATGTTTAAATATGCAAATGTGACATTATCTAATCAAATCTACATTCATTTGCACAGATAAATTTGAACATTGGATAAAGCCATGTTCAAAACTCTTGTTTCATTTTGTTGACATATTAGAGTTAAAGGTTTTTACTGAGGGGATTTTGGATATCTCTTTTTATCACTCCATAAATCAGAAAATACTGTCAAAACAAAAGCCATAAAAAATACATTTTCACAATGTTTTTAGATATAAAATGTGACATCAGGCGAATGATATATGAACAAACCCTTCAGTAAAATCCTTCAGAATATAGACAGGAATAAAACTGTAAAGTTTGGTGTATATGCTTAAGTGGAGGAACATTTTTTAACCCTTTAATTGTAATTGAAATCTACAGACGCAAATACATAAAGTGTAAATGAACACTTAAATGTGTATTTTGGAAATAAGCAATGGAAGGAAAACAGCCCAAAATCTCAGTTGCATGAAAAAGCTATGTTTTTTTCCAGGTAGTGTCTTGCCTATAAGTAAATAAAAAGGATCCATTTTGATCTAGTTTATGTCTTCAAAGGAACATCTGCGCATAATGTATCTTTAAGATCGCCTTAGTAACTTTTTCAAAAGACTAGATCTGAAATTGTGTCACAGCATCGGTTTCAGGCTGGAGAATTTCACAGATCACAGGCCTATTGGTCACTATCAATGGATTAATGCTAATGCTTTGCTTAAGAAAGATATATGGGCCACTTTAGCATTTGTACAGTAAGAGATAATGGATCTAGAAATCGAGGAACGGCTCAAAGAAAAGCCGCAGTGCGTAATCAGCGTTCTTCCTCAATACTCTTGCATTTAATCCCGGTTCGGAGAGCCAGCAGGCTTTTGTACTGATTTCCTGAGCAATTAAAATGGGAAAAAGCTCATTTAGCTTTACTTCTCTCTCTGCTGACAGGGTTGGTCGTGGCCTGGGATTTAAAAGGGAATGTTCTGCTCTTGAGGGAGAAGCTTCATGCTCTGCACTGTATCCTGAGATTAAGCTGTTACGCTTTTCTTTTCTGGCAGCTGGAGATTTAGTTATTCCTCAAATGAAGTGAACAAAAACACGATTTTCTAGGAAACAAAATCAATTAATGGTTCAGATGAAAGAACTCGACTAAGCAAAACCTTCTGAAGGACACGTTTCATTATAAAGGAACGTAAAAAATTGCTTTGTGAAGAACTATTTCTTTAAAATCTCAAATCTTGTGCCCTACTGTGACTGATAAATAATCGTCAACCATTACCGTTGGTTGAATGGCTGCTGAAACTAAGTGCGACTTAAATCTTGCTAATAATGTACACAGCGTGAAAGCAAAGGCAAGATGGTAACATATTTCGTGTCGCATAATTACTTGTTCTAAAGAAAGCTTTAGTTGTGTTGGAGTTCAGTTGGGGGGAAGTTGGAACAGAAGTTGTTTTAGCTCAAAGGGTTTTGACGTGTGGAGCGTGAAGGGAACATTCAGCATGCGTTCACGTGTTTAATGTACAGCACGGCTCAAATAAATGACTGCGGTTTCTTGTAGAGATTTAAAGTTGCTTGTGTTGATGGACTGAACTGGTTTGCCTAATAATGTTGCATAAAACAGTTTTTTTATTGGTTGTGTGTATTGGTTGGTTTTTCAATCATCAACATAGTTGCAATTGACTAAATAGTCTTGTGAATCAGAGGTGTGCCGTTGTTTTAAGTAATAATTGGCCATTTATTGACCATAATATGAACTTGCATATATTTCAGAGCATAATTTTCATGGTTTAATCATGCACACTGGCTTTGAATAGGAAAAATATTTATTTATTAGGGATGCACGATATATCTGCCACCATATCGGTATCAGCACGTTCACTTTTAATGTTATCGTCATCGGCCCGATAAAAAAAATGTGGCCGATATATTAAAGCCGATAAATAATGGATTATTTCCTTCAGCTGAGACTCTTCAGATGCACATTGTAACCCTGTTAAAGGGTTAGTTCACCCAAAAATGAAAATTAAGTCATTAATTACTCACCCCCATGCTGTACCAACCCCGTAAGGCCTTCGTTCGTCTTCGGAACACAAATGAAGATATTTTTGATTAAATCTGAGAGCTGGATCACTGCTATATAGGCTCCCTAAGGGACTGACACTTGACGGTCCAGAAAGTCATTAAAGAAAATGTTTAAATATTCCATGTGCCTACAGTGGCTCAATTATAAGTTTATCAGGCGACGAGAATACTTTTTGTGCGGAAAAACAAACAAAAATAACGACTTTATTCGACTATTCCTTTTCTTCCTTGTGGGCCTGAAACGAGACTTCAAGAGATTTCCACGACGCATGCGCGAGAACTGAGATGAGGACGTTCTTCTTCGACTCCTTCTTGTTACCGGCTGCTCACCGCTTAGAAGTATTACCGCCACCTACCGTATAAGATGACGTGTTGGAAGCGCAAAACTTTCTGTTTACAAGCAGAGGAAGACGCGCGCTGTACATACGCTTTTCAATTGGAAAATATGTCTACTGATTTCGACTTTTTAACCATTGTATATAATATAGCGAGACCTACAGCACATTAAGTGTCGAATTGAAAAGCGTATGTACAGCGCGCGTCTTCCTCTGCTTGTAAACAGAAAGTTTTGCGCTTCCAACACGTCATCTTATACGGTAGGTGGCGGTAATACTTCTAAGCGGTGAGCAGCCGGTAACAAGAAGGAGTCGAAGAAGAACGTCCTCATCTCAGTTCTCGCGCATGCGTCGTGGAAATCTCTTGAAGTCTCGTTTCAGGCCCACAAGGAAGAAAAGGAATAGTCGAATAAAGTCGTTATTTTTGTTTGTTTTTCCGCACAAAAAGTAGTCTCGTCGCTTGATAAACTTATAATTGAGCCACTGTAGGCACATGGAATATTTAAACATTTTCTTTAATGACTTTCTGGACCGTCAAGTGTCAGTCCCTTAGGCAGCCTATGTAGCAGTGATCCAGTTCTCAGATTTAATCAAAAATATCTTCATTTGTGTTCCGAAGACGAACGAAGGTCTTACGGGGTTGGTACAGCATGGGGGTGAGTAATTAATGACTTAATTTTCATTTTTGGGTGAACTAACCCTTTAATTGTGTCATATAGGCTACATAAAATTATATTGAGAACATTATAATTGTGTGCTTGGGACATGGCTTTTAAAGGTGAGACTTTGGTTTTTGTTATCAGGCTCTAAGGAATTATACAAAAATTTGGTTTCAGATTTGTCGGTTATCAGACTGTATGTCTTCAGTAAACCTGGAAAGAGAGTAGAAATATGCATGTGCTCTACTTGCACTTTGAATTAAACCATAGTCCAGCGCTCTTGTTAATTACAAACGTGTTCTTTGATGATGCTTTTGGGAAACGTGCCGTAGACATGAAGAACGACTGGCATGCTGCTTGGGAAACTCTTTTGTCTGCTGTTAAAAGTGTGCTCTTGCTCTAGTATGTTCGGTTTTGGTTCAATTTAATCCCTGAATAATATCCAACTTACACTGATTCTGTGTTTACCACAGAATATGGCGACGACCAACAGAGCAGGTCGATCAAAAACCCAGAAACGCCTTCAGGATTCACAGCAAAGCTGAAAAGCCCAGTTGAAATGCTGATGGATCCGTGTGCCTGCTCTTGTGCCGCTCTCTCATGCTGTGACTGATGAACACGGTATGGGCTCTTTGGCAAGACCGTCTCTTTTCTCTGCTCTCAGGAAAGGGGCCCGTTCTGCTCAGCTGAACACTCAGACACTTGTGCACTGCAAATGTACAGTGGGATTGACCCACGCTCTCAGAGGAGCCGCTCTACGCCTTTTTTCTTCTCCGAAATGTAGCTTTCCTGAAGCAGCGGCACCATTTTTGGTCCTTTCAGTGTAGTTTTGTGTTTGTTTAGTAGTGTGAGCGTTGGATTGGTGGTGATTTATGCGGGTTTTTTTAAAGTACACATCAAGTGTGGTTGTAGTTTAAAAGGTCGTATCGTGGAGAACAGTATTTATTTGTGCTTGACATACTCTAACATTCACAACACCGGCTGCAAAGGCCATTTACGGAAACTGAGGTCAAAGCAGCACATGATGCTTGTGTTGAGAGGCGCACTGAAGCCCTGACGTTATCATTTCAATTGAATTAGATTGATCAAGTCAATTCACCTTTATTTATATAGTGCTTTATACAATACAGATTGTTTCAAAGCAGCTTAACAGTAATAAACAGGAACATAACAGATTCAATGATGCAAGTGGAATTCAATTCTTCTGTAAAGCAGCTGCAAAAAGACATCAGTGTCATAATTCAGTAGAAAGACAGTATTGTCATTATTCACTTTGAGTCAGTTCAGTGTTGATTCAGTTTAGTTCAGTAACAGTGTTAATCGTGAAATCAGATTTCAATTGTTTCGATAATCAAGAAGCAAAGCATTGGGGATATGCCAATGCTTTCATGACTGACTGTTGGACATATAATGGATTTAGTTTTAATTCATTTAGTTTTAATTTGATTTAATTGTATGAACTAAACACCTCATAAACATACTTTATCACTAGATTGATTTTTTTAAAATAACCTGTTAAACATGAAAGTGTTATGAATTCATGTAAGACATTTTTCCTTATATAGAACCTTTTTGGCATAAAGTGTTCTTCAAAATTTTGTCAAGAACCCTAGAGTTCTATATGGAACCCCATTGGATGTTTTTTTTTCTAAGAGATGTTTTCAAATCATTCTACAACTTGATTTGTTAGTCCTATAATGATATTTCTGCATTGATGAGTTCTCGCTGTTGGGGCCAAATGCTCTAATTCAGCAACTACAGAAAACCAGTTTAATTAAGGTGAATATATCAGCACACAAGTGGAAAATCAAAGCCGCATCTTGGTGAATTTAACTATGAATTGAATGCACCACAATTTGAATAGAAGTGCTGCGCACACGAGATCTCCAGATACCGAATCTCTTTCTTTGTGAAGTGGAGCTCCACTTATAGTGCAGATATCATGTTGTTCTGTCAGAGATTTCCCCGAGGAGAGACAGAGAGAGAGATACAGCGAGACCGGCCGAGGTTCAGTCCCTAGATCAGGCTGACGATTGAAAAGCTCCGCACGGAGAGGGGGAACTTCGACTGACACCATCATTTAGCGTCTCTCCTCAGGACTGAGCTTCATCTGGGTGAGAAGACCTCGTGAATCTCGCGGTCCTTCAAACCCAACAGCCCATGATCCTGTGCGGGACGGAGCGGGTCTTTGAGTTCCTGACAAACACACTAATGTTTCGAGTTAGCTCAAAGGGGAAATATTAATAATAACTCATAACTTGTTATGATTAATTATGAATATTTGGGTCAGTTAATTGGATTAACTTGATGTAGCTAAATTAATATTACAATCAATTAATCAGTTTGTCCAACGAACTCTTTTGATTTTTCATTTATTCTAAGAAAAGGGTATCTTTCATGGCCACAGAAAAATATTTTTTTCTTAGCCTGTACTAGACTTGTAGTCAAGACCGCCTAAACCGAAACCAAGACACTACCAAGACCAGAGGGTATCGAGACCAAGACAAGACCAAGACCAAGAACGAGACCGGAGGGGAAAAAAACAGATCATGAGATAGAAAATTAGATACATTTTAATACATTTATCACATGGTTATATATATAGAATGTATAGGATTAAAAGGGTTAATTTCGCCTTCTCAGCAAGAATTAAGTGAGAGTCACAATTCCCTGCACATTCCTTTGGGGGTCGTAAAACTCTTATCAGTCTCACTGTGTCCTGTAACAGGACACCGAGTTCTGCCAGTGTGTCAACTTCATTTGGGATGTTAGTTTTTGGGGGAAGTTTCATAGACCATTGTGGGGAGAGTGAGTTTGCTGGATTATTCATTAAATATTATGAATAATTTGTGTGTGTCTGATTGGTCCAGATGCTATACTCAAGTATTTGAATTAAGACAGTTTTTGCCCCTGTTGTTGTTGCTCCAAATCTGTATGCTGTTATTTTATGAATAATATTACTAAAATAAATTAATATAAAATATATTTTTGAAGAATCTGTAAAACTGCTGCATGATGTCACTGCCATTCAAAAGTTTGGGGTTTAATGTTTTGAAAATCTCTTCTGCTCACCGAGGCTGCATTTATTTGATAAAAGTATAGTAAAAACAGTAATATTGTTAAATATTGTTACAATTTAATATAGCTGTTTACTATGTGAATATATTTTAAACTGTTATTTGTTCATGTGATCAAAGCTGAATTTTCAGCAACATTACTCCAGTCTTCAGTGTCACATGATCCTTCAGAAATCACTCTAATATGATGATTCAATGCTCAAGAAACATTTCTACCAGAAATACTCGGGAGAATAATACTGTAACAATTAACCATTTATTAAAAGTGGCAGTTTTTGAAAACTACCGTTATCGTCTCTGCGTAAACTACAAAAATGTGAATTTGTGAAAACGGTGACATCATAGATGCGTGTTACGTGTTCAGTCTATAGTGTTTCTTTAAAAAGTCACATCGCCATCTACTGGCTCAGCAGGAGAATACAGCATTTTTAAATGTTTTCGCGGATCCGTGTGAACAGGGATCGTTTTGACAACTGTCATCTGTGCAAGAATTCAAGGAGTAAATGTTTAGCAGGAGTGAGTTACTTCTGGTTTCCAGTGAAGGATCCAGCAGGTTGCAGACAGTGACTAAAGACTCCCTTCCCAGTCAGTTCAGCTGATTTGGGAACAGTTCGGCGACGCACAGGTAGTTTGGTTTGCCTCCCACGACTCTTCCCATTGCCGTCTGTTTTACTCCCTGACCGAGCGGACCCTCGGCACGGATGCACTAGCACACAGCCTCCACAAGAATGTGTTTCCCCAAGTGAGCCTTCTTGCACAGACTCTGTGCAAGATCAGGGAGGACGAGGAGCAGGTCATTTTGGTTGCGCCTCACTGGCCCACCCGGACTTGGTTCTCCGAACTGGTGCTCCTCGCGACAGCCCCTACCTGGCCAATTCCTCTAAGGAAGGACATCCTTTTCTCAGAGATGGGGCACCCTCTGGCACCCTCAGGTTTGAGTACCCTACCACCTAAGGTGGTGGCTACCATCACTTCCGCTAAGGCCCTGTCTACGCGACACGCCTATGCGTTGAAGTGGAACCTCTTCGTACATGGTGCTCTTCTTGCCGAGAAGACCTTAGAAAATGCCCGATCAGTGTCGTGCTTTCCTTCCTGCAAGATGGGTTAGAGCGAAGGCTGTCTCCCTCCACCCTCAAAGTGTATGTGCCACACATCATGATGCAGTTTAAGGTAAGTCTTTGGGGAAGCATGACCTGGTCATCAGGTTCCTGAGGGGGAAGAGGAGACTAAATCCTCCTCGCTCTCCTTTCATACCCTCTTGGGACCTCGCAGTGGTCCCTTTGAGCCTTTGCAATCAGTCGAGCTTAAGATCCTGTCTATTAAGACAGCACTCCTAGTTGCATTGGCCTCCATCAAGAGGGTAGGGGACTGGAGGCATTTTCGGTTTGATGAAGCGTGCCTGGAATTCGGGCCGGCTAACTCACGTGATCCTGAGACCCCAGCCTGGATACGTGCCCAAGGTTCCCACCACTCCTTTCAGGGATCAGGTGGTGAGCCTGCAAGCGCTGCCCTCGGAAGAGGCAGACCCAGCCTCGGCACTGCTCCTTCCAGTACGTGCCCTCCGTGCCTACGTAGACAGAACACAGTGTTTCAGGATCTCAGACCAGCTCTTTGTCTGTTATGGTGGGAAGCTGAAGGGAAAGGCTCTCTCCAAGCAAAGGTTGCCTCACTGGATAGTGGACGCCATTGCTTTGGCAAACCAGCAGCAAGGTCGACCATGTCCCCTTGGGGTTCGGGCACACTACACTCGGAGTCCTTCGTCCGTGCTAATCTCACGACAGGGAGCTCAGACTTACGCAGGGCACTGGAAGACAGCCGAGGTGGCGTGATTAGACTGGGAACCCCATTCGTCAGTAACTGACGTAACTCGGAGTGACTGAACGAAAGGGAAAGTCTCAGTTACGTATGTAACCCTCGTTCCCTGAGGAGGGAACGGAGACAGTACGTCTCACTGCCACTTCCGCTGTACCGCTGGAACCGCCTGAGTTCAGTCTCGGCTCCTCAGCAGGAAAACATAACTGCATGTTGCCAGCATACTTCCTTATATACCCACGAGGTGGGGCGGAGTTACGCTATGCAAATTCCGCAGACCCATGGAATCATGGAGGAAACATGGAATTAGTTTCCATTGTTATGCTGATGACACTCAAATATATATTTCATTACGGCCAGATGAATACGCTAAATTATCCAAATTGACAGATTGTGTTAAAGATATAAAAGATTGGATGACGCGTAATTTTCTTTTATTAAACCCAGACAAGACAGAGGTAATACTTATCGGTTGTAAAAACTGCCCACAAAACCTTTCACAACACGACTTTAACATAGTAGGATGCCCTGTTACTTTATCCGCTACAGTAAAAGACCTGGGTGTTACATTAGACTGCAACCTGTCTTTTGAAAAGCATATTTCATACGTTACAAAAACAGCCTTTTTCCACCTTAGAAACATTGCTAAGCTACGTAATATGCTATCAGTCTCTGATGCAGAAAAGTTAGTTCATGCATTCATGACCTCGAGACTAGATTACTGTAATGCTTTATTAGCTGGTTGTCCTGCATCTTCAATAAACAAGCTACAGTTAGTCCAAAATGCAGCCGCTAGAGTTCTTACTAGATCAAGAAAATATGATCATATAACACCGATTTTATCATCACTTCATTGGTTACCTATTAAGTTCCGTATTAATTACAAGGTATTGCTTTTGACTTATAAAGCTCTAAATGGTTTAGCTCCAGTCTATTTAACGGATCTTCTATCGCCCTACAATCCATCGCGCTCTTTAAGATCACTAAATTCGAGGCTCCTGGTCATTCCTAGGATATCCAGATCCACCAAAGGAGGCAGAGCATTTTCACATTTAGCTCCGAAGCTCTGGAATAGCCTTCCTGATATTGTTCGTTGCTCAGACTCGCTGTCCCAGTTTAAAACTAGACTGAAGACGCATCTATTTAGCCAGGCATTCATATAAATTTTTTATCTTACAGTTACTGTAAATTCGGCCTCTAGTTCATAAACGCCAGAGGAGAACTGGCCCCCGACTGAGCCTGGGTTCTCCCAAGGTTTTTTTTTCTCCATTGGGTCATCTGATGGTGTGCTAGGACACCTTTAGGTCACTGGATGGAGTTTTTCGGTTCCTTGCCACTGTTGCCTTTGGCTTGCTCAGTTGGGGATATTCAAATTAATTAACCAATCATACCATTGATCAGCTCTATCAAACTTGGATGTCTTTTTTTTCCAGTAATAAACAAACAGTGTTAAGTTGTTTTGATTGATACTGTGAAGCAGCTTTGATACAATCTGTATTGTGAAAAGCGCTATATAAATATATTTGACTTGACTTGACTTGACTTGACTTGACCCATGGCATTCCTTGCCATTGGCTAGTTTTGTAAGAACTCGAAGGTGATAGGCTTTCTAAGCGAAACCCCATTTGTCAGTCACTGACATCACGACTCCGTTCCCTCCTCAGGGAACGAGGGTTACACATGTCCCGAGACATTCTGTCAGTTCTGCTTGAATCAAAACGCCGTTGGTGCGTACAGGTAACAAAGCTGTTCTGTTTTTACCATAATGTTGTATAGAGTAGTCAAAGTATGATACAAGTTTCAGTGATAAACCCACTTTAACAATTACTGTTCTGTTAATAACCCTCTGTCGATCCGACTGTCTGTAAAAGTATATATATATATATATATATATATATATATATATATATATATATATATATATATATATATATATATTATTAATTTATACTTTTACCACATATACAAATGTTCCTTACATTTTTGATGTCATACAATAACTTTGTGCGAGGAACAGGCTAAAATTAAATTGCTCACATAATATAATTTCCGTTGAGATGCAAAAATGTTGCCTTAAGTACATGATGACTGAATTTCCATTTTTGCTTGAAGAATTTCTTACTTAACTATAGAATTAAAGCACACAAAAATTCCATTGATAAACCACACTCAGACAAACAATGAAGTCTATTCCAGAAAAGATCCTTGGCCTGGTCTTGTAAACAACACTGACCTTTAACAGATCTGAGGGAAAGTATGTCCTGAAAATGTCATTTTAGCTTCATGAAACTATTCTGCTTTGATTGTTAAAGATTGTTTCAACGGTCAGTTCTACGAGCTGATGGATGTAAAACGTGATTTGTCATGACAGGCCTGTTCGTTTCGGCCGACTGCAGGATGTCTTACTGTAATGCTGGGCTTTCCATTTACGGTAGCATGAGGCCGTTCTGGGTTGTGCTAGTTGTATTTACAGAGGGAAGAGGAAGGCTTGAACATTGTGTTGTTTATTCACGCTGTAATCGGCCCACTCTGTAACTTCTGAAGTGTCTCCCAAGGGTCTCCAAAAACGTTTTTTTTTTGTAGCTCTGTATTATTGTCCTCAGTGGAGCTGTTGTTTTTTAATTTAATCAGTGCTGAAAAGAACCCAATAGGGATGAAGGAGGGGGAAAATACAGCCAGAGCAAGAGCTTCAGGAATATATGAAGGAGAAAACGACTAAACCTGCAGGGAAAACCAAAAACGCTTTCTCTCTCTCTCTCTCTCTCTCTCTCTCTCTCTCTCTCTCTCTCTCTCTCTCTCTCTCTCTCTCTCTCTCTCTCTCTCTCTCTCTCTCTCTTGCTTTTTCCCAGCATGCCGTATCCAGCTAATCTCCGAGGTTGGAATGGTTGTCAGTTTAAGCCGTTGGAGTTTGAATCTTTTCTCATGTCTGTTTTAATCCTGCCATCATATCTGCATGATAATTAATTAATTTCCTCACTTTTACCTAATAATCATGTGCTGCATATTTTATTAGAGATATTAAAATTGATCAACATTATGTGATTTTCTGCTTTAAAAAATTGGCCATTCAGGTCAGAAAAATAAATGTAACTATTGAGAAAACAAGTTTATTTGTCTGAACCCACTGGTAGATATTTTTGTGACACTTTACTCAAAGCCATATTAATGCTTTATAAAAGTATTTTTAATGTATTAATTATGCAGTGTAATGCACCTTATAATGAATTGAATGGTGTGAATAATAATAATAATAATTGTAACCACAGTTATAATACCATAATATGCCTTGCCTTGCCTAGTCATTGCTGCACCTTTTGAAAGTGTAACGCATTAAAAATCATAACAAACACAACCAATTTCAGGTGCAGCAAGGAATCTGCAAATATTATAATGCATTTTAACTTTACAATCATTTATAAACATATATAATGCATTAAAAGGTGCATTATGAATGCCTTTATAATCAAGACTAGTTGTCTTACATGATTTTGCTTATCAAGTAAATGTATCTTGATTTAAGTATGTTTAGATATTTGTGCTGCGAAAACAAGACAACAATACTGAGGAAGAAAATCTTTTTTAATTCACTGCAGCTCATAGTCAAAATGCATCAAAACAAAGCTTGAGAATCAAGGTCTGAAGCATGCATTCACTCGTCAAAAGGACTGTTTATCTGAAAACAGTTTCTTTAAGCGGTACATAGTCTGGAAAGTCACTATAAACAAATGATTCAGCTCTTCACCTCTGGATCTGAAGGAATGTCTCTCCTCTTATTTTTGCTCTGGTTCATGGAAACAGTGAATTCATGCGCTGGTTCGCACAGATCCGAACTGCGCCGGCACATTCGATCATTTGACCTAGTCAGACTTGTTCTGTTAGCAGAAGAAAAAGTGCAGCAGTTTAACACAGACACACGATCGTCTGCATTATTCACAGTCAGCTGCTCCTTCAGACACAGAGATATCAGAGCACATGCCTTCCACAAGTAAAAATCACAATCATGCTCGTGATGTAATTGTTCATATATATATATATATATATATATTAAAAGTTACAGGGCAGTGCTAAGTTTCTGTGCTCCTGAATGTTTCTGTATATATATATATATATATATACACAGAAACTTAGCACTGCCCTGTAACTTTTAATAGCTACATTATATTCCTCAGCAATGAATGGGTAAAATCACTGGTTTTGAAGTAGTTAAACTTACATCTCTGTTGTTAATAGACATTAGAAAGCTCGCACCCCCGCATCTCTATCTCTTTCGCTCTCATTCAAATAAATGCTATTGTTCATTCAAATTAATTTTAATCTTACGCACTACTTTAAAACGGGGAGAAGGCTGGATCTTACGAGACGTTAATGACGAAAATAACCGTATTTTTTACCCTTTCGGTCAAATGTTGCGCTGCAAACTTTAATAACAGCTTTAAGTTGTCAATGCTGTCAAAATATGAAGATATTTTCAACATTGATATTAATCAGAAATGTTTCTTGAGCATCAAATCATCATATTAGAAGGATTTCTGAAGGATCATGTGACACTAGAAGACTGGAGTAATAGTGCTGAAAAAGCATTATATATATATATATGCATACTACCCACTTTGCACATTATGTGATTTTTCTTTATGCATGCAACACTTGGATGAACTACTACAGTAGAGCTTCACAGATTAACTTTATCACACAATGCAATGTGTTTGCAGTATATGCAGTGTATACTGGAGTGTATTCTGTACAGTATTCAGTTAGTATGCTTCCATTCCGAACAGTGCCGTAGCCACGAGGCCCCCTCAGATTTCTGATTGCCTAAAAAAAAACAAATTTAGGAGGCAAAATATTTTTTTAGTTATTGTGAATTAGTACACTGCGCAAACCAAAGTAGTACCCACCGGATGAAGAAGGGTTTCCTCTCAGTCTCCACAGTACATAAAATATTTATTTTATTTTATTTTATTTTTCGTGTTCGCATTTATGAGGAAAAAACAATGTTTTTTAGTGGAAAACAAAAAAAAGCTCTGAAAGCGGCACTAAAAGATGCTTTAAAACGTTCACAGACACATCAAACAGACAGCACAAAACCTTTCTTTAACCTGAATTTCGTTTTGTATTAATTGTATCTTAATTTTAATCAATGTTTCATCAACCAATTGCCTGGATTTAATAAATAAGAAGAAAATATAGCAGACGATATATAAGAAACGGAGGTGCCGGCGCGTGAACTGGAGCGCGTCTCATAAATGAACAGAAACTCAGCATATAAGGTAGTCTACTTGCCTCACATGTCTACTTTTAAACAGAACAATTCAAAACGAAAGAAAACAGACTACAGACTGCTCTCTGCTTATGTAATCCTTATGAAATGTGCATTTCTCTAATTCTCTCTGGCGCGTTCACCTATGAAGATCGCGAGTCAGCATCGTCAACTTCATCTTAACCGACAAAGAAAACACTTGTTTATTAATAAACAATTAAAATACCCCATTGCTATATTTTACATATTCATAATCATTACTTTTGCCGGTTCTTTGTGACAGCTTGTAGGTGCTTTATTGGCAGCGCCACCCTTACACATTAGAGTCGCCACTGCATCACCAGAATAGGCATGTATAGGCTATATAAAATTCTGGCTATATGTTGCCCCCTCATTTAAAGATGGGGAAAAATAAAATTCTGGCTACGCCCCTGATTCCGAACATAATGAAAGAAAGAAAGTGTAAGAGAGATACTGAGAAACAAACTGACAGAGAGTGTCCAACTCTTTAGTTATCATCTTCTGCTGATAGACTTTGACCCTCCAGAGTTTGAGGCGTACAGAACCAGAGGTCACGGGCGGCCACATTAAAGAGGTTAAGTGGCAGACAAGTGGAGCATAATAGTTTTGATCTTTTCGCTAGCGCTCGGATTGTATCACTGCAGGCCGTGTCCCATTTCTTTGGTCACGCAGGACAGAATGAGCGTGTTAGGGATTCATCATAGGACAAGAGACAGAAATAAGAGGCTCTAAATAACTATTTTACTCTGTTTGAACCCTGCACTCTTACTAAGCGTCTCTCCACCAACACACACTGCTTTAGGAAGGAAGGTGGTGTGATTCTGGGCCAAAGGAGAATCATTTTTCCTCTCCCTGTTGTTCCAGTTCCTATTCAGATGTGACCAGTTTATTCAGTTTAGTTCCCATCTCATATATTAAAAGCAAAACCTGCATTTCACATGTTCATCTTTCTTTAATGTGTAATGTTGCTGTTTGAGCATAAAAAAAGAGTTCTTCTCTATATCAGTGTCAGTGTTTCTGAACTCCCTGAAACGCCTCCATTGTAGTCTTGAGTTTCTTCCGGGAACGAACACGTCACAATATTCCTCATTTAAATAATTCATACGCAGAATAAAGGGGCGGGGCCTGGCTGAGTTAGTTAGTAGTGTGTTGAAACTGGCGGTTATGGAACTGGGACGGGACATTTCCCAAACACACTCGAAGTGCTTGACCAATCACAACACACCGATCCAGCTGACCAATCAGAGCACAGTGTGCTTTTCAGAAGGAGGGGCTTCATAGAGACAGGAACTAAACAGAGCGTTACTGACAGACTGGGAAGAGAGGAGCCGCAACAATGGAGAATATGAGAAAAATAATGTTTTTGAACATTTAAACCTGAAAACCTGTTCTAGTTTAGCCCAAAAACAAAATCAAGACTTTGTAAAAGACACATCAGGTGATAAAGGCTGTTAGTTCAACACTTCTATATAGCAGCAGAATGTGTTGCTTTAGTCCATGAAACCAGTGAATGTCTCAGCATCCGCAGTAGAACGATGCTCTCAGACGGTGACAACGCTTCTTTGTGGAACAAAAGACGTGAGACACACAGCTAACTACAGGTGAGAAAGAGAACGAGTCACTTGACGGTCAGACGCGGATGGAGTTTATCCGCTGAGACGTTTAGTGTCAGTTCACAGAGAGTTCGGCCTATTGTTTGGGGGTTTTTGTGAAAGTGTGTGTGTTGGGTGAAATGAATGACAAACAGAAATTAATAAACACGTCCTCTTCTGTATGGAGAAGTAACAATGATTCAGCACATCAAAAGGACGCTGTATGTGAATGACATGTTTGTGCAGTTGTTGGGCACTAGCTTCTATATGCACCTGGGTCACGCAAACCCTCTGCAACCCTCATCAGTATGTGCGTCTCGCTGTCTTTCTCTCTCAATGCTAATACGAGACGCTTGCCGCATTGTGCTCGAATGGCTGGTCTGAACCTCCGTACGAGAGGTGAGAATCTCCAGGGATCTCACGATAGCTAGCGTTATTGTGATCTCTCTCATGTTTTGTGATGCGCCTTTCATATGCAATTCTCCCCGCTTGCAGTTTGGGTGTGCGATTCTCGGCTCAGATATTTAAATGCCGTAGTGCTGCAAACCGAAGTGAATTTGATTGGACAGAGCATTCAGTTCAGCACAATGCCAAATTATGTTCTTACTCTGTATTTTTGAGACTTGAAAATAGTCTTGTTTTCTGAAAAATGCTTAAAAATGAATTGAGTTTATGCTTAAAGCAAGAGAAACTCACTTAAGTTTGATACATTTTTCAGAAAAGCTTAAATCTTAAATCATTTAGCTTCTCAAGTAAAGAATGTTTTGATATTTGTACTGGAAAACAAGACAAAATACTGAGAAAGAACAGGTTTTTTAATTTTTTTTCAGTGATGTTATTTTTATTGCAATTTGCTTACAGATTAAATCAGAGTCTTTGTCCTGCATATTTAAGTTTTTACAAAAAAATGCATTTCAGTTTGACTAAAGTCTGTTTAGACAGTGTATGCATTTTTTTCCAGATCCAACCTTTGTCAGAAGAACCCAATGACTTATAATGACTAATACATATAATATACTAATTCCGTACCCGGCTGTCACATTGTAGGCTATATGTAATCTTTTTAAAAAATGTATATATAAATTTTCATTTTTTATTTTGTATCGCTATATTACTATTATATTAAACGTATAATTTACCAGATCTCTTAATAATTATTTAGTAAAAAAAAAAATATCTGTTTGTCATACTGTACATCATAATGTTGTGATGCCTAAATTCACTTGTAAAATGAAAAAAAAAGTTTTGGTGTTTTATTTTTTTTATTATTTAGATAAAATTTACATTTTGTTTAGACAAAGTAGTCTATATTTTTATATTCGACATTTATTGGTTATCGCCATAAAACAATGTTTGGCTATTAAAAGAGTTTTATGCATCCCTACTAAAAATACACCTAAGTTTAGATAAAAGTGTCCATTTAACAGTTTTTTTTTTATCTATTTGTTTCGGTAATGGTTAGAATATATTAATAATTGTCATTTTTCTCTGCTATCTTAGATTAATTTTTCTCGCACAAAGGCGGCTTTTTGAGTGGCCAATGCTCTACTTAGTCAGCTCACACGTTTTTGTAAGAGAACTGTTGTGTGAAATTTGTGTAAAGCGATTCAATGGTCTCGTGGTATTACAGTAGGCTATGTGAAGTTTCTGCTTCAGAAATCAGGAGCTCTTCTGTAAAGATCAAACTTTGAGATTTTCTCAGCGTGCATCTCGATCTGATCTTTTAATCCTGCTTTCTGGCCTTTCCAGTGTTGATCCGTGTCTCCATTTGCCTCCTCGCTCTCATTCATGGTGTTGCTATTGGAAATGCATGGCTTCTGACTGTAAATGAGCGCTGCGGTCTGATAACTGTTGCAGTTTAATCAGGTATTCTATTGGAAACGCCGTCGCTGTGACAACTCTGTCAGTGTGGTGATGCTTGTTAAAGACCCTGTCTCGCCCTGAGAAACACCCGAAAAAAGCCAACAGACAGATCCTGCACCCTGCACAAATTGAGCCATGTATTTACATGTACCGCCATAAGGGTTTTTCTGACGAGATATTTTTCACACACCCACCTTTTCTTTCTTTTTTATTTCAAAGCTAAAGATAAAACATGTTTTCACGTTTACTTCCAGGGGAGAGAGTAGAACATTTTTGCTTACTGCTTAAGACACATAGCACAGCTTTAGCATACACTGTGAGGCAGTATAATTCGTTTTATTAAAGACCCCCTGTGGCGAAAATTAAGTTTTTAATGTTGTTTATGTCTATGTGGTGTTTTTTTAATATGCTTTAAGACCACCCATGTGCAAATTCATCAACAGCAATGCTGTGTATTTTCTCAGTTTGGCCTATTGTATCTCTCAACTCAAATGTTTTTCCCTAAATATCCTAAACAGAAGCAAATGTGTTAATTGTTGACATGCTGAGTATTTTGACTCCCGGCTTTGGCACATCTGAGGATAGATTGAGATGTTTGTTGAGATCTCTTCAGAAAATATTGTTGACACTTGGGTGTTTTATTTAGTAGAAACATCTGAGAAGAAGGACACTTCTACAAAAGTCTCCATTTATTATCATTGATGTCTAAGAGACACTGTTGATATACAAAGTTCTGTAATTAAACTGTTGATGGCACAGGCTGTTTGCTCCTTAACTCAATCTGCTTGCAATCACATCATTCTCTATAGGGCACAGCTGATTGGTTCCTGCTGTATCAGTAGCCTATGAGCTGCTCAATCTTCAAATACTTGGTCAGCATTTGCTGTAGCAGTTCCAGTGTGCTTTCAGAAACCCTCCACCTTCCCCAGCTCCACCTGTATAGATCTGCTACGGGTAATTCATGTATGTTATATTGTACAGCAGCAGCATGTCTTACTTGCTCACAGCAGCGTGTTGTGTGTGTATTGACAGTAGCAAGTCCTGTACTTGCTCAGCAGCAGCAATAACAGCAGCAGCAGCAATAACAGCAGCAGCAGCAATAACAGCAGCAGCAGCAGCAGCAGCAACAATAACAGCAGCAGCAGCAATAACAGCAGCAGCAGCAATAACAGCAGCAGCAGCAATAACAGCAGCAGCAGCAATAACAGCAGCAGCAACAATAACAGCAGCAGCAGCAATAACAGCAGCAGCAGCAATAACAGCAGCAGCAACAATAACAGCAGCAGCAGCAATAACAGCAGCAGCAACAATAACAGCAGCAGCAACAATAACAGCAGCAGCAACAATAACAACAGCAAAAATAACAGCAGCAGCAACAATAACAACAGCAGCAGCAGCAATAACAGCAGCAGCAATGACATCAGCAGCAGCAATGACATCAGCAGCAGCAATAACAACAGCAGCAGCAATAACAACAGCAGCAGCAATAACAACAGCAGCAGCAATGACATCAGCAGCAGCAATGACATCAGCAGCAGCAATGACATCAGCAGCAGCAATGACATTAGCAGCAGCAATGACATCAGCAGCAGCAATAACAACAGCAGCAGCAGCAATGACATCAGCAGCAGCAATAACAACAGCAGCAGCAGCAATAACAGCAGCAAAAATAGCAGCAGCAATAACAGCAGCAGCAATAACAACAGCAGCAATAATAACAGCAGCAATAACAATAGAAGCAGTGTAGCAGGTCTATTCCACCTAGACCAAACATATCAACATTGTCATATCCATTACTATGTCAAACACTCAGGGAGTTGTCAGAACTGTTTTTGCTCAAATGTTGCTCTTTTGTAGCTCAAGAGACATAATGGAGTTCTTTCTAATTTAAATACTCAGTATTTAGTTCATAGTTTCTCCTACAGTTCCTAAGGGGAAATGTAAAAAAAATTAAATACAGTAAAGTAAAACATGTGCATCACAAGTCTGTCATATAGGCGACATAAAATTATAATGAGGACATAATAATTATCACTTTCATGGACTTTTCAGTTAGTTGTCTTCTTCTTTTTCTTCTTCTTCTTCTTCTTCTTCTTCTTCTTCTTCTTCTTCTTCTTCTTCGGCAGATTACTACTTTTGTCAGTTTGTTGTCATTTGTCACATGTTCCCTTGTTCAGTTTCCCGCCACTAGTCTGTCTCCCTGGTTACCATAATTAGTTCACCTGTGTCCTATTAATTAGCATCATCTGTGTTTGCTATTTAGTTCCTCCCTTTCACTCTGTCTTTGTCCGATCTCCGTTAGGTATGGTTGTGTTTGTCTGCCTGCTTGGAAAACTTTTAGATATGGATATATGGATATATGGATATATGGATATATGGATATATGGATATATGGATATATGGATATATGGATATGCATATGGATATGCATGGGCGTCAGTTTGGTTTGAAATGTGCTGGGGACAGAGACGCATTCGGAAGGGCATTTTCAAAAGTACAATGACGCATTCATTCTTTTTTCTCTTTCGCACAGGTCATGTTTTGAAAGACGATGTCCTGTAGCTTACTGATGTAAATAAATAAAAATGTATACAAAGATGTGATGTCCGACCAAAAATGTGATGGTACTTTGGGTTTAAATGGTCGTACAATGAGATCTAATATATGTTGTTTGTATCGTGAATTTTTACGTGAATTAATACATAGATCCGCCTGTGTTGTGCTTGGACTGTAATGGTCCAGTGGCAGAATTTTTGCCAAGCCTGTCGGAGGTTCTGGGTTCTAATCCGCACACGTATAGTTTTTTTCCCCTCATCAAAACCGATGATGTTTATCAGTGATAAAGTATATCAAGATTCTTGATATACAACCACTGATAAACATCATCGGTTTTGATGAGGGGGAAAAAAACTATACGAGTGCGGATTAGAACCCAGAGAAGCAGGGACACGTTTGTGTGCATTTTGATTTGTGATTTCACCGGAACGAATAGAAACTCCGCAACGGATTGAAGCGCGCGTCCGAGTGAAGACAACACATTTTAGCGCTAGATCGCCTCTTATTTAACAAACGAATGAAACGAATGCTGCTAGTTAACTGGAAATGTTTTATTTGTATATGTACATCCGTGCCGCGAGAGGTTTCAAAAGTGGTGGGGACAATATCGACCCTGGCGAAAAGTGGTGAGGACATGTCCCACCCGTCCCCCCCGTAAATGACGCCTATGTGAATATGGATATGGATATGGATGTTTTTCTTCCTATCTAAGCTAACCGTGACAATAATTGTGTGCTTGAGACATGCCTTTTAATGGTTAAACTTTTGTTTTTGTAATCAAGCTCTCAAAAACTTTACTAAAGATTTTGATTTTTTTAGATCGGCTTTCAAATATAAAGAATTATCGGTTTCGGCCAAAATCTTCATATCAGTGCATCACCTAATTGTAGAGGTATGAATGAAAGTTTAATGGGAAATGTTTGAGTTCATATTGAGATCTCTGACTTGATTGACTGACAGATTTAGGAATCTTGGCAAATCTCAGCACAGTTTGAGACATTGAGATCTCTTCTGATGACTAGGGCCTTTCTGTCCTTCAGAAAAGTCTCTCACATTTTCATTTAATCTCAGTGACACCTAAGAGAAAATATTGAGATATTAAAGAGATCTCATTTGTTATTTCTCCATCACCTGCTGCGTTGTATAGCGCAAGTTATTATGCCTCTTCCACAGACGCCAAGCATTATGTATGAATTTCTGGAGAGCAGGGCACTAAGCAGCCATTAGCTCCTGGATGAACCCGCTGAGTCGCAGCGCTTCTTTCTACGACTCTAAATAAACTGAACTTCCCACTGGAATCATCACGGGTGGATGACAGGCTGGAAATGGGATTTTGCTTGCGAGCAGATGAATCTCTAAATGGGAAGGCCGGAGGGATATTTGGCCATTTACCCCATAAAGATTTCATTTGACAACCCTTCAGCCTCCACCCACTGCATTATCTCTCTGTGTGTGTGTTTGTTTCTGAGTAAATCACATGTCAATCTAGCTTGTTAGTCTAGTTTGGTGTCTTGAGTGGGTCTTCCAGGTAGAGAACACCTACACGACAAACTTTCATGTGTGGGCGAGTGTGAAATAGACAGCTATAAGGTGCCACAGACCAGTCAACGAATCTGTGACAGCAAAATGAATATCACTGGAAATGGTGAAAATATATTCCCACATTTATTCCCCAGATGGTGCGATTTTCGTTCAGAGCAAAACACAGCTTGTCGCAAATAATGTGTCTCCGGACGGGCAGAATATTGACAGTCTTTTGTCTTTGTTGAATGTGATTTAGTGTGTTTGGTAATGTGTGTTTTGACTAGTGCTGAGATTCGACGTTTTTGTTCTGTTTATTCAGATGGGATTTGTATTTTACAGATTTGTGATTTAAATCTCATCTGAATTAAACACATCTGTATGTTGTTGTTTTTTACACAGTCTCTGTAAAAGAGCAAATGACTTGTTTTCTGCTCTCTGAGAAATCGAATCCCATCTAGATATGAATGTCTGGGTTTGCAGAATTTTATTTTTGAATGAACTCGAGATGTTTGGCATTTTTTTAAATATCGGCATTGGCCGATAAGCTTTTCTGTTTGGCTGATGTATCGGAAGCAGGACTTTTATTTTGTCTTATTTCATCTTCATTCGTTTACACCGGTCTCTGTTTAACAGTCCCATCTAATATGTTTTATCGGCCAATATATCGGTTATCGACTTTTAAATATAAAGAAATATCAGCTTTGGACAAAATTTTCATATCAGTACATTCCTAATTATAGAGGTATAAATGAATAAAAGTTTAACGATATAAATGTCTGTGATTGTGGAATATTATTCTTTAATGAACTGGAGGTAGTAGAATGTTTGCCATTTTTTAAATATCGGCATTGGCCGATAAGCTTTTCTGTTTGGCCGATGTATTGGAAACGGGAATTTTATTTTGTTTTATTTCATCTTCATTCGTTTACGCTGGTCTCTGTTTAACAGTCCCATCTAATATGTTGTATCGGCCAATATATCGGTTATCGGCTTTTAAATATAAAGAAATATCGGTTTTGGACAATTTTCATATCAGTGCATCCCTAATTATGTAAGCAATAAGGTACGAGAGGCTGTGCTGTATCGTGAATAAGTAACGGCTGAAGGGCGTTGTTAGGCACGATGTGAAGCGGAGTAACCCCTTCAGCCGTTACTTATTCACGATACAGCACTTGCCTCGAGTATCTTATTGCTTTTATAAAACGGTTACCACACAATAAAAGCATTAAACATTGGGGGAAGCGGTCATAGCCGTGTTTTATCATGAATAAAGCACAGCTATTGACCAATCAGAATCAAGGATTAGAACTAACCGTTTTATAAAGAGGTATAAATGAATAAAAGTTTAACGATATGAATGTCTGTGATTGTGGAATATTATGTTTTAATGAACTGGAGGTAGTAGAATGTTTGTCATTTTTTAATTATCGGCATTGGCCGATAAGTTTTTCTGTTTGGCCGATGTGTCGGAAGCAGGACTTTTATTTTGTCTTATTTCATCTTCATTTCTATAACGCCGAACTCTGTTTAACAGTCCTATCTAATATATTTTATCGGAAGATATATCAGTTATCGGCTTTCAATTATAAAGAAATATCGGTATCTGCCAAAATTGTTGTATCAGTGCATCCCTAATTATAGAGGTATACATTAATGAAAGTTTAATTATATGAATGTCTGTGATTTGCGTAATATTATTTTGTAATGTGGAGGTAGTGGCATGTTTGGCATTTTTTAAATTTCGGCATTCTGATGTGTCGGAAGCGGGACTTTTTTTTTTTTTTTTGATAGTCATTCGTTTACGACGGTCTCTGTTTAACAATCCTATCTAATACGTTATTTGATAGAACTGTTGAACAAAGTAAGTAAATGCCATATGCACAGTATTATTGCGTTTGCTTTTATATTATTAATAATAAAAAGACAAACACTACTTTCTCATTTACCGTCAGCATATACGCATTATATCATGTAAACAAATCTTTGAATATCTAAAACATTTCATTTCACAAACTTTGTTGAATCCAGCTGTGCGTACTGAAGGTAGGTTCGTGTGAATTGAATGTGGACAAGAAGAGAGAACTTCACTGGAGACGCACGGTCAACAAACATCAAACCCTTCATTTCAAACTATGCTGTGTTATATATAGTTGCCCAATATGTCATATACGTGCCATTTTCACTGTGTGCTGTATGTAAAACTAATTCCATTCCAGACATAACCACATATTATTTTTCGAGACATAGTCAGCATCTTGCTATGTATACGTACTGTGCATTATGCAAGTATATATCCCGAAGCATTAAACTCATTATCAAAAATGTTCTGCTGTTCTGATTTAAGAGAGGCAGAATCTTCTTAGGTTCTAAACAGTCCATGTTGTTGGTGTTTTCTGGACTCCGCGTATAGCGTGGCACTAAAATAAGCCCGTGACCCTGTGACATCAGTTCCTCTCAGCGTTTTCTTCTGCTCATATTGCTGTTAGTGCCCGCAGAGAATGTGTTCATGAATAATTCAGCGGTCCTTCACAAGGGGGCCTCAAATTGGGTCTTTCTTAGAGGCGAGACTGGCCAACCTTGACGGAGAATGTTGTAGAATTTCCTGGAATATTTTCATTTCGTGTATTTGTTTCCTAACATACAGTAAAATGCATTGGACATTCTGTGTGATTATGATGTGAGCTTGTATTGCCTCCTCTATGATGTCATAGTTGTGTCGCAGTGTGGGTGGAGAGAGATATAAAGAGAGATAGAGAGAGAGAGATGGAGAAGAGATAAAGAGAGAGATGGAGAGAGATAAAGAGAGAGATGGAAAGGGAATGAAACGGTCACAGGCAGCTGTGTGTGCAGACGCCAGTAGGAGTGAGCATGATAAACAAGCCTGTGTGTTCACTGACATTGTTGTGCAAGATTGAATCCCTCCACAGAATATGACACCAAATAGTTCAACTACTCCTGCTGTTTGAGTGACCCTTGTGGTAGATACTGCTGCCAAAAACAGCTTTCTTTATTGACGGCCATTCAAAGATACAGTAACTGTGTGTTTTAGAGAGGGAAAAAATGCAAGCAAAAAATTATATATATAATTATATATTATATTTTAACATTCAATTATAGTTTTTGTTTGTTTAATGAGTTATTTATTTCTATATTTAAATATTTAATTATAGTTTTATTTATTTATTTATTTACAGCTGAATGCTGTTTTAACATAAATAGATCATCATCATCATCATCATCATCATTATCATCAATATCATCAATCAACAGTCAATACACCATCAATCCATCTTCCAAAATGTGTTTTTATCTTACCCTGATTTACTATGGTAAGCATATTATAAGTGTGTATATTTTAGACCTGTCGGGATGTTTTTTGTAGTGAATTGTGTATGTGTCACTCGCCCGTGTGTGTCTCGCCAGATCCGTAAACAGAGAAAAGTTGCTCCAGTGTGTGTGTGTGTGTGTGCGTGCGTGCGTGTGTGTGTCAGAGGTTAGTTGTCACAACGAGTGAGAAAGGTTCACATGGAGCAGGTAAATCTCCAACCTCCGGAGAATCACCCAAACGCCGAACAGAGGAGAGTCTGCTGGAGAAAGAGAACGAGACAGAGCTCGTAATAAAACAAGAATCAACATCGGCTTGGCTTTTCAATGATGACGAGAACTGAGGGATTTGAAATGTTGTAAAAGCGACGCGCAGATAATGGTGTTTTTATTAGTCAACATGCCAGTAAGGTGTTTTATTGAACAGATAAACAGCCAGACAGTATGTAGCTCTTTAACAGTGTTCATTGTAAAGCATTATCCGCGAAGATCATTTCATTATGGTTGTTGTAGCGCTGTGCTGCAATTCAGTCCCTCCAGAAAAACGCGATTATGCGATCGCTGAATTCAATGCATAATCAGCCAAAGTCCGCATATTTATGCGGGGGTCGCATTTTTTCAAATACTCCGCAATTTCGCCGCATAAATTGCAGATTTCCGCGCAAAATATGCGGGGCTTGCATGATTTCATAATCCCCGCATTTTTCGTCGCAAAAAAGTCACATATATCTTAGCAGAAAGTTGGAAAATGTTGCGTTTGCTTCACACAAGAGCAGCCACTTCCCCCTGTTGCCATGGGAACGTTATGAATTGACGTAATTACACGACGTGAACATCATCGAAAAGCTGTAAAACAGGAGCACACTTTATTTTTAAATATTTCATTTATTCATTTTTACTACTCATTTTTTTTTTGTAGCATATTCCTCTAGTAAAGCTACAGAACTTGTTTGACTCCTCAATGTTTTGTAAGTTTGATGTGTTTATTAAGGTCTTGTAACGCGTTGTGTCGGGAAGAAAAATAGGGATAGCTCACAGATGAAGTTATTGCAGAGGCCAGACAGACTCACAGAGGCGATTGGCATCTCACAACTAGCACTTTATTCCCTAATCGAACTCGTATAACTGTCTGTCACATGTTCTACCGTCCACATCGCTACTTAATAAACAAAATAAGATAAAAGAAGTAGCATCAAACAGAAATGACCCGCACACATGGGGTGTTCGAGGCGCGCATACACTGCAGACCGTTCAACTGGAGCGCGCAGCTCTTAAAGGGGCCACACCTTATTTCCACTCGTTAGTCTGAAATAAAACAAGATGAGAAATTAAATATTTCCAGCACTTTCTGTGATGTAGTTATGCTTGCTTATCGTAGGAAGTAATAAGAAAGGACTCTTTACAATAAGGTAGTAGCCTAGTGAGAACAGGGTGTTGGGGGAATCACTTTTTTTTTCTCTTTTTCATCAAACCGCAGTTTTTGCAAGTTCCCGCAATTTTTGCAAGTTCCCGCAATTTCATTGCAAAAAATTGCATAAATATCCCGCATATTCCATCGCATTTTTAAAGAAAACGGGCCGCGTAATCAAGGATTTTTGCCCGCAACAATCACAAAAAAACTCCGCGTTTTTCTGGAAGGACTGGCAATTTATTGTCTATTATTGGTTAAGCTACAGTAATGTTTTCAGCTAGTCAACTTGAGATCCTTTCCATCTAAACTGGTCATATCTCTTATGCCTGTTGTTTTATGAGCAGGAGAATAATCACATTCATCCACACATGCAGTCACGCAGAGCCGGAGAACAATGTTCTTCCTCGAAATACATGCAGTTTTGTCTGCTAGAGGGCCGTAAGTTACATAGTGTACCGATAACTAAGACTAAAACAATAAAAGAAAAGAAAAAAACATTTTTGTGACTTGAAATAAAATAAAAGATAAATAAAATGAAATATTTAAAAAACCTTAAACTTAATGTATTTCAGCTAGTTGCCAAGGCAATATTTCAAATTTCCATTTAGTTTAACTTGATGTGCTAAAATAACTAAAACTAATGAAATAATAAAAAATATGTTTTAAAAATGACAGATCACAACAAAATTACTAAAACTTTAACTAAAATTTTAAATGAAAACAGAAAATTGAAAAATAAAAAGAAATTCAAAATATTATTTTAAAAACTACAATAGTATCTCGATGGTAAATAACACTGGATCAGACATTATAGAAGCGGTCCCAGGGGTCGAGGGAGGATGGGATTCACGGTTCCTGGTCAAGTCGAGTCATTTTTTAGCACTTCATTCTCCTTTAGACTCATATTTTCTTGTTATTTTCCCAAGCTTATCTTTAAAGGGCACCAAACACTCTCTATGAAGATGAAAAGGTTGAAGAAACGCTGTCTTGTAAATCAAATAAATGAGCTATTTATAAGAGCGTTAGTTGAAGAATCAAAGCTTTCGTTGAGTGTCTATCACAGTGGCCGACGGTGTGTGTTTCTGAAAACATTCAATAATTGACGATATTTGTTTTTGCATTATGCTTCAGATGAGAGTTAATGTTAATGTTGCTCTCACACTCTCACTGAACTGTAACCTCCCAAACCTGCGCTGCTTTCTTTTGCACATAATGATGGCTTTTCCACTGCTCTCTAGCATTTTACTTGACTCATTCATTCTGGGTCGTATTGTGTTGTTTTTAGTTTCCTGTTTGGCTCTGTTTGGCACTTTTTTATTACTGACATTGCAACCCCCCTAATGTTGACCGTGATCAGTGAGTTGTAATATCTCTGGAGAACTCTAACCGTGAGCATTCCCGTTTCTCAGGTGTTTGGCTAGCGAATGCAGAGCTGGATGCAACTGGCATTGAGATGCAGGGGAATGATAACAGATAGTATAGACTCATTGTCTTTATCTTTGTAGACATATAACCTTTGTCCGTTGTTGTTTATTATGCTTTATGAGTCTTGTTGCACAGGCTGTGTTCAGAACAACATAGAGTACTAGAGTATTTTCTGCATACTGTACATTGAATGGCCACTACATTTAATGAGTTCATATGACAGCAACATCCATCCATCCATCTATCCATCCATCCATACATACATACATACATACATACATGCATACATGCATCCATACATGCATACATACATCCATGCATCCATCCATCCATCCATCCATCCATCCATCCATCCATCCATCCATCCATACATACATACATACATGCATACATGCATCCATACATACATACATACATCCATGCATCCATCCATCCATCCATCCATCCATCCATCCATCCATCCATACATACATGCATACATACATGCATCCATCCATACATCCATGCATCCATCCATCCATCCATCCATCCATACATACATACATACAAACATGCATACATGCATCCATCCATGCATCCATCCATCCATCCATCCATCCATCCATCCATGCATCCATCCATCCATCCATCCATCCATCCATCCATCCATCCATACATACATACATACATACATACATACATACATACATCCATACATCCATACATCCAAACATCCAAACATACATACATAATGTTGATTTTGCATTGGAACAATATGCATTAGCGTGGTTTGGCTTTCTTTTTGATTACCGTTGTGTACAAAATATCCAGCTCTGAATAAAACCGAATGGCCGATGAAATAAAGGTTAACACTGATCCAAACTTTATTGCATTGTTTCTTTTTGGTGACAAGAGTAATTGATCAACCCCAGGATTAAAATCATCATATTCAGACATGGACAGGGAGATCTCCATTCCCTTTCATTAGATTTGAGTGAGCTGTTCGTACTCGCTTTGTTTATTGAATCTGCGGCTGAATTCATTTGGTTCAGACCTTGCTGCAATAAAACCCAAATTATATCGCTGAGGGAAATGTTTTAAGGATATTTAATCAGGACAGGATCAGAATAAATGTTCGGTGACTCAGGAAGCTTTACCTGAACCCATTTGTGTGCTTCTCAGAGCTTGAAATGATTGTCAAAGGAGAATCATTATTAGACAAACATTTATTCCGGAACATTCTTGAATCCTGTTTAGTCTGGTAATGTTTAACTTAGACTGATAGTGTTATTAGCGGTGTTTGCTAAAACAGCATCACTATTGCTCATATTTAGGATGTGGATAAATTCATGACTCTAATTATTCGTGCTATGAATCATGTGGCTTTTTGAATAGAACAACTATTACTTTTTCTTAACAAAAAACACAGTGTTTGGCTTTTTGAAACACCACACAATGCAAAGACTGAACGTTTAGTCAATCATTAGTCTCTTGATTGTGGTATTATATGCAGGATAATTATCTGTGAAGATTAATTTCTTCCTCTTGAGCTGCTTAAACCCTGAATGTGTTCGTATCAGAGGAATACGAAGGTTCTGGTGAATGTCTAACTGAGCTGCCGTCTGCTTCCAGAATGACACACACCGCAGTGAGGATTTGTCCGAATGTGAGGAGCGCTCCGGACCGTCCGTTCAGTCGCACGCAATGATGAGCATGTAAAGAACGACCGAGGTAAGGACACTTTTATTAAAGTGGTTCTCAACTGGGTTTTGCTTAAGGGCTCAGATTGGACAGCTATGATGAATGAACACACACTCAAAAAAGGTTTATGTGATCTATATTCATAGATTTAAACATATTTTCTTTTCTTTTTTTTTTAATTTATGAATGCAAATCACATAAATGAAATGGTCCATTCTCTTGTTCCATTAAGATTTACACAAAAAGCTCTAGTTTTTTTACTCACTTAAGATTCTTAATTCATAATATATATAATAAGTAAATATATAAGTATTCAATTCAATTTGATGGAATTTTACTATGCAATTGAAACTCGTAAATCTGAAACTCGGGCTTAAATGTTTTGGGTGCAGGGGAAAAACAGAAATGTATTAATTCAAATTTATTAGAATTTAGTATTTAAATAAAAATACATTATTGTTAATTAGAATAAGTTGTTTAAAATATTGTTTACCTAATATTTATATTACTTATATATAATGATTTATAATGCTGTTTATTAAAAAAACATTGAATGTATTAAATATTGTTAAAATATATTCTGTAAAACATTGTTTTTTATTTTATATTTATATATATATATTTAATTTATAATTAATATAATATAAATTAAATTATAATATATATATATTTATTATCATTGAAATGTATTATTTAAAAAAAATGATTGTTAATTAAAATAAATAGTTTAAAATAAGTTGTATCTACTGTATTATATGTATTTTTTTATATATTATTATTAAAAAAACATTAAATATATTAAATATATAGTGTAGCCAACGACAAAAGATATGGGAAGGGTTTTCACCTTCCTTTTAAAAGTTGATAATCCTGCTTATGCCATTTTAAGTATCCGTGATAGTTGCATTTTGTTATTTGCCCGTGTTTGGTTTCCGACACCAGTTGAGAACCGCTGTTTTCCAGCATGCTGCGTTTGAGACTGCGTTTGCTGAAATGCCGAGCATTGTGCCATTGCTGTTTTTTATTGTTCACTTTCCCAGCGCAGTGGCCTTGGTTGTGCTGATTTGCTGCATGTGTAATGTACTTCAGAACGGGAAGATCAAGTTTGTGCTCTCGCAGTCTTGTTCAATCAATAATGAAACGAGGTCTTGTCAGAAGTGTCTAGCACCTTCTCAGACTTGTCTTTTAGCTCAAATCCTGACTGGAAATGGCGAATCAGTGTTGGCTTATGCATGCATGAGATTTTGAGGCTCCGAACTCTCCGGAAAGAAAGGCAGACTTTGTTGTCGAAAAGATAAATGACTCCCTATGGGAGCGCTGGTGGACTATAAACGAATTCATCTGTACAATGTCCCCTGACCGCGACAACGTGCACGTAGGCAACATAGTCAACAAAAGCCCATTTGATTTAACCTTCATGACATGCTCATTTTTTCTAGTTGATCCTATAGTGTTCTTGAGATTGAACGAGTGGCCCCTGGGGGCCGGCGTTGTATATGAAGAGTCAAACATGGAGATTTGTGTGCAGATTGATGGGCTGCCTGCCAATTGCTCATCAGCCGGCTGTACGCGCCACTTGCTGGAGCGCAGATTTATGAAGTCATAATGCCGATGAGTGACCTCCACTGAGGAAAAACCACTGCTGCATTTTCATCACTTTGATGGGAGCTGCATCTTTACCTTTGCCAATAACTTTTAGACGGACGATCCATCCAAAACTAGAACTTCACCGGATACGTGTTGAATCGTGCAAACTACAAGCTATTTATTCCTGTGATGGTAAAGCTGAATATATAAAATCTTCAAGCATGGGAGAATGGCTTGTTGTAGTTTATGCATAACAATACCATGATATTGGCTCCAAAACTGGTACATCCTTCGTCATGCATCACGGGCTTGAGAACAGGGTTTTCCGTCCTGAAAAGCGTGAGGTCATCCACATTGAGCTCTGACGCACTGCTCCGAAGTCAACGCAGTGATGATCTGGCTGTTGGTGAGTGACAGGCGTTTGGATTAATGCAAGCCTTGAAGACGTGATGAAGATCATTTCTCACAATACGCTGATTTCACGCAGCCGCCATTTTGAAGTCGAAAGCGAGGCTCCGGTGGGAAGAACCCCGGAAGTACAGATAGACAACAATGCCTTGGACTACCAACCTGAAGCTGCTGCCGCGATTTACACTATTGGATGTTAATATCCAATATAGGATATGTTTATAGTTCGTTCCTGCTTTTTTTTTTACGTTCTGAATTATATATAAACAAATAATTTTATTTATAAATGAATTTGACTGTATATAGTTCGCATCCGCGACTCTCCTGTGATTAAATGCGACACTTCCGGTTTTCTTCCCACCGGAGCCTCGTTTTCGATTTCAAAATGGCGGCTGCGTGAAATCAGCGTATAGCGTCTCACTCTCTTCTAGCAGTCCTGGAGGAGATATTTACCCCATTCAAGTTTGACACAGATTGTGTTGTGCACTTTATTTATACAGATTGTGTTGTGCACTTCATTATTGATCAGATGAAATGATATCATAGCATTTGTTAGTTAGCATGTAAGCATCGACTAATGGAAAATGCAGCTTTAGTTCCAAACACACCCAGCTAACAGGAACTTTCTGGCAATGTTCTCTCAAAGCTATGAACAAACGTTCCTCCAGTAACATTAATAGAACGTTCTTTCAAAGTTATCTAGTATTCACTCTTTCTTTCCGGCTTTCTGTGTTTTCACTGTTATACGGCGGGCGCTACACGCATCTTCTGAAAGAGTACTGAATCTCAAAACACAGGCAATGAAGAAGCAGAAACATTACTTATGCACATTGTAGTCTTTGGAAAAAAAAACATTTCTCAGCTTTTTGTTCAAAATGTTGCTTTTTTATGAAAAAAAAGAATGCATGAAGCTAGAATAACACTTAAAAAAAAGAAAAAAAAGCAGATGCTCTGTTCTTTCTTTTTATATGCGTGTTCAGATATTCATAAAACACAATTCTTCTGGGGGCCATGACAGTTTTGTGAAAATGATCAAAAACGCTGGCGGTGGCAGGCAACTTTGAAAAAAAACACCGGCAGGGAAAGAGTTAATAATGTTCTCAAAACATTAGTTCAAGTTGTTTTTTTTGTTTTTTTTACTTTAGTTGATTGTTCATCTAAAGTTTTTTAAATGTTGCACTCGTTACTTTTGAATGTTCTCTGAATATTCCAAAATGTTCCCATTACGTTTGCAAAATGATCAAATGGATCAAATTTAAAACATTTTAAAAAAGAGGACGAACTAAACATTCAGAGAACATTGAAAAATGACGTTTTTTTTATAACTTAATGAGAATGTTAGCAAAGCCTTTTTTAGAACATATTTTCGTTAGGTGGGTGAATTTTCCAGTAAGTTTTTTCTTTTAAAATTGTGTACGTTAAATCAACTAAATCAATTCAGAGATGCGCATTAAACAGTTTAATAGCTTTAATAGCAGTGCTTCTCTCTGACCATCTCCATGAGATCCCATCATACTGAACACACTCACAGCAGAGACGCATTAAAAGCAAGGGAATCTAAAACTACAGACTTTTATTAGAAATTTAGTGTCAGTGTTTGTGGTTGTTGGATTTTTACAGAATCATTGATGTCTATAGTGGCAGTGGTGTGTGCGGGTTATGCCTTAGCAAACCGCACTTATAGGTCTCAGTGCTGGACAGAAACAGTGTGACTGGTATTATAGGATGTCATCGTGAGTGTGGATGTCCTCTGTGCTTCGTCCTCGGGCTAAATGATTCAGCAACTTCACATGAGAATGACAAAGATTAACAGCGCATGCTTGCGTTCAGCAGAATCACACACATTAGTGTTTGACTATCAGAGAACACATGACTGAGAGAGTCATATTGTGTTAAAAGAAAATGCTCTTTAACTTTTGTTTAGACATTGTCAATACTGGATCGATCACACTCCCACACAGTTCACGGGATCGTAGATTAATTCCAGCAGTTTTTCTGTCTGTGAATGTGATTATTACAGAGGAGTATTGCTCACACCTCTCTGATTCTGTTTAGTATGTACAGTGTGTGGTGGTTTTTTGATATACACAGTAAAATGCAGATAAAGATTGAGGTCTCACTATGTCACACAATTTTCTCTCTGAGTCACCCTCATTTTGCTCTTGTTTATGCCAGAGGACAAACAAATCGAGAGCGATGCTGGGAGGCTCGAACGCTAGCATGAATTTATCACTTGTTTTAAAGAATTTTATATTTTATGAAGAAATCATGAGCCTTACTTGCTAGTGCAAAGATGGATGGATGGATGGATGGATGGATGGAGTGATGGATGGATGGATGGATGGAGTGATGGATGGATGGAGTGATGGAGTGATGGACGGATGGATGGATGGAGTGATGGATGGATGGATGGATGGAGTGATGGATGGATGGATGGATGGATGGAGTGATGGATGGATGGAGTGATGGAGTGATGGACAGATGGATGGATGGAGTGATGGATGGATGGACGGATGGATGGATGGAGTGATGGATGGAGTGATGGAGTGATGGATGGATGGATGGAGTGATGGATGGATGGATGGAGTGATGGATGGATGGATGGAGTGATGGATGGAGTGATGGATGGATGGATGGATGGATGGATGGATGGAGTGATGGATGGAGTGATGGATGGATGGATGGATGGAGTGATGGATGGATGGATGGATGGAGTGATGGATGGATGGATGGATGGATGGAGTGATGGATGGATGGATGGATGGATGGATGGATGGATGGAGTGATGGATGGATGGATGGATGGATGGATGGAGTGATGGATGGAGTGATGGATGGAGTGATGGATGGAGTGATGGATGGATGGATGGATGGATGGATGGATGGATGGAGTGATGGATGGATGGATGGATGGAGTGATGGATGGATGGATGGATGGATGGATGGATGGATGGAGTGATGGATGGATGGATGGATGGAGTGATGGATGGATGGATGGATGGATGGATGGAGTGATGGATGGATGGATGGATGAATGGATGGATGGATGAATGGATGGATGGATGGATGGAGTGATGGATGGATGGATGGATGGATGGATGGATGGATGGATGGAGTGATGGATGGATGGATGGAGTGATGGATGGATGGATGGAGTGATGGATGGATGGATGGATGGATGGATGGATGGATGGATGGAGTGATGGATGGATGGATGGATGGATGGAGTGATGGATGGATGGATGGATGGATGGATGGATGGATGGATGGATGGATGGATGGATGGATGGATGGATGGATGGATGGATGGATTAAACATCGTATAAATTTTAAAATATTGTTGATTACCTACAAAGCACTAAATGGTTTAGCTCCGCAGTACTTGAGCGAGCTCTTAACGTATTATAGTCCTTCACGTCTATTGCGATCTCAAAACTCCGGCCAGTTGATAATACCTAGAATATCTAAATCGACTGCTGGCGGTAGATCCTTTTCCTATTTAGCACCAAAACTTTGGAACAGTCTTCCTACCATTGTCCGGGAAGCAGACACACTCTGTCAGTTCAAAGCTAGACTAAAAACACATCTCTTTGACCTAGCATACACATAATACATTATAGACTTCTATAATTCAATGTTAGGCTGCATAGATTAGGTCAGCCGGAACTGGGAACACTTCCCTTAAATCTTGATGTACTCGCTACATCATAAGAAGAATGGCATCTACGCTAATATTAGTGTCTTTGTTTATCCCGAGGTTTTCCCGCAGCCTGCCGGATCCAGGCCGTGTCCAGATCTGACGAAGGAGATCCGCCTGGACCCGATGACAATGCAGTGCTGAAGTATCCACTATCCTCTCCCTATGGAGGATCCCTTTCCCACTCTACAGATAAAGCGTTGTGAATTTCGGCTCGCGTACCCCGAAGAGATAAACGAACGAAATTCTGTATCAAAATTTATAGGCAAGAAAAGTAGTTTGTTTAGGCTGGGTTGTATGAATTATAAACCTGCACACATATTTTCAAAAGCACATAACTATAGAATCAATTCTGAATGAGCATGTGATTAACGTCAGCGTTAATCACAGGTTCGCGTTTAAAAGTCTGATCATTTCGACGGAGGTGAATCAATCAAAGTTAACTTTAGCTGGAAATAACATTATTCAAGAACCGCTATAATGCCAAAGCAATCTGTTACCTTAAATTATATGTTTATCTCTGTAAAGCTGCTTTGAAACAATCCATTGTTAAAAGCGCTATATAAATGAAGATGACTTGACTTGACTTGGATGGATGGAGTTCTGTTTAAAAAAAGTCATTTTATTCCCATACAGTCAGATGGTTTACAAACACTTTGTGAATTGGTTCAAACTAATCTTTATAAAAGGTTGGGCATTAGTGAGAAGGCATCTGTCAATAACATAAATGTGTACATGAGTGCGAGCTTGTGTGTGTGTGTGTGTGTGTGTGTGTTTGTGTGTGAGAGAGAGATAGTGTGTGCACACACTCATAAATGTCCACAATCCACACTCCGACCTCGGTTTGGTTTTCCTGCTTTTGTTGCAGTAAGCGTGGAGCCAAGACCCGCTCCATAAGAAGCATCCCGTATCAGATCCTCTCTCACTCCAGCTTCAGAAGAGAAGCAGTGACATTCACACGCGCTCGTGAGCTTCTGAAGCGTCCCGCTCATGAATATGGATGTGGGCGTCCTGTGATTGGCTGAGCTGTGGCTGAATGACAACCTCTGACAGATCCCCACTTCATGCTATATTAAAGATCCCCGGAGACCCCGGATTCATAATTCACACTCAGATTTAAGACGTGACCGTCATTAGATATGAAGAGCGCAGTGGGGTTTTGATGTGGGCTGAACACACAGTTTGAAGGATCTGTATAAAAGTGTAGTTTTCATAGTATGAGTGGTAACATTACAATAAGGACTAATGTGTTAGTATTAGTTAATGCATTAGCTGACATGAAGTAACAATGAGCAATACTTTATATTTAAAGTATTTATTGACCTTTTTTAATGTTAGTTAATAAAAATCTTCATGCTCATATTAGTTACTAATGTTACCAGATACATATTTTGATCTTTAAAGTTGCTATATGTAATCATATTCATGTATTGTTCGCTTTTCATTTCCAGTGTGTGAACAGCTTGTAACGAAACTTAAAAAACGAGACCTTCCTTTACTTTCTAGGTTGCCTATGAAAGCATGTGGACTGATGCAAACATCGCTGTGATCAGATGCTTTCTGAACTGCGGTTTTCTTTATTTATATAGAGCTTTATAACTATACAGAGTTTCAAAGTAGCTTTACAGTGAAAACAGGGAAACAAGGGTTTCTGAATTCTACATATAGCCTCTTTATTGTGTTAGTGCACTGGAAAAACTTGGTGTAGACACACTTTTTCAGACAGAGAGACAGATCATGTTAACTGCATGATAACCATGTTAACCAATGTTCTCGTATCAATACAAACAACTGGAGAATGGAGATGCAATTCCACAGTCTTTAGGAATCTCACAGATGCGTCTAACAAGCTTCGACTCTCGATTCCTCGTCTAACTGGCTTTCTAAGTTACCAGTGCTTAACATCGGGGAATCAATATTAAACTGATCTCTCCCTTTAGACGCTGTTTGTGCTGGCATTGACAAGGGAGCGGTTCATATAAATGCTTGTCTATAAGAAGTCAGGTTTGCATTCATCTATTATTCATATACACTCAATACAGCAGCAAAAGCTCCATAATAGACCCTGTGTCATTCACATCAAAATATTAAGCACCAGAAAAAGATTTCAACATTGATAATAATAAGAACCATTATTAATAATTGCCCACTAATAATAATTACATCTTTGTCTTCCAATGGCTGTGTGTGTGTGTGTGTGTGTGTGTGTGTGTGTGTGTGTGTGTGTGTGTGTGTGTGTGCGCACTTTTTAGGAAACATGTTAGGACATGAATGGAAAAAAATATGTTTATTATTTTTTGTAAAAGACTACAGCTTTACTGTAAATGTGTTGTGTATTCTGCCTGAATCTTTAGCAGTGACAGTATGGAGATGCAAATGAGGATTGTGATTGGAGGAGATAGGTCACATGACCTGAATCTCAGTCAGGGCAGGTAGCTCCGTTTTTTTTTTTTTTGCTCCTTTAATGAACATAACGTGATTGTTCCATTATTTTAAGTCATCTTAGTGTGTGCGTGCGTGCGCGTGCGTGTGTGTGTGTGTGTGCGCGTGTGTGTGTCTATAGCCTACTACCCATCTCTCGTCACATTGATTTACGCCTATTGTTGTACAGGTGGAGATGGATGTGCTCAGTGATATGTAACCAAGACATGAACAATATTCATGCATGATGTAAACTCATTGACATCACTTGGCTGCAGTTGCATGTTGTCTAGTCAGCTGTCCACTGCCAAATAAACTACCCGAGGGAAACCACTTCCTCTAGCCTTGCCTCCTCAGTTCTGATTGGATGAGAGCATTGCTATTGTTTTATTGTCATTTTTCAAGATTCTACAATAATCAGGCATGTCATGCAAATTCCTTTGGCGTTAGTTGCGTGTTCAAGCATGACGGTCGTGTCATTCACTTCTGTTGGATGAAGCTATATGTGTGTTTGTTTGTTTGTTTTTTCTACAAATACTTTAAAGAATATGTCATTATGAACATATTTATTTATCTTTAAAAAACAATAACAAAGAATCGAAATAAACCGGCAATAATACTAGTTATAGTGTGTGTGTGTGTGTGTGTGTGTGTGTAATTTGTGCATTTATTATTAGTATTTATATACATTAGCCTATAGGTCAAGCTAAATATGATATAACTTAGACACAAATCCTGAAAATGTTTGTCGTTTTCATAACTGTACATTACCCATGATTTTTCTTATAATAACTGTGGTGACAGAATGGATTTGTTGACAACTAGTAAATAATAAATCTCTGCATATGTCAGCTGATTGAGTTTTTTTTTTAGTTTTTTTTTGTCTGTATTTGCGTGTTCACGCGTGTTGTGTGTTGTTTGGTCGGCTGTTGTTTCTCACAGCTGAAGCTCTCTCTCTCTCTCTCTCTCTCTCTCTCTCTCTCTCTCTCTCTCTCTCTCTCTCTCTCTCTCTCTCTCTCTCTCTCTCTCTCTCTCTCTCTCTCTCTCTCTCTCTCTCTCTCTCTCTCTCTCTCTCTCTGAGACAAAGCGCTTGCAAACCTGAACCCTGCACGGCCTCATGAATAATTCATGTCATGCTAAAGCACTCTTTAAATCTTTGCGGCCATTCTGGCAGCGTCATCAGCACATTCATGACCCGCCTGTGTGTGTGTTTGTGTGTAGGTGTGTGTTTGTCTCGTACACGCGTCTCTGCTCTCTTACGGCCCTCGTGTGGATAGAATTCAAATGAGGGCTCCTTCACTCACTACATGTTTCTGTAACACCACCAGCGAATGAATCTCAAGCTCTCGTCCGTCATGTGGGCTATACGGACGGGACGGTCACTCCGTCACCCTCTTTAAACCTTTCATTTACCTGGTGCTCACAGACATATAACCATTTCATTTATTACTTATCATTTATAACGAGCAATTTCTCTTTGTTGCTCCATCAGTTCATAATGAATCAGGCAAACAAGCCAGAAGTGACCTCAGATGTCTTGCCTGCGGCAGGGTTTGTTAATGGCTGTAATGAGGCTGTTTAATATCAATAGGATCCTAATAATTAATAAGTCAAGCTAAGTGAAAAAAAAATACATAGCACACACAAATAAAAATTATGTATATTTTAATATTCACAGTACTATGTTGGTGATTAACTTCCCAGAATGTACTCTGGTGTGATTAAATTATGTATTTTTTTGTATTAGTGTTTATATAATATTAATAATATTATATATATCTATTTAAAAATGTATGAATAAGCTCTCTGAAGCGTGTATGTGGCGGTATTGACTGAGCGGCACTGTTTTTTTGTTTTTGTTTTTCTTGTGCAAGAAGTCTATGTGATCGTCTGGGAAAATATTGAAGTATAAAATATTTATCTTATAGTCCCTTTCATAGAAAGTGTTCCTTTATTATTGCTAATGTACAGTAATATAATTGCATGTGGCCAGTCTGATATATGAATTGTTTTTAATGAATGCAGTGCACATTATTTATGTGAAATGGCACCAGAATTGGGCCTTTGGCTCTTTTTCTCTTTGTGCACTGCTGGTGCTCAGCTGTTTAATTACCCAGAATGCACTGCTCCGCGTCAGGCCGCAGGGGGAAGGAGCCCATTTCAAAAGATTTGTTTCCTTCTCCTGCATAAATATGGACAAACCCTGACCCGGAGATATTTACGAATCTGACATGCCACAGTAACTGCACTGTCCTATACATGAAGATCTCGGAAATATCCATGTTTATCCATTAATCTCACTTCGTTTGCATTATTAATTGAACTTAATCCTTCTCAGGTCACTTTCATCTGTGGTTTAGAAACGATTCCTGCAGCAGATGTGTTGTAATCTAAACTCTTTCTGTTGTGCTGTAAATGCTTTGGGCCGTTGTTTCGTCTCTCATTATTTTCTCAGAGTGCATGAAGCGTCTAAAGAGCTTATTTTCTGCTTTCTAGGCTATTGAGAGGCAGTTTAGTTTGCTGAAAACATCAAAGAACTTTAGATAAGCACGAGTTGATTAATAAATAAGCATTTTCACCAAATCTGTCATTTTCCGTTGCTGTTTTAATGTAGTAGAGCAACCACAGTTGTATCAGAAAAAAAACATCTGCATCATGTTTGCATTTCATTTTGTCACTGGCCATAATTCTTACCTTGAAATCATAATGAAATGCATGTGAAAATCGTCTGAGAATTGAACAGACAGCCTCTTGATGGAGAGAGGAATCGTGTGTTTGTGACATGATTCTGCTGATTAATGGATAAAGACTTCTCCTTGCAAATGGCTGTCAAATGCAGAAATGCACATCATATGGTGTGAGAAACTGACGAGCTGGAGCGAAACAGGCACTATTTTAGAATCAGCTCAACATTTATTGGACGTGTGGAGTCCAGATCCTGGACGCCTGAGGTGTCGTGATCATTGATCTCCAGTGCTTCCCTTGCTCTTGGCATGTTCCTCGCTTTCCCTTGTTTTGGAAACACTGTCTCTGGAGACGCTGCTGGGTCGATGCAGAATCAAGCACATCTAGCTCCTGATGCAACGGTTTGCACGTTATAGAGCATTCTTTAATAGGTGTGTTTGATTAGTCATGTTAGACACCACACACATTCCCTTCAGAGTGTTACAAATCAAAATGTCGTATTTTTTTCCGCTGTTTCAAGCACTTTATTTTGCGTAGAACATTTATTTTGACCATTAGATGGTCATTACTGTAGAGTATTACTCTACTGTATTTGATGAAATTTGGCACACAGATAAAAGACAGTCTGAAAATTAACCACAGCAAATTTGGAGTCTCTAACGCAATCCCTCTAGCGCCACCAACTGTCCAAAGTTGCACTTACGTTTATAATAATTACTTATGAAGCATAAGAGCAAAACAAAATAATGTCCCCCCCATTATGATTCGTTGACTCACGGCGATTCGGTTGCACCCTATGACGTCCTTTTCTGTCATAAAAAAAAAAAAATCAGCCATTTTGAATATTCTGAAAAACTACTTTTTTTTTACCTCCTTACAGACGATTCTTCCGATTTTCACCAAAATTGGCTCAATTCATCTTCAGACCATTCTGGCAAAAAGTTATTAAACGATTTTTGATAAACCCAACCTTTCTCGAATAACACGCGAAAAAGTTTGGATGAAGAGCACGCCAATATCAATATCTCTGCAATATCTCCGTAACGCTTTAGCATATTAAGACGAATCTTGGTACATGCCATCACACGGATGACCGGAGGCTACAAGTTACGTTTTGGCACAACGCCACCTACTGGTCATGAGACATGAAAAATGCCTTTATATTACAATATTATGGTAATACAGTTATTTTTATTTAAATCAGACTAAATTAAAGGCAGTACAACAAATACTACCACATAGAAATACTTAAAGTATTATAGTAATGGAGGGAAAATGTGCTTAATTGCGATATTTCAATTAATATGGTTGAATTTTTAAGCAAAATTGTATTTATTTATTTGTTGCGGTTTGCAGGTACATGGTCTTCAGAGAATTTAAAAATGATATTTTCTTACACTGTCCTGAGTACTGTATTTTACATTGAACATGAAGTTACAGGGATATTTTTTGTATATGTTTTCCTGTTGTAATCACAGACCAAGACATCTCATTACTTGAGGCCTGGATGATATTTGACAGTGAAATGCGATGTGAATATTACATTGGTCTCTTCGGCTGATGAAACCTGATGTAAGGTGATTTGAAACATGATGCTCTCCTGCTTCGGTCTGCAGCTTGACCACTACAGCAGGGAAACTCAGCGACAGTGAGCTAAACGTTCTGCCATCATAACACTGATTCATACATATAACACGTGTGGCGCGTCTCCTCCTCATGGGACTAATTAACATCATGATTTAAAACCATTTATGAAGTCTCTTTTTAGTACTATTGAGATGTTTTGCACTGTGATATTATTATCATAATCATTGAAGGACTTTATTTTACTATAATACATCTGGACATTCCAATACTGATGGTCATTAGTGTAATGATGAGTAATATTTTATTGTATCACATCAACAATATTATGGATATTAAATTATTTTGATTTAAATCAGACTTCATATTTTTCATCAAAAATGTATTAATTAATTTATATTTTTATTTTATATTCATGAATGAATGAAATATATATATATATATATATATATATATATATATATATATATATATATATATATATATATATATATATATAAGCTGGAAGTTGTTTTGAAAAATTTTTTTTTTGTAATGCAATGTATTCTATTTTATTTAAGAAGAATTATTTAAAAATAGATTAAAAAAACATTCATATATATATATATCATTTTTAATAAATTTTTCCTTAAAAATATGAAGCTGAATATATGTATGTATATGATTTTTTGTTTGATTAATTAATTTAAACAAATTAAAATATTAAAATATGATTTGCATTGTGACATTTTTTTACATTTATTTATTTGTCACTTCCATTATTTCAAATGCGGATACTTATTGGATGGTTATTAGTGTAATGGAGTAATATTTCCCTGTATCACATTAACAATATTATGGTAAATAATTTATTTTTTATTAAATCAGACTAAAATAAAGTCAGTACAACAAATACTACCTCGTGTACAAATATTATAATACTTAAAATGTTAATAGTATTAAATTGAAAATAATGTCACAAACAATGCAAACATTAAGACCCCAAAAAAGCGAAATCTTAATATGTATTTAGGGGTAACATAAATAAAGTCTGTCATGTTCCTGAAAGGTTTTGTGAGATTTTTGCACTGCAGTGCATTTTATACAGTGCTTCATTTATTCCTTTTAAATGGGGGTTTTGTAATGATTTCGAAGTGATGTTTTTGTTAATCAAGCACTTCCTGTTTCATATCTAGAACATCATGAGATCTGACCTGTGATGCATGAAAACCCTTTTTGGACACAAACAGTCTAGTTGTTTTGCTCAGTCCATTGATCGCGCACGATGTGCACCTGGCGACTGGCGTGTTGTGCTTTGCTCTGTTATTGCTTTTTTCCTCCTGTTTTTCCTGTGAGGAGGAAGAGGAGGAGGAAATAGGCTGAGCAGCAGCTGGAATTCACACACACAGGCTGGTGTGTTTGCTCTCGCCCACAATGAGCAAACGAACAGTTTTAAGTGCTTTTTTAAGGTTAACAAGATCCTCAGACCCGGGGAGGGTGACTGACAGGAGGACTGATTGCTTTTAAGAGCTTCACTGTCGACCCAATCCAGTTTTGTGGCTCAGAAAAATATTTATAATGGTCTCATTTTGCCTTAAAAGCGTGAAATTTAACTGATGAAATATACCAACTTAAAATGCAGAGGCAACTAGACATTATAGGTCGATTCCCGCTATTGTTCTGTGTCTTTATTACCTTACTACAATTTTAAAACTGTTTAAATGAAATGCTACATTTTCCAAAGTCTAATTTTTTACAGGGAAATCGAGCGATTTATTTATTTCATGTTCACAAAATAAATGTGAAACGTATGAAAAAAAAAAACAATTTTTATTTATGTGTGGTTGTAATTGTATATTTGCCAATATTTTATTTCATAGTGAATTTATTCTTATGATTTTTTCTTCCATTTATTTCTGAGGGTTGGGGTTTTTAATGCAGGATCTGGTTTTGTTTATCATGCAAAAGTAAACAAAATCTATTCATTAATATTACCAGGAATTGCATATGTGTGTGTGTGTGTGTGTGTGTTTGTGTTTCTCTCAACTTTTTTCTGAGTCTGCGTCCATTTATTTGTGAATATGAAAAAAATATTAATATTTAATATTTGTCTTCTAAATGAGCATGTACGTACTTCATGTTTGTTCAGTGATCATCAGATCTCACGCCTCCATTACAGGCTGGACTCTCAGAGGAAATACTGATATGAACGGAAAGATATTTTCCATAACTATCTACCGGGGGATTGAGTTCAGTGCTTTGAGTTTGTTCAAATAAAAGGAAAGGCTTTCCAATCCTGTACAGATGATAGTAGAAGTGTGTTTCTGACTCTCCCACATCGCTGTGGATTTAAATATTTCATAAAGATGCCTATTGCCATTTGCATAATTCCATACGTGGATTGCCATGCATAATTAATATGCCTCAGATTTCATCCCACGAGACATTAAAGGACCTTCTGTTTAGTCAGACCAAGAGAACCCTGGAGTATTGGACAAGTGTTTGTGAAAATGGCCTGATGAAATCATGAAGGTTTGAGGATAGTGATCTCTATTTAATATAATCAGTGTCAGTACATCCCAGCTGACAAACATTTAGCTAATGTTCCCATTAAGTTATGAACTTTATTTCTGAATGTTCTCTGAACGTTCAAAGTGTCCAGTTTTTAAAATGTTCTAAAACGTGTTTTTTTTTCTTTCTTGGTTATTTGAACGTTAAGGGAACATTCCGTTGTATCATTCTTCAAACATTATGGAATGTTACTTTTGAGAGTTCTCAGAACATTCTGAAACAAGTTGTAACATTTAAAAAATGTTAGATGACCGCCCAACTTAAACATTTCAGAAAAACGTTTCATGAATGCTGTATAAATGTTTTTGTACTAAGCTTTTGCACATACTAAGTCATACTTATGACATATGAAGTAGAAATTATGAATATGATATGTGACCCTGGACCACAAAGCAATCTTATGTGTCCATTTTTTTAAATTGAGATTTATACATCACCCGAAAGCTGAATAAATAAGCTTTCCATTGATGTGTGGTTTGTTAGGATAGGACAATATTTGGCCGAGATACAACTATTTGAAATCGGGAATCTGAGGGTGCAAAAAAATCTAAATATTGAGAAAATCGCCTTTAAAGGTGTCCATTTCTGTTGGCGATTGTGCTGCATCCACGTACAAAAATAAAATTTTGATATATTTAAGGTAGGAAATTTACTAAATATCTTCATGGATCATGAGCTTTACTTAATATCCTAATGATTTTTGGCATAAAAGAAAAATCGATAATTTTGACCCATACAGTGTTTTGTTGGCTATTGCCACAAATATACCCGTGCAACTTAAGACTGGTTTTGTGGTCCAGGCTCACATATGCTATGTCATAATTTTGACATTCAATGTAAAAAAATAATGGTATAAAAAAGTAAAAATCCTGAAATACCAAGTCATAATTGTGACATGCTAAGTGAAAATGGACATACTAGGTCGAAATTATGACAAAAAAGTCCAAATCGTGACATAAAAGGTCAAAATTATGGGTATCACTTTATAATAACTACACGCTAATAATCATTAGTTAAGCATGAGTAAACAGTTAATTCATCATTCATAAAGCATTAATAGACATTAATAAGCAGTTTATAAATACAGCTATAAATGCTTTCTTCTTGATTTACAAGCATATCTATAATTTATTTAATACTTGTATTTTCATCCTTTATTAATGATCAATTTATTATTTCTAAATGAATAATTGCATTTTTTATAAACCAGTTATTTAAGAGTTTTCAGTGGTTCATAAGATTACTTAGAACGTGTAAGTAAATGATTAATAAACTATTTAAATGTACATTCATACATCTTATTATTCAGACATATAGTGATGGTTACTTAGTGTGTTAATAAATGCTTTATTAACATGTATTTATGCTGTAATTCAGGGTTAATTCGGGTAGTTATAAAGCATTTAGTAGTGGTCAGTTAACTATGTTTGTGAGCTCATCTAAAGTGAGGACTATTCATGCCTTGTAGGCTAAAGCATTTATAAAGGAGATTTAAAGGCTGTTAAATATTTCTATGTTCTGTATCACTGTGTTGTGTTTGTTACATTTTACTGTTTAGAAGATTGATGCGCCTTCAAATCTCCTTTATAAATGCTTTACAAGGCATGAATAGTCCTCACTTTAGATTAGCTCACAAAATAGTTAACTGACCACTACTAAATGCTTTATAACTACCTGTATTTACTACATTTACTTACACTTTCTAAGTGATCTTATGAATGACTGACAACTCTTGTTTGTAAATAATGCTATACTTCATTTAGAAATTATTTATTGATCCTTAACAAGGTATGAAAATACAATTATTAAACGCATTAGATATGCTTATAAATCAAGAAAAAAGGCGTTTATAGCTGTATTTATAAACTGCTTATTAATGTCTATTAATGCTTTATAAATGATGAATTAACTGTTTACTCATGCTTAACAAATGATTAATAGCATGCAGTTATTATAAAGTGTTACCAAATTATGACATTCAAAGTAAAAAATCATGGAATAAAAAGTCCAAATCATGAAATATCGAGTCATAATTATGACATACGAAGTCAAAAATAGTCAAAATTGTGACAAAACAAGTTAAACATATGGTATTTAATGGTATCAACTTGGTATTATGACTCAGTATATCATCATTCTTAGTATATCATAATATATATTTTCGTGTCATAATTATTGATTTGACATAAAATAGTAACACTACATATTTTGACCCACCCCTGCTTTGGCCAAAAGGGTGGGATTTTTTCTCTCTCCTTTTTTCACTTTAGACTTCAGCTCAAGGTCACATGCTGTAAAAATCAGTATGTAATAACATGCAATATCTTCCCAAATGTGTTTTTATTTTCAAGATGATAACTGGATGCAATTCTCTGAACTCAGCAAGTTCACAAACAGTGCAGGAGTTCATTACAGTTCCGGTGCAGACGGACAATTAGAGTTAGAACAGCATAATATATGGAGCGCAGGTGTAGAATATTTGCTTAAATAGATTATATTGTAACACTATAGATCATTTTGCAATTCTAGTGATCTGCCTTGGGACTGAAATATGAAACAAGGTTAATTTTTGTTGAATTTAAGATGCAGTTCCTCCTGCATGTATTTATAAGACTTAGTATTTTTTTCTCCATAGAGCCCAGATATGATTACCTAACTGGGGCAAGGAAGGAACAATCCCTCTCTCTGAGACAGAAATCAATGCCAGCGCTGCGTTGAGGAGGGATTGCTCAGTGCCGGTGGGTCGATTCGGATCCTGCTCAGCTTTTCGAGCAAAATTAATTCTACAAGACCTCACAGTAATAGATCAGCGCTAGTCTTTGCTCGGTGTGTTCAGGTCGTCTCAACATGTGTGTTTGCAGGAGCGCTTAAGCAATGACAACGGCTTGGCCTGGCCGTGGAAAAGAGGCGAAAAGATTATCAGAGAATGTTTTGCAAAGAAAATATACTATTTCAGTCTTTCTACTTCAAAATTTCACATTTAATTCAATGTACTTGCACATCTTTTGTAATTATTTGTGGAAATTTACTGGCTATTTTATGAGTGAAAATAGTCTCTACACTAGTTTTTTTTATTTTTGTTATGACAACATTTTTTAGATACCGGTGAAATTTTACAATTCCTGATTCCAATTTTGATATCACAAAAAATACTAGCCTAATTGATATATAATTACTACATGAACATTGTTAAAGACAAGTAAACAATTAAGAATAACATAACAAATGACAAGAGATAGCACAAAAAATACATTAAAAAAAGATAAAAATTAAATAAAAAGTGCTTTTTAAGAAAGTCTACACCTAAAGGATTATTAGGAACACCTGTTCAATTTCTCATTAATGCAATTATCTAATCAACCAATCACATGGCAGTTGCTTCAATGCATTTAGGGGAGTGGTCCTGGTCAAGACAATCTCCTGAACTCCAAACTGAATGTCAGAATGGGAAAGAAAGGTGATTTATGCAATTTTGAGCGTGGCATGGTTGTTGGTGCCAGACGGGCCGGTCTGAGTATTTCACAATCTGCTCAGTTACTGGGATTTTCACGCACAACCATTTCTAGGGTTTACAAAGAATGGAGTGAAAAGGGAAAAACATCCAGTATGCGGCAGTCCTGTGGGCGAAAATGCCTTGTTGATGCTAGAGGTCAGAGGAGAATGGGCCGACTGATTCAAGCTGATAGAAGAGCAACTTTGACTGAAATAACCACTCGTTACAACCGAGGTATGCAGCAAAGCATTTGTGAAGCCACAACACGCACAACCTTGAGGCGGATGGGCTACAACAGCAGAAGACCCCACCAGGTACCACTCATCTCCACTACAAATAGGAAAAAGAGGCGACAATTTGCAAGAGCTCACCAAAATTGGACAGTTGAAGACTGGAAAAATGTTGCCTGGTCTGATGAGTCTCGATTTCTGTTGAGACATTCAGATGGTAGAGTCAGAATTTGGCGTAAACAGAATGAGAACATGGATCCATCATGCCTTGTTACCACTGTGCAGGCTGGTGGTGGTGGTGTAATGGTGTGGGGGATGTTTTCTTGGCACACTTTAGGCCCCTTAGTGCCAATTGGGCATCGTTTAAATGCCACGGCCTACCTGAGCATTGTTTCTGACCATGTCCATCCCTTTATGGCCACCATGTACCCATCCTCTGATGGCTACTTCCAGCAGGATAATGCACCATGTCACAAAGCTCGAATCATTTCAAATTGGTTTCTTGAACATGACAGTGAGTTCACTGTACTAAAATGGCCCCCACAGTCACCAGATCTCAACCCAATAGAGCATCTTTGGGATGTGGTGGAACGGGAGCTTCGTGCCCTGGATGTGCATCCCACAAATCTCCATCAACTGCAAGATGCTATCCATCAATATGGGCCAACATTTCTAAAGAATGCTTTCAGCACCTTGTTGAATCAATGCCACGTAGAATTAAGGCAGTTCTGAAGGCGAAAGGGGGTCAAACACAGTATTAGTATGGTGTTCCTAATAATCCTTTAGGTGAGTGTAGATCCATTTACATCAAAAGTATCAAAATATGGGCACACTTAGTGGGGGTATGTGCCCCTATACGGATGAAAGACTAGAAACGCCTCTGTTAAGCGCAAGAAGATGCGCAAGAGAACTCAATTTACTATTCTCGCTTCTGTATATCAACTTGCTGCTTATTCTGGCCAAGAACTGCCCAATTTGACAAGTTTGATTGACATGTAAAGTCGCCAACCGGACTTCAGATAAATCTCACTACTATATCAGACAAAAACAATTGGGATGTTTGAATAATTAAATATAGGTAGTACTATAACAGAATGTGGCTCATACAATCACATTTCAGAAGCATAACTATGCTTTTTATAATAATAAATAGCATATTACTCTGCAATTGAATGCTTCCTGTTCTTATTTGGTCTTCGCAGTCATCACTGAACACACTCTGTCACACTGCTTTACTCTAATGTGCTCTTGCTGCTGGAAATTGTTCTCATTTCACAGTGAGATTAGATTTGTGCCGCAACAAACAGGGTCTGAGGATGAGACTCCACCTCCTTCATTTATCATTTGCAGCATTGTGTTATATATTTAAATAATATATTCTTGTCTGAAAGCAGACTTATGATCACAGAAGGGAAGACGATTATTATTGTGCTGTTATTTATGTTTTCTTTGCTGTCACGCTATTTGTCTACTGGAAAGTGTCTAATCTAGAAGTGTTATTGGTCATGACTAGCTGGGTGATACAGATAAAAAAAAGATATCTATTAGTCAGCCATTGTTGTCAGTTTGATTCAAATTTTAAGGAAAATACAGGAAAAAATCTAGTTAAAATCATTTAAGATTTTTCACAAAAAAAGCACTACCGTTAAAGTCTGGAATAATTCGGATATTTAAAAAAATGTTTTGGAAGAAGTCTCTTATGCTCATTAAGGCTGCTCAATTATTATCAGTTATTATTAGTGCTCAATTTTAATAATGGTTATGTTTAAATAAAGTCTTGGTGAGCAGAAACTTCTTTCAAAAACATCAAAAAAATTAATTATTCCAAAAATATTTACTGGTTGTACACGTACTTTTGCTATGAAAAAAGCCATGTTGAGATTTCCATGAACATTTTTGAATGTTGACATAAACAAATCAGTGTTGACATATTTAAATGTATGATTAATTTGATCAGCAGAGAAGAACAGAGGAGGTTGATATATGTTCAATGAAGGCCTTTTATTGATACATCTCTGACATGAATGAGTCCTGCTCTGACTGAAGGTTGAACACACAGTCACAAGCGTTTGGTGTGGTGAACCAGGCTGCATGACAGAGATTCTGCTGAAACGTTCCTCTGTACGGCAGGGACAGATGGTGCGGGTCTGTTCCGACGCTCAAACACCGTGTGCTGAATGGATAACACTGACCAACCTCCAAATACAAGCACAACAACAGCCAAAGTATCCCAAAACTTCTCTGATGAGTCATTTGGCTCATACAACCTTAGAAATATGTGACCTGCATGCTGCCGTTTTTGATTCATGGGCAATTTCATGTTTTTTGTTTTTTTATCTTCATATTTTTTTATTAATATGTTTTTATCTTTTTAAGACAATTGCCTGAACTAACTGATTTCTACAATAAAAAAACTGAGCCCTACAATGCGCGGGGGAAAAATAATTACATTCTAAAAAATCTTGGATTATTTTTAAAGTGTTTGGGTAGTTTTCAGCTCCTGGGTCAGACGTAACAACCCAGTGTTTGGGTAGTTGTGTGTAACCTAGATACTGGGTCAAACATAACAACCCAGTGTTTGGGTAGTTTTTGTGTAACCCAGATCCTGGGTCAGCTATAACAACCCAGTGTTTGGGTAGTTTTGTGTAACCTAGATCCTGGGTCAGCTATATAACAACCCAGTGTTTGGGTAGTTTTGTGTACCCTAGATCATGGGTCAAACATAACAACCAAGTGTTTGGGTAATTTTTGTGTAACCTAGATCCTGGGTCAGCTATAACAACCCAGTGTTTAGGTAGTTTTTGTATAACCCAGATCCTGGGTCAGACATAACAACCCAGTGTTTGGGGAATGTTTGTGTAACCCAGATCCTGGGTCAGATATAACAACCCAGTGTTTGGGTAGTTTTGTGTCACCCAAATCCTGGGTAAAACATAACAACCCAGTGTTTGGGTAGTTTTTGTGTTACCCAGATCCTGGGTCAGATGTAACAACCCAGGGATTGAGTTATTTACTTTTTATATAAATTCATCCATAAACATTAATGAATGTATGAAGTAAAAAAAATCCACAACAACTAGTGCTATGGTAAAATGAATCAACCCAGTATTCTGGGTTAAATAATCAACCTAAATTGGGTTGTTTTTAACCCAGTGTTTTTCAGAGTGTACACATGGTAAACATAATTTGAATGTTTACGTTCAAATAATTTTGGGGCCTGCAGATGCAGATGAACTTAAATATAACAGGTGTTTTCCATCACAGATCGGTGACACACAGCTTCAGCACAGGCTTAGATTAGCCAGAACGCTTGAGTCTGCAGGTGTGGAAGCAGAGGGCATCTGGTCTCATGTCGTACAGGATGATGCTTTGATGCCTGCTGGGAGATTGTGTCTGTCAGTAAGGATGTGATCAGTCTGACCAGAGATGTATCATGACCCCCCCCCCCCCCGCTGCTTCTCATGGGACTGACGGGAACAGCTGTGTCAGCGCCCACCCATCGACTGTCTTCAGAAGTGATCCAGCTCTCCTCCACATCACAGATGTCATGGGCAGGTGTGTTTAAAGAGGCCATATTCTACTGCACCTGTCCTTAATGTTAAGCAAGGTTTTCTGGACCAAGAAAATGGACATTGCCATTTTTTACACTGTATATTTTACCTCAGATATACAGTGAAAACATCATATTGTGAAAAAGAATTAGAATTTAAAAGAAGTGTTTTCAATGTGAATATAGCTGAATTTTCAGCATCATTACTCCAATCTTCAGTGTCACATGATCCTTCAGAAATCATTCCAATATGCGGATTTTCTGCTCAAGAAACATTTCTAAATATAATCAGTTTCTGAAGGATCATGTGACACTGAAGACTGGAGTACTGATGCTGACAATTCAGCTTTGCATCACACATTTTAACATACTGTATATTCACATGGAAAACAGTTATGTTGAATTGTAATAATATTTAACAATATAACTGTTTTTACACTGTATTTAAAAAAAATGCAGCTCTGCTGAGCATAAGATAGCCTAGTTAAAACAAAAATATTAATTATGTATTGACACACTGTATCTGTGACTCTCTGTATGTTACATCATATAACGCCAGTAGATGGCGACTAAGGACTGTCATCTTGAGTGAGTGAATGAGTGAATCATTTACTCGTTAAAAACAACTAGTTGAGAACTGTTCAGATAAATGATTAATTGAATAATTTACTTAACCGATTCCCAGATTCCCAGATCCGGCCCACATCTCGTACGCATTGAATCCACATGTACCAGATGTGGCCTGGATCTGGGCCATCACTATGTTGCTGTCTGAGAGGAAAGAAACACGTGAAATCGTCCAAAATCGCATACTCTCTTAAGTACTTATTTTGAATAATTAGTTACTTTGCGATCGCTAAAAGTATGTTGGTGTAGTATGTAGTATGAGTGTGTGTAGTATGAATGTTATCCTCCATGTTCTCAGTCTACCAGCATCAGTTACGTCGCTTCAATGTCATTCACATATTGTCTCCCGTGGCCTCATGGGATAGTAAAGTGTCCATCACATGCGCTCTTCAGAATCTCGCCGGAAGTAGTAGGTCATCCTGGTTCTTTTTCCTTACTCTTTTATTAGAACTGTGAATTCGGACAAACTTCTTTTGTCACTAGGAGCCCTATCATACAGTACACCCGGCGCAATGCGGTGCCAGGCAATTGGTTTTAGTGTTTCAGCTTGGCGCAGTTTTCATTTTCACGTCCTGTGCCACGTTGTTTAAATAGCAAATGCTTCTGTGCGCCCATGGGCTGCTGGACTGAAAACTAGTGTGTTCAGGCGCAATGTTGGCGCATTGCTATTTTGAGGCAACTGAAATAGACTGCACCATTGACCAACTGAAACCTGGTCTAGAGTCAATGGCGCAGTATTTTTTTTTATATTTAAAGAGTGCGTTAGTAATGTGCGCCTATATGCGGGTCCACAACCCGGGGGACACTTTGTCCTGTAGATGGTCGGCTTGCGCACTTTAACCTCGCTTATGAGCAGATCCGTTTCCTCGCTAGAGAAGCAATCAGCTTTCCCGCTTGCAAACTCCTTCATGTAAATAGCAATCCGCCATGGTGCGAGCGCAGATGGCTTTTGAAGGGAATGGGAGATGAGACTCTGATTGGTTTATTGCACGTTACGCCCAAAACACACCCATTACTCATTAAGAGAATAGAGATAACCATTTAGACCATGCGCCAACCATTTTTCCCGTCATTAAACTAGCAAAAGTGCGAAAGCACTCGCACTGTGTGCTTTAGACCATGTGCTTAGATTGTTAAAATATAGCCCATAATGTTTTTTTGCCTACTGTATAGTAGGGAAGTATGCGATTTCAGATCCAGCAAGTGTTTATGATTCTAAGAATCATCCATGGAAACAATTCGTTCAAGAAACAAGTAATGAGTCATTGATCCGTTCACTCAATCGATTTGTTCAAAAACGATGATTTATTCAATAACATCACTAGTGTTGCTTCTCGCTGGTCCTGTCTTTCCTTTGGAAATATTTATGTTGACGGAGCAAAAACAGAGAAGGTAACTGAGCTAGCAATATTGTCTGAAATGTCTTAATCAATATTGGAAGTCGTGTGTCTCAGACAGCAACATAGTGTCAGCCCAGATCTGGCCCACATCTGGTACGTGTCGAATCCACTTACCAGATGCGGGCCGGATCTGGGCCGACACTATGTTGCTGTGTGGGGTTGGTCTGAATCTCAGAAATTATTCAGATGACAGTTGTGACACCCAGAGCTGTCAGGAATAATGTGATTTGAAGGCTTTAGTGGTGGTTTGAGTGGAACTGTTGATCTTAAGATATTTCGCCCTGCTACCGCTAGTGTTAAACATAAAAACATACTGGATAAAATATAGATAGGAATACAGCAAAGGTGCAGTCACATGCAATTGTTCGGTGAATGATTGTTGATTTTATCACATAACTAATCGTCTTGTTGTTGTCGGGATGCCTTTGGTCGATACTCCAAATGGTCTGTTAGTTGATTGTGTTTCTTGTACAAGTGTTGAGGTCAGTTTAAGACAACAAGCACTGTGTTCTCCATGACATGGACATCTTTCATAGAAAACATTTGTGAAATTATAAACATGATGGAAATAAAGGAGACTGTTTGCATAGAGGTTTTTTTTAGGTTATTTAGGCAGATAATTGTTGCAATGATATATCTTAAGTCATGGCAACTTGACATTTTAAGATCAGTCAAGACATTTGCTTCCAAACGATTAAGTAAATTAATTAAAGCCTTGAACCAGTTGCCTTCTCTTATTGTACTTCCATAAATGCCTTTTTGTTTCGTTTTTTACGGTGCAATATTATCTTGAAATAACAAGAATTGTGCTTTGGAATTGAAAATGAAAAGCAGACACCTTCTATGAATACAAATACAGAGCTTTTAAACATTTTCTGGATAATTTTTACTTTATGCCAGAGTGCCCGCAGTGAAACTAGCAAGAATGCAGTCCATTATGACCATAATCTCACATATGAGATCACATATGATAATCTCATACATGATTTCCTTAAGAAATATAAACACTGTGACTCAATCAAAACATTGTTTGCACATTCACCTTGCAACAACATCTCCTCAAACGGCAAAGATGGCAAACGAAGCAAGAGAAATGTTGATTATGAACAATTCACAGGTCACTACATTTTGCATCACATTTGATTCCTCTTCCTTGGTCCAGGCTAAAACAAATGTCTTTTGTGTTGCATATTGTGTGCGTTTAGGTGACGGATACTAGCAGGCAAAGGGAGAAGAGATACAGAAAGACTATGATGGCTCCTAATAGATGACTTAAAAATGAAGTGCTTTCGATGATGAACTTTGAATGGAATAATCACTGACTCATTATTTAGAAATTATATCATTATATACACTCAGATACTGGACATTAGAATGTCTTTGTACTTTAAATCTGTCTGAGAGAAGAATAATGTGTTAAGTAGAGGAACAGCATAGAGGAACATGAGCAAATTAAAACAGTAAAGATTTGTAATGGTAAAATGCCTAAAGCCTAGTTTATCTCATGTGTTTGAAGGAATCAGGAAAAAGGAGAGACTACTATGCAAATGTAGTGAGAGAGCACTGTATGAATTGCATTAGCTTGTTTGATAGCTGCACTCCTAAATTTATGTTTATTAATTTAGCAGATACTTTAATATAAAGTGATTTACAAATGAGGAACCAAAAGCTATATAGGGAGAGCATGAGAAGTACTATGGTACAAAGTACAAAATATATAGATGCAGATCCTAATAATTTAGTAGATATTTTATGTATTTATTCATTAAAGCAGGAAGATGAATATGCATTTGGCGTTTTTGGGTAACCTCTGTTTTTATGCAGACATCTCCAGGGTAGATTTTGAAGTAAAGGGTACGTCAGAGCTGTAGGGGACAGATGGGATTTTAGTGCTCTGTTTAACTACACAATAGTGGCAGAGTCACCTTTGCAATGCAAAGTATAAAAGCAAAGTCACAACAGCTCTGTGAAATCTCTGAGCTATATCACGACCGCTTTTGTGAGCAGGACTTCAAAACCGTTTTATTTTTCATGCACGTATATTTAGAACAACCTAAAGTTCATTATAAGTTCCCCTACATTGTTTTGCCAAGCTTGACAGCTGTTGACAGCAAATGCAAAATGTTCAAATAGTTTTCCCCTAAGTGCTATAGAAGTTTCATCAAGCCATTTTTGAAAAATGTTAACAAAACGGCAGCTTCCCAACTCTTTTAAGATAGACGAAAGGATAACCAAACCCTAACATGACCGACAAACACAAGGAAATGGACCAGGACAGAAGAAGCTTCTCTTGGTCTATGAAATAATAAAGCACAAGAGAGATAATGTTCGGGCCGTACATAAACATTGAACACACCAGCACCATCCGAATGATCCGAAATGCCTTGATTTTATTCTTGTGTACTCCATCTCTCTGCTTGACGTCGTCACCGGGTCCAGGACGCACCAGAGCCTTCAGGACCATCAAACAGCAGAAGAGTTTTACACTGAAAAAAATGATGAATTCAAGCAGAAGTAAGTTAAACAGCGTAATCACTTCCAGAGTGTATATTAGGCATGAGATAATGATCAGAATCCACCCGATGGCCGAACAGGTGATCCTGTATTTCATGGGTTTGAGCTTCAGGAAGGTCACGGGATGGAGAACGCCTATGTAACACTCCACACAGATGCAGCTCTGAAACAGAGGACGACCGACCCAAAGTACCAGTCCAAGAAAGAGCAACCCAAACTCGCAGTCACTACAGCCAAAGAAAAAACGCCGTATGAGAAGAACGTAGGAGGCGCAGAAGATGACCTCAACAAGCGCCGCATTGAAGATGAAGATTTTAGTGGACTGTCCTCGAATCATCTCCTTCACGCTCAGCCATAGTATGTAACAGTTTGCTGGAAGACCAAGAAACAGGTTGATGGCGAGAGAGACGGCGACGACATGGGAGGGTAAAACGTGGCATGCAGTGGAGTTTACTACGTTCATTAACGGCAAGCACATCGAAGCATTTGTCACCTCTGACATGGTCATAGAGTTTTTGAAACCCCTTCGAAGAAGGTGGAAGGAATAAAGATCCATTAGGACTCTAAGAGTGACTGTTACAAACAAATTGTCAAGTTTTAAAGTAAATTAAGAGTGTTTCCTCACCAACTTGATTTCAGTCGTTCCTCAGTGTTTAGGTTGTCCATTGAAGATTTGAAATCACAGTAGCTAACTGCTAGTTTGGCTCTGAAGTTGAACGGGTTGAAGGTCCACTGAATATGATTAGTTTCATTTGCTGACAAATTTACTTTATAGTTATGATTCATGACTTTGATCTTTTAAGCAGTTTTGCATTGATGCAGCATTCAAATTTCGTTTGTCAAGCTTGGGAAACACGCATTACGCATGCAAATGAAAAAACTATTTATCAAAATCCTATTTGTCAGGTTTAGAATAACTTTGTTTCACCTCAGATTCCCTTTGGTCATGTTGAATTCATAAAGTGGAAAATATAGTGTTGAAACTTTTTTGACATCAGTTGAATTCAGAATGTCTTGCTAAGCTGAATTTTAAATGTTGTTTTCCATTTTTTAAATGTCTTTATAGTTTTTACTAGGCATCACAGTATCGAAGAACAGGGAACTCCATTGATTTAAGTTGTTTGCCTTATGCATCAAATCAAGACGCATCTAATTCATTGCATTTGCATATTATAAATATTTATACTTTTGAGACACTAACCCCACTCCTACCCTAAACCTACCCACTTCTCAACAATATAAAACATGTAACAGGCAAATCAAAGTACATACCAAAAACAGTATAAAAGTATTACAAATATCTCATGTTGCATTCCAAGTCTTCTGAAGCCATACGATATCTTTATGTGAAGAACAGAGTGGATTTTAATGTTACTGTGAATGTGAACACACGCAGTCAATATCTCATTCAAAATATACACCCGACTCTGAAGCATGACGCAATCGGTAACGAGACGCATGTCAGCCAATGCCATTTCACAATTTTTAAATGGGTGCATAGGACGTACGGCGGATGGAGACAGTGATCTCTTTTGATTCTGGTCTTCACACAAACCAAACGTTTGGACTCTGAACACTTGTAATATTTGTTCTTTTTGAATACATTTTTTGACCGGGTCATTCTTGTAAAGGAGTTTTTAAACCTGGTTAAATAAAGAATGAATGAATTAAAGTTGTGCCTGTCGTCATATCCTGCCTGTTATATCCTGTGTTTTACATTATACAATACACATGGGTCAGTATAGAGGTGGGGTTGGGTTACGTGTCGAAACATGTCTAAATATAGAAATTAAAATAAATGTAAATAAAATTATGCTGGCTGTTAAAATTTTAATTGAATCCCAACCCAACATTTCTTAATGGCAAAATTATAACTCAATATATCATTTCATCATGACGATTACATTCCCATGACCAACTGTGTATGACACCAAAGATTTCTCATTGAAATGAATGGAGTTCCCTGTTTGTTGATACCGTGACACCTAGGGGTACCTTTAGTATCTTCATTGTGAAGCGGAAGGCACTTGACCATTCTTCAGATTTTGATGCATTTGGAGTGAGAATGGGTTGTGTATTCAAATCCCAAGTATGATCAATAATAATAGTAAGGTTTAGCACGCAACAATAATTAGTGGCAGAAGGGTAAATGACATAAAACAGGGTTTCTGACAAGAGAGAGGAAGAGATTGTCGGTTTAGAATAGGTAAGTAATTGGTTAGGTGTAATTGTATTCTGATTTAACTTTTCACTGTAAATGATTGTCTCAGTGCTGGTAAGGATGGACCACAGTTTGGTGGGTGAGGAATTTATTCTGTCATAATGTACTGTGGTTGTTTTCCATATGTATGGCTGGCCCAATCCTTAATAGAAACCGATTTAGATAATTTAAGTGTACAAATGTCTACAGTAAGACCCAAAACATGTCGTAAGATTTGTATACGGCCCAATGGAGCATTCAGAAATCGGTGGAGGAAGATAAGCTTATTACTGTCAGGACCACTATCTACAAATACGATTGACAATCAGCATACAGTTTGGGTTGGCGGTGTGATTCTGTTCTGGGCGAGATCTCCCTGCGCATCCATGAAGCCTAGCATGAATAAGAGCAGCAGTAACCCCCCTTAGGGTTAACAGAACAGAACAGAACCAACGTGAATGTATGCAGATATCATTAATTCAAGATTTTAAAATTTTACAACATAATTCGAGAATTTATTCTGATTCAAGGGGAATCAGAATGTAAAATCCTGACTGACGACAGGAGGAGCTGGGGATGGAGGAGGGTAACAGCTCCTGAGAAACACAATCGCTGCTGATACTGAAGGAGCTTATACTATGTATACAATGATAGGCGTCGTATTACTAACGTGATACTAACGTAACCTGGCAGAACTGACGCTACGCTTGATGTTTACTGGCCAATGTTTTAGCTACACAACAGTGGGATTCAAAAAGGGCCAATTTCTAGTCACTTTTGCAATTCAAATTAGAGCAGCAGATCTCTCCGATACAAGGCTACACCAGACAGGCAACAATGAAGAGACCAAGTGCACATTTTAATGGATTTAATGTGTATTTTTTATATAAAGACATTTGAAATAGTCAGAAGCATATTAACCCTAGGTTGTTTTTGTTGGATGAGTTTAGATTAATGAAGGAAAGGGTAAAAGTATGGTTTTGTCCTCTGCTGGACAAGAAGTATCTATAAAACTCTTTTTTCAATGTTAACAAAAGGGCAGTTTTCCAATTCTTTTGAGATGGAGGACAGGATACATAATCCCTAACATAATCCCAAAAGCCAAGGAAATAGACCAGGATAGGAGAAACTTCTCTAAATCTAAAATATGATAAAGAACAAGAGAAACAAAGATAGGACCATATGCTAGTGATGAAGAGACCAGCAGGACCAGAATGTTTTGAAAAGCCTTGATTTTGTCCATGTTTCCTCCATTCCTCTTTTTGCCGCAATCACCAGGTCCAGGACGCAGCAGAGCCTTCAGGACCATTAAGCAGCTGCACAGTTTTACAAAGAAAAAGAAGAGTAATTGTGGTAGAAGTAAGTTGTAATGTTCAATCACACCCGTTGTACAGATTACACACGAGGTAATAATAATAATCCACCCGAAAGCGGATATGGCGACCCTGTATTTCATGGGTTTGAGCTTCAGGAAGAACAGAGGATGGAGAACCCCTATGTAACACTCCACACAGGTGAAGCTCAAAAACAACGGACGACCGACCAACAGCACCAGTCCAAAAAAGACCACTGGGAACTTACAATCAATGCAGTCAAAGAAATATTCTGGTATAGCAAAAAAAAGAGCAAAACAGAAGATGATTTCAGCGAGTGCCTCATTGAAGATTAAGATTTTAGTGGACTGCCCTTGAATCATCTCCTTCACGCTTAGCCACAGGATGTAACAGTTTGTTGGAAAAGAAAGAACCAGGTTGAGGCCAAATGAGGTTGTGATAAAGTAGGAGTGTAAAACATTGAAAATGGTGGAGTTCACATGGAAAAGCGATGCCCTGCATGTTGAGATGTTTGACATCTCCAACATGTCTATTTTTGTTCATTTGTTTTGATCTGTTAAAAAAAGAAAATATATGTTGAAGGACAAAATATGAATTAGTTAAGTTAAAAAAAAAGTTTCAAAGCAAGTTTAAAAAAGGTAATATAAATTTTCTATGGAAAATGTCTAAATGTCTACTCACAACAAGCTGATGTTGAATTTATTTCCAGTCGTTCCCAACAAGCACGTTCTCTATGACTGCTAGTATGACTGCCGAACGTGTTGAATGTGAACTGTAAAGATCTCCTTTTGACTTAATGAGGTGTCTTTGATATATTGAGCAGCTTTGCATTGAAGCAACATTCAAGTTCTCATTTTCAAGCCCATTTTCAACTCCATATCAGGCATGCAAATTAAATGTATTTTGAAAAGTATACTGTATAAACAACATCAGACTGTTCACATAATGTCCGAATCTACAACATGGCCCATACTTCTGTCATGTCTAGTTTTGAGTTTTGTTTCATGTTCATGTTTTATGTCCTTTATTTTGAAGTTTTCCCATTGTCATGTTCCTGGTTTTGTCATGTGCTCCACTTTGTCATGTGATCCTGTCAATTGTCTTGATTATATTCACAAGAGTGTCTTGTTTAGTCACTAGTCCTTGTATATTTAAGCCCTCATGTTTGCTATGTTACCTGGTCTAGTATTGTCCCTATTACCATTGTCGGTGAGAGTCAAGTCAAGTCAAGTCAAGTCAAGTCAAGTCAACAAGTCAACAAGTCAACAAGTCAAGTCAAGTCAAGTCTGTTTCTGTTTACATTGGAAGTTAATACATTCTGCACTTTGTCAGGATCATCAAGCTAGTGATGGGCAGATCGAGGCTTCGTGAAACTGAAACAGTTGAAGCAAATGTGCCGTATTGTGTCGAGACTTCAAACAGTCCAACACCCGTCTCCACAGTGACCCCTAGTGGTCAGAACAGTGTAAATGCAACAAAAACCCGGGCCAAACATTCATAAAACACCTTTTACAAATCTATTGCAATTTTTTTATTGAAAGTAAAATCTTTCAAATGCAATTATCAAATCATCTAATAAGATTATCAAGAGTCTATAGGTTATTTTATTAATTGTCAGGGTTTGTTTTATTTTTTCTTTAAATGGCTCACCTAAACAGACCAATAAGAGACTATTAACTACTATTATCCATTTTAATTATGCTAATTAAAACGTCTACAAATAAAACTGATCAGAGATCAGGTAAAACCCACAGACACTTGTTCATTGGTTCTCAGTGACTCCTCATGATTCATGGGTTGACAGAGATGATCGCCCCCAGCGGTGAACCATTGAAAGTGTTTTGAAACGTTTTTTAATTAAGCCTCGTTAACTGAAATCACGTGACTGGCAGTTTGATACACGCTCTAAACCGCTGATTCAGACCAAAAGATTCGTAAAAGTTTCGAAGCTTCATCAAGCAGTGTTTTGAAATTGTTATCACTATATCTGTCACAGTGTCTGGTTGTGTTTCCCTGGGTTATCACTAGAGGTCCTCGTTCTCACGGTGTCATTCACATTAGACTACAATTCCCAGCATTCTGTTCTGTCACTTATCTGATTATTGCACTCAGCTGTTTCCCGTCACCTTGTTAGTTCTGTGTATATATGCCTGCCTGTTCCTTGTGTTTGTTACAGAGTCCTTGTTTTTAGTCATCACACTTTGGTTGTTCTCGTTCTGTCTACCTTGTGTTTTGTTTCTTGTTTTGGACTGCTTGCCTGGATTTTGACCTCTGCCTGAACTAGTTTGTGAGTACGGATTACCCAAGTAAAGTGATTGCATTTGGATCTCTCTCTCCGGTGTGTGTTCTGTGATAACATCAAGCAAGTGAATAGTTTAATGCTGAGGAACATAAGAAATCCCGGCAAAAGTAGATTGTAAAGTACAATGACGTTCACCGAAACTAATATGCATAAACGTGATCAGAATCCATCCAATGATGGATAGTGCAATCCTACATTTCTTGGGTTTGAGCTTCAGGAAGAATGGAGAACGCCTATGTAACGCTCCACGCAGATGCAGCTCTGAAACAGAGGACGACAGACCAACAACACCAGTCCAAGAAAGACCACACCAAATTCACATTCAAAATTACATTTAAAAAAAAAAAAAAGATGTGGTATGAGAAAACCGTAGGAGGCGCAGAAGAAAATTTGCAGCCAGTGCTGCTTTGAAACCGATTTCAGTGGATCTCCTTCATGCTCAGCCACAGTAGGCTATATAGCCGTTTGGTGGAAGACCAAGATACAGTTTAACGCCGAGAGCGACGGCTATAAAATAGGAGGAGAGAATGCTGCATGTCCTAAAGTTCTCCAAGATTATCATTGAAATATTTGTCAACTCCCACATATTTTACCTAAATCTTTTGAACTCTTTTACTTTAGTAGGTTTAGTTTAGCAGATTCTAGTTTGACACCTGCCGTGTATGTTGAAGGTCTACAAAGATTGCAGTTTGTTTCAAATGCTGCCGAGCTGCTTTACAGGTTTGATTTTTGATTTAGTATTGTCTTAAGTAGTTTTGCACTGATGAAATATTCAAATTCTGTATTTCCAAGAAATGTCTCATCAGACATTTTTTACAACCGCACTATTTTCCATGCTAAGTATCTTTGCCCATTTTCACTGTAATATTATAGAAATAGCACTGTCTGATGCAATTACGTGAAATGTGAAAATGTGAAATATTCCAAAACCGTTTGTTTTGCATCAACGTCAAGTCTTATTGCAAAATGATTTGATGCAAAACATATTTAAGGTGTGATGTGAGGGAATTCTGTGAGATGCCTACATTTCAAAAGTTTGATGTTAAATGTTTCATACTGCAAAAGGGAAAGGATTGGAACATATTGTTGACAGAGTTTTTGGACAATTCAGTCTTTGACCATTAAAGTAGAGCTATAGTTGTCTAGAAAGTAGCTGCTCGGGGGTAAGTCAAATCAAGTCAGATCTATTTGTATAGCATTATTATTATTAATTTTTTTTTTTTTACAATACACATTGTCTCAGAGCAGCTTTACAGAAAATCATAACTTTATGTTAATAATATTTTAATACCTTCATGCATTTATAGTTGCATTTAAGAGATTAGAACTGGGTGATTATATAGTTTACATTTTGCGATGATACAAGCAATCAAGTAGTTGAGATTTGCAATGGTACATTTTTAATACAAGTTTTGTGCGAAAACATAATTGTCATTCATTTGGACTAATTTCACCAATGAATAATAGGTCAAATGTATTTTTTTACTAAACATATAGCAATGTAATAATCAAACAGTGTTGAGGGTAACACATTACAAGTAACACAAGTTACGTAATCAGATTACTTTTAAAAGTAAATCTTTTTTTATTTTTACTTTTTAAGTCTAAATGTACAAGAACAAACATTTGATTTACATTTTTTGCAATTTACTTTGTTATAGCTCTCCTGTCCGCATGTTGAGAGAAATCGTGAGTATGTTCAGGGGCGTTGTGTGTGAACATGATGCTTATTGTAGTTCTAAGCTAAATGTGAGCATGCATTTACTCATCACACTTGCACAAAAACAGATTCAGTATTCCCTGAAATGAATAAAACCGTGAATTGCAAACTCAGAATATTACTCGAAGCTGCAATAATTAAATATGTAAAACAACACAAATATACTTTATGTATTTATTCTCACTCTATTAACCGATGTCTTTGCTGCTGAACTTCTATGATCCAATTCATCCATGCGAATGAGCAAAAATGACTTAAGATAAACATCACATTGCTGAAGTAAGTGTGTTGAACTTTCTTCTCATGCAAAAATGTTCGCAATGTATTCAGAATGATTTTGTTGGCTATATAAAATAATGAATAAATGAATATCACAATGATTTTAATGGCTTTTTTGGTCGGTAATTTTGATGTATAAACACAAATTGTCAGATGTTTTAATGCAAACTTTGATTAAAACTTGAGGACGAAAAAAATTTTGTTAGAGTTGCTAAGTTTGATTCATTCCCATGAATCAGTTCGAACTGTCCATTTCAGTGAATCAAAACACTGAAGATTCATGAATCAGTGATTCATTTGAGTCATTGCTCAAATTTGTTCATGTTCAAGTCTTTTACTATTTTAAATACTGCTTTATGGTGCATATATTGCATCAAACATTATGTATGTACTTGGCTACAAATATGTATTTGAAATTCAATTAATCAGAAGCATGAGATAATAAGGCCAAATGAATTTTAACTGAAATGCAAACGAACTTCATTGATTGTATTTTGAAGTTGTTAGTTCTGCACTAGTGGGTAATCTGAAAGTTTCTCTGGAATTATTATATCACTGTGACTAGTGTGAAAGATGTCATCCTTTATGCTGGGTGCACCTAAAGATAATCGGGCTTATTTCGGGCCGATTTTCCCCCTTCCGACAATCCTAGGTATGTCCCGATTATCTTGATGGTTCTACAGATTATCTTATCAGATTCTCCCTTGATGTGAGGTGTGTTAAGAGTGTCCGAACCTGCTCGGAAGAACATCGGAGCCGCTCCGATCGCGAATCGTAAATATTCAACATGTTGAATATTTACGATCAGAAATCCTGATGTGTGGGGGGAACCCCGAGGACAAACGCGCGCACGTTCTGGAGATTATCACGTGAAACGAAACAATATCCAATCAGAAAGCGAGATGATGGAAGACGGAAGCATAACAAACGCAGTCATAGCGCAGTACAAAGTGAAATTGATGTGGTCAGCAGAGATGGAGGATCAGCTTGTTGATTTGTGGCTCAGAAAATGTAATTAGCTCAGTATAAAAACCATTCCATATAAGGATAGGTGTGTGTGTGTGTGTGTGTGAGAGAGAGAGAGAGAGAGAGAGAGAGAGAGAGAGAGAGAGAGAGAGAGAGAGAGAGAGAGAGAGAGAGAGAGAGAGAGAGAGAGAGAGAGAGAGAGAGAGAGAGAGAGAGAGAGAGAGAGAGAGAGAGAGAGAGAGAGAGAGAGAGAGAGAGAGAGAGATGGAAAGTTAACCATGGTTTTATTATAGGCGTATTGAACATTTGTATAACCAAATAAATACTATAGTTAGATTAGCGAAACTATGGTTAATTTGTGCTTATCATGGTTTAACTACAATATCCATGTTTTATTTTGTATTTGTAGTAAAACCATGGTAAATTTTCAAAAGGAGATAGAGACAGGGCCAGCGTGTGTGCATTACCACAACATTTATCAGAGAAGTTCACTAAATTCACGCCATCTCCACGACTTCACCCAAACCCTTTTCTTTTTCCCCCCGTGAATTTTCTGTGAAAATCATTCCAAACACTATCAAAGCAATTTATTCTTGCATTTTGTCGCCATGCTTATTCTGAAGTCTCGTTAGATTTTGCGAGATTTCCTGTATTCACAGTCTAGACTCTGGTTGAAAATCTTTTCGTGTGTGGTGTGCTGTTTTAGTCACATCATGGCACACCACACACTATAGGAGCAAAACGGTTAAATCTAGGATTTTTTCTCCTCATGTGTGTGGTCTGGTCTATCACATTTTAAAAATCTTATAAGATGTAAAAAATCATTTGGTGTGTACCCAGCATTACTCTCCTCAGGAAATAGTCAATCCAGCCGAATGCCTAGTAGTTAATGCAGATCTGACCATTGTTGCTATACACCTCGCTTCCAGCTTTACATAAGTGGTCAAATATTCCCAACAGAATTGCACAACTCATTGCATTGATTTTGTCTCTGAAAGTAACCTTTAGATGTCTCTCTATTTTTACTATTTTCTCACATTGAGGCCATTTCACACATTGTGCGTAAGCGGTGTGTATTTATTTCTGCATGCTTATTAACAGTTTGTGGCATTCACACTGCACACATAAGGTGCTACGTATCAGAAGCTTTTATGAGATCAAATACTGTAAAATACTCACACAGCTCACAGTGACAAAAACTTGGTAACACTTTACAATAAAGTTTGTTGGTTAACATTAGTTAACTACCTTAGTTAACATAAACTAAGAATGAACAATACTTCTTCAGTATTTATTAATCTTACTTAATAGTAATATCAACATTTACTAAAACATTATTAAAATCAAAGGTTAATAACATTATTTAATGCACTGTGAACTAACACGAACAAACAATGAACAGCTGTATTTTTATTGACTAACATTAACAAAGATTAATAAATACTGTAACAAATGTTTTGCTCATTGTTAGTTCATGTTAATTATTACAATAACTAATGTTAATTAATGAACCTTATTGTAAAGTGTTACCAAAACACTTAAAGTGTGTGTTTTTGTGTTATAAACCTGATTATACATAAGGTTATTGACTTGATGGCTGTAGTTTAAAGTTCATTTGGCACTTGAGAAGCCACAGAATGAAATGTGCTCATCTGTTGTGCTTTGTGATTCGTCTCAGAAGAGGCTTTCTGGCTGTAGTCCTGAAACTGAGGAACAATTTACTCTAGTCAAACAAGATTTTTCACTGGTGTTTGACTGTCTTTTTCTGGGTTTTTTTTTTTTTCCTCTGATGTTTTTCTGTATATTTTACCAGTTGAGAGATTATTTACATTATTAGCTGTGTTTGCTAAGTGCCCCTATTATGCTTTTTCGGATATTACCTTTAAAACAGTGTGTAATATAGCTGTTTGTGAATGTAATGTACTTTGCCCTGCCCTCAAACACTTTAGTTGTAGCTGAGACTGGAAGAGTTTGGTTTGTTTTGTCGACACAAACATCAAGGAGATGCTGTTTTCTGCTCAGGGAAAGCAAATCCACTTTGCTGCTCTTCCAAAGGATGTGGTTCATATGGTAAAATCTACGCCATCGTTACTGTTCGTATCACTGTGTATCAAGTGCTGAGGAAGATCCAGAGCTGAAATTCAGATATGATAATGGACGTTTGATTTCCGACCAATCACAACAGACTGAGTCATCTGATCAATCAGAGCAGTGTAGACCAATCACAACAGACTGGGTCATCTGACCAATCAGAGCAGAGGAGACCAATCACAACAGACTGGGTCATCTGACCAATCAGAGCAGAGTAGACCAATCACAACAGACTGGGTCATCTGACCAATCAGAGCAGAGTAGACCAATCACAACAGACTGAGCCGTCTGACCAATCAGAGCAGAGTAGACCAATCACAACAGACTGGGTCATCTGACCAATCAGAGCAGAGTAGACCAATCACAACAGACTGGGCCATGTGACCAATCAGAGCAGAGTAGACCAATCACAACAGACTGGGTCATCTGACCAATCAGAGCAGACTAGACCAATCACAACAGACTGGGTCATCTGACCAATCAGATCAGTGTAGACCAATCACAACAGACTGGGTCATCTGACCAATCAGAGCAGAGTAGACCAATCACAACAGACTGGGCCATCTGACCAATCAGAGCAGAGTAGACCAATCACAAAAGACTGGGTCATCTGACCAATCAGAGCAGAGGAGACCAATCACAACAGACTGGGTCATCTGACCAATCAGAGCAGAGTAGACCAATCACAACAGACTGGGTCATCTGACCAATCAGAGCAGAGTAGACCAATCACAACAGACTGAGCCGTCTGACCAATCAGAGCAGAGTAGACCAATCACAACAGACTGGGTCATCTGACCAATCAGAGCAGAGTAGACCAATCACAACAGACTGGGCCATCTGACCAATCAGAGCAGAGTAGACCAATCACAACAGAGTGGGTTATTTGACCAATCAGAGCAGAGTAGACCAATCACAACAGACTGGGTCATCTGACCAATCAGAGCAGAGTAGACCAATCACAACAGAGTGGGTTATTTGACCAATCAGAGCAGAGTAGACCAATCACAACAGACTGGGTCATCTGACCAATCAGAGCAGAGTAGACCAATCACAACAGACTGGGTCATCTGACCAATCAGAGCAGAGTAGACCAATCACAACAGACTGGGTCATCTGACCAATCAGAGCAGAGTAGACCAATCACAACAGACTGGGTCATCTGACCAATCAGAGCAGAGTAGACCTATCACAAGGAGTTTAGAGAGACTTAATCTTCAGCGCAGTCTCATCCCAAGATGTCAACCAACTGACGCTTTTGACCATACTTCAACATCCGACGTTTTAGGGTACCCTTTTTTAAAGTCAGTTAGATGACGCTATCTAATCCTAACCCTACCCCAGGCCTAAACCTACCCGCGTCATCTAACTGACGTTAAAGGTAAAGCGTCAGTTGGATGACGCCCCAGGATCGTCATCTAACTGACGTTAAAGGGTACCCTAAAACGTCGGATGTTGACGTATGGTCAAAAGCGTCAGTTAGTTGACGTCTTGGGATGAGACTGTGTTAGAATCTTCAAACAAACCTTTTCTATCACTGTGAGAAAAGAGTTGATGCTCACGTCCAGTGTTGGACAATATCAGCCGTTAAGCGACTGAATGCCAGTGGGCAGGGCATATGGTGTGATGATGCATAACTATTGGTTCAATGTCTTGTCCTGGAGGCAGTCATATGCAAATTTGCCCGTGTGATGTCACAGATCCCGCTATATCAAAAACAAGCCGTTTTTTGAAGCTTGAAAAAAATAATGAAGAGGATGTTTTAAGCTCTGAAACTTGCAGGATGTTTTAATGGTACAAAGACCTCTTCTATGTCAAAAGATCAAGGCAAATTTCATGACCCATTTAAACTAATATAGTATTTTATTAATATTTTGATTTACTTTTTATTTTTATATTTCATTTTTCATTTTCATTTTAGTTCAAGTTTTACTATTATTACTAGTACTAAGTTTTACATTTTAAACCGCCCATTGTCTACTGAACCAGAGATAGCTACATTTTAGAATTGTATTGTAATTCTAGTGTGCACTGAAAAAAATGTCACTCCGAAATTGCTAGTAAATTTCAAAATATTTACAAGGAAATGTCACGTAACACATTGAATTAAACATGACATTTTGAAGAAGAATAACTGATTGGTGTTTTATACTCCAAAAGTTTATGTACAACTTCAAAAAATATATATTTTTTACTGTGTGGATCTGACTTCCTCTCGTGTGCAGACGCGAAGCACGTGCAGATGAATCGTGAAATTGAATGTCTGTGCTCGATCGACTCGAGGGGAACATGAGAAGTGGAGAAAGTGTTTGGGAATTACACTGAGTCACAGATGAACGTGGGCTGTAGCGAGCATGTGTGCTTGAATCGCCCCAGAGAAACGCGCCTCGCTCCCCTGTAATTACACTCGTGATGGTGCAGCGCCACTGAGATGTGTGTGTGTGTGTGTGTGTGTGTGTGTGTGGGTCGAACTTTAATAGTGAAGGTGTTGTTGGCAGAACCCAGCTGAGATGTGCAATACGCGCTGAATATTTCATAGCATATTTTCCTCCTGGTTTCGGCTCGGAGGATGAAACCTCAGAAACACACCTCAGCAGAAATGATGTAAATAGTGTTTCATTGTAGAATCACAACGAATGCAGGGAAGGGATTGTTTTGTCATATTTTTAATTTATAGGATCATTTCCCTGGTGTAAACCTATATACTACCAGTCATTTTTCCTCTTTTTGGGGGGGAAGGGGGAGAGAAAATTCAGAGACAAAATGGAACGAAACATCCATTATCCGATACAATAAAGCAATACGATTTATGTGAACATCATTATGAAAGTTCAGAAAGCTTGTCTGCATCTTATGATATCCGCATTCAGTATAATTTTTAAAGGTGCATTATGGTTTGCCTTCTGTGGTTGAAGCATAAAATTGCAAGAAACTTAAAATTTTGTTTTCTAAATTGATTTAATATAATATTATTCATATTTTATATTATTTCGTTTTTCTTGTGTCTAAACTCAAGATGACATCTCACTTCAAATACAGGGAATTATGGGAGGTGAAAAGAAATGTCAAAAAAGTATCTATTATTTTACCCCAAAATGAATAGTAACAAATAAACAATGTTTTGCCTAAAGAAAAAAAGGGTATTTTTAGGACCTTCAAGATGTTATTCACATGAGCCTGTCATAAAAATAATGTCATAAGACAAACAAAAAATTTACGTAAACATAATACGGAAGTTGCGATAGTCTTTTCTTCTCTATTGTGACGTATATCAAACAAGAACAAATGTAGGGTGGGGCTTGTGGATTGTATTGGATAGTTGTGAGTTGCTATTGGTGGATCTCATTTGAGTGACAGGTTGCCCCGCCCTCGTCATCAGAGAAGAGAAGAGATGTCGCTGAAAGAGGGAGGGGAACTTATTCTGATTTGAGATTACGAGGCACATACATTGAAAATATAATGATGTGCATGGATAAATAATTTAAAATAAATACGGCAATATTCCATAAAAAAACAAGAATTGTCCATTTTGATTTCATGGTGACTTTAATGGTCTTACAAATAGGCTTCATTTTCAAGCAAAATATTGTTATGGGTGAAATAACATGCAACTAATCCAAAATAAGATAACTTAAGTTCTTCAACTGTAAATACAATATTTTGTGGTGTATTCTTTGTGGTGTATTCTTTGGCTAGCATACATTATGTATAAGAGAAGGAGAATACAGCAGTTGCTGATTCATGCCATGCCATTCATCCGTCGTCTTCGTCATCATCATGGCTGTTTGAAATGCTAATGAAATTAGGATATTTTAAACCCTTGTTTAGTGGAACATTCGAGCACAAAAGCGTTTGCGTGTGTGTGTGTGTAGGAGATGTGCGATTGTGGGGAGATGTTGGTAGAAGCTATAAACTTCTGGAAGGAAAATGTATGTCCTCATTTTCACTATCAGATCAAAATGTCCTCGGTGAACAGTCAGCCAAGTGAATGATTTCCATCAAATACTTGCCTTTTCTTTATCTCCAGCCTGCTAATGTAAGACATTCACTTACACGCACGGGGGACGCTGGCTTGATTAACGTTTCTTATCATCCGTGTTGAGTTTAGGGAGATAATTTATTCTAAACAGCACCGACTGCTGAGAGATCCGCTGTAAATAATGGATATACTGCAATATTTTTTAATTAATTTTAAACGATTTCATGCCTGTTTGAGTTAAATTGCTCTGCAATGCTCTTTAAACCACTCTAGGTATCTCATAATAAACTAACTGTTTGCAAGAAATCTACATTTACACTCTTTACTTTAAAACTCAATCCTGGCCGTATTTTGAATAATTAATCAGTGCATGTCAACAAAGAATGAGAACATTTATTTTTTCTCATTTAGTATCATTTTACATTGGAAAATGTGACATTATGGAAGAAAAATGTGAATGCTGTTTCATGCTGACTAACTTTAGTTCGTTTTTGTGTGCGTCCAGACACATGATCTGGATTGTTTATTGATTGATTGATTTAATTAGTGTTATATTTAAACTTAATTTTATAGTTACTGAAAGAGGTTTGAGTTGCTTCTTGTAAAGAGTAGTTTTCCCAAATTGTTCAGCCCTAAAACGGTTGTTTGTCAAAGTCTTTAGAGTTAAGAAGTCATTTTTCATCATTTTAAAATTTTATTTTATTTTCTACTCCCCAACAAAATCATTCTACAATTATTCAGTCATCATTAAGTCATCTGGTTTAAATTCCTGTTTTGTATTATGTTGAAAAATGTTGCAGAACAACTAAATATCGCAATTCCAAAGACTCTTTTGCACATACAGACATATATAATAATCAAAAACATAACAAAACTCTCTAGTGTTTTTGTCAAATATGTTGTTAAGCAACAGGAAACGTTAAAGTTTCAAATTTTCATCTCAGCTACATAATCTAAAACCAAGGCCCACTTTTCTAATTCTTTTGAAATAGAGGAGAGGCTGCAAAAACCCTAGCATGACCGCAGAACAAGAGCAAAAAGACCATGAGATGACAAATGTGTAATTATCACAAATATAATAGAGCACCAGACTGATAACCATAGGAGCGTACGTCACCACCGAACACACCAGCACGATCTGAATGATCTGGAAAGCCTTGACTTTATCTCGGTTCACTCCATCTTTCTTCTTGACGTCTTCACCCGGTCCGGGACGCTTCAGAGCCTTCAGGACCGTCAAGCAAGTGAACACTTGCATGATGAGAAAAATTAAGTATTCTGATAAAAGTAAGCTGCAGATGTCAATGACTCCCATTCCAGTCAAAAGGCAAGAAAAGAAGATCAGAATCCATCCAATGACTGAAATGATGATCCTGTATTTCATGGGTTTGAGCTTCAGGAAGGTCACAGGATGGAGAACGCCTACGTAACGCTCCACACAGGTGAAGGTTTGAAACAGAGGACGACCGACCAACAGCACCAGTGCAAGAATAATTGTTACATACATACAGTAAGAGCAATTGAAGAAGTACTGTTTGATTACAAAGGCATAGCAGAAGTTGAAGATGACCTCGATGAGTGATGTGTTGAAAACGAAGACTTCGAGAGACTGTCCTCGGATCATTTCTTTCATGCTCAGCCACAGGATGTAACAGTGAGCCGGCAAACCAAGAACCAGGTTTGTGCTGCAAGAGATGGTGATTAAATAGACAGGTAAATTGTGGAATTCGCTGGAGTTGTTTACGAAAATGGACGTCTGCCATGTAGAATTGTTTGTCGCCATTGACATGATTACACCTGGATGTTGAAATAAAGTTAACAAGAAGGTGGAAGAAAAGGTTAGAACAATGTGAACATTAAAGACACATTAAAACATCTTTAAAATTAGTATGATACCTCACAAGGACAACCGTACCTGTTGAATGTGGGACTGAATGGGGTTTGTTTCAGATACTGCAAGATCTGCTTTATTATTTTGATTGGATTATCTTTGACTTTGCATTAACGCCTGTGAATTATCATCCAAGCCTGTGAAATGCTATACTAGACATGCAAATGAAATATATCACTGAGATAAATTACACACTCTTTTCTACATTTCTCATTTAGCAAGTTGAAAATGTGAATAGAGCTTTCATGCAAAACTTGCTGCCATGTAGGTTGGGTGGTTCCCATTTTAAAGTGTGTTGAATTTATCATACCGCTCTTACTATCTTTATATGGTAAAAATAGAAGTGGTGAGCTAGAATCTTATTCAGAAATCAGCCATAGCATCAGTATTCGGCAGAGGTGGAAACTAACGAATTACAACTTATTTGGTATCAAGTCAAGTCACATTTATTTATATAGCGCTTTTTACAATACAGATTGTTTCAAAGCAGCTTTACAGAGATAACAGGAGAATAATGTAACAAAGTTTGTTTCCAGAAGTAAATAGCGTCACATTCCAGCCTTAGTAAGTTCAGTGATGTTTCATTTTTGTTGTAAAAAAGTTATTAATTTAGTTCATTTATATATATATAGCTGCTCTAGAGAAAACCATGATGTCATCGTCCAGCTCAGTTTAGTTCTCATATAATGGTGTCAATGCAGGCAGATCAGTATTATTGTTGAATATTAAATTAAATGTCCCCATCTACGCCAACGGCAACATATGAAGAAAGGCAAAAAAGGCGAGAGTGACAAGGAACCAAAAAGGAACGAAAAAATTCCCGGATCCGGCTGACTACATCATGTGTTGTGGTCGTGTCTAGGAGCAGATCCTCCAAGTTGCAGAACTTGAGTACATTTTAATTAAATTGTGATACTTTTATTTGAGTTGAGAAAAAAGTATTCAACATCCCTACATTGTATTTTTGGTTTAAAAAAAACCCTAACAAAGGGCAGACGAAACTCGAATTAATATTCTTTCTTTTTACTGATGTGTTTCTATCCACACGGTTTTAATCCCTCTCAAACTTCTCATTTCACCTTCTTTGCCTTTTGCCTTTTTTTAAAAAAAAAAAGAAGAAGAAAGAAACATTCCAATGACCTTTCATGGACTTCCTTTAAGCTAGCTTGTTAGCTTATCATAGCGCCAAAACGTCTCGGTTACTGATGTAACCCTCGTTTCCTGAAGGAGGGAACGGGAAACGTGACGTCGATGTGACGACGTAATTGGGATCAACTTCGAGTGTCTAAGAACGAGCCAATGAACGTTGGCGTGCGTGAGAAGCGTCACGCGCCCCGCCCCGCAGCGCGGGTATAAACAGGAAGGGCGCACGCACTCATTGTTTTTCGCTGAGGAGCCGAGATTGTGATGGTCGTAAGCGATGGTCAGCAACTGTGGCGCCGGGACGTCGCATCTCCCTTCAGGGAACGATGGTTACATCAGTAACTGAGAGGCTCCCTTTCAGTCGCTCACGTTCGACGTGACGAAGACGTGACGACGTAATTGGGATCCCATGGAAACGCCATTGGTTGCTGCCACATCCAGCGCCCTACGCAAGACTCTCAGACCCCCAACTGGCTGGGGCGGAAGGCCTGCGTAGAGGGAGTTCGGACTGCTGCTCCGTTATAACCCAAACAGTGGAACTCTTGGATAACACTGGGAAAGCGTGCCTTTTTCAGGGGAAGGGGACGCTGGGGAAGCCACATCCTGCCCGAAGGGAGGTAACATGGAGAATACACATATGGACTGGCCGGTAGGGGCAGTGTAACATATGGAATGTCACTGGGGTGGCTCCAGCCTAAGAAGGAGGAGGCTACACCAGATAGTGACGGCAGAGCGAACTCTGCCAAGGGAAAGACACGGGCTCACCGCAGGGAGCTGGTCGTGGAAGAATACTCATATGGGATCGCCGTAGGGATCACCACATATGGAACCCAGGCTAGCACAAGTTACACAAGAATACGAACACTAGGCCTGGCGTCTGACGCTCCGCAACGTCCGACTGCCGAATGGGTGCGGAGGAACTCACAGGGTTCGCTTGAGTGGGGAACTCGACTGGAGCAAAAACCGCACGTATCCGCTCCGTGGAGGGGAGTGGCGCAGCAAGCCGACACTAGAGCGGGAACTTCGGTGTTACCGGCTGGTTGAAGCAAGCACACAGGAAGAAACCGGCTCAACACGTAGGCTATAAAACCTAGCGAACGTGTTAGGTGTCGCCCAGCCCGCAGCTCTACAGATATCTGTCAGCGAGGCGCCGTGTACCAGCGCCCAAGAAGAAGCGACACTCTTAGTGGAGTGGGCTCTCAACCCGGATGGGCAAGACACGCCTTGGGCTTCGTAAGCCAAGGCGATGGCATCCACTATCCAGTGGGCCATCCTCTGCTTGGAGACAGCCTTTCCCTTCTGCTGGCCTCCGTAACAGACGAAGAGCTGATCTGAGGTCCTGAGGCTTTGCGTTCTGTCCACGTACTGGCGCAGAGCGCGGACGGGACAGAGAAAAGACAGGGCTGGGTCTGCCTCCTCTGAAGGCAGCACTAGCAGGTTCACCACCTGGTCCCGGAAGGGAGTGGTAGGAACCTTGGGCACGTATCCGGGCCGGGGTCTCAGGATCAAGTGAGAGTTAGCCGGGCCGAATTCTAGGCACGTTCGGGGGTTCTCCTCGTGAGAAGAACACCAATCAACGAATAGGTTCCACTTCAATGCATAGAGGCGGCTCGTAGAGGGGGCTCTAGCGGAAGTGATGGTGTCAACTACCGCTGGGGGTAGGTCACCTAGAACCTACCATGAACACAATAGAGATTTAACATTTTCAAAAGCTAGCACACAATTTGAAGACCATATGAACTTTGTCTTGGCTTTTAAAAGATCGGTAAGTGGTGCGACAACTGATGAATAGTTACGACAAAAAGAACGGTAGTAACCCACTAAACCCAAAAAGCGCATAAGCTCTTTTTTGGTAGTAGGCGCAGGATACTCTTGAACAGCCTGGATTTTTGCATTCAACGGTCGGACTTCACCATTTCCGACCACTTTACCAAGGTATGTCACAGTGGCCTATGTCACGGGTGCCATAGGGTGCCCCGTCTCTGAGAGAGCAGGTCCTCTCTCAGAGTAGTGGGCCAAGGAGGGGCCGTCGCGAGGAGCACTAGTTCGGAAAACCAGGTCCGGTTGGGCCAATACGGCGCAACTAACAAGACCTGCTCCTCGCCCTGACCTTGCACAAGGTCTGTGCAAGAAGGCTCACTGGGGGAAACGCATATTTGCGTAGGCCCGGGGGCCAGCTGTGTGGCAGGGCATCCGTGCCGAGGGTCCCCTCGGTCAGGGAATAGAACAACTGGCAGTGAGACGTGTCCTGGGCGGCAAACAGATCTATCTGTGTGGTCCCGAAGCGCCTGAAAATCAGCTGGACCACCTGGGGATGGATTTGCCATTTTCCCGGTAATACCTGCTGCCGTGAGAGCTCGTCGGCTGCACGGTTAAGCAGGCCAGAAATATAAATGGCACGAAGCGACCTCAGATGCTTCTGACTCCAAAGGAGGAGATGGTGGGCGAGTTGTGACATGCGGCGGGAGCGTAGACCACCTTGACGGTTGATGTACGCAGCGGTCGCAGTGCTGTCCGTACGGACCAGTACATGCTTGCCTTGTAGCGGCGTTTTGAAGCGGCCCAACGCAAGACGTACTGCTAACAACTCTAGGCAGTTGATGTGCCAATGCAGTTGAGGCCCCGTCCACAGACCTGAAGCTGCATGCCCGTTGTACGTGGCCCCCCGGTGGCAGAGGCATCCGTGGTGACCACAGACTGCCTGGACACTCGTTCTAGGGGAACATCTGCCCGCAGGAACGAAGGGTCCGACCACAAGCTGAGAGTTTGGCCACAGTGCGGGGTTTTTTGGACCCCGCACGAGCTGCTCTGCCACGCCCATCTCGGGACTCGATGGAGCCAGTGTTAAAGCGGTCTCATATGAAGCAATCCGAGCGGCGTTACCACGGCTGCAGATGCCATATGCCCCAGGAGCCTCTGAAATAGTTTCAGTGGTGCCGCTGTTCTGCATCTGAGCGTGCTCACGCAGTTCAACACTGACTGGACGCGGGCCTCGGTGAGGCGCGCTGTCATGTTGATGGAGTCCAACTTCATACCGAGAAAAGAGAATCCTCTGCCCGGGGGTGAGTTTGTTCTTTTCCCAGTTGACCCGAAGCCCTAGGTGGCTGAGGTGACTGAGCACCATGTCCCTGTGTTCGCACAACTGCTCTCTCGACTGGGCGAGAATAAGCCAGTTGTCGAGGTAGTTGAGAATGCGAACACCACGCTCGCACATGGGAGCAATGGCCGCCTCCGCGACTTTCGTGAAGACACGGGGCGACAGGTCCAGCCTGAAGGTTAAGACTTTGAGACATGAAAGTACGCGTCCTTCAGGTCGATCGCTGCAAACCAATCTTGGGGACGGATGCATTTGAAAATGCTTTTCTGCGTAAGCATCTTGAACGGCAGCCTGTAAAGGGACCGGTTCAGGACACGCAAGTCCAAGATTGGCAGTAACCAACCGCCTTTATTGGGTACAATGAAGTACAGGCTGTAGAAACCGGTCTTCATATCGGCTGGAGGGAGCGGCTCGATCGCGTCCTTCGCCAGTAGGACTGCGATCTCTGCCCTGAGCACAGGGGCACTGTCCGCCACGGGTGAACAGAATGCCCCTGAACACAGGGAGACGCCATGCAAACTAAATCGCATAGCCGAGTCTGACAGTACGGATGAGCCAGCGAGACGGGCTGCGAAGCGCTAGCCAGGCTCCCAGACACCGCGAAAGCAGGAACAACGGCACCACAGACGTACCGGGTGTGGGGCAGCGTGGTGGAATGCAGGGACCCGACTCGGACGGCAAGCGGCATTTTGGTTGAGCCAAAGGTGGCGCTCCTGGACCACCAAGGTACACATCGCCTGACCGACTGAACATGCGGTTTCTTTCGTCGCTCGGAGGGCGAGGTCAGTTGCCACACGCAGCTCCCAGAGGAGCTCTGGGTCAGAACCACCCTCGTTCATATCCATGAGCGCCTGGGCCTGGTGGACCTGCAGAAGCGCCATGGCATGGAGGGCGGAAGTAGCCTGTCCACTGGCTCTGTAAGCCTTCGCCGTGAGACCGGACGAAAACTTACATGCCTTGGACGGGAGGCGTGGATTGCCCCGCTAGGAGGAAGCAGACGCTGGACACAGTTGCATCGCGACGGCACGCTCCACCGGCGTGACATCCACATACCTCTTAGCTGCTCCGCCGTCGAGGGTGGTGAGGAGGGAGAGCCACTAGGACGGCTTCTGGCACTATACGGCGCCGTCCACGTCCTAGTAAGCTTCTCATTCACTTCCGGAAAGAATGGTACCGGGGCGGCGCGCTGAGAACCAGCACGGCCCGCCATGGGAAACCAATCGTCCAACCGAGAAGGTTCGGGACGTGGTGGAGGGTTCCACAAAAGCCCGACCTTCTCGGAGGCCCGGGAAAGCATAGCCGGCCATTCTGAATCAGACTCGGGCAACGCTACACTCCCCGAAGGGGGTAACGCAGCCGAATCTTCATCTCCAGAGGACTGAAGCTCCCCCTCCGATGCTGCGATAGACATCTGGTCGTCAGGTGGAGCTCCAAAGGACACGGCTGGTCGTCCACGATAAAGGACCAGCGCGTTCCTTTGGAGGCTCCAACGGCGGCAGCGCTTGTGAGGTGTGAGGGACCCACGGAGATTGCCTCGGCGGGGAAGCCCTCACGGTAATCCTCAGATCACCCTGACCATGCACAGAAGTAGGTCTATTCTGAGGTCCAGAATAGACTCTAGATCGGGGCATAGGCGAGGGGACTGCACCTCCCTTAAGGTAAGCGAGTCTCGATCTCAGCGCTGACATAGTCATATTCCCGCAATGGGAACATGAACTATTCACAAAAGCTGCCTCAGCGTGCTGAATGCCCAAACACGAGAGGCAACTATTGTGCGCCAGGGAACGACCACATCCAGAAACGCACAAGTGGAATGACATCCTGAATAGGACGCAGGGTTACACTTGTGTTGCTCTTTTAGAGCAAAAAAAAATAACTCTCTCAGTGCTGAAGCACCCAGGGATAGCCGCGGTGTAATCGGGGTACACACTCACAAGCCGAGACTGACACACACACACACACACACACACACACACACACACACACACACACACAAGCAATGCTGTGAAAACAGCAGTTGTGAGCTGTAATGCTCGCGGCCACCGCTGATCGCGCCTTCACACCAGCACTGGAACAGAGTATTCTCTTTGAAGTCTCCAATGATGCCGCAGTCTGCAAAAACTCGGAGTCAAAGCGAAGCTCGGCTCCGAAGTGAAAGACAATCAGTGCGTGCGCCCGCTTCCTGTTTATACCCGCGCTGCGGGGCGGGGCGCGTGACGCTTCTCACTAACGCCAACGTTCATTGGCTCGTTCTTAGACACTCGGAGTTGATAGGGCTCCCTGAAGTGATCCCAATTACGTCGTCACGTCGACGTCACGTCGAACGTGAGCGACTGAAAGGGAACACAATTTGCGAGATGAATACCACTACATAACTTCAGTCGAGTGTTTGAAATAACTGAAATATCTGACATTGCTTCTCATCAGAATGAGGCAGAAAATATTTCATAGTTGGCTATCCTAAGCTAATATATTGATGTCGATTAGCATGCATCATAATATACCTTATTCTTATGAAAATTCCCAATAAGGGTTGAAGAACACAAATTAGTTTAGTTTAGTTTTATTTAGAGTTTGACAAGGCAGGATATTGAAGAACAAAACCCTGAAATGTATCAAACAAAACACATACTTAAGACAACCTTATGTATCTAATTTAAAAATATATTATAAAAATAAAAACAAACTGAAATAAAGGTGAAATAAAACAGATTTTTCACAGAAAAACCTAAAATACATCAGGCTTCATATAAAAAACCTATAAAACAATTTAAGAGCACGTGGAATAAAAGAAAGTTCATGTCTTTTTGATTTACTCATGGGCACAACAAATTCCCTACGCTGCCGTAGTAGATAAGTAGTCCATTAACCATATGATTATGGTAACCAAAATTAACCATATTGTCGCAATCAAGTGTTTATTATCTTCATATTTCATCAGTCCAAATGTCTCAATCTACATTTTATTTGTCTATGCCTTTGTCCATATAAGTTTTGAAAGTATGAATTCGAGTGTTTAGGGTAAAAATAAAAAGTAAAAGTAAACGAGAGGTTTAGGCACACTTTTAGAATTTTAAAATGGCTCTGATGAGAAGCATACAGAAGTTTTACTTATGCATTTAGTGCATGCACAAGAGGCTCATGTTTCATATTAAAGGCAAAAAAAGTTTGTATACATAAATATTTTAAAAACTGAGCAGCTGAAGAGTTTGACTTTATAGGCATATATTCTGCAACATCTGTGTTTCTTTATTCTATCGTACCAAATATCACAAAACACAAAAAAAATATTTAAAAATATTTATTTTCATTTTATTTGACAAAGCAAAACTATGAAATTTGTAATGCAATTAGTAATTGGCTAAGAACATACATTTATTGAGGATTTGCCTAAAAGAATTGACATTTTTGAGTCACCTGATTAGGTTTATCTCAATAGGACAAAGTGTTCCCGAAATGCAAGTTGTGAAAAAATGACAGACAATCTGTTTGCTGGAATCAAAAACCAGTGAGGAAGATGAACTCGGCATGATTAATAAAATCTGAAGAAGAAAAAAATTGTAGTACTTGGTAGTGCTGTAGAGTTTGAGTGACAGATTGGAACTTTAGGAGCTGAAGACATATTTTCAAAAAAATATCAAGTTCACTTTTGAGTGTGACTTGATTTAGAAATTGTGCTCTACATATTAACATTTAGAAAAATCAAAAGTCTCTAGTGGTTGTTCTGTCAGATATGTTCTTACTATTGACCTTATGACAGCTCAAATAGGCTGAAAAGCATTGTTGCTATCTGCTATTTTGTCTGTCAAGGACTAAAGATTATTGAACACATACAAACCTCCTTTTTTGGCAATTTCCTTTAACTGTAGTAAAAAGGTGGTTTTGGCACATGGAATTTGAATAGTAGGTATCGAGTGGGTAGTTAATGGAGCTTTGTTTCGTTCAGGTCCTGAAATCAACCAGTAATCTTGAAAAATGCAAGCCAACTTGTAGTTTTTTATGACATTAACCTTACACTTCTGTAATACCTTGATGTTCTCTCCGTTAAAAATAAAGACTGTATGAATAAAGCATGTGAGTTATGGGAGTCTCCATTAACACTAGATCCAGTTAAGCCGATTACATGGAGTTTTATATGGCATTATGCTTCATCATCAGATCATTTATGAAGGATATTTGCGTAATACCGTCTGTAAAACACCTTTAAGTTAAACTACATTTTCACTTTAAAACTCAATCCTGGTCATATTTTGAATAATTAATCAGTGCATGTCAACAAAGAATGAGAACATTTATTTTTTCTCATTTGGTATCATTTTACATTGGAAAATGTGACATTATGGAAGAAAAATGTGAATGCTGTTTCATGCTGACTGACTTTAGTTAGTTTTTGTGTGCGTCCAGACACTTGATCTGGATTTTTTATTGATTGATTGATAAATTAAGTTGTATTTAAACTTTATTTTATAGTTACCGAAAGAGGTTTGAGTTGCTTCTTGTAAAGAATAGTTTTTCCTAAATTGTTCAGACCGAAAACGGTTGTTTGCCAAAGTCTTTAGAGTTAAGAAGTCATTTTTCATCATTTTAAAAATGTATTTTATTTTCTACTCCCCAACAAAATCATTCTACAATTATTAAGTCATCATTAAGTCATCTGGTTTACATTCTTGTATTTTATCATGTTGCAAAATGTTGCAGAAGAACTAAATAATGCAATTCCAATATAGTTCAGCCATAGACTATTTTGCACATACAGACATCTATAATAATCAAAAGCATAACAAAAGTCTCCAGTGTTGGAAATGTAAAAGTTTCAAATTTTCATCTCAGCTACATAATCTAAAACCAAGGCCCACTTTTCTAATTCTTTTGAGATAGAGGAGAGGCTGCAAAAACCCTAGCATGAAATCTGAACACAAGCAAAAAGACCATGAGATGGAAAATATGTAATTATCACAAATATAATAGAGCACCAGACTGATAACCATAGGAGCGTACGTCACCACCGAACACACCAGCACGATCTGAATGATCTGGAAAGCCTTGACTTTATCTCGGTTCACTCCATCTTTCTTCTTGACGTCTTCACCCGGTCCGGGACGCTTCAGAGCCTTCAGGACCGTCAAGCAAGTGAACACTTTCGTGATGAGAAAAATTAAGTATTCTGATAAAAGTAAGCTGCAGATGTCAATGACTCCCATTCCAGTCAAAAGGCAAGAAAAGAAGATCAGAATCCATCCAATGACTGAAATGATGATCCTGTATTTCATGGGTTTGAGCTTCAGGAAGGTCACAGGATGGAGAACGCCTACGTAACGCTCCACACAGGTGAAGGTTTGAAACAGAGGACGACCGACCAACAGCAGCACTCCTAAAGTGTTTGTTACATACATACAGTAAGAGCAATTGAAGAAGTACTGTTTGATTACAAAGGCATAGCAGAAGTTGAAGATGACCTCGATGAGTGATGTGTTGAAAACGAAGACTTCGAGAGACTGTCCTCGGATCATTTCTTTCATGCTCAGCCACAGGATGTAACAGTGAGCCGGCAAACCAAGAACCAGGTTTGTGCTGAAAGAGATGGTGATGAAATAATAATGTAAATTGTGGAATTCGCTGGAGTTGTTTACGAAAATGGACGTCTGCCATGTAGAATTATTTGCCGTCGTTGACATGATTACACCTGGATGTTGAAATAAAGTTAACAAGAAGGTGGAAGAAAAGGTTAGAACAATGTGAACATTAAAGACACATTAAAACATCTTTAAAATTGGTATGATACCTCACAAGGACAACCGTACCTGTTGAATGTGGGACTGAATGGGGTTTGTTTCAGATACTGCAAGATCTGCTTTATTATTTTGATTGGATTATCTTTGACTTTGCATTAATGCCTGTGAATTATCATCCAAGCCTGTGAAATGCTATACTAGACATGCAAATGAAATATATCACTGAGATAAATTACACACTCTTTTCTACATTTCTCATTTAGCAAGTTGAAAATGTGAATAGAGCTTTCATGCAAAACTTGCTGCCATGTAGGTTGGGTGGTTCCCATTTTAAAGTGTGTTGAATTTATCATACCGCTCTTACTATCTTTATATGGTAAAAATAGAAGTGGTGAGCTAGAATCTTATTCAGAAATCAGCCATAGCATCAGTATTCGGCAGAGGTGGAAACTAACGAATTACAACTTATTTCGTATCAAATCAAGTCACATTTATTTATATAGCGCTTTTTACAATACAGATTGTTTCAAAGCAGCTTTACAGAGATAACAGGAGAATAATGTAGAAGTTTGTTCTATATTATTTATAAGAAAATTCAAAGAAAATTGCGTCATCGTCTATTTGTCTATGCATTTGTCCATAAAAGGGTTTTGAAAGTACTCCTCTCTAAAGTATTTTAAAGTAAACATGACAGGTTTTCTCCAAATAAGCACGCTTTTAGACTTTTAAAAGGGCTGTTTAAAAAGAAGTGTACAGGAGTTTTACGTATGCATTTAGTGCATGCACAAGAGGCTCATGTTTCATATTAAAGGCAAAAAAAGTTTGTAAATATTTTAAAAACTGAGCAGCTGAAGAGTTTGACTTTATAGGCATATATTCTGCAACATCTGTTTCTTTATTCTATCGTACCAAAAATCACAAAAAAATATATTTAGAAATATTTATTTTAATTTTTTATTTCACAAAACAAAACTATGAAATTAGTAATGCAATTAGTAATTGGCAAAGAACATACATTTATTGAGGATTTGCCTAAAAATATTGACATTTTTGAGTCACCTGATTAGGTTTATCTCAATAGGACAACGTTTTCCCAAAATACAACTTCTAGAAGGAGTTGTGAGAAATGACCCGTGAGGAAGATGAACTCGGCATGACCAATAAAATCTGAAGAGAAAATAATCGAATTTTTAGCATTTGGTGGCGATATAGAGTTTGAGTGACAGATTGGAACTTTAGGAGCTGAAGACATATTTTCAAAAAAGTTTCACTTTTGAGTGTGACTTGATTTAGAAATTGTGCTCTACATATTAACATTTAGAAAAATCAAAAGTCTCTAGTGGTTGTTCTGTCAGATATGTTCTTACTATTGACCTTATGACAGCTCAAATAGGCTGAAAAGCATTGTTGCTATCTGCTATTTTGTCTGTCAAGGACTAAAGATTATTGAACACATACAGACCTCCTTTTTTGGCAATTTCCTTTAACTGTAGTAAAATGGTGGTTTTGGCACATGGAATTTGAATAGTAGGTATCGAGTGGCTAGTTAATGGAGCTTTGTTTCGTTCAGGTCCTGAAATCAACCAGTAATCTTGAAAAATGCAAGCTAACTTGTAGTTTTTTTTTATGACATTGACCTCACACTTCCGTAATACCTTGATGTTCTCTCCATTAAAAATAAAGACTGTATGAATAAAGCATGTGAGTTATGGGAGTCTCCATTAACACTAGATCCATTTAAGCCGATTACATGGAGTTTTATATGGCATTATGCTTCATCATCAGATCATTTATGAAGGATATTTGTATAATACCGTCTGTAAAACACCTTTAAATTAAACTGGCTTCATTCAAGATGCTTGTACACCTGTTAACTTCATCTTATGTGTGGATTATTTGGTTTCATTTGAAAAACAGAAGCATGCTGAATTGACTTCAATGTGAATCTCCGGTTTCAACATCTCTGTGCTCTGATAACAGTCGAGATGCAGACAAAGCATTATTTTAAGAAAAACACACACAAAAACACATTATTTACCTCTGTTTGCATCTGCAAAGCATTGCACATTTTATCTGTGTTAATGTCAATGTTTATGACCGTTGGACTTCTTGATGCTTCTCGTGTTCTTCAGTAATATTTAGCATTTCACCATAACGACTTCTTATCCGATTCCTGGACACTTGGGGAGGTTTTTCCCTTGACATCTCACTATTTTCTTGTATTCTACCATTATATTTAGTGTTTCAATATAACAACCTGATACAAAAGCTTGTGCTTGCTAACTTTTGCACACTGATAAACTATGATGAACTACATTTGAAGTAATGTGTTCAAAAATGATCAGGCTCTTGAAAAGTGCTGGAAGTGGTTAACTAGCCGCTGTCGTAAGGTCATTTGAACAATAAATGTAAAAGTTTCACATTTTTATCCCAGCTACACAGTTTTAAAAGGGCTTCATGTAGAATTCAGAAACCCTTGACTCGTTCACACGTAGTGCATAAGAGACTGAGGGCCCTATTTTAACGATCACATGGTCTAAAGCGCACGGCGCAAGGGCACTTAGGGAGTGTCTGAATCCACTTCTGCTAGTTTAACGACTGGGAAAAGGGTCTGCCCGCCTGGCACATGGTCTAAAAGTGTTGTCCCTATCTCTTGATGAGTAATGGGTGTGTTTTGGGTGTAACGTGCAATAAACCAAACAGGGTCACAATCTCCCATTCCCTTTAAAAACCAGTTGCGCTCGCGCTATGGCGGATTCGCTATTTACATGACAGAATGCGAGCAGAAAGACTGTACGCTTCTCTGCTCATGCGCAAGGTTAAAGCACACAAGCAGACCATCTGTGGGACAAAGTGTAGGCGTGTTGTGGACCTGCCTATTGGCGCACACTACTAACGCACTCTGGCCTGACTTCGTCATACTCATATTCTAGTCAGAATGTGAGTCTGATACTGCTCCATAGGGCTTTGATTATGAGGCGTGTCTTAACCGAACCAGGAAAAAAAAAAACCTCTGCACTCAATTGGATAGACCTACAACCAATCAGAGCAACGCAGTAAGTCAGCTACATAGTTGCATAGCCTAGTTTCAACAGACCTCAACTGCACGCACACTGGAAGAAGTAGTAAAATAATGAGTGTTGCTTCTTTTACTTTACATGGTCCTTCATGAATGCAAGTGTGCGACCAAAGGAGAAACCACAACGGCCGCAGGGTTTTCATTGCGTCCCATCTTCTTAGCGACCATCGGAGCCAGCTGATAAAATAAACTTTTAATGAAACCCGTAGGAAGGACGGCAAACACATCTTTCCGATCGACAAATGCCTTGATTGCAGTTCTCTGTTCGTCTTTTAAAATGAATGCGCTGTCGCTTTCTTTTACAACAGACGCGATAGCTGAATCTACACATCTCAGTTCTCCAGCTGCAGTCATCTCTGAGGGAAACCAGTTCAACCCAAGCGCTCTTTGATAACGCGATGATTACGTAACTGCAGATCATCTGTCCATCATCGTATAAACCCCCTTTCCTGGCAATTTGATTGGCCCGACTAATTCTGAACCGATCATAATTACTCCTCAATCGATCGAGTCCAGACCGAACTTCCCGACCAAAAAATGTTGTGGGCGGGGTTCGGGCTGGCATCCAGGCTAAACGCACTCTTTAAATAACCCAAAAAATATTGCTCCATTGACTCTAAACGAGGTTTCAGTTGGTCAATGGTGCAGTCTATTTCAGTTGCCTCAAATTAGCAACACGCCAACAATGTGCCTGAACACACTAGTTTTCAGCAGCCCATGGGCGCAAATGCATTTGCTATTTAAACAACGTAGCGCAGGATGTAAAAAAAATGAAAACTGCGTCAGGCTGAAACTATCAAAAAACACTTGCGTCACGCCTGGCGCCGCATTGAGCCAAGTGTATGATAGGGCCCATAATGCGATTCAAAGCCCCGATATACTCACAGCAAAGTTATTTTTCATTCTTCGCTAAGTAAGTAAAAAGTTGGAAATACCTTTGCTGCGATATACTGTAAGCGAACATCCCGATGCCTCTCAATAGCAAAACAAACACAACAAAGATGACAGCGGTGAGAAAACAGCAGTTAAGAAAGCATCTGATCATAGCATTGTAGATATGTTTGCACCAGCTCTGCGATTCACCGGCATCATGTTGACAGATGAGATAATTAATAGGGCTTCCTCCTAATAGTCGTGGCTAAGTCACACAAGTCTGTGACGAACAGATCGTTTAAATCTGGTTCTTGTGGTAATTACACTATGTCGGGTCATGTATTTGCATGACGTGGAGGCGCCGTGTTTTTTACTAAACCGTGTTTTTCTTACTCAAAATACTATACAATGATTCGAAACTGTAAAGGGTCTGCTTTTATTTGTGTAAACTCACAATAACACCGAACCCTTTTGCGTTTGTAAAATAAAGGAAATAAGCAGGATGCGCATTCTGTCGTCTCAGTCTCTGTGAACTGGAGCGCGTCACAAAAATGAACCGAAACTCAGCGTATAGACTACTTGCCTCACAAACATGACTAATATATCTAAAGAAAGCTTAAAATGTCTACTTTTAAACGAACCAATTAAAATACAAAATACTCTCTGATTATGTAAACGGTGCATTTCTCTCTAAAGTCAGCATCATCAACTTCATCTTCAAGTTCAAAGCCTTTATTGTTGTACGCACAGTTCCCTGTACAATGACATTCTTACTTTGCTTTCCACTGCATGCCGTTAAAAAATAAATGAAAAATAGAAGATAGAAAACAAGAATACAGGATTAATGAATAAATAATAAGAAACATATAAATGACAAATATACAAACAGTGCAATATAGTGCAGTATAGTTGTGTAAAGTCTGTGCAGGTCGCATATGTGTGTCAATGCCTGCGGTGCCGAATATGGATATATAGGACGACGGACAACGGTTTGGTGAGTCTTTGTTGAAATAGTTTCGAGTAATATCAGGGTGATGTCAGGGTCAATGAATGTTTATCCCATTTAATGTTCTGATGGCTACTGGATAAAAACTGTTTCTCATTCTAGACGTCCTGCATTTGACACCTTTGTACCTCTTTGCAGAGGACAGTTTGTGTGGGGGTGGGTAGAGTCTTTAACAATGGAGCTGGCTCTTCTTTAGACATGTGGATGTTCTGCAAGGAGGGTAATGGTGTTGTAATGATCCACTCAGCAGTCTTTACCGTTCTCTGCGGGCGCTTACGGCCGATTTCTGTGGTGCTACCGTACCACACTGTGATACAGCTGGCTAGGATGCTCTCAATGACGTTGCTGTAAAAACTGATGAGGATCTTGGATGACATGCCAGATTTCCTCATCCTTCTGAGGAAGTAAAGCCGCTGTTGTGCTTTCTTTGACCAGCTGGGTGGTGTTATGTAACCAAGTGAAGTCATCACTGTTGTAGATGGCCAGGAATTTAAATCAGCTCACCCTTTCCACCTCAAGCCTGTTGATGATCAGTGGACAATGAGTTCTTCTCTCCTTCCTCATGTCTATGAACATCTCCTTGGTTTTGTTTGTGTTGAGAGTGAGATTGTTCTCCTCCCATCATTTCACTACAGACTTGCTACCTCGCTCCTGTATGCTGTTTGGTCACCACCAGTAATAAGTCCAGTAATAAGTAAGGATGATGTTATTCTTATGGGTGTCGACGCAGCCGACACATATGCCTACTAGTTTATTAATAAATAATTAAACTCCTTGCTATAGCCTATATATAAAAGGCTCAATATGGTTTAGTATCCCCCTCCACCCCCATATAAGTAGTTAAATGAAATATAAACCTGCGATTAGTCAACTAAATGTTTAGTCTGGTTGCAGCCCTAGTAACTAAATTGATAACTCATATGATAGTTTGATTATAAAGTATATTTGAGACAATAGACTATAGATCTACCTTTGTGAGACTATTAATTCCTTTTCTTTGCATGACACATTGAAATTTGGCTCTTACATTGAATAAGCATTCATTTCATGTGTGATTGAACGGAAGAGAGGCTACCGGGAGCGTAGTGTTTTTCTGGCGAAACTGGCTCAAGTCCTTTACATAAAAATCAGTCTATTATAGACAACCTAGAAAGTCGAGGAAGGTCTCGTTTTTAAAGTTTTGTTGCAAGCTGTTCACACATTGGCAATACAAAACGCGATTAATACATTAAAATGTGTACATACCCCTTTAAATGTTGAAACAAAGGACCACTTTTCTAATTCTTTTAAGATAGAGGAAAGGCTGCAGGAACCCTGTCATGATCCCTGAACACAAGCTCATAGACCAGGACAGAAGAAATATGTTATAATCTATAATGTAATAGAGCACCAGACTGATAACCATAGGAGCGTACGTCACCACCGAAGACACCAGCACGATCTGAATGATCCGGAAAGCCTTGACTTTATCCCGGTTCACTCCATCTTTCTTCTTGACATCTTCACCCGGTCCGGGACGCTTTAGAGCCTTCAGGACCGTCAAGCAAGTGAACACTTTCGTGATGAGAAAAGAAAGGTATTGTGGTAAAAGTAAGACATTGAAGTCAATGCCTCCCGTTGAAAATAAAAGGCATGAACAGATGATCAGAATCCATCCGATGACGGAAATGGTGATCCTGTATTTTATGGGTTTGAGCTTCAGGAAGGTCACAGGATGGAGAACGCCTACGTAACGCTCCACACAGGTGAAGGTTTGAAACAGAGGACGACCGACCAACAGCACCAGTCCAAGAACGATTGTTACATATTTACAGTTAGAGCAATTGAAGAAGTACTGTTTGATTACAAAGGCATAGCAGAAGTTGAAGATGACCTCGATGAGTGATGTGTTGAAAACGAAGACTTCGAGAGACTGTCCTCGGATCATTTCTTTCATGCTCAGCCACAGGATGTAACAGTGAGCCGGCAAACCAAGAACCAGGTTTGTGCCGAAAGAGAAGGCGATGAAATAGAAAGGTAAATTGTGGCATTCGCTGGAGTTCTTCGCGAAAATGGATGTTCGGCATGTTGAAATGTTTGCCGCCGTTGACATGATCACACCTGGATGTTTGGAAGTTGAATGAAAATCAATGGGAAAGTGGAAGGAAAGACACATTAAAAACACATTTAAACATCTTTAAAGTTGATACGCTACCTCACAGATTAGTTTTCAGTCGTTCTTCAGTGTTTTTGTTGTCCACTGACAGTCACTAAACACCCAGACTGCTTGAGATGTGCCGGTTGAATGTGGGACTGAATGTGGTTTGTTTCAGATGCTGCAAACCAGAGTTTTGATCAATGACTTATTGGATCACTTTTGACTTGGTTTTGCATTAACGCCTGTGAAATATCATCACAGCCTGTGAAATGCTATACTTGACATGCAAATGAAATAATACTGAGATAAATAACTTATCAAGTGCTGCTTCCTTTATAAAAAGCTGCCTTATTGCTAGGGTGTTTCTAGACTGTTCTGACTGATTGACATATATATTTCTTGCTTACTCTATACTGTATATAATATTACTTTTTGTGTGGATATATACAGTGCACGGACTCAGCAGCTCGGGTTGAGTTAGGCGGGTCATTCCACCAGAAGGGAACATGGTGAAGGTCCGTGAAAGTGATTTTGTGCCTCTTTTAGATGGCATCACGAGGTGCCATTCACTTGCAGAACACGAGCTTCTGGAGGGCGCATAAGTCTGGAGTAAGGAGTTTAGGTAAAAGTGAGCAGAGGCAGTGGTTGTTCTGTAGCCAAGCATCAATGCCTTGAATTTGATGCGAGCCGCAATTTTGTGAGGAGAGGTGTGACGTGTGGTCTCCTCGGCTTGTTAAAGACCTCTCTAGCTGCAGCATCTGGATCAGTTGCTGAGGTTTGACAGTGCAAGCTGGAAGACCTGCCAAGAGAGCATTACAATAGTCCAGTCTGGATAGAATAAGAGCTTGGACAAGGAGTTGGGTAGCATGCTCTGATAGGAAGGGCCTGATCCTCTTGATGTTATAGGGCAAATCTACATGACCAGGCAGATCTAGCAATGTGGTCTGTGAAGTTCAATTGATCATCAATCACGACTCCAAGGTTCCTGGCTGACCTTGATGGAGTTATGGTTGATGAACCCAGCTGAATGGAGAAGTTGTGGTGTAGTGTTAGGTTGGCCGGGACCACAAGCAACTCTGTCTTCGCAAGGTTTAGTTGAAGGTGGTGGTCCTTCATCCAGCAAGAAATGTCTGTCAGGCAGGCTGAGATGCGAGCAGCAACCATCGGATCCTCTGGTTGGAATGAGAGGTAGAGTTGTGTGTCGTCCGCAAAACAGTGATAGGAAAAAACAGGTTTCTGAATGACAGATCCTTGTGATGACATGTAGATGGATAAGAGAAGTGTTCCCAGCACTGAGCCCTGAGGCACTCCAGTAGCTAGATGTTGCGACTTAGACACCTCATCCTCCACTGAATATAAGCCAGGATGTATAGATTAAAATCTCTGAATATTTCATGTATATTGTACCGGAATATATATTTATAAATCCTGACTATATAAATGCAAATCTGAATATAGTTGTCTACATCTCAAAATTAATTAATCTTTATGATCTGGCACATCATTAGATATTGGCAACATCTGGTTTTCTTTGCTCTTTGATACCAAAAATCACAAAACAATTTTTTTTTGTATATTTATTTTATTTCACTGAACAAAATTATGAAATATAACTGCAGACAGCAAAAAAAAGAGACATATTTAGTGAGAATTTGTAGCAAGTACGTTTTTGTTTTATCCAGGTTCCCATAGAACATAATGCTAAAGACCTCTAAGAAATTTAATTTCACTAGGAAAAACGTTCCTGAAATATAACCTGACTTCTAGTCGCCGTGAAATCGTACAATCTGCTGAAGTAGAAACTAGTGAGTATGATGAACTTGCTTGACGAATGAAATATGAAGAGAAAGAGTAATGTTTCAAAGGCCAAAGTTCATGCATGCATTTGCAAATTTTAACTCATGGTGGCGCTGTAGAGTTTGAGTGGAAGATGCCAAAGTTGGTCTGAGAACTTTTCAGTCCATTCCCAATTAGTGAGCTTTTGTAGACTACAAGAAAACTGATTTACTCTTTTGTTTTAAATTGTTATAAATTGAACTCATTTCACGCAGTCAATTGAGTCAACAAAAGTCTCTAGTGGTTGTATTGTCAAATAGGTTTTTATTTTTGAACAGTAAGTCTAAAAGATTCACATTTTTACCTCAGTTACACAGGAAGGTTCATTGAAACACTTAAATGCCAAAACAAAGGCACACATTTCTAATTCTTTTGAGATAGAGAAAAGGCTGCATGAAGCCAAACATGATCCCTGAACAAAAGCAAGCAGACCAGGACAGAAGAAATGTGTTAGAATCTATAACATAATACAGAGTCTATAAAAGAGACAGATAACCATAGGAGCGTATGTCACCACCGAAGACACCAGCACGATCTGAATGATCCGGAAAGCCTTGACTTTATCCCGGTTCACTCCATCTTTCTTCTTGGCGTCTTCACCCGGTCCGGGACGCTTCAGAGTCTTCAGGACCGTCGAGCAAGTGAACACTTTCGTGATGAGAAAAGTTAAGTATTCTGATAAAAGTAAGACGTTGAAGTCAATGACTCCCATTGTAGTCAAAAGGCAAGAAAAGAAGATCAGAATCCATCCGATGACGGAAATGGTGATCCTGTAGTTCATGGCTTTGAGCTTCAGGAAGGTCACAGGATGGAGAACGCCTACGCAACGCTCCACACAGGTGAAGGTTTGAAACAGAGGACGACCGACCAACAGCACCAGTCCAAAACAGAATGTAATGGGCTTACAATTAGAGCAATTGAAGAAGTACTGTTTGACTAGGAAAACATAGCAGAAGTTGAAGATGACCTCGATGAGTGATATGTTGAAAACGAAGACTTCGAGAGACTGTCCTCAGATCATTTCTTTCATGCTCAGCCACAGGATGTAACAGTGAGCCAGCAAACCAAGAACCAGGTTTGTGCCGAAAGAGAAGGCGATGAAATAGAAAGGTAAATTGTGGCATTCGCTGGAGTTCTTTGCGAAAATTGCTGTTCGGCATGTTGAAATGTTTGCCACCGTTGACACGATCACACCTGGATGTTTGGAAGTTGAATGGAAATCAATGAGAAGTTGGATGGAATACAGCGTTAAAGAACATTAAAACATCTTTAAAACTGATACGTTACCTCACAAAGAGAACCGTGCCGGTTAAAGATGAACTAAGTAACTTTTTTTACCTTAACCGAACAGCTTTGGAGTCATTGTAATGTTTATATTACTGATTTTGTGTTGAATGGTGGTCGTCTCGCACCCCCCTGGTGCCTGTGAGCCGCAAAACCACCCTTGCAACTTTGGGCCGGCGGGCCGCCGGCCTCAGTGTTAGGAAGTATCGTGTGATATCAGGTCTCGCGAGGTAACGAATTGCTTTACGGCAAAAAACAGATCTGATAAAATGAGCATCAAACAGAAATAACCCGGCGCCGTATACATGTGGTGTTGGGCGCGCGCAGCTCTTAAAGGGGCCATACCTTATTTCCACTCGTTACAGTGTCCATCCTACTGAACAGGTACCGGTGTACAGGGGGAGGGGATCCGGCCGTGAGTGCGAGCCATCTCTGCGTGAGTGCTATTCACGACAGTACAAGTACTCCACAGCGACTCTAGGGGTCGCCGTTTGACAAAAACAGAATTCCTACTGAGTGCTGCTTTAAATGTAAGACTGAATGGGGTTTGTTTTGTAATACTGCAAGATCTGCTTTATATTGGATTATCTTTGACTTAGTTTTGCATTAATGCCTGTGAAATATTATACTTGACATGCAAATGAAATATCACTGATATGGATAACTCATTTTGTTAAGTGGAAGTGATTCTTCCATGCAAAACTCGCTGGTTGCCAGAAATAGCACACTAACATACTACTCTTGGAATGTCTTGCCTACTTTTACTATCATGATATGGCAGAATTCAACGCTCTCCCGAATTCAGACATTGCAACAGTATTATTTGGTCGCTAACATGTTGCTGGTTGCAAGTCAAAAGACCCCACACCCAGATATTCTCCTCAGGTCCCTCCTTCTGTGTAAGTCTGTGGGATTTTACACAAGCCTGAGTTTGAAATCACACCTGACACCTGGGTGTCTGTTCCTTTATGTTAATGAGTCAATGTGAGTTCATCAGTCTGATATGTTGTTTCTATCCTGTCAAACATATTGAAAACTGAGTAGCTCAAGATTTTGACTGTGCATTTAAGAATAAATAGTTTTGTAAAAATTATTAATTAAATGATGTGAATTATTTTGTCCATGTATGTCGCTAAGCAAACATTTTTTCACATTTTTGTAAATCTAGACCGAGATACGGTTTGCGATTTTTTTTATTTATTATTATAGTTTAGTAATAATATAAATTTTTTTATACATTTTTAATGCGTTTTAGTGAGAGGGGACCCTGTTTATGCACTTTCAATGTAATTTGGAGTGAGTTTTGACTTTTGAAAGTTGCAGTATATGTTCTGTATAGTACATGAAATTGTTTTGTTTAACTGTGCTGTAAAATGAGCACTGGGCCGTGTGACTGTGATGTCTCTCTCTCTCTCTCTCTCTCTCTCTCTCTCTCTCTCTCTCTCTCTCTCTCTCTCTCTCTCTCTCTCTCTCTCTCTCAGAGCTCCAAGGACGATCACTGACATAACGACCAAACCCTGTGAGATCAGACCGCAGAAACCCTCCGTTCACGTGCCCAACATGGGCCCGAGAGGAGAAGTTGTGAGAATGACAGAAAAACAGAGATGTCACACGTCCCTATGAGGCTGATGACTCAGGTGTGTGTGTGTGTGTGTGTGGTTTGGCGCTGGACGTGTGAAAGTGTGAGAAATGGCTGCTTTGAGAGTGTGAGAGTTGCACAAGAAAACACGCCTTCCTCATTTTCTCTGTTTGCCGAACACATTTCAATGCCGAAGGATTTCCAGTGGAACATGGATTCCTAACTAGTCTGACTAACATGTTAAAGGCCCACTGAAGTGCCTTGGAACGTGTAGCTTTGTATGAGGCGTTGACGTAATTTCCACTGAAACATGAAGCTAAGGCGGGACATATTGAATGGCTCCTCCACCTTTTCAAATAGCCAATAGCGTTTAGTTTACCTCACAACCTGCAAGTCGTACTTGACTTTGCACCATGGAAGTGAATCCGAGCGCTGATGATTTGTTGGATTCAATTGTAGAGCTGTGATTCATTTCTAGCCATTTTATTCTTAATCAACGTACAGTTGGGAAACGGAATAAAACTCAAGCGATTGAGCAACCGAACACACATCTCAAACCTATATTGCTCTGATGTGTCAACGCTCGCTTTGGCCTGGTGGTGTTTATAGCAGAGGGGGCGGAGCTTTAGATTCTAGAGAGCATTTGATTGGACAGAAGATGTGATGAGAAGCTGAAGTCCGCGGTGATGTCATGAAAACCCGTGATCCATTTTAGCGGAAGTGAGAGACTGTAAGTTTGAATGCTTATATCTCCTAAATGGAAATTTTGTCATTGTTTTGGAACACACCAGCTTATTCATAAACTTAAGTCTAACATATTCATACACTCAAAAAAATGAACGAGGAAGGTTGTGCACTTTACATAATATATTTATATTTAGTTTACTTATAATAATTGTGTTTTTTGACTTGAAATGTTTTTTTCTATTAAGGTCCACGTAATTATGTCTCAACTTAACAGTAAAATCCTAAACGCGTTGCCTAAACACAAACCATTTATGTTAAGTAAAAAATTCCTACATCCAGAGGGTGGCAGTAGTGCGAGCCAACGGCCATTTTGCCCGAACTTAATTTGATTGTGTTTAATCTGCTTAAATATGTAACATTTAAGTTTACTTAATCCGGTTGTGCTGGATTACATGATTGATTTGTGTTGCATTACCTGAAACTGGGCGGTGCTTGTTAGTTCCCAGCATGCTTTGCATATGGTTGAATTAAGAGAGAATAAATGTTAAAATGAAGTGTTTTTTTTTGAGAAAATGAGAAAGGGGGAAGACTTGATAGTGCGTAATTGTGTTTAATGTTCAATTACATTGCAATTATTAGTACCATTTAAATTACAGTGGGTTACCATTGTGGAGAAGAGTGGAGCATTAGGTTGAAAACTGATTCAGCAATACTCACAGCAAATGCTTAGATTGATAAAGCATGGAAATCTTATCATTTAAGATGCTAAAAAGTGCCATTGGTAGCCAATAGTTGGCGGTCGTCTAGAAATGTATTAATGGTCACTAAAATAAATTATATTGCATTGGATGAATGAATATATGAATTTGAATACCTGAATCATATCAGGGAGCCTTTTTAAATTCGCTGACAAATTCGCTATTAAATTAAGCTGTGCCCAACCATAGTAAATAAGTTGAATCAACCTTAATACATTAAGTTGACCCAACATAAGTACATTAAATTGGAATAACAGAATTGCATAATGCTGAAATAAAGCAAGTTAATCATATGGAAATCCTTAAAAAACTAAAAAAACTTGCATTTTGATATCCGGGGGCCTTTAAGGGGGAGAGCTGGGCGATATATATATAAAAAAAATATGCATTTTGCTATTTTACCGCCATTGCAAAATATTCAATATCTCAAAACAAACCTATTTCCTCTGAGATTCAAAATGTTTAATGCAAGAAGTAAAATACAGGAGAAAAAAAAACATTCCACATATTTATATATAAATTATATTATAAAATTATATATATTATATATTTTTTATTTATAAATAAATATATTTTAGAATATTTTATATGCACCTGCCGATAAGAATCTTTAAATGATGATTGCAACAAAAAAAGATAATCCTTTAAAATCTTAAGAATACAGGTACTTATGAATGGATGTCAATAGTAATTTTTATTTCTATAGTTTATTTTATAGTTTTATTATTTATTTTTTATGAAGATAATCCCTGAGACCATTTTTTTTTGTTGATTTTCAGGGAGATTAACTTGATATAACCTGGTATATTAACTTGATATACTGTTATATAAAATTATATATAAATATAAAGTTATAGATAAAGTAAAATTAGAAATATAAATCTAAAATAGCTCATACAGTAATAAAAGATTGTGGCCACACTTAGCAACAAAACTAGTCATACTTTAAAAGTAAGAAGTATAGACCTGACGTCCTGCAGTTCTTCAGAGCAAATAATATTCCAAAACACCTTTAAAACTTAAGTACCTTGATTGTATAATCTTTTTCTCCTTGCTAATCCTAGAAATATGTTAAATAAAGAAATCCTTCCACTGATAATACAGCAAGAGCTCTCAGAGCCTGTCACAGTCCTCCAGTATTTCAGCCCACGAGTGAAGCAGAGGACCAGAGGCGTCCAAACGGTCATGTCATTTCCTGTCCTTTGAAGGCTCGATGCGTTCAGCATCTTTGTGGATGATAATTATAATTTGGAAGGGGAGAGAGAGACAGTTTAACCAGATTGCGTCTTTGATGCTGTGCCCTGCACTCTTAAAAATAAAGTTTCCAAAATGGAGATTTTCACAGTGATGCCATAGAACAACCGTTTTTTGGTTCCTCAAAGAACCTTTCAGTGAACGGTTCTTAAAAGAACCCTTTTTTTTTCTTAGTGTGTGAAGATGAACATTCTAAAAATCTAAAGAACCCTTTTCCACTATAAAGAACCTTGAATGGAAAGATTCCATGGATGTAAAAGGTTTCAGTGGAAAAGAAGCATTATTTGTCATATTTGTGCAGTGCTAACGTCAGGAGTGTTGAGATGCATGTTATAAAACAGATCAACATCAGTTCCTGTTGTCATATTGCGGTTGCCGCCAAGCCTCTTATATTTCTTGTCAACTCATAAAAAAAATGTCCATTTAAGTTGTGCTCTGGGAAGGACTTCTGTGTTCAGTATTCAAAATGAATCTTGAAGCGATTTGATTCTAGATCAACCTTCTCCATATTTTTTAATTAAATACACTGATTTAAAAGTTTGGGGTTTATTCATTTTTAAAGTCTGTTCTGCTCACCAAAGGCTGAATTCATTTGATCAAAAATACAGTAAAAACACACTATAAAACATGCAGGGTTGTTTTAACCCAAATTTGGTTCAAATTTGGATGAACCCAACCACTGGGTTAAAAAAGGTCATTAAAAAAGTAACCCAGTGACTGGGTTTGTCCATATTTTACCCAAATTTGGGTTGAAACAACTCTGCGTTTTTTTAAATGCAGTACATTTCTTAATATAATTATTGAAACATGGCTTAATATTTCTAGTGGAAACCATGATATAGCCTATATAGATTCCACACTAAATGATTCCATATAGAATGTTTATTACGTGCACACAAGAGCAAGAAAAGCCCCGTTTTCCTCTTTGTCGTGGTTTTGTAGTTCTGTGTCATTAGAAGCTTCATGTATATTATGTGACCTGTGTGTTCAGGATCATGTAGTTCTGCATTGGGTCGCACACATCTGGCGGATGCTCTCGTCCATCTGACGGTGAAGTGAACGTCCTCCTCCTGTCCTTCACTCTTCCTCCACAGGAAGTGGTTGAGAGCCAGTGTGAAGCGTGATAAACGACCGCAGTGTCTGGCGTCTGCCGGCTCGTCCTTGTACCTGGGAGGTCGTGCTCAGTTCAGGACAGTGGTTATTGGTGTTAAGTGCTTGAAAGTGGGTCACGGGGAGTACAGAGAGATTCACAGACCCGCTCAAGAACTGCAACAGAGTGACAAGAATGTCTTATCTAAAACGTTTTATTAAATCAACAGTTCTGCGTCTGAAATATTATATTAATATATTGGAAAGAGCACAAGAATCTAAGTTTTATATTAATGTGGCAAGTTGCTTCAAACCGCACAGTTATGCTATTGAATTATAGTATTTGTAAAATTGTAATTTTTTGGTATTGATACACTCTAAAAATGCTGGATTGTTTTAACCCAACTTTGGGTCAAATATGGACAAACCCAAACGTTGGGTTAAAAATGTAATTACAAACTGTAACCCAATGGCTGGGTTTGTCCATATTTGACCCAAAGTTGGGTTAAAACAACCCAGCATTTTTTTATTAGGGTTCACATGTTCATGGAACTCCTTGAAATATCAGGGAATTTTAACACTTTGTTTTACAGGCCTGGAATAATAATGGAAATTTCTATTGTGAAAACATAGACTGCTGTTCAAAATTAGTAGTTATATTTAGCAAGGATGCATAATTCAATTGATCAAAGGTGACAGTAAAATATAATGTTACTGAAGATTTCAAACAAATGTTGTTCTTTTGAACTTTCTCTTCATCCGGAAAAATGCATCACAGTGCTTTAAACAATCTTGTAAAAAGCGCTATTTAAAGGAGAACTCCGGCGCAAAATGAACCTTTGGTCTAATAAAACATTGGTACCTAGTCAACCGTTCTCTGAGATTTGTTTTCATGATAATCGAATGTAAAGAGTTTTATCTCTAAAAACTGTTTAGCGTATAACGCTAGTAATGGGGGCATTTAATAAGTAAAAAGAAATTGCTAGTTAATACCACTAACAAGGCTCAAAATAGCCCCACACGAACACAGTAACATAATGAGGGTCCCTACATGCAAAACGAAGCATTGAGAACTTTGTAAGTGTACAGACCGTTTAATAAGAAGATAAAGATAAAGACAGTCCACTTCGTGTATACGGACAGGAGCCATCTTTGGAAAACAGTCTCGACTAGTCAAACCACGAACGACGTGCTAAGTGAGCTGAACTGTATGAATGGCGTTCGTGGTTTGATTGGTCGAGACTGTTTTCCAAAGATGGCTCCTGTTGGTGTGGGGCTATTTTGAGCCTTGTTAGTGGTATTAACTAGCGATTTCTTTTTACTTATTATATGCCCCCATTACTAGCGTTATACGCTAAACAGTTTTTAGAGATAAAACTCTTTACATTCGATTATCATGAAAACAAATCTCAGAGAACGGTTGACTAGGTACCAATGTTTTATTAGACCAAAGGTTCATTTTGCGCCGGAGTTCTCCTTTAAATAAATGTGACTTGACAGTTTCCTCAATAATATTAACTGTTTTCGACATTGATAATAATTAGAAATGTTTATTGAGCATCAAATCATCATATTAGAGTGATTTCTGAAGGATCATATGACACTGATAACTGGAGTAATGATGCTGAAAATACAGCTTTGATCACAGGAATAAATTACGTTTGACTATATATTCACATAGAAAACAGTTATTAGAAATTGAAATAATATTTCACAATATTACTCTTTTTACTGTTTTACGTTTTTTTTTCAGCCTTGGTGAGCAGAAGAAACTTCTTTCAAAAACATTAAAATTGAACAGTTTAGTGTTAACTTACAGTATAGTCTTTTATTTTACTTCACAAATTCATTAGTGATTTAATTTTTTTTAAAATAAAAATCCTCATCCAAATCACAATTATATTCATAATTTCAGTGTTTATAACCTTTCAAAAAATAATAATCAAATATTCTGCTTCTTAAATAAATATTATTCTTATATATTTAATACATTTATTTATTTTTGTTTATTTATTTTATGGTATGGTTATTTTTTTCTTATGATTTATGTCTCTTGATTTGTTTTATTTGTATTATATGCTCTGGATAAAGTATGTATTTTATGTATTTAATAAATTTTTCTGTACAGAAAAATGTGGTTGATTGGTTGATTGGTTGATTGATTGATTGATTGACCGATCGACCGATTGATTGATTCATTGATCGATTGATTGATCGATTGATTGATTGATTGATTGATTGATTGGATCCAAATAAAAAAATCTGCCTCTTAAATAACTTTATGGCTGTGTGTGTTTTGGTGAGTGTCAACCAGCTCTTTAGTAATTATTTTCTGCCACTGTTGTAAATAACACAGCTTTTCAAAATCTAAGTTGTAAACATATATATTAAAATTCATTAGCAATGGGAGACAGAAGCTCTGGAGGGTGAGCTTGACCTTCAGTCCTGGCCAAAACAATGTGCAATAGTGTTGCTTGTCTTTGCAAACACCACTAACCATGTAAACTATAGTTTTAGCAGCTGCAGGCGTCTTTTCAAGGTCTCAATGAGTGTAAGATCTGCTGTCAGGCACATTTTAATAAAGGCCGAATAATGAATGAGCTGCAGTGGCGTTCAGTCCTTCAGTCATAAATGCAATCAGTGAGGAACAGAAGCGGCTCCTGTTAAGCGGCGGTTACAATGACGGAAGTCTTTTGTGCGCCATTCAGATATAGAACAGATGTGTTTGATGCCTCAACAGAGCGGAGGAAGCTCATTTATTTCCTAATGAATTTCAACACAACTCCAACGCTTCACAAGCACTGCCATCTTGAAAGTAAAAAAAAAGGGGGGTTTTGGTGTCCTGGTGCGGCGCTATGAAGGAATAGATTGAATTAGGGCTGCAGGATTTTGGGGGGGGGGATGTATGGATTCGCATTTGTTTACTTCAAATTTCTTTAGAGTGAAGTATTATTTTTCCTTAGCCTGACGTCGTCATACTCAGACTCTAGTCAGAATGTGAATCTGATACGGCTCCATTGGGCTGTGATTATAGGCCGTGTTTCAACCGAACCAGGAAAGAAAATGCCTCTGCACTCAAATGGATCGACAAATGCCTTGATCGCGGTTCTCTGTTCCTCTTTTAAAATGAATGCGCTGTCGATATCTTCTATAACAGACGCCATGGCTGAATCTACACATCTCAATTCTCCAGCGGCGGCCATCTTTGTTGTAAACGAATTCAACCCAAGCGCCCTTTGGTGACGTGGATGATTACGTTACTTTTGATCATCTGTCCATCATTGTATTAAGCCCTTCCTGACAATTTGATTGGTCCGAACAGCTTTGGTTCGAGCATAGTTGCTTCTCAACGGATCGAGTCCAGACCGAACTTCCCATCCTCAAATGTTGTGGGCGGGGCTAAGTTCGGCTGGCATCCAGGGTAATTTTTCCTACACTGAACTTTGTCCTACACTGTTTATATGTCTATGTGGTGTTTTAATACGCTTTATGACAAACCATGTGTAACATCTCCTTAAAACTGCAGTGAACCAAAGACAGTCTCAAAAACACGGTTTGAAATCGCTGGTGTTTCTGACGTCACAAACGACCTTGTAACCAATCAGATCAACATGTGATCGTCAACCAGTGGATCTCTGAGCTGAGTGAGTGAGTGGAGGCGGGGCTCATTTGCATATTCATAGAACCACGTATACTAAATGAGGCGAGGGTGTCGAGTCACATTCAAGATATTTTTTAAGACATGAAGAATTTTTTTTCAAGGAAAAAACATTTAAATATGTCATTTTGTTGATCAAAGATGAGTTTTAAGGGATACAATTATTGACAGGGGGACTTTAAAATATTTATTTTTATCTCTGTCGTGGAAACTAGCATGTATAAACCTTTTAAATTAAATTGAACAATTTAATAATCAGCAAAAAGGAATTTATACCTTGTAATATTATATTACGCTGTACCACATTGGACCAGCGGTATGAAAAATTTGCCACAACTGTCACAGTGCATTATGGGTATTCTCTAGCTGTTGAGCGTTCATCGGTTGTACATTGTGGGATTGAATGAGTGCACTCCATAATGTCACAGCCACTACAAATTGCTGTCCCCTCAAATAGTGCCCTATTTAAAGGATTAGTTCAACTCAAAACGAACATTTCCTGATAATTTACTCACGCCAATGCCATCCAAGATGTTCATGTCTTTCTTTCTTCAGTGGAAAAGAAATTAAGTTTTTTGAGGAAAACATTTCAGGATTTTTCTCCACACAATGGACTTCAAGCGCAACCAACAAGTTGAAGTCCAAATCAATGCAGTTTCAAAGGAGCTTCACACGGCTCTGCACGATCCCAGCTGAGGAACAGGGTCTTATCTAGCCAAACCATCGGCCATTTTCTACAAAAAAATAAACATTTATATACTTTTTAACCACAATTGTTCGTATTGTGCTGGTCTGCGACGCGCCAGGGATTACGTCATCACGTTGGAAACGTCACGATTTTTTAAAAATTTTTATAATAATAATAAATTAAAACAAAGATGTCAGACAAATTTGAAGTTGGAGGAGAAAGCGGGAGAAAATGAGACTGAATTTTTCGCCCTTCTCAGCTTTTTGAACCGGAGTACACAGACAAATAACTTAGATAGATGACGTGACGCGTGACGTTTCCAACGTGATGACGTAATGCCTGGCGCGTCGCAGACCAGCACAAGACGAACAATTGTGGTTAAAAAGTATATAAATGTTTATTTGTTGAAAATGGCCGATGGTTTGGCTAGATAAGACCCTGTTCCTCAGCTGGGATCGTGCAGAGCCGTGTGAAGCTCCTTTGAAACTGCATTGATTTGGACTTCAACATGTTGGTTGCGCTTGAAGTCCATTGTGTGGAGAAAAATCCTGAAATGTTTTCCTCAAAAAGCGTCATTTCTTTTCCACTGAGGAAAGAAAGACATGAACATCTTGGATGGCATTGGGGTGAGTAAATTATCAGGAAATGTTTATTTTGAGGTGAACTAATCCTCTAAGGGTATAAGGGGCGATTTGGGACACAGCCATAGTGTTGGGGCGTCCCTGTCTGATTCAACACTCCCCATCAAACACCAAAGCGCTCAAGGAGGTCATCCTCATTTTCAATCTTATGAAATATCTCCACGACAGCAATTTGGAACACACCAGGGTTATGTTTACCACCAGATGAAGTTTGTCCATATGGGAATATGGTTCTGTTGTGTTTAGCCTGACACTTCCAGATGGTTTGTGAACACAGCCTCTTCACTAAACATTAGCCGTTTACACCATTACCGCCACCTTCACCACAATTTCATATTCACCCCACCTTCCACTTATGACTTTTGAAGCCTTATAGCACTCCTCTCTCTCCTCTCACTTCACCGAGCCTGATACGCATTACTGTCACGAACACACAGCTCTCGCTCTCTCCTGTGTTCTGATCACACACACGCAGCTCAACACCGTCATGCCAATCAGCTCGCCTTCACAAGTCCCTCATCCTCAGTCACTGACACCGGTCTCCCATTGGGATTCAGTGTTTACCTGCAGTCCAGTGCAACCTACATGCATGCATTTGGTCATTTCACCACGTGGTGGCGCTGTAGAGTTTGAGTGGCAGATTGGAACTTTTTGTGGCTGTGTTTTCAAAGAAGACTCATTTTCAAAAGATATCAAGTACAATTTTGTGTGGAACTTGATTTTGAAGTTTCTCTCTACATAAACATTTAGAATAATCAAAAGTGTCGCATGGCCTCTAGTTTTTGTTTTGTCAGATATGCTATTAATATTGACCTTATGACGGCTAAATGATTGACAGCGCAAATAGTCAATCAATACGCAGCGCTGAGAAGCCTTGTTGCTCTCAGTCATTTGAAAGATTACTGAACACATACAAAGCTCCTTTTTTTAAATCAAATTCCTTTAACTATTGTAAAAAAAGATGTTGCTTTAGGCAAATATTTTTTTTAATATAATCCAGAGTGGCTAGTTAAATGAGTTTTGTTTCGTTCCATTCCTGAAATGATCCAGTAATCTTGAAAAATCAAGCCAACTAATTTTCCATGATTCTGTGATGTTTTCTCCATTAAATGCTGTTCGGTCATTTCTGACTGAAAAATTTAACTTTTTAATATTTTTTTATTTACTTAATCGGAATGGTATGAAACTTTTGGTATTTGCTGTGTGAACACACACACACACACACACACACATACACACACACACACAAATTATGGACATGATTAGAAAAAGTGGTCCTGAAAAAAATACTCACACTTAAAACACTCAAAAATGACACATTTGAAACGAATCTAGTGGAAGCGTTTGGTACTGTGCCCAAACTAAATCTTACTGAAAGCTCATTTTTGGAGATATCATTTGGAAAACAACTTATTCAGATTTATAGCTTTGGTTTTCTCACAGTTTTAGAGTAAAACATGTGTTGGAAACATGTCATTAATAAATAAATAAAAATAGTATTTTTATGGATTTCTTTGTGATAATAAACTTAACTTTCTAAAACCTTTTTTTATTTTCTACTTTTTAAAAACTTTTTCACTTCAGCAATAATCTGTAATAATAAATAATAAATCAATAATAAACCAAGTGTTTTCTTTATAAAATAAGTCTGTGCTTCAAAGCATTCAAGATGTACGAGGGCCAGATTTACTAACAGCTCGCGCCAGTGCAATCTCCTCTTCTGGCGTTACAAAACTAGTCAGGATTTACTAAAGACATGCATTGAAATATTAGCGACGAAAGTCTCCCTAAATCAGTAACTTCACCAAGACATAATGACAATTAAAAACAGAAATATGAAAGCAAAAGTGAAGTTTAGCTATATATATATATATATATATATATATAAGCACTCAGTGTCTAATCAGGACCTATAAGCCCTTGGTCGGGATCACTGAAGGAAATTATCTCAGTTCATCGTTCATTGCTCTTTCATATCTCAGCCTTTTGAAACTCTCATCATCCGCTTATAGCAATAATAAGCACTGATCTGGAAACAGTCAGACTCTGCTCTTCCTCATTAGAATAAGCCGAGGAGTCTTAGCCGCCCTGGATCAGTCATTATCTTACTGTTCGTAACGTCTGTCATTTCCCTGGCTCCTATTTAGTTTGTTAAACGCAGCCATAGATCCATCAAAGGCCCGTTAATGACTTTCTAAACCTGACAGGTCCATGTAAGGCTTTAATCATCTCCAGAGGGGGAAACTGCTTTAAATGACCGCCCGCAGACGGTCCATCTTAGTTTCGCACCCCATTTGCTTCCTGCCACGGTCACAGGCACAACATTTTAATGAGCTTTCCACGTGCAATGATTCTTCTGTCAGATTCATCCATCATTCGCTGTGCAGGGGGCGGGCCAGAGGTGGAGTGGGCGTGGCCTGTTGGGCTGGAGGGGGAGGAGTTATGTGATTGGACTCTACTGTAGGTGTGCTGGAGGTCATGTTTTGACTGTGTGTGTGTGTGTGTGTGTGTGTGTGTGTGTGTGTGTGTGTGTGTGTGTGTGTGTGTGTGTGTGTGTGTGTGTGTGTGTGTGTGTGTGTGTGTGTGTGTGTGTAAAAAGCATATTTCTCCATTTGACAGCCCTTTAAAAGTATAGCTATTGTAAGTAGACATGTTATTTTTTGCAGCCAACAGATAAAATGATATATTATATTGATAACACTTTAAAATAAGGTTAGTTAACTGACAATGAAAAATACTTTTAAAGCATTTATTAATCTTTGTTAATTGTTAATGGAGATTACATGAACTAACAATATACAGTGGTCATTATTATTATTTTTAATATATTACCAAATATTAATAAAATACTGTAACTAATGTATTGCTCAAATGCAATGTACAACTGTAATGTACTGTTGTTAGTACATGAACTAACAATATACAGTGGTCATTATTATTATTTTTAATATATTACCAAATATTAATAAAATACTGTAACTAATGTATTGCTCAAATGCAATGTACAACTGTAATGTACTGTTGTTAGTTCATGTAAATGCATTAACTAATGCTAACTAATGGGACCTTATAAAGTGTTACTATTTTTATACCACAGAGCCTTTATAGAAGATATATTTATAAAAACTTTTATTGTATTGCAATGATACTTAAATAGCACTATTAAGTATTTCAAATAAGTTCCATACTTTATTCAGGTTATAGTATCAATAATACATTTTTTTTTTTTTGCCATTTTCTATGCAAATCAAAAAAAATATGTTTTAGCTGCTCAAATAATCAGAAGGAAGGTTTCAAAAATCATGATTGATATAGTTTCTGGTTCGTTCATTATGCTAGAAATGAATATGCAAGTCGAAAGCATTGCATTTTTGGATAGATAGGATTTATAGGCTACATGTCACCAGTTTTAAGAATTTTTGTTTAAAGTAATGCATTACAGTATTGCATTGCTCCCTAAATTTTTATGGAAAGAAATGTGTTACGTTACTTTTGCGTTACTTTTTCTCATCTGGGCTGGGCTTGCCTGTTTGTTTTCAAATAACAAAAAATGTATTGTATTTTTGGCAAATGTAAAGGCCCTTTCACACCATAAGTGAAACGAATAAGCCTCAGGCTGAAGGAAATGCACATTCACATCTGTATAGTAGAGGGCGCCACTCAGACAAGAATGTTCAGCGCTCTTCAACAATAAAAACAAAAAATTAAACACAAATGTGATCTTTATAGTCATTTCAGCTTATTAGTGGGGGAGAGGAAAATTTGTGTGTGGCTTCGACAACCAGATGCATTGACACTTGTCCAGTTTGGTCTGACTCTGTAATGCGTCTTAAAGCACCTCCTGAAGTGGTTTCAGTGATCAGATTTAGATCCGTCACGAAAGTCTTTCGGGTGTGTTTACACCTTTTCACAATCAGATGACTATTGGATACGAGTAAACGCATGAAGTGAGCAGATGTAAATAGGCCTATGATGCTCTATTGTATACTGCAAACCTTAACAGATTGAGTAAGGTCATCTGGATACTGTATGCATACAGAAAATGTGCATACTGTGCACAGTACCAACTACTGCAGAATTATTCCTAGCCTATTGTAGCCTATGCTGTTTTGACAGTCTTTCAGTAGTTGTTCATGACGTGTGTGTTTGCAGTCAGGTGCTGTGTTCGGGATAAAGAGGAGCGCTGGGATAGTGATCACTGAGGCTGTCATCTCAGTGTGATCTGAGGAAGGGAGGACGTCCTGCTGGCATGTGTCCTTGCTTTAAATCCAGGTTTAGGGGTTCAGTGTTGAGGCTTTTCTAAGAGATAAACCCGACTGAATGCGTTTAGATGAAACACATTCTAAAGGTGATTATGATTAGGTTTTGATGTTTTGGTTTCATTCACAAGATGCAATCGAGAGCATTAGTGCCCGTCCACTTTTGTAGAGATGTTGGTAGCCTATTGTATTTTTTCCATTCATTTCTCCCATAAGGATTTTTAAAAAAAGTCTGTGTTAATGCGTTATAAGGCGTGAACCAAGCCAACCAGCTACGAGGAGAATCAAAACATTACAAACTTTGATTTGAAGCAAAAAAGTATTTAAAAATACAAAGGTAAAGACTGTAGGATACTTATAGCGGCTTTAGAGAAGGAAATAACTACAATCCCATGAAGCATTGCAAACAGCATAATCGAATTAAAAACAACTGAGAAATATAAAACTAGTATCAAGTAGTGACAAGTATCATATTTTGATACATCAGGCGTTTATAATTAGAATATGGAGCTCATGCATTAGTGGATGAAAAAAAAAAAACACCTCAATTTTATTCGGCGGCCCAAACTAAACAAACATTTATGGTCAAAAAGAAATGTGAAATTATGATTGCTTGCAATGTATATCTATGAGATTTTTATAACAGCATAACAGGCTACTTAAATAAAAATATAAATATCAGTTGTCACTCTATGTCTGCCAATAATATGTCTTAGAAAGATGATATTTAAATGCTTAGTTTTATGATCAAAGCTAGTTTTAAAACATAATAATCCAATGCAATGCAATCCAATGATGATTGACAGATGAACAAATAAACCTTCCTTAAAAGCCTGATGATCATATTTGATGATCACATTGTAACATGATTTGTCAACAAAACAAAAAAAAAGTAAACCTAGTTTAAACCCCAAATGACATGATGGTTAGTGTATAGTGATTGCATTTTTATTTTAACAGACGAAGGTCCTTGGAGTGACTTTTCCTCACAAAACACGTCTCACCGCATGCCATTTCTCTTTTACTTTCAGCCTGGCATCAGAAGCCCAGTTGGTGGCTCTCAAATTGTGCAAAAATGACTGTAAGTAACTAGGCTACTTTTCTCCTCTCAAACGTGTGTAGCGCGTGTCTCGGCCGAGCGCGGGAGATAGTGCAGCTGCCTGCGAGCTGAATGCTAATGACGTTTCCCGGCTCGTGACTCATCGACTGCGGAGTGCAGTAATGACAGATGAAAACAGCGATGTTTAGCATGCCGAGAAACTGGCGTTTTTGTGAATGGCGCTCCGTCGGTTCAGAGTCAATGTCTCGTGCGATTCGGCTCCCGACGAGCGCGTGACTCACATTCAGCTCGAGATGAATGAATGTCGAGGGGAAGAGTGACTCGCACACAACGAGGACGCTAGTTTCATGAATATTGTGCTGCAAAACTTATTGAATGTGAGCATGAGATTCTTTGATTTGAAAGAATTTGCATGCTAAAAACCTTGACAATTTTTTAATGCAGTATGTATGTGCCATTTAGGCTAATGTGTTCTGTTTTGAAATATTGAAGATGTGCACTCAGAGCTTTGAGCTTCTTAAAGGTGCAATGTGTAATATTTCTGAGGATCTATTGACAGAAATGCAATATAAGATCCATAACTATGTGTTCAGTGGTGTATAAAGACCTTACTCAATGAACCGTTATGTTTTTATTACCTTAGAATGAGACATTTATATCTACATAACCGCGGGCACCCCCTTCTATGAAGGTCGACATATTGTGAAATCATGTTTCTGCCGTAGCCGACAGCGAACACACAGCGCTACAGAGCGCGTTTCGTCACTACCTTGAAAGAGAAGCCGCAGAAAGCCAGAAGCTAGCCATAGACACCGTGAGTAGTGACTTTTCCCTTGTCAGTGGTGTAAAATATGTAGTTGGATTGTTTCATGTAAGTTAACTTAGTTCTTCTGCCTCGCTGTGTTATGGCTTTGACAATCAGCTGATCAGTACTATTGACCCTAAAACAGTAAGTTAACGTTACAGGAGTCACCAACCCATCGATCGCGGTCGACAAGTCGATTTTGGAAGCATTTTAAGTCGATCGCGAAGAGTTTTCAAAACCAGAGAAAATAAACAATATTTTTATTCATTATTATTTATTAATTTGTGTGTAGTAAATGGTGTCTAGGGGATGCGGATGTTACAATCATGTCATTTCTGCCGCGCGCACCTTTGCGCTCATGCGGACGCGTCGAGTTTAAACAATGCTTTGCGCTTTAACCAGCTCAGCCACAGCCCTACAGCATAACATCTCATATTAGCCAACTAAACTTTTAGTTAACAATAACACTACTACCCTGTTAGAAGGTAGATCCTCACCTGACTATGGCTTTGTAAACTTTATCCATGATGTGGTTTATAATGGACTGTGGTACAAAAACTTGGCTTACTCTGTCTGGCTATTCTCTGCTTTCTCAGACGACGATATGTTTGTCCCGTTTTAGCAACCGTAGCTTCTTCGAAAGGGAGGGGTGAGCAGTGGGCTGAACCGCTAGATGCTGCTAAAATCTACACACTGCACCTTTAAGTCTCACATAGGCAGAGTTTTGACATGCATGTGTAGTGCTGTGTTTAGTTTAATAGTGCTGTGTTATATTTATCAAAATAAATAAAACTCTCTGCCAAATGCATAAATGTTTAAAAAGTGTGCTTGACTGCATGACACACAGCTGGATATGTGCCCAGTTGTAATGCTCATCTCCATTATTTGAGCATCATATGATGAATCACTGCACACACACTACCGTTCAAAAGTTTTGGATCGGTAAGATTTAGGCTATTAATGTTTAATGTCTGTGTCTTGTGTCTCAGTCTGTTGTGATTGGTCTACTCTACTCTGATTGGTCAGACGGCTCAGTCTGTTGTGATTGGTCTACTCTGCTCTGATTGGTCAGACTGCTCAGTCTGTTGTGATTGGTCTACTCTGCTCTGATTGGTCAGACTACTCAGTCTGTTGTGATTGGTCTACTCTGCTCTGATTGGTCAGACGTCTCAGTCTGTTGTGATAGGTCTACTCTGCTCTGATTGGTTAGATGGCCTAGTCTGTTGTGATTGGTCTACTCTGCTCTGATTGGTCAGACTGCTCAGTCTGTTGTGATTGGTCTACTCTCTGATTGGTCAGATGGCCCAGTCTGTTGTGATTGGTCTACTCTGCTCTGATTGGTCAGACTGCTCAGTCTGTTGTGATTGGTCTACTCTGCTCTGATTGGTTAGATGGCCCAGTCTGTTGTGATTGGTCTACTCTGCTCTGATTGGTTAGATGGCCCAGTCTGTTGTGATTGGTCTACTCTGCTCTGATTGGTCAGACTGCTCAGTCTGTTGTGATTGGTCTACTCTGCTCTGATTGGTCAGACTGCTCAGTCTGTTGTGATTGGTCTACTCTGCTCTGATTGGTTAGATGGCCCAGTCTGTTGTGATTGGTCGATCACTTAATGCGTGTGTTGGAAACAAAACGACCATGACCATATCTGGATTTCAGCTCCACTTGATACACAGTGATACGAATAGTAACAATGCATTTACTCTCAGCATGTTCCCATGACAAACGAATTCCATTGGAACTGAGACTGACTTCACATGTTTGTTTGCGCTCTCTGTTCTCTAGGGGTCGCCCTCCAGGGCCGCAGTCTCTCTTCATCTGGGAGCATGTTCTAGGACGGACCCTGAACAGCAACCATGAAAAGCTTAGGGGCCAACCGTAGCCGACATCTGTCAGACACCTGTGACCCCACTGCGGGCCCCCAGGAGCCCTTGTGTCCCTTGGCCCCGGACCCCCACGCTGCCTTCTTCCTAAGCCCCACCGTCAACCATTATGGCACTCTGGATCCTCACCTCCATCATTTTCCCGTTTCCCCCCCGACGACCCTGCAGTCGGACTGCCTGTTGCCTCTAAACAACCAGCTGACCAACAGCAGTACTTTCCCACGCCTGCACTACAGCAACCAGCCGGAGCAGAGCGACTACACGCAGGTACTTATATTTTTTACCTATGTTCTTATTTCTGTCAGGACCACTATCGTCAAATACGATTGACAATTAGCATACAGTTTGGGTTGTTGGTGTGGTTCTGTTCTGGGCGAGATCTCCCTGCGCATCCATGAAGCCTAGCATGAATAAGAGCAGCAATAACCCCCCTTAGGGTTAACAGAACAGAACAGAACCAACGTGAATGTATGCAGATATCATTAATTCAAGATTTTAAAGAAAACATAGTTCGATAATTTATTCTGATTCAAGGGGAATCAGAATGTCAAATCCTGACTGACGAGAGGAGGAGCTGGGGATGGAGGAGGGTAACAGCTCCTGAGAAACACAATCGCTGCTGATACTGAAGGAGCTTATATATGTATACAGTAGGGCTGCACGATTAATCGAATTTTAATCACGATCACGATTTTGGCTTCCCACGATCAAATTCGCGTGATCGAGCGATATTTAAAATGCGTCATTCCGTTCACAGAACGCTCCGTTTCAAAGGTTTTTTTTTTTTTGCAAAGCCAATCTAGCGCTCCGTAAACCACTGTCTGATCACGTGCCTCCATGAGCCCCAGACCAGTGCGCGCGAGCGAAAGTGCACGAAAGAGACGAAGAGAGCGCTCGAAAGTGCGCGAGAGATACCGATTGTGTCTGCGCGTGAGAGAGAACAGGTGACAGTGTGCGTGAGAGACCGAGTGTGAACATTAGTAAATTGCATTAGTGAATTTGTACATACTACATAGTAATATATAATTACTATATAAGAGGCATGAAAGTTCGATTAATGGACTCCAATAATCAGTACTACAAACGTCTTGTTTTGAACTATTTTAATAAATAGAAATAATTCAAGCAAACTTTCATATAGAGGATTAAATAGATTCAATTTATGCAGTACGATTTCACAACTAATCACTGACACTGCACCACAACATTTTACATTTCTTAAGCGTCAAATAACAACGACTCTGAATTTCATCCATTAATCGAACTTCCATAGTGCAGTTCTGCCTTGAAATGTTGTCATTTGGTTACATTCTGTTATGGAATATTTGTTTTTTATTGATTGTATATTTTGCGCGTTTTATTCACATCCATTATGCAGGTACAATGCAAGTTTATATTTTGCTTCCTAAAATATATTTACACAATGTAAATGTAAAATAGTGCCCTGTTGAAGTTTTGCTACATTTTATTTATTGTTTTCTTTATTTTTATTTATTCTTTAAGGAGATGCACTGAATTTTGGTGAATAAGAGGACCTATTTTATTTTGATGCACATATTTGTACATTAGCAGGAATGTAGCACAATATGGATGTGAAAGCAGTTATAATTAGCCTATGTGACAATAAAATTTGTTTTGATTAAAATCAACAAATAATCGTGATAATTAATCGTGATCTCAATATTGATCAAAATAATAGTGATTATCATTTTGGCCCAAATCGTGCAGCCCTAGTATACAGTGATAGGCGTCGTATTCCTATAGACGTGGATCATCTAAGTGTCACTGATGCGAGCTTCACTAACGAACCTGCCAGAACTGACACTACGCTTAATTATTGGTAAAATAGGGGTTGTATTCTTTAGATAATTGTGTTTGTGTATTTGTTTTTAGTATTATCATTATAGGATATAGCGTGTTTTTTAGTTAATATATTATAGGCCAGGGTATATAATGCTTTAGTGAAAGTTTAGGTGGTAAGAAAGATAGATTGATGTTGTCTGTGTGCGAGGATTGAATGTGGTTGCTGCTATTGTAACAAATTTAATTTCCTGAGAAGGATTAATAAAGTATCTATCTATCTACTAGAATGAGCATTGTGTTGCAAAACATTCTTCAAAATGATCCTGCTTTAAGGACTGTTCATACTGGAAGTTATTTGCAGCAATACAGTGATTAGAAGTAGGAATGTGCAAACTAAGACCGACTAGTCAGTGGTCAATTGACTAATTGGTTTAATGGAAGCACTGTATAATAAGCCTGGCTTTATTTTCATCGGATCCCAATCAAACACATTATACAGTATGTGTGTTTTTGTATATTATATAAAAAACTTGAATATGTAAAATACTGGTATAGAAGTTTGTGGTTGGTGAGAATGTTTTTGTTTATGAAAGAAGTCTCTGCATTTATTTGATGAAAAATACAGTACAATTTTGAAATATTATTACAATTTCAAATAACTGTTTTCTATTTTAATATATTGTAAAAAAAAAAAAAAAAAAAAAAAATTAAATTCCTGTGATCAAAGCTGAATTTTCAGCATCATTATTCCAGTCACATGATCCTTCAGAAATCACTCTAATATGCTGATTTGCTGCTCAAGAAACATTTCTGATTATTATCAATGCTGAAAATTGTGATGCATTTTGTTCAGGATTCTTTGATGAATAAAAAGTTTAAAAGAACAGAATTAATTTGAAATATAAATCTGTTGTAACATTATAAATGTATTTACTGTCACTTTTGATCAGTTTAATGCATCATGAATAAAAGTGTTAATAAAAACAAAAAGCGTACTGGCCCCAAACGTTCGATCGGTTGCATATCAAATTTAACATTTATTAAATATTATGAGAAATATATTTTCTTGATACAATAACATGCATTTTTAAAAAAAATACAAATTGTAAGATTGAATAAGTTTAATTCTTGCATTAATAATCATTCATCTTGTCCATAATTGGATGCAATAGTATTGCAGTTTAAATGCAAAAAAAAAAAAAGGTTTTGTGTTTGTTTATAGCAGGCAATGAAAAATGCAATCAAACTTTTATTGATGTGTATGACCAATAATACAGCCACTTGACAACTGCGATAATATCCCTATTACCGACTTTTCACAAATGTTTTGCGAAGGTCAACATAGATATCTCCTTTTCAATTTACAATAATTGTAGTATTGTGCATGTGACATTTAGGTTACAAATGTTACATTTTTAACCCACACTTATTATATCCAGAGTTTATTTCCAACCCTGCTTCAACACACCTGTAGTTTTCAAAGAAGACTGAAGGGTTTGATGATCTCGATGACCCTCTGGTGCTCTTCGAAAAAAATGTAAAATTTTTTTTTTTTTTTTTTTTTTTTTTACTTCATTGGAATGGTACGGAACTTGGTAAAGGTTTTGGCACTATTTGAACACACACAAAAAATCATGGACATGATTCGGACAGGTTAAATGGTCCTGAAAAAAATTGTCATACTTGTGCTCCTCGCAGTCCAAAATGAGCACATTGGAAATGAATGGGAGACAAATTTCATCTAGTGAAATCTTTTGGTACTGCGGCCAAACAAAATCTTACTGAAAGCTAATTTTTTTAAGATATCAGGCTCAAATTTTTAACACAACTTGTTTAGATTTATGACTTTGATTTCCTCACAGTTTTGGAGTGAAACATGTTTTTGAAAATATATATTTCATATAATTGAATAAAATAGTATTTTTTCACATTTGTCATATAATAAACGTAAAATTCTGTAACTTTTTTAAAGTTAACTTTTCAAAACTATTTTCACTTCAGCAATAATCTGCCAAGTGTCATCTTTAAAAGGAGATCAAACTTAAGTCTGTGCTCTGAAGCATTCAAGGTTTATGACAGTTTAAGTTGAAAATGAAATTTTCAGCTCAAAAAGTGAATAAATGGATTATAAATACAGCGTAAATATAATGAAGTACCATAAAATCCCCTAAAAAATACAAAATATGAAATAAAAAACATTATCGAATTAAAATATAGTACAATCATTTCATTGAAATAAAAAAACATGGTCCCTTTTGACCAGCACGCGATGTGCACCAAAGGGTTAATTAGGATTGAAGCTAAACTGAGTTTTGCATCCCTGGTCTAGTACATCTGCATAATTTTAATGTAATTTCGTGATGATGTGGTTCGTCTCCTCAGGCTTGTATGGCTCAGACAGGCAGTCGCTCTGGCACCCTCACGTCCTCCATGTCCATGGGTTTGGGCTTGGGACTGGGCGCCCCGGCCATGATCAGCAGCGGCACGGCCACCATCTCCTCAGCGGCCGCCGCCAAGATGAACCGGCTCCCGGCAAACCTTCTGGACCAGCTGGAGCGCCACTTACCGCTACAGCGCGACGGGTTCAGCACTTTACAGTTCCACCGGCGCAGCCGCGGCCAAAAGCCGCGCAGCGAGAGTCCCAGCCGCATCCGAAACCTGGTCCAATCCGTCCAGAAACTCTTCGCCAAGTCGCAATCCCTGGAGGGATCGGCGGTTAAAGGGAGCATAACCGCTGGCGACACGGCTAAAGCGACCCGGCGAAGCAAAAGCAAAGACCGCGCTAAGACAGAAGGCACCAAACGGCGTCCGCGGCCCAATCTCTCAGGCTTCTGGAGCTCAGATGACGGTTTAGAGGACGATCCACCGACTCAACCCACCACCGGGCCGCTAGCAGTGGCGTATCGAAACCCTCTGAGCATGATGACGCTGGGAAGAGCCGTGTCGGACAGTCAAGCGGCACCCAGACTGAATCCGCAGGGCTACAACACTATCGCTGCACACACTCTCAAATCCTCCAAGAGCAGTGGAGACCTCAAGCCTCAGGTCAGCCTGGCCGCCGGGGGCCAAACGGGGGACAGCGTGCTGGTTAAGAGAGGCTCCTGGTCAACGCTGACCCTCAGTCAGGCCCGACAGGTGCTTCAGAAGGGCTCCGCAACCATCAACCAGACCCTGCTCAAGTCCAAGTCCTGCCACGGACAGGAGATGATGACCTGCAACTTCCTACAGGTGACATGCAGAAACAAAAGAAAGACAGTTAAAGGCTGGCTGTAGTCAATCATATCATCCCTTAAAACTTATCTTTGATCACCAAAATGACATATTTAAAAGTTTTTTCCCCGAAAAAAAATTTCTTCATGTCTTAAAATAGGTTGAATGTAACTCGACACCCTTGCCTCATTTAGTATACGCGGTTCCATGAATATGCAAATGAGCCCCGCCTCCACTCACTCCCTCAGCTCAGAGATCCACTGGTTGACGATCACACGTTGATCTGATTGGTTACAAGGTCGTTTGTGACGTCAGAAACACCAGCGATTTCAAACCGTGTTTTTGAGACTGTCTTTGGTTCACTGCAGTTTTAAGCTGAAAATACTCAGCAATGCTGTCGACTTATGAACTTACACATGGTTTGTCTTAAAGCATATTAAAAACACCACATACTGTAGACATATAAACACATTAAAAGCTTGATTTTCACCACGGGAATAGTTTAAGGAATAGTACACCCCAAAATGAGAATTCCCTCATCGTTTACTCATTCCAAACCCATAAGACTTTTGTCGTCAAGTATGGTTCTGTTTACCATATTTGAGTCCTCTATGTACATTCACTGATCAATGCTGAATTAAATCTGTTAATTAAATCATATAAAGCGATTGTTTCTCTTCAGAACACTCGGATTGAACTGCTCGATTCATATGTATTAGTTTTATGATCTCTTTTAAGGCGTCAGAGTTTTGGGTGAACAGAGTTTTAATGGAGGCTCAGAAATCTCTCAGAATTAATTAAAAAGATCTTCATTTGTGTTCAGAAGATGAACGAATGTCTTACGGGTTTGGAACGACACGACAGAATTTTCATTTTTGGGTGAACTAACTCTTAAAAGTGCATGAATGATTTTAATTAATTTTTTATTATACTTTTTTTTTTTATTGTTTCTAAATTACATAATTATTAATGTTATCTATTACTGAATTTAAGTTCTATATTAAATTATAATAATAAATATGACATATATATATATATATATATATATATATATATATATGTGTGTGTGTGTGTGTGTGTTAAAAAGATATGATTAATCTAAACAAAATTTTTTTTAACGGTGTTAAAACCGTTAACGGTATACTTACAAATATTTGCATAATAATAAATACATGTATAATAGTAAATGCAATAAAAAATATATTTGAACAATATGTTGTGGTCGTTATGAACAACAATTATGTGTGTGTTAAGCGCAATAATAATAAATAATAAATATTTTAATAATAATAATAATACATATTTATTAGAATATGTATATTATAAATATATATATATAAAATGTATTTAACTAGTATTAGAGTTTATATATAACAATAATATTTGAACAATAATTGAACATGGCCTTTCAAGTGTTATGTTGAAAAAAACATAATTGTTTTCTTATTTTATGCATAAAAAAATAATACCTATTTGTAAAAATATATCATTAATATTTGAGCGAAGTTTTAAATATTTACAAATATTTGTGTGATAATCAACACACAAAAGTGCGATAGTAATAACAAATACAAATATTTCTATACGTATTAATAAGTACAAATATTTGTTATAAATATGTATTAATATTTGTATATTATATTAATATCTATATTAATATGTATTAATACATTTACTAAAAAGGTCAATTTATTTTAATATTGTATATATAAATATATATAGAGAGAGAGAGAGATTTGAACAATCATTTTTGTCATTCTGAATGACATTCAGAAAACCAAAACAGAAAACCAACATTAATGAAAAGAACTTGTCACATGTATTTTACGATTTATTTCAAAAAGTTTTACTTGAGATCTTTGACTCAGATGCATTGTAACAGTAAGTGTTTTGGCAGGTGCCTGGAGGTGAGTGGAGCGGGACGCTGGGTAAAGCAGGGGCCGCGGGAGAGATCCCGTGCAGGCGCATGCGCAGCGGCAGTTACGTTAAAGCCATGGGAGACGTGGAGGACAGCGAGGACTCAGACGGACCCCCTTCACCCAAACCCTCGCCCAAGACCGCAGCTCGACGACAGAGTTACCTGAAGGCCACCCAGCAGTCCCTCAGCGAACAGCAGCCGCCGCTACCGCCCCGCAAGTGAGTCCAGCATCAAACACAACATAAATGCAGTTAAAGACAAATCCAGACACACAGACACAAGCCTCCACATGCATGCATGATGACTTTAAATGTGATTCTCTCTGTGATCATTGCTGGACTATTTAGATAGATAGATAGATTTCATTATTGCCATTGTACAATTTACATACAACGAAATTTTAGACTTCCAACGTAGACAGTTAAGAATAGTTAAAGTACATATGTGACCCTGGACCACAAAACCAGTCACATGTTACACGGGAATATTTGTGGCAATAGCCAACAATACTTTGTATGGGTCAAAATTATCGTTTTTTTTTCAATAGGATATTAAGTAAAAATAATGTTCCATAAAGATATTTTGTAAATTTCCTACCATAAATATATTAAAAAATACATTTTTGTGAGTGGATGCAGCAAACAATTATGTATAAATCTCAATTTCAAAAAATGTACCCTTGTGACTGGTTTTGTGGTCCAGGGTCACATAGCCCATATTGCACCCAATATTGCACGTAAAAAAAGGCCCATCACATAAGGAGCATTATTTAGTGCCTCATCTAGTCATCTTAATCAAATAAATTGAACATTTGATCATTGATGCTATCAGGAACATATTCTCTGTGACCAGCAGATGGCAGCGTGTTGACTAGTATTGACGCTATAAAGCTTCATATCTGAAGTGTTCAACCATAGGATGATTCCAAATTACTGTTTATTCTCATTAAACAAGACTCACTTTATCCACGGTGAAGAAAAACTGCAAAGGACATCTCTTTAATATTTCAATTGTTTCTCTCAGAATAGATGGTGAGATTAAATGGAGGGCAAATGGAGACTTTTGCTGAAAGTCTTCCTGCTTCTCATGTGGTTCTTTTTGAAGTAATAACTGCAAAGAGTAAAGATGCTTTCATATAAACTTCCATTAGAAATGCCACATGCACGTTGCATAATGCTTACTGTGAACATAATGCATACTATAAGTATAGTAATATAGTATACACTACATACTAAGTATACACATACATTATGCTTGTATTCAATTTCAAACGTAAACACAATGCAGTGGTTCGCAACCAGGGCCTCAGCAAACTTGCGCATAATTTAAAATAAACTAAAACTACTAGAATATATAAGACATTTTATTTATGTAGAATAAATATTTTAAAATATTTATCCTTAATTCTTCTTCAGTAAATCACGGACGACTGGAAAAGTCATGCAAATTCATTGGTTAATAAAAGTTGGAACCATAAAGAACATTTGGGTCTTAATTATTCAGGAAAATTGATTTCCCCCCTATTTACATTAAAATTGATCATTTCATAAAAAGGGGAAAGAGTAGTTTTAGTCTTTGGACTGGATCGTTTATGGTTAAATCTTACTTGGAAAAAAATCCCTGTGAATTGATCAGCAAAAGATGGCATTTCTATTTACTGTATCGCATACTAGCGTTTGTCATTCAATAATCAGTTGAGCCAGTGTTGATCAACCTTAGAAACAGACATCAGTCTTATGTAACGGGCCACCCTTCCTATACACTCACTAGCAGACAGAGTCCCTGTCGGTTCGGAGTGGTTTGGTCTCCTCTGCAGAGCGCCACATCAGTGCCGCACCTGCACAGGTTAGTGTTTAAGCCCCACCTCTACCTAATCACGTGACACATTCTCACTCTATACGCTAAAAACACGTTCCCCACGAAACACCCCGATGCACGACCTGATCACGTGACACATTCTCACTCTATACGCTAAAAACACGTTCCCCACGAAACACCCCGATGCACGACCTGATCACGTGACACATTCTCACTCTCTACGCTAAAAACACGTTCCCCACGAAACACCCCGATGCACGACCTGATCACGTGACACATTCTCACTCTATACGCTAAAAACATGTTCCCCACGAAACACCCCGATGCACGACCTGATCACGTGACACATTCTCACTCTCTACGCTAAAAACACGTTCCCCACGAAACACCCGATGCACGACCTGATCACGTGACACATTCTCACTCTCTACGCTAAAAACACGTTCCCCACGAAACACCCGATGCACGACCTGATCACGTGACACATTCTCACTCTCTACGCTAAAAACACGTTCCCCACGAAACACCCCGATGCACGACCTGATCACGTGACACATTCTCACTCTATACGCTAAAAACACGTTCCCCACGAAACACCCCGATGCACGACCTGATCACGTGACACATTCTCACTCTCTACGCTAAAAACACGTTCCCCACGAAACACCCGATGCACGACCTGATCACGTGACACATTCTCACTCTCTACGCTAAAAACACGTTCCCCACGAAACACCCCGATGCACGACCTGATCACGTGACACATTCTCACTCTATACGCTAAAAACACGTTCCCCACGAAACACCCCGATGCACGACCTGATCACGTGACACATTCTCACTCTCTACGCTAAAAACACGTTCCCCACGAAACACCCCGATGCACGACCTGATCACGTGACACATTCTCACTCTATACGCTAAAAACACGTTCCCCACGAAACACCCCGATGCACGACCTGATCACGTGACACATTCTCACTCTATACGCTAAAAACACGTTCCCCACGAAACACCCCGATGCACGACCTAATCACGTGACACATTCTCACTCTATACGCTAAAAACACGTTCCCCACGAAACACCCCGTTGCACGACCTGTTCACGTGACACATTCTCACTCTATACGCTAAAAACACGTTCCCCACGAAACACCCCGATGCACGACCTGATCACGTGACACATTCTCACTCTATACGCTAAAAACACGTTCCCCACGAAACACCCCGATGCACGACCTGATCACGTGACACATTCTCACTCTATACGCTAAAAACACGTTCCCCACGAAACACCCCGATGCACGACCTGATCACGTGACACATTCTCACTCTCTACGCTAAAAACACGTTCCCCACGAAACACCCCGATGCACGACCTGATCACGTGACACATTCTCACTCTATACGCTAAAAACATGTTCCCCACGAAACACCCCGATGCACGACCTGATCACGTGACACATTCTCACTCTCTACGCTAAAAACACGTTCCCCACGAAACACCCCGATGCACGACCTGATCACGTGACACATTCTCACTCTATACGCTAAAAACACGTTCCCCACGAAACACCCCGATGCACGACCTGATCACGTGACACATTCTCACTCTATACGCTAAAAACATGTTCCCCACGAAACACCCGATGCACGACCTGATCACGTGACACATTCTCACTCTCTACGCTAAAAACACGTTCCCCACGAAACACCCGATGCACGACCTGATCACGTGACACATTCTCACTCTCTACGCTAAAAACACGTTCCCCACGAAACACCCCGATGCACGACCTGATCACGTGACACATTCTCACTCTATACGCTAAAAACACGTTCCCCACGAAACACCCCGATGCACGACCTGATCACGTGACACATTCTCACTCTCTACGCTAAAAACACGTTCCCCACGAAACACCCGATGCACGACCTGATCACGTGACACATTCTCACTCTCTACGCTAAAAACACGTTCCCCACGAAACACCCCGATGCACGACCTGATCACGTGACACATTCTCACTCTATACGCTAAAAACACGTTCCCCACGAAACACCCCGATGCACGACCTGATCACGTGACACATTCTCACTCTCTACGCTAAAAACACGTTCCCCACGAAACACCCCGATGCACGACCTGATCACGTGACACATTCTCACTCTATACGCTAAAAACACGTTCCCCACGAAACACCCCGATGCACGACCTGATCACGTGACACATTCTCACTCTATACGCTAAAAACACGTTCCCCACGAAACACCCCGATGCACGACCTAATCACGTGACACATTCTCACTCTATACGCTAAAAACACGTTCCCCACGAAACACCCCGTTGCACGACCTGTTCACGTGACACATTCTCACTCTATACGCTAAAAACACGTTCCCCACGAAACACCCCGATGCACGACCTGATCACGTGACACATTCTCACTCTATACGCTAAAAACACGTTCCCCACGAAACACCCCGATGCACGACCTGATCACGTGACACATTCTCACTCTATACGCTAAAAACACGTTCCCCACGAAACACCCCGATGCACGACCTGATCACGTGACACATTCTCACTCTATACGCTAAAAACACGTTTCCCACGAAACACCCCGATGCACGACCTAATCACGTGACACATTCTCACTCTATACGCTAAAAACACGTTCCCCACGAAACACCCCGTTGCACGACCTGATCACGTGACACATTCTCACTCTATACGCTAAAAACACGTTCCCCACGAAACACCCCGATGCACGACCTGATCACGTGACACATTCTCACTCTATACGCTAAAAACAAGTTCCCCACGAAACATCCCCGATGCACGACCTGATCACGTGACACATTCTCACTCTATACGCTAAAAACACGTTCCCCACGAAACACCCCGATGCACGACCTGATCACGTGACACATTCCCACTCTATACGCTAAAAACACGTTCCCCACGAAACACCCCGATGCACGACCTGATCACGTGACACATTCTCACTCTATACGCTAAAAACACGTTCCCCACGAAACACCCCGATGCACGACCTGATCACGTGACACATTCTCACTCTATACGCTAAAAACACGTTCCCCACGAAACACCCCGATGCACGACCTGATCACGTGACACATTCTCACTCTATACGCTAAAAACACGTTCCCCACGAAACACCCCGATGCACGACCTGATCACGTGACACATTCTCACTCTATACGCTAAAAACACGTTCCCCACGAAACACCCCGATGCACGACCTGATCACGTGACACATTCTCACTCTATACGCTAAAAACACGTTCCCCACGAAACACCCCGATGCACGACCTGATCACGTGACACATTCTCACTCTATACGCTAAAAACACGTTCCCCACGAAACACCCCGATGCACGACCTGATCACGTGACACATTCTCACTCTATACGCTAAAAACACGTTTCCCACGAAACACCCCGATGCACGACCTAATCACGTGACACATTCTCACTCTATACGCTAAAAACACGTTCCCCACGAAACACCCCGTTGCACGACCTGATCACGTGACACATTCTCACTCTATACGCTAAAAACACGTTCCCCACGAAACACCCCGATGCACGACCTGATCACGTGACACATTCTCACTCTATACGCTAAAAACACGTTCCCCACGAAACATCCCCGATGCACGACCTGATCACGTGACACATTCTCACTCTATACGCTAAAAACACGTTCCCCACGAAACACCCCGATGCACGACCTGATCACGTGACACATTCCCACTCTATACGCTAAAAACACGTTCCCCACGAAACACCCCGATGCACGACCTAATCACGTGACACATTCTCACTCTATACGCTAAAAACACGTTCCCCACGAAACACCCCGATGCACGACGTCCAGCTCCACTAGAATCCTGGCGGAATCCTCACCAAACTTCCTTTATTTAAATTTTTTTATTTATTTCCTAACGTCCTGCACCCGGCTCTCTCTCACCTTGTCTATGACGCTACTAAAAAATAAAGTCACGTTATTGGCTAAGTGGCAAAAGGGAAGGTTTCCTGTTGAATGCATTGTGATCGTGCACTGATGCTCTTGTGTTTGCGTTCCTCTCAGCTGTATGCCGCCACTATGCGAGGTCTCCACCAATCGCAGCCTGGATAACCTGGACTGTTTGATGGCATCAGGGGACGCGGGTCTGGAGAACTGGGACACTGATGGGGGGTTCGGTCAGCGCTGCTCCACGCTGGGACGAGGGTCTACCATGAGACAGGTCACAGACATCCTTTCATTTATTTCAAATTATTAATGCATCATTGTTATTATTGCTAATACTTGAAGTGCATTGTAGTTATTAATACTTAGTTTAATGCACAATTAACTGGTGCACATTATCATAAAAGAAACAGAACTTAAATTGGAGGGAGCCAGCCCATACCTAGTGACCTACAACACCCTAGCAGCCATATAGCAACCCCCTAGTATTCAAGTCACCCTCATTTAAAGGTTGCTAAAGTTAGTTTTGATTGATTCACTTCCGTCGCAACAATCATTAGTTATTAACTTTAGGCCACTTACACGACACCGTTCTAACAGAAAACCCTTAACACGATCCGGCCCGCTCACTCGCACAAAACAGTGCCTGGTGGCTCGAGAACGCAAACCATGAAATATGTTCCAAGGGACAAGCCTTGAGAAATTTATAATACAGAATTTTTTTATCGCTTCCGTGTAGCTACGTGAACCGGAATTATCCCGACAACGTTTATCTGTACAGAGGAAAAGGGAAGGGAATGGAAGGAGGCCTTCACAGGGGAGGGACTAGTTGAAACTTCAGGACTGCGTTGTCGTCGTGTCCAGGCTCAGGTCCTTCATCAGATCCGGATACGGCCTGGATCCGGCGGACTGCGGTAAACCTCGGGATAATCAGAGAGACTAATATTAGCGTAGACGCCATCCTCCTTATGATGTAACAAGTACATCAGGATTTATGGGAAGTGTTCCCGGTTCCGGCTGACCTAATCTATGCAGCCTAACATTGAATTATAGAATTATAGAAGTAACCTTATAACCTAGTAACCATATAACAATCCACAGAACATCATAGCAAACATCATAGCAGCACCATGGCAACCCCCAGGCCAGAACGCCCTAGTAACTACATTCCAACTCCCTGAACAAACTTGAAACCACATAGCAACACCCTAGTAACCCCTATAACACCCTAATGACCATATGGTAACACCATAGCAACCCCCAGAACCCCCTAATAACCAAATAGAAAACCACAGAACAGCAAACATATCGTAGAACCATGGCAACATATGTACCATGGAACCATATCACTCTCAGAACATTCTTACAGTGGCAACCCCTATAACACCCTAGTAACCACGTGGTAATACCATAGCAACCCCCATAACATTCTAGTAACCACATACAGTAGCAAAACCACAGCAACCCACAGGACACACTAGAAACCACATAAAAAAAAACAAATCACCATAGCAACCCCCTGAACAACATTCCAATACTATAGCAATCCCTATAACACCCTAATAACTACATGGCAACACCATAGCAACCCCTTGAACATTCTAGTAACCACCTACAGTGGCAACCCCTAGAACACCCTAGCAACAATAACAGCCTAGTAACCGCATAGCAACCAAAACACCCTAACAACCACCCACAGCAACCAAGCATCTTATCAGAGAGTTTTGCTCACACTTTCTTCAGAAGATGTAAAAGTCTATTTCTGTTTAGTCTTGTAAATCGCACTGTTATGTGTTCCACATCGCAGAGCAAACGCTGAAATGTGTCAGAGAGGTTTTGCTGTTCACTCGACCTCAGGAACAGAGTGTTCCAGATTAAAAATGCTGTAAGACATCCTAAAGCTAGTTTAAGGAGACGTGGAGGGTGGGAAATCAGTTTGAGGGCATGTTATCGTGAGGAGATACTTGGGTGTTCGCCTACATTCCCTCTCAATATGCTGATGAAGACATCAAGACTAGTGAAGCCAGTCGAGGGTCTGAAAGGTTGATGATTTCTAAAGAGGAAAGAGAAGTGTTCTACTTTGTCTACTGGGATTACTGTGAAGACTGATGGATATTTCATGGAGAAGTTGTTTCTGAGATTGGAAGAACGCTGTCGGAGAGTAATTGCGTGAATCAAAGGGAAAGAAGTCAGGAAAAAAATTCCTAGGAATTATCTTGTGATTTCTTTTTTTAATTCAATGAGCTTTTTCACTTTAATGACTGCAGTTTGGTATGTTTGTCTATTTGTTTGCCTTTAATTGTCAGGTTTATTCTTGAAAAACACACACAAATCTGTTGTGTGCCTGTGGAAAGTGTCACCTGCTGCATAAACAAACAAACTTTCTCTTTACTCTTCACCATGTAAACGCTCATTCAGGCTTGAAAACTACCGCTGCTTTTCCTTCGAGAGAGATTGAAACGTGATTGTGTTTTGGTTGCAGGATAGTTTGGAAAGACTTAAAGGTCATTTGAATCACAGAAGGACTCATTGACTCTTTCTTCCTAATGGATTTGGAGAAAAATAGAGAGGACTATTATATTTCAGGTTTAAGACATCCCTTTGTAAATAATTTTTATGTCCTGCTTAAGTTACGGAAGGCATATTATATTATATAATAAATTACAAATATATACATTATAAATATTTAAATTATAATTATTTTATTAAAATATTTTTTTAATTAAAAAAAGTATATGAATTAAAAAAACAAAACAATAGACAGATACAAAACATTGTAAATATTATTATTTTTTAAACTTTCCCAGTTTTATGGGAGTTTTCTAAATGAGAATTTTTTGGTGAAAAATGATCTAAATTACAAGCATTTTATAAAACACAGTTCTCATCCACAGACAAGGACTAGTGCACCTGTGAAAGGAATAAATGTAAGGATTTTTCTCATTTTATGCCACATTTGTTGCATAGACCTTATGGAAACCAGTCAAGATTCACTAAAGCATGGAAATCTGCTGTTGGATTTAGAGCCGTTTCCTCTTCATGTCCGCTCGGCAATACGGCAGTCCACCCTAAAGTGGCGTCCCCATCTCTCCCCATCCAAGGCACCTATCCTTCACGCTGGTCAATTCAACCCAGGGCCGGAGTGGGACTAATTTTCAGCCCTGGAGTTTCATACCTTAGAACGGCCCACTTTAGTTCCCGACCGACTATATTAAAATAATGTAATTAAACCCTCAGTATATTAGTCTGCAATAGTGCACTGTTCTGTACAGCCTTGTAATTCATTGTATTTTTCAAAAATATAATTTTCTATTCAGTGCAATAGCCGTACACAGGGTTTTATAAATACAAAGGTCCCAATAGTGATCTGGGTTCGGGGGCATATTATTTTTCCACTGTCATTGGCAAAGAACATGTATATCTGTGTTAAATTGGAATCCATTGTAATAAAGTTATTCTCATTCTGGGCACAGTATGCAATAGGCTATTGCTCTTCCTGCTCTCCTCTCTCATCTCCATCTCCTTCTCTCATTCTTCTTCTCTCAGTCTCTTTATCTTTAGGTTACCTGTAAATCTCCCCTTCCCGAAGCCGAGCTTTGATTGATACAGTCTTTGCAAACGGATTATTTATGTCGGTCGTTTAAAACTTCTATCGTGTAACAGCTGTTTAGTTTAGCCACTTGCATCTTATCTCGTGAGGCGTCGCGTTGGGATTCGCGCGCGGCCGCGGCTCGCGCTTCTGTGAACATAAATCCCGCTTGCTTTGATCGGTCATCTCAAACATTTCGCCATTGCTGACGAGCGGTGTTGAGTAGCTATTGAAGCAGCTCAGATTATGAGGTCCGTTATCGTCGCGATATGCGAATCATTGCAGCACCAAATTAGAGTATTACGCAATTATTTCACAAAGTTCATTATACACTCAGAAAAATTACCGAGGTCCGGAGACCTCAATGGTGGATACGGCCCTGAGGCTATTTGGCCGCTTGAGTTTCCAGAGATTTTTTATTATTCTGGCCTTTTCAGCGACGCCTTTGCGCCTATTATCCATGTTTTGTATCTCTTATTTTTTGTTCGCATATCTCTAACAACTGACTTTTTTTTGTGGGGCTGCGAAAAAACAATAATAAAAAAATAGTGGGGCTGCGCTGTGACTGGAGCATTCAACCCAGTGCCATGACAACACCGGCCCTCCTGGCCAATAAAACAGACCCGGCGCTCCCGATTAGCCAATCCGGGCCTGATTCAACCTTCATGTGTCCTTTCAGGTGGAGCAGGGCTACGGGGGACACGCGGCTTACGGGCAGGTGGACTCTCACACGGTGGAGGCTTTGGATCTGCCCACACCGACCTGCTTCCGGTCTCGAAGCCACAGTTACCTGAGGGCCATCCAGGCCGGCTGCTCCCAGGACGACGATACGGACTCCGATGAGACTCCACCTATAACGTCATCCATCAGTAGCTATAACAGCGTCACCAGTGAGTATTGCACGCATGCAAACGCACCTTCAGAGAGGATCACATTCATGGACCTGCTATGTACAAAGTTCTGTCATGAAACTCTATATGGCACAGGCTGATTGGTCCTTAACTCAATCTGCTTGCAATCATATCATTCTCTATAGGGCACAGCTGATTGGTTCCTGCTGTATCAGTAGCCAATGAGCTCGCAGCTCAGCCCTCAAATACTTGGTCAGCATTTGCTGCAGCAGTTGCAGTGCGCTTTCAGAAACCCTCCACCTTCCCCAGCTCCACCTGTATAGATCTGCTACGGGTAATTCATGTATGCTATATTGTACATCAGCAGCATGTCTTACTCGCTCACGGCAGTGTGTCGTGTGTGTATTGGCACTAGCGAGTCCCGTACTTGCAATAACAACAGCAGAAGTGTAGCGGATCTATTCCACCAAGACCAATATCAAACAGGGTCATAATCATTACCATGCCAAACACTCCCGAGTTGTCATGACAGAATATAAACCACCCCAAAATCAAAAGAAAAAAGTGAGAAATTATGTTTTGTGTAAAGAAAATCAAGCCTGTTTCTATGACAGTAATAATTTTTGCACTTCTACCCATTCAGTTCTCATTGTTGTAATGCATCCAGATATTTTTTTGTGTGTTTAATTTTCATTATTTTCAATTTGGATTCTCATTTAGAGGTTCTGTAAAAAGGAAAATGTACACCAGCATCATGTTTTTTAATAAGATTCACTCTTTTATAGTCATTAATCCCAAACTGTATTGTTTTAAGACAAAAAATGCATATCTGAGACATAAAATAAGTGGCGAATTATATACACTGGTTCAAAAGTTTAGGGTGTTTCCACAAAAATATGAACCGGCACAACTGGTTTGACCATTGATCATTATCATAAATATTTCTTGAGTAGCAAATCATCATATTTTACTGATTTCTGAAGCATCATGTGACACTGAAGACTGGAGTAATGATGCTGAAAATTCAGCTTTGATCACAGGAAATAAATGACATTTTACAATATATTCACATAGAAAACAGTTATTTTACATTGTAATAATATCTCACAATATTACTGTATTTCAGATCACATAATGCAGCCTTGGTGAGAAGAAGAGACTCTTTCAGAAACATTACTAAATCTTAGCAATCGCACTTCTGAATGCTAGTGCATGTTGTACTCCTGTGGTTTATGACTGTGGACCTGATTGATATGGTCTTGTTTAGTGCATTTAAAACATTTTATGACATGAAAAACTGATGAAGGCCAGTGAATGAATGATGCATGTGACAATATAATCACTGAACACCTTAAAGTAATGACGGCAACCGCTGCAAAAAAACTAAATGTGACCTGGTTGTACTGATTGCACAGGGATAGCGCTGAATTTGCATGTGCATAAACAGAAATCATAAGCTTTGATAATGTGGACAAAGTTCACGACAGGCAATATAAAAACTTCATGATAAGCACAGGGCTCATGGACTTTTCGATTATCATGATGTCATTTAATTGCCTCGAAAGTTGATGTCAGTGCAAACAAACAAGCCCTGTTTTTCTTTCACAGTAATAAAGACCTTAGTGTGAAGTCGGATCGCTTTTCCTTTGAGAGGTCGGCATGTGGGCAAGTCCAGACAGATGATCTGGATTCATGGTGTGAGAGTCAAAACAGCCGTAGACCATGAAGACTGTCTCATGATGGTCCTCTTAAAGAGATCGTTCACGTGAAAAATGAAAATACTGTCGTCATTTACTCACTCATCTCGAAAGGCGTTTATACGTATGCAAGTGCATGCATCATATGAACTTGGTCAGGCTATTGGACAGATTTGGTCCCAGTTCATGTAAACTACAGGAATCATAATGTTTATTACATCTCAAATGGCCAGTGCCAAGTGTGTAACAGTGAGTTGTCTCTCTCACACACACACACACATACACAAGTTTTCTGACCTACATTTGTACTGGTGGTGTCCTGCGGAGATGAATCCTTGAGCTTAACGGCTAATGTTTCTCGTCCCATCATGACCGACTCTGGCAAAACTTCCACTGCAAATTAAACCTTATCTTAGGCGGTTTTCAGAGGAATTAACAGACATCAATCAGATTAGTTTGGCACAACGCTTGATAAACCAGCAGCCAGTGGCCCGTCTGCTTTTTCACATTTCATTAAAGATGATCTACTTTATTTTTTATTGCTTTTCACTGTATTTCGATATGTCTTATCATTCAATATGCAAGCCGGACACAGTCCAGATTTATTAAATCAAACAACATTCTCATAATTTCATGATAGTTAAATGTATTGACATTCATCTTGAGTCTTGAAAAGTGTACTAACAGTAGAGCTACACTCAGAACACCAAATAATAAAATCAAGTCTATTTTTGGAGAGGAATCTGGCTAACGCAATTTAGTTTAGGTAGCAAGCTGTCAAGAAAAACAAACCTTGGCCGACTGTTTATCTCTTCTACACTTCTGCTGCATTAAAAAGCCAGTGCTATCATTGCCCAGTCCAGCTATGTTTGGAATAGCATGCTATATTATGCACACATACTGTGCACAGTTGTTGTGAATGTGATTTTTCTATACGCAACACCCAGGTGACCTATCTATGACACAATGAGCAGCTGCATGGGAAACTGTGTCCCACAATGCACTCGACTTGACGTATCACAAACGCTACGTTCCAAGTTAATGGCTAAACGTATCTTTAGAAAAGTTCACAATGCTGTTGCAGATTAAATATGTGGATAACATTGAATTTAAATATTTCGTCAGGTTAGATACTAATTATTATTCACTCAAACCCCTTTATCTAAACGTCTCTACGTAACCATCAGACTCACACATCTGCCATGTTTGTAGTTTTTTAACACATTTTATTCGTGTTTGTAGTTCTAATCGAAGTCATTAGAAGCTTTTTTTAATGCTATTTGAGCATAAGACACAACATTTATGGAACAGTTAATGTCAGATTGTATTGCTGATTTGAAATATTTTATTTAAAGGGTTACTTCACCCAAAAATGAAAATTCTGTCAGTAATTATTCATGTCGGTCCAAGCCCGTAAGACCTCTGTTCATCTTCGGGACACAGTTTAAGATATTTTAGATTTAGTCCAAGAGCTTTCTGTCCCTCCATTGAAAATGTATGTACGGTATACTGTCCCTGTCCAGAAAGGAAATAAAGACATCTTCAAAGTAGTCCATGTGACATCAGTGGGTTAGTTAGAGTGTTTTGAAGCATCGAAAATACATTTTGGTCCAAAAATAACAAAACCTACGACTTTATTCAGCATTGTATTGTCTTCCGGTTCTGTTGTGGATCCGCGTTCAGTGACGCCGCTGACGTAAGACGCTGCTGACGTGTGTCTGGTGTGTCCGTGTATTTGGGTTCAAATAAATATGGCTGGGCAAAAAAATGCAAGTCTTCCTCTGTGTGGAAATCCTTGGACATGTTTGTGAAGATTGTTTTGTTTACAGCGTGCGTCTCCCTCAGACTGTAAACGAAGCTCGGGCGCACCAGATACACGTCATCTAAAATATCTTAAAATGTGTACCGAAGATGAACGGAGGTGTTACGGGCTTGGAAAGACATGAGGGTGAGTCATTAATGACATAATTTTCATTTTTGGGTGAACTAACCCTTTAAATGTGAGTGTGGCAAGCAGTTTTTGAGATTTCAGGAATTCCCCATTCAAGTAGATAGGAGTTTTTTTTTTTTTTTTTGAATGCCTGAAACAGCTTTCCGGAGGTGTTGGAAATATGGCCGCTGAGTGAACAGACTTTCCTTGAAAGGGACTTTATGATTTCCGATGTGATGGATGAATCGGAAGTAATATCAGCCGTGATTTTTGAACATCTCTTTCAGTCGACCAGATTGCCAAACACAAAATTAGATAGCTTTCTGTATCATAAACATGGAGCTGTTTCACTTCCCTCTTAAAAATAGTGGGCAGAATATAAGTTAGTCCCTTTAAAAAAACAGTCCACCAACTCCCACCCACAGGACGTTATTCATTGACCAAATGACCTGGCATAAAGGCACTGAATTTATTATTGTCTTCAAAACTCATAAGACAAAATCACATAATCTCCAGAAGATCACTTCATTTTCTCGTGCTATCTATTAAAATATTATTTAGTCCTATGTGTAAATTGATTTAAATGTCTTGCTGTTGCATCAAAAGCAGTTTATAATGACATACTGCTGTATCTTAAAAATATGCCTGTTCAGATGTGAAAACTAGACTGATAAAAAGTTAGTCAGTTTGTGGGTTCAGTAACGACAGGGTGAACGTGATTTCACCAAGTACCACATGTTCCTGGATCAACATCTTTGTTGATCCTGGATCAACTTTCCAATCAACCAATCAGATTTGAGGGACAAGTTTACAGTTTATGTCAAGTTTAGGCTTAGAACCAGGGTGAAGTACTTAAACATCAGTGTTATTCACCTATCATTACCCTATGATTTTAGGGAAAAGTTATGGGTAGGGTTAGGTTTAGGGGTAGGGATTGGGTAAGGACTGCATTTTGGGACAGGAATGTTGATCCAGGATCAACAAAATATGTTGATCCTGGACCATGTCTTACTTGGCAAAATCACGGTGACCGTAACGACAGAGACACAACAAACACACTAAAATAACGATAAAGCGGGCATGCGTTGTGTTCTATATGTTTCAACCAGTAACACGCCCAAATACACACCTGTATTCAGCAAATAAGGTCAAAAAACGATCAACCCGCGACTGCCTAAATCTAAATTTGGCGAACAAGCCTAAAACTGCTTATAATAAGCAGACTTGGCAACTGCTGAGAGAAGTGAGAACGCGCGCGCAAGCGGGGATTCTGTGTGACGCACAAAAACAGCGATTCTGATTCGACCGCGTCAAGAGCTTACGCCCCGCCCCCCGACCAATCAGAGCGCAGCGACTGAACGCCTCGAGCGCGTCTTTCTCCAATCCCGCGTCCTGAAAGCGGATTACCGGATCGGTTCTTTTTCCTCGACTCCTCGAGACGTGGATGGTGGGATCCGTTGAACGGAAGGATATTACAGAGGGTGGGAGGAAACAGCACAGAAAAAAAAAAACCTTTCAGTGGATCACTTAATTGCGTCTTTTCTGTTCTACGTGACGTGATGGAAGTACGCCGTCGACGGTGATCGCTTTACACCGAGAGGAAGAGGAAGATGAAAAGGTGTGTGGATTTTTATACCCGGAGTGAGGGGAGCGAGCGCGCGCGCGCAACGCCTCGAGACGGATCGCGTGTGCTGCTGGTTTCGGCATGTGCTCGGGGTCAGAGGAAGTCACGAATATCACATCTGATGATAGCGAGATTTAGCGTCAGAAATGCATTTCCGTTGATCATTTTAATATTTGATTTCGTGATATTTTGTTTGCATTAGCAGGTTAGCTCATGTTAGCATGTTATGTTGGCTACTGGAGGTGTGTTTATAATGATGCATCCGTCTAGACAGGCAAAGCATGACAGCATTTCCTACCTAAACATGACAGCTTACACTCTTGGCATGCTGCTTTTCATGCAAATGCTGCCTTGGGGCATTTAATGCATCTGGGTCTACGGTTGCACGTGTGCGATCTGAATCTGATCACACACACACACACACAATGGCCAGTTTCTATGCACCGTGTTTTGAATGAGGTCAAATACGTTTGTCAGGGAGGGATAACTTTAACTTTGAATAGTGTTTGCATAGTTTTTAAATCTCCCTTGATTCATGCTGAAAATGGAAAGGTGCAGGGTGGCTAACCCAAACATAAGGTATGGGTTAGCTATTATTTTGCATAATCTCATGCAAAAGAATGAGATTGCATGGGACATATTGTAAATGTATGTATTTGCAGAAATGCATTTATAATATGTTTGAACAGTTTACTTTTATACTCAGTATTTTCAGCCGAATGGACTAGTTTGTCCTACTTTTAGCCAAATGCTTCTCTTCTTGTTAAACATGTGGTATGGAGAGATGTAATCCTTATTAGGATGTGTGTTTTTGATTAATGGCACAATTCTGCATGTGATGAAAGGAATGGGATGTAGTCTCTGTAGTGTAGTCTGTTACACGTCTTGTATGGAGTGGATCAAGATTAATTATTTAGTTGTGACCACTTAAAGGGTTAAGTTAGTTTACTCTCAAATACAAATTCTGTCATCATGTCCTCGCCCTCATGTCGTTCCAAACCTGTAAGACTTTCGTTCATCTTCGAAACACAAATGAAGATATTTTTAATCAAATCTGAAAGCTTTCTGTCCCTCCATTGACAGTCTACGCAACTACCACTTTGACGCTTCAAAAAGATCATACAGAGATTAGTTTTACAATCCATGTGATTTGAGCGGTTTAGTCCAAATTTTCTAAAGAGATTCGAATCGCTTTATAAGTTGAACAGATTGAATTTAGGCTTTTATTCACATATAAACATTCATCAACTCACACATCAGTAAACGGAAGCTCAAGCATGTTAGCTTGATGTGCGAGAACCAGTGAGGTTCATTCTCGTGTTACGCTTAACGTTTGAGCTTCAGCAAGAACCAATGAGGTTCATTCTCGTGTTACGCTTAACGTTTGAGCTTCAGCAAGAACCAATGAGGTTCATTCTCGTGTTATGCTTAACGTTTGAGTTTCTGCAAGAACCAATGAGGTTCATTCTCGTGTTACGCATCACGTTTGAGCTTCAGCAAGAACCAATGAGGTTCATTCTCGTGTTACGCTTAACGTTTGAGTTTCTGCAAGAACCAATGAGGTTCATTCTCATGTTACGCATCACATTTGAGCTTCTGCAAGAACCAATGAGGTTCATTCTCGTGTTACGCATCACGTTTGAGCTTCAGCAAGAACCAATGAGGTTCATTCTCGTGTTACGCATCACATTTGAGCTTCAGCAAGAACCAATGAGGTTCATTCTCGTGTTACGCATCACATTTGAGCTTCAGCAAGAACCAATGAGGTTCATTCTCGTGTTACGCATCACATTTGAGCTTCAGCAAGAACCAATGAGGTTCATTCTCGTGTTACGCATCACATTTGAGCTTCTGCAAGAACCAATGAGGTTCATTCTCGTGTTACGCAGCACGTTTGAGCTTCAGCAAGAACCAATGAGGTTCATTCTCGTGTTACGCTTAACGTTTGAGTTTCTGCAAGAACCGATGAGGTTTGTTCTCGCGGGTCAAGCAGGTTCGGTTGATCTTCTGTTTATATCCGCTAACCCAGGGACAGAAATCGCTTAGATTTCATTAAAAATATCTTCATTTGTGTTCCAAAGATGAACAAACGTCTTACAGGTTTGGAACAAGTCAATTATGACAGAATTTTTATTTTTTGGTGAACTAATCCATGTTTCCAACATGCTTTAAATCATTTACTCGCCCTCATGTTGCTCCAAACGTCTATGCTGTTATTTTTCCATTGCAGCACAAAATAATTATTAGCTCTTATGCATAAAACAAAAGTCCACAATGATCACGTTAGTCAAACTCCGAAAAGCATCATGAAACTAGCTAGGCCTAGTTTATATTGACTCAAGCAATGGCTTTTTAATAGACGTGGTCACGATGAAATGTCATATGAAACATACGTTTTTCATACTTTCTCCTTTTGTGCCCCACAGAATAAATAAATTGGAGCGGCATAAAAGCGAGTAGCTAAATAAAATCATAATTTCATTTTTGGGTGACTTATTATTTTAACAGCGAGTCTTTAACAGCACATTTAACACTGAAGGAGGGAGAGCCACCGTGCAGGCGATTCTCAGACTCGGTTTGCTGGTATTTTAGTGCCTGTCCGCCGTGTTCACAGAAAGGCCATGCGAGGTTTGGCAGGGGCCCCGGGGCAAAGCGACTGTCTCTAATGCGTTAATCTGGCCTGAGCCTTTCCTGTACAGCCAGAACTGTGTCATAAACTCATATCACCCTCAGTGCAAAGTAGCAAATATTAAGAGCAAACTGTGTTTTCTTCACGCCTCTCGACTGTTAAAGTTCCCGAGGGAGTCCTGTTGTAATTAATACGTTGCTGCATTGAGATTTGTTCTCAGTATAAAAGTGTTTAATTAAATTGCCACTACATCTCAGAGAAGCAATGCTGAAGTAAGTCGTTCAATAGCTGTCAGTGGAAATAATTAGCCGTTGCACTTTCGTTACTATGGGGTTTGTGCTTTCCTTGATGGCATCTTGACTTGAGTAACTAATTTCCATGCTATTAGTGCATTACTGTTACCGATGATCATGCTTTTGACTCTTTCGAGTGCCGTAGTGTAGCATTGTCTGGCTTTTTTTTAGGTAAATGTTACATTACATTTTTTACTAGCTGTTTTATTGATGTCTTTCCGCGTCTGAAACGCTGATTACATGAGACCTGACACTTTTTAGTAAGTTGTGCTGTGTCTTTCAACGTACCTTCTAATGTTCATTCATGTCTAGGTCACACACGCCCCATCAGACACACACACACAGACACATAATCCTAATATAATCCTATTTCATGCTGTAACTAGTAGTAAAGAGGGAGAGATGATCGGTTAACATGATGCTAGAACTGAAGCGCAATAGCGATCTTTTACTCCACGTTTAAGAGCGACAAAACAACATTTATTGTTTGAATTTTGTCAAAGTTTTTGCAGACAAATTTTTTCTACATGTCATGTTCAGTTAAAGGGTTAGTTCACCCAAAAATGAAAATTATGTCATTAATGACTCACCCTCATGTCGTTCCAAGCCCGTCAGACCTCCGTTCATCTTCGCAACATAGTTTAAGATATTTTAGATTTAGTCCGAGAGCTTTCTGTCCCTCCATTGAACATGTATGTACGGTATACTGTCCCTGTCCAGAAAAGAAATAAAGACATCATCAAAGTAGTCCATGTGACATCAGTGGGTTAGTTAGAGTGTTTTGAAGCATCGAAAATACATTTTGGTCCAAAAATAACAAACTACGACTTTATTCAGCATTGTATTGTCTTCCGGTTCTGTTTTGTTCAGGCATCAACTCAAAAGACGACTAAGGGCACATTTACTAAATGTTTTCCTTTGCGTTTTTTTTTTCGCATACAGATGACAATGTTGTCCAATCCACGTTCACACGGATCCACGAAAACAACCAAACCGTGCTGTGTTCTGCTGCCGGGCCAGAAGGTGGCGATATCACTTTGTAAAGAAACACTATAGAATGAACAACATGTAATATGCATGCGCATGATGTCACCGGTTTCACAAAGTCACGTTTTCGTAGTTTATGCTGAGATGATAGCGCTATCGTTTTCAAAAACTTGACTTCCTTTTTTTTTATTCAAGCTTTTGGCATTGGCAGGGTTTAGACATAGTTGGTACATCTGAGCTAATACTAATTGCCCAGGTGGCTATTCATTTGAATTTGCTACAAAATACACATTAAAGTAAATTATCAAAAAATAATAATAATTTACCGCACAAAAGGGGGAGAAAGGGGAGGGAAAAAACAAAAGCCTTGACTTTGAATACTGCTATCAAAAGTTTGCGTTTTCAGGGCCCCAAAACCCCATTACCGTGTAAATGAGCCAAAATGCATACAAAGTTTTCAGTTTTAAGCTAAAACAGTGTTGTGGAAACGACCCCTTAAAGATCGCTTCTTTGGATTTAAGAATCAATATCAAAATTAGAATCAATTAAAATCAAGAAATCGATATTTGCCCTAGTAGCTTGTTATCCGTTTATTGGCTGTTTGGTGTCAAATCGTCCCGTGTCATATTATCATTCATCTGCATTAGCAATCCAATCGTCACAGACTGCTGTGTGGCGTCTGTCCTGGCACCAGACGGCGAGCACAACACACACTGGACAATGCCAGTCATCTGTGCTAGAGAGGAAACAGATTTATCCAATATTGTCTGAGCTCCACACAGTCCCCGCATTGGACTTGTCCTGGCACTGAGTCCTCTGTCCAGCACCAGATAGAGGAGAATTGTTCAGCAACTGACAGATATTAGCCCTGATTGTTCAGTAACACGATGCATTGTGCCTGTTGCAAAACAGTCCTATTTTATACCCAAATATGTTCTTCAGTATTGATTGACATAACACAAATATTACATTTCATGACTACTCTCTTAATCGTTTGATATATGGTATATGACCAGTGTTGGGCATGTTACTTAAAAAAAGTAATTAGTTATAGTTACTAGTTACTCTCACAAATAGTAACTGAGTTACATCATTATAAAAGTTACTAATTACCTGGAAAAGTAACTATTGCGTTACTTTTTAATAAAATGTTCAAATATGTCAAATAACTTGGATGCCCCCCTATATTAAATATGTTAAATGAATGAAATGGACACTAAAAACAATACATTATTATTATTATAAAACGTTGTACACTAATCTACATTTTTCAGTTCAGTGATTTTAGTTATTTACTTTTATTGAGAGACTTATTTTTTGCTTTGGAAAAAAATGTATATACCGGTCAAAAGTTGGTAAGATTTTTTGTATGTTTTTGAAAGTGTCTTCTGCTCACCAAGGCTGCATTTATTTGTTTAAAAATACAGTAATATTGTGAAATATTATTACAATTTAAAAGACCTGTTTTCTATTTGATTAAAATGTCAAATGTAATTTATTCCTGTGATCAAAGCTGAATTTTCAGCATCATTACTCCAGTCTTCAGAGTCACATGATCCTTCAGAAATCACTCTAATATGCTGATTTGCTGCTCAAGAATCATTTATGATTATTATGTTTTATACATTTTATATTTTGTGCTGATTTGTGTTTAATGCTATCACACTAATTCCTAGATCCTTCCTTATGGCTTTTTTTGCCATAAAAAATATTATTATTAATGTAATTTAAAATAATCTGATAATTATTTATCAGATATCGTCTTTTTAAGCTTCAATCTAGTTTAAGGCATAGTTCCAGTTATACGCCACTTATGCTGACTTTTTACAGTGGCATCAAATATGTCTCATCCAGTCATATTTGTGATGTATTCATGTTTTTCTTGTTTGTGTTTCATATTGTGAAGCTGTTTGTGCACTGATATCTTCCTTGCCATTCATTTCTCACCAATAATCTGTTGGTTTGCATGGGCCGCCACAAATTTGATTAATGAATTTCCATATTTTTAAGCAATTAGGCCACTAGATTATCAAACAGACATAGCAACATTTCATTTCATAATATATAAAACATTTTGGGGTTGAATTTCCTGCAAAAGTAACCGTATGGTGATATAAAATGACTCACAATGGTGATATAAAATGAGTCATACCGACCGTATGATTATGGTCATGCCGCCCACTATCTTGTACAGTTTCAGAGCAGCTTCTCCTACACTTTGTCAGCAGGCTAATAATACGGCGTTAAGCGTTATCATCAGGGTTCATGACACGGCGTGCGAAACCTGGAGTCTCGTCAGCAGATTTTAGGCCATGTTTTGTGGGCGCAAGCCAACACATTCCTGACGCGGTCTGCCATCGGCCGGCATGAGAGGAATGCTGTCGAGATCCCAGTATGTAAATGCCTGTCTTTGTCTCATCTCTTCCTGTTGCCCTCAAGAGCAGAGGCTGCTGGGGGAAAAAACGTGTGTCATTCTAAGGAGACTTTGTATTGGTTGTTTCTGGGTTGGTGAGAATTTGACTGAAAAATGTGCCAATACCAGTAAAACTTCAGCTCACTGTACCTATTTTTTTTTGCATTGTAACTATATTATTCATAACTTTTGGGCCGGCCAGTTTCGATCCCTTAAGAAGCCTATGGAGGAGTGATCCAGCTCTCAGATTTAATCAAAAATATCTTAATTTGTGTCCCGAAGATGAACGAAAGTCTTACGGGGTTGAACAACATGAGGGAGAGTAATTACTGACAGAGTTTTAATTTTTGGGTGAACTAAAAAAGTTCAAAAAGACATCGTTAAAATAGTCAGAGTGACTACAGTGCCTCAATCATAAGTTTATCAAGCGACGAGAATACTTTTTGTGCGCAAAAAACAAACAAAAATAACGACTTTATTCAACTATTCATTTCCTTCTCTGTGGGCCGTGAGATTTCACGTAGTGTAACAGCGCAGCGCTTCTGTGTTGTACGTCACACACACACACACACACCCGACCAGCGTCGGCCAATAGTGAGCCTACGTGTGACGTACAACCCAGAAGCGCTGCGCTGTTACACTACGTGAAATTTCTTTCTTAAAGGGTTAGTTCACCCAAAAAAGAAAATGATGTCATTAATGACTCGCCCTCATGTCGTTCCAAGCCCGTCAGACCTCCGTTCATCTTCAGAACACAGTTTAAGATATTTTAGATTTAGTCCGAGAGCTTTCTGTCCCTCCATTGAACATGTATGTACGGTATACTGTCCCTGTCCAGAAAGGAAATAAAGACATCATCAAAGTAGTCCATGTGACATCAGTGGGTTAGTTAGAGTGTTTTGAAGCATCGAAAATACATTTTGGTCCAAAAATAACAAAAACTACGACTTTATTCAGCATTGTATTGTCTTCCGGTTCTGTTGTGGATCCGCGTTCACGAGTCCGCAGTGACGCCGCTGACGTGTATCTGGTGTACCAGATCTTGATACACCAAAAATTCAAATGCATGGTTTTTCGCATTCAAATGTGCAGTTTTTTTTTTATTTGAAATTTTTATTTTTATTTGACAGCCCTTAGTTAGTTAGCCCATTAAAAAAAAAAAATAAATGTGATTAGTTAATTATTAAGATGGATGGATAGTTTTTGTCCTCGAGAGGAATTTTGTTTCCACCGTAGATGCATACATAAAACACATACCATTTTAAATTATCGACATATCATAATGCAATCAAAAACAATCACAGTCATCACCAAAAAAAAGGAAAAAAGTGAAAACATCATAAAGTCGAAAATGTAAATTGGTCCTCTTTATATCGACTTGGTACTGAAGTAAACTCATTCTTGACGGTCCATCTTCCTGTCTTTTTTTTAGTCTCCACGTGTACGGCTGTTTGTAAGAAGGCTCCTCCTCCTATTCCTCCACGCACCACCTCCAAGCCCTACATCTCGGTTACGGTCCAGAGCAGCACCGAATCCGCCCAGGACACGTACCTGGACAGCCAGGACCAGCGCAGCGACGTCAACAGCCAATCAGGACGCAGCAACTCCTCCGACAGCCTCGCCAGCTCTCGGACTGGGAGTTTGGCCAAGAGCGCCAAGCGGCCGCCCATCCCTGCCCCGCGGGAACCCGTCCATCTGCCCAGCGCGAGAGTGACCACGCCCCCTCCCGCCATAGTCCCGCCCTCGCCCGCCCCGGACGCCAGAAACGAGCCTGTGAGTCGCACGCTGGCACCTGACGAACTGCAGGCTCCGCCCAAGAGGAAACTCTCATCGATTGGTATTCAGGTGCTTATATGCATAAAAATGTTGTCATGTATGCTATTGGATTGGAGATTTGGTATCCGGTCATGTGACGTCACTTCCATTGGTAGTCGCTGCTCATTTGCATATAAGCTTGAAGTCTGCTCAGATTTGGTGCGTCTCCTGTAGTTGCTCATTTGGGCTCGAAGCAACTTCTGGTTGTCATTGTGAGCACAGCTTTAGATATTAGAAACGCTGATTTTGCTACTGTACATTTTAAGATATTTAGGATTTTACGATTTATTATTGTGATAAAAGAAATGCCCTTCTATACTGTGAAGGGCCATTTAAGATATTTATTAAATATTTAAAGAAAATCAATAAATACATCATTAAATATTGACTAAACATAAAAATCGTTTAATTATTATTATAGGTGACCTATAATTCAAAATTGAATTTACCTTGGTATAGTCAAATAACAAGAGTTCAGTGCATGGACATGACATAGAGTGAATCTCAAACTGGACTGTTTTCGCGTTCTCATTTAATTCACGTTTATGAAAAACACCCCTGAAAAACGGTCGGTTCTCCACACAATACCGACTGTGACGCAATAGTCGGGATCATTAATATGTATGCCTCCACAAATTTGCATATGCCAGCCCATGTTCAATGACAGGCGAAACTGCGCAGCCGAAGCATAGCAGTTGCTCAGTGTTTGGATGTACACATGAACACAAAAGTATTTTTTAGTTCCTTCATCCGAGCCTCTGAAGAAACAATGGCTTACTTTTATTTTCTCTGGAAATTTCCAAACATTTCACCGACGACTGTTTCCTCAACTTGGGCCAATACAGAGCTGGCCTCGGATCAGCTACCAAGCAACACTTTCTGATGTGTAATTGTTCAAGTTCAGACAGGTAACCTTTCTCTCAAAGTCGTTCAATACTGTTTATGCATCAGTAAGTCAAGCCAGTGACTAAAATATCAACTTCACATCGTTTCTTTTAGTAGGATGAAAAAAAAAACGTATTTAAATTGTGAATAAATTATATACAGAAAGCGATCAAAGAACAATCTTTCCACAGCGCGAGTTTATCTGGACACTTGCCAAACTCGTTATGAATTCAATGACGCACGTTACACTGCACAGCGAAGCTCTTACTGTATTTACATGATCGTGTTTGCATTGGGGAAAGCATTAGAGAACAGAAACTGCATTGCAATGATAAGATCTTCATTCTCGCGACCAACAGACTGTCCTCTGCTTGCTCAATGCTCAGTCATCACAGCAACATTGTATGTGATGGGAATAGATCTAAATACTTTAAAAACATCTCACGATTCGTTAATTTCGATAGCTGTAATAGTAAAAACGTATAATAGCTGTAGTAAAAGTATTCGAGAGAGTTTCACACGTAATACATAGCTATTTCATATGCAAGCATGTCAGCCAATCACAGCAGAGGCCGGTTCCACACAGAGACACGCCCCTTCAAACAGAGCGTTCAAATCAGAGGCTAAAATCCGGGTGGGAAAAATGCCTTTTATTTTTGATCTAAAAAACATACTAACATTATAAGGGCAACCCAGGAAACATTATAAAATAATATAAAAACCACTCTAGGGCACCTTTAAATCACCGAACAAATTGATAAATATCTGTTGCATTTAATGTTACTTTTATGCATTAAGAAAACACTTATGCAAAGCAACTAAAGAGGAACAAAAGCAAATCCTCAGTTTTAGTATTATTTTGCGTTTTCTTTTTTATCATTTGGCCCTCTATGCTTTACCCTATTATTATTATTATATTAAACCATTTTATTTAATATTAAAACATTAGCATATAATAAAAATGGTAAACAATACATTTTATTGGTCATGCAAAATTTTATAGTATTATACAATTCTAAACAATTGTTTTTTTTTTTATAATATTAATATGCATTATAATATATAATGATATTTTGATATAATAAGAAATGCATAGTCATGTTTACCAACAATTTTATTGGTATATAATTTTTTTATTGAAAACGTTTTAGAAAGTTATAGTCTAGAGACGGTCTTTTTTTGTTATAACGTGTGTAAAATCATCTTCTGATGTCATGCGTTCAGGTCCTGCGGTCATTGATCGGGACAGGCTCATTTGTTGAATGCAGAGTTGGCTCTGATATGTAAATGTGGGCAGTCATATGTTAATGAGCTCATGGATGTGACATAGCATGACTAATGAAATTCATTCAACGCTCTGGGGGGAACTAGTGAAGGAGGTTTGATTTAAAAATGTTAAGTACGTCTCATAATACGTTGCTTTATTTCAGAAGAGCGGGAAAAATCCTGCTTTGCATCAAATGAGCTGTTAAGGCCCGAAATTTTCGTATTCGTGATTCGGTGGCTCTGAATTGTCCAAACACCATTCAAACTGCTTGCTACGGACTCAGTGTGCAAGGGCCTTTAGTAGGGCCCTATAAAATGTGTGTCGCCCAGATTTGCTTTCCCCTGTCTGCATTTTCCCCAGACATGCGTTCTTCTCCCACACAAAAACAGAATTTCATTCCAAATATGTAAAATTCCGTGGAATTCCGCGTTAACACTAGATTCCGCGTTTATTGGCCAATTCCGCAATTCCGTGATCGCGGAAATTATAGAGCCCTACTTTAGTGATGCGTTGCACTTATGAGGAGATTTGAGCTGTATCATAACTATTGTTTAGCATTAGATTTGTTGGATGCGTTTCATACGAGTATTGTTTTTTCCGCAGGTGGATTGTGTGCAGCCGGTTCTGAAAGAGGAACATTCTCCCACGACCAGGTTCCAGTCCATCGGGGTTCAGGTTGAAGACGGCAGGCCGTGAGTTTTGCACCCTTGAGCGCAGAAATGTTGCTCCTCCGTTTAGCGCGGTGGAATTTGATACGGCAGCACTTCTCTCTGAGAGTGAGTGAGTGTGTGTGAGTCAGCTTTCTCAGCCATGTATGGTGCTGGAAACACTCACAAGTAATGGTTCAGTGTAGACGGCAGGAGATAATGAGGTTCTGCTCGCTCTGCGTTTCAGTCTATTTTCATATCTTTGCATCTCTGTCTTTATGTATGCTGTCTCCCACACACCAGCTGTCTGTCTTCCTCCCGGCCTATGTGAGCTCTTCTGCTCCTCCGGCTCGGTCTCGCCGCTCTTTTCCTAAGATGGACAAATGAGATGAAGCATATCGAACAACTTGCTATTTTTTTCTGCTTTATTAACATTTAATTGATATTCATACATTGATGTAAAGTTCTGTTTGTTTGGTTTTTGTTAGAAGCGATTGTATTAGAGAAATACATAATGTTGAAGAACATGGCAGTATTTTGGAGGATTGTTAATTGGTTTGTTTTATTTTTCTTCCTTTCTCTCATCTGCTATTCTTTATTTTTTTTTATTAAACGTGGCATAGATTTTTTTCATATATATATATATATATATATATATATATATATATATATATATATATATATATATATAGGGCTGTCAAACGATTAAAATATTTAATCGCATTAATGTCATAGTTAACTCGCGATTAATCGCAATTATTTTTTATCTATTCTAAATGTCTCTTGATTTTCTTTTTGTCCCATTATTTTTTCTCATTTTAATGCTCTCAACATGAAAAAGTGGATCGGCTTGTTTTGTGCAAATGTTTTTTATTGAAAACAACATTGACATATACTGTGTTCAATTTCACACTAACATTCTCACTTGGAGCAAATAATCTCTCAATGCACTGTCCATTAATAAAAGGGTGAAAGAAATACTGACGAGGTCCTGATATTGACGAGGGGGCGGAGAATTCGCATCAGCTGTGTGTGTGTGTGTGTGTGTGTGTGTGTGCTTGGCCATCAAGTGGTATTTCAGACTGGACGCGCTGCGATGATGATAGCTCAGTTCACAACGACAAACACACAGATCACTTTGGTCTTGTCAATGGAACCATTTGGCAACTTTTTAAAAGTAAACTTTCCATTCAGAATCTTATTGGCGTCCATTTCGGCGTCTCGCGCTCGTCATCCACTCAAAGCGTAACGTTAACCAACTATTTGGCCGGCTCGCAAGCCCAAAACAAGTGTGTGCGGCGCGGCTGTTGTTTTCTTTCCGGTCTAGCTAGATCCGCTTGTGCTTTGGTCGACGAAGCAACAAAACATCCTCGCGCGGCGCAAGCCATTGAAATGAATGGGTTTCATAGCGCAGCGCCGCGCATGCCGCGTCCTGTTGTAACAGCATGTGAAAAAAAAACTACAAAGTTTGCTAGGCCAAAAAGACCGTTAATCGCGCGATAAAAAAATTGACGCCGTTAAAATGGGTTTGCGTTAACGCCGTTAATAACGCGTTTAACTGACAGCCCTAATATATATATATATATATATATATATATATATATGTATGTGTGTGTGTATATATAATGATAAAATGAATTTATTGGTGATGATAAAAGAGAAAAATTATATTGTTAATTCTTTTTTAATAATTTCTAAAAAAAATGCATGTTTTGTGAAATCAGTAGTTAAGATGGCACACCTTTTAATAATAATATCAATAAAATGAAACAAACAAAACTATATATATATCTATATATACACACACGCATATATGTGTGTTTGTGTATATATATATATATATATATATATATATATATATATATATATATAATGATAAAATGAATTTATTGGTGATGATAAGAGAAAAATTATGATATTGTTTTTTTTTTTTTTTTTTTATAATTTCTGAAAAAATGCATGTTTTGTGAAGTCAGTAGTTAAGATGGCACACCTTTTAATAATAATATCAATAAAATGAAACACACAAAAAAACTATATATATATATATATACACGAGCGTGTGTGTGTGTACATATATATATATATATATATATATATATATATATATATATATATATATATATATATATATATATATATACATATATATATACAATTATATAACTAAAGGGTACTCATTAAACTGTATGCATGCATATATATATATATATATATATATATATATATATATATATATATATATATATATATATATATATATATATATATATATATATATATAATATTATTATTATTATTATTTTTATTTTTTTTACCCAAGTACTTTCAAACAGTCTTCCAGCTTATCGATTTTTACATAATGGATTCATAATGGAAACTAATGTACATATCCAGTAGAGCCCCGTGTGGACCTCGTGTTGAACTGCTGTCGGTGTTGCTCAGTGTCTCTTCTCTCTCTGTGTGTGTCTAGACTCAGTCGCTTCACGAGCATGGCGTCGAGACAGGAGACGACGGAGACCGAATCCCAGGAGCAGAACGACGGTAAACCCTCGGAGCGTCAGACGGCCAGCCGGTCTCTGGAGAAGCTGGACCCGGCGCTGGACCCGTCCTCCCTCCCCCCGCCGGACCCCTCTCTGCAGGCCGGGACGGGGAGCGTGAACGGGTCCGCGGAGCAGCCCGGGGGGTCGGCGGGCCTCAGGGACGGGCGCTGCTTCCAGAAGCTTCTCCAGGCCGAGACGGACCGCATGGAGGCCTGGTGTCGACAGATGGACCTCGAGACCAAAGACAAACAGCTGTCAGAGGAGGGTGAGATGCTCGCTCGACGCATAACTGACAAGAGGTTTCATTAAAGGGAGAGTTCACCCAAAAATCAAAATTAGCCCATAATTTACTCACTCTGAAGTCATCCTAGGTGTGTATGACATTCTTTTTCTTTTAGACGAATACAATCAGAGTTATATTAAAATATGTTCTGGCTCTTCCAAGCTTTATAATGAATGGGTTTTTGTTTTTGGAAGTCCATCGAAGCGCATCCATCCATGATAAAAGTGCTCGAAACGGCTCCGGGGGTTAAAGGTTCTCTAAGTGATGTCACGCGTTTTTTAGGCCAAAATTTTTTTTGTCACATACAGCAAACATCTCCTCACTATCCGCTAGCTGCCTGTCCCCTGAACACACTGTAAAAAATGCGGTCTCTGTAGACAGCCCAGGCTCCACAAACAGCAACAAAAACAAACTGGGCCAACCCGCTCCACGAAACATAACAAACAGTGTTCCAGTCTGGGGGGGGGTTAGTGAGCGTACATGGGGGGGTGTGGAGGAGAGAAGCATGAAGAGGGAAGTTATCATTTTAACTCTTTAAGTTTGATATGGCCGGCACACGACCAAAGAGACGACGTTCTGATGAACAGATTGCAAAAATACAAAGAAGAGGGAAAAGGAGAAGGAACGCATGCCCGAATTTACACTGGAAAAGCCTTTGAAAGGTGGTGAGAACTCCGCCGGCAGAAGGGCTTCAAATCCGACATTCAGGGAACGTTAGCTCTGTTTCTGCTGGAGAGGTGGGTCAATCCAGTTTGGTTTTTCTAAATGGACTTTCATGTTCGCCTAACAAACACAAGGATATAATTAGCTAGAACAATGCAGTCAGCGCTAACTTTGGTGAATACAACATATAGGTTTCTAGCAGCTAGCTATCGATCTCTATTGTAAATAATCAAGCAAACTCACAGTAGGGCGACAGTTTGTGTGAATGATAGTTTTCACCAACTATTTATTATGAAATTGAATGTTCATTCATAGCCTATTGACAACTTTGACTAAATTTGAAGCTAACGTTATCTTGCTATTATTGCGTCCTGGTATGGGAGCTAAAGTTATAACCTCAGGTGGCGAAACGTTTTATCGTGTTTTTCTGGTAATGTTTCTATTTTTTTTCTTTTTTGCATTATAGGAAAGAAGCATTTGTCTCACTTGGCGACATTACACCTTGAAAGAAGTATCAGTAAAACTACAGCGGGAGGGGACGGGATGAGGAGGAGGGAAGGTCTAGCTAGCCTCCGTTTTGTTTGACAATACTTTGAACTAGGGCTGGGCGATATGGCCAAAAAAAATTATCACGATAATTTTTTTTATATCAGTCGATATCGATAATTATCACGATAAATATCAAATCTTTATTTCTTTTAAGTTTAAAGGCAGATTTTTGCTCCTATAAGTGAAAGTTGTAGAAACCAGAGCGTTAATTGTGGTTTTAAACTACTCTTTATTGTCAGAACATATCATGACAAACACTTGCCAAACAGGTGAACATTTCACAAATCTGAGGTAGAACATGCAAACATTTGTCATTTTTCCTTAACAAAATAAACATCTGAATAGAAAAATATTTCTTCAGCACAGTTTGCAATATTCAAATTACATGTTTTGTCTCGAAACGCTTATTTGACAGCGAGTTGACAGTAAATCTGCATCCTAACTCAAGCTAATACTACTATGTTAAATTTATGTTCATTAACAAAAACAGTAACATCTGTTTAAAAAAAGAAATGTAACGACCACATTTTTATTTTGGTAAAATGTAATATTCTGACTGTTTGAGTTTTATTCAAATTAACCATTGGTCATCCAGTATCATGCATTTAGATCATGATAACCACAGATAAAACCAGGCATAGCCTATAACTTAGCACCTCACTATCATGGCAAAATGTAACTTTATGGTTTCTATGGTATTTGTATGAAAAACAATAGCCTAACAGTTAAATACATTATTAAATACTGTAATTAAATTCCATTAGTCATTTAATACATTGTCTACATTAATAATATAATACAATTCAATATGTATATCTCACATTTCATATTACTAGGCTAACGTTACAGTAAATCCATGGTAGGCTAAATGAATTCAGTATCAATTCAGATTCTGACTGTATCGTTCCGCACAGTGTTTCTCCTGTTTGTCAGCGCTGTTTCATCTACCTTTAAACTGGTTTGAACTTGACATTTGTGTTCTTCGCTGAATTCAAGCGCTTCTCACTGGATCGAGTCGTGAGCGAGACAATCAGAGTAAACGCGCATGTGCTCTAGTGAGCTCCCGTTTGGACTTTGAGCCGAGCGGATAAATGGTCCGTGTGGCGCGCTGTTCAAATGAGTTTCGTTCCGCTTTTGACGCATACACATTATCGAACATTTATCGACCTCTTGATATCGTTTTATCGAGGAAAATTATATCGCGATAATTATCGTTATCGTTTTATCGCCCAGCCCTACTTTGAACGTCAACAAGAAGTGACGTCACCCAGCATCGCTTTGAGCACCTTTAAATAAAGGCCTTCTGAAGTGAAGGGATGCGTTCGTGTAAGAAAAATATCCATATTTAAAACTTTATCGACTAAAATAACTAGCTTCCGGCAGACGGAAAATTATTTTTGGGTGAACTATCCCTTTAATCAAGCAATTCCTGATGGATACAACCAAACTAAGCTAATTTACTTCAATTGGGTTATTAGGGCCCGAGCACCCGTGGTGTGAGGAGCCTATTGGAATTGCTCTGTTTATTCAAATATGTAATTAATTTCAGGTTAATTTTCCTGTTAGTCAAAAATCTAATTACTCAACTAATTAATAATAAAAATAACTGACTATTAATTTCATTATTCCAACCAATTCCTGGTGGATAAAATCAATTAATTTAATTTGAGTTTAATTTAAAATATTTAACTAGTTTCAGTTTAATTGTTCAGTTAAAAAATGTATTCAGTTACTTCTAAAGTAATTGATAATAACTAATATTATTGATTTTAATAAATAATTAACTTCATTTTATTATATAATCAATACCCGATGGCTAATCAAGTTTAACCCTATTTAGTTTTTTACAAATATTTCAAAAAAAAAAAAAAATCTATTTTTATTTTATTTTATTATTATAAAATAAATTTGCGCAATTTATTACTTTTGATCTTTTTTATAAATAATTATATATATATATATATATATATGTGTGTGTGTTTGATATTTTATATATATATGTATGTATGTATGTTTAGATGTACTAATAAAAAGTAAAAAACATGAATATATATATATATATATATATATATATATATATATATATATATATATATATATATATATATATAAATTAAATAAAACAAAATAACTAGAATGGCTTTGTTGGAAACTGTCATTGCGTTTAAGAAGAATGTCACCCTGACGTAACCAATGTGAATAATTACCTTAAACGACCTTTTGTTACCATATTTAACGGAACCTGATTTCAGACTTACTAAATCTTAATTCAGACTTTTATAGAGTATTGTCAGTGCCATTACTGCTGATATAAATGTGCAGGAAGCTGCTGGTAATTGCAGGGGGTTTATCTCGATGTTCTGGCCCTCGGATCTCAGGAGTTTCCCTTTACAGACGCGCATCAAACGCCCTGCGGATCCGTGAATAAAGGATATCACTCTCTCTCTAAACGTGCGGCCTCATTAATGAGCTTTAATCAGAAACGGCTCTCTGTTGCCTGCTAATTTTGGCTCTTAGAGAGAGAGAGGGAAAGAGAGAGGAAAATCAATGGCAGCTTCTGTGACATGATAATGCAGAAGTGATGGTGTGTTTCTCACTCCACAACAGGCAGATGCTAACGTAATGAATCAATGTTTGGGCTGTCTGTGTGGTTATTAATGATACGAACTTTATAATGGCATAATTATGTTTCTACTCAAATTCATTTTTTGAAATAAAAACATTACGGATGCGCAGGGCCGTCCATAAGGGGGGATAAAGGGGAACCTTTTCTGGGGGCCCATGCAGTCCAGGAATAATTGTTCATCCTAAATATAAGCAAAGGTTACCATATTTGATTTTAAACCAAAATAGCACCATTTATTGTTGAAAGTGAGAAAAAAATGCATTTTATTTAATGTTGCTTGAGTAAAATGTAGCCTGTGTCATAATGAAACACCCCTCTCCTGAAAATGAGTAGGCTATTTTTTGTTGTACGTAACGCAAAGTCAAAACGCCAGTGCTTCGCGCCAGTTCGCGGTCAGCAGCGCAAGTGAGTGACACACGATGGAGTGCGCGAATTGACATGGTAAGACCATAGACAGTAAAAGAAAAAGAAAAGAAAAAAACCCGGTGTGATTGAAGCAATCGATTGCCTAAAATCGTCCTGTAAATGATCTACTGAGGCCTTATCAGATGCGCGAGGACTGAGAGAATATTTCATGTCATTTACAGCAGTTGTCATGTGTTCTGTCCGCCTAGAACTACTCCAACATATCGAAGATTGGATGGAATTTGCTTCTGCAGAGTGGCAGCCTTAGATATTGGACAGGTCGCGGGAATGGGGTTGTTTCATGATAATTTTCTCTTTTTTTTTATGGGTTGTTGCGTTAAATCGTACCCAGATACAATAGTGCTATTTTCTGATTGGCTTTTGTGTAGCTCGACTAACAACACAGGGGAGACGCGCTTGAGTCCAAAGTTTGAGTCCTGCCGGGTCCAAAGTGAGAGCGCGCGGCCAGAGACGTTATGGGCGCTGCGGCATATTACATGTATTATAAATCGTTTTTCCACGTGAGAAATACAATGCTCAATGTGTGACACCTGAGAGCCCTGGGTGTGTGTGTAACTATACACACACACCCCATCACTGAGTAAGTCTTTCTCAGTGAAATGTATGTGTTAATGTAGGAGAGAGAGAGAGAGAGAGAGAGAGAGAGAGAGAGAGAGAGAGAGAGAGAGAGCGAGCACACGCATGATATGAGTAGCCTATTGCAGATTTGGGGAGGGCCCATTCACTGGACCTTTTCAGGGGATGCACTATATATCGCCACCAAAAATTAATGTTATCGGCCCGATAAGAAAATTTGGACGATATATTAAAGCAGATTAATAATGGATTATATCCTTCAGATGCGCACTGTTTGCCATGATGGTTTTGAATTACTTGAAATATGATTTGAATTGCTTCAAAAAGGGGAAAATATAGTAAAGTGCAACATGTGCAGCACAAGTCTGTCATATCGGCGAACACAATTATAATATAAACATCATAATTGTGTGCTTGGGACATGGATTTTTAATGGTGAGACTTTTGTTTATGTAATCAAGCCCTCAAAAAATATATAAAAATTTGGATTTAGATTTACCGGCCAGCAGTACCGATTATCGGCTTATAAATATAAAGAGTTATTATCGGTATCGGACAATTTTCACATCGGTTCATCCCTAAAAACATTTATACAAGGGCTTTCATAAAAACTTTAGTTCATTTAAAAATTGTAAATTAAATATTTAGGAACAATTAAAGTAAATATAATGAATATGTACTATGTACATATATTTATCTAAATGCTTCTCTCTAGAGTTAATGCGTTATATCACTAATGAGTTTATGGTCATTGAATGGCTTTTTTGAGGCAAATGTAACATTACATACATACTATGTACGTGACACTGTTTATAAGCTGTTTTATTGACGTCTTTCCGCGGTTAAAACACTGAGTGAGTGATTGCATGAGATATATGGATTGCAATAAGCTGTACTGCATCTTTCAACACAACTTCTGATGTTCATTCATGTTTATTTGGTGCTATAACTAGTAGTAAAGCTGAAGAGATGATCGGCTGCTTGATCTGAGGCACTACAGCGATCTTTCACGCCACAGTAAAGAGCAATAAAATGGACAGAATTTGAAATTTGAGACTGTTTCATATCAAAAGTAACAAAGCACAAAGCTTATTGCGATTTATCCGATATCGGTTCATAAAAATTAGAATCGATTAAAATGGAAATTTTTTTTTTTGCCCAGCTCTAATAGATAGCAGGCTTACGAAGAGTGTGTGTGTGTGTGTGTGTTCCTGTAGTGTTGGGAGAGGTCCGCAGTGCAGTCGGCTGCGCTCAGCTCCTGATGTCTCAGAAGTTCAAGCAGTTCCGGGGCCTTTGTGAGCAGAACCTGGTGAGTATCCTGAGAGCCGAGCACTTACAGGGTCAGTCCTGAGTCCATGTACACCATATATCTCACCCTAAAACAAAAAAAGCAGAAGTCTTAAAGTTATTTTTTGCTTTTTGACGTTTTTTCTTTTATCACAATTATGCCTCTCAATTCCTGTAATTCCCCCACATGTTTTTCCTCATAATTTTTTTCTTTATAGTGATTCTGAATATTGTAATGTAGTATGTATGTGAGTGTATATATATATATATATATATATATATAATTACACTCACTTAAAGGATTATTAGGAACACCATACTAATACCGTGTTTGACCCCCTTTCGCCTTCAGAACTGCCTTAATTCTACGTGGCATTGATTCAACAAGGTGCTGAAAGCATTCTTTAGAAATGTTGGCCCATATTGATGGATAGCATCTTGCAGTTGATGGAGATTTGTGGGATGCACATCCAGGGCACGAAGCTCCCGTTCCACCACATCCCAAAGATGCTCTATTGGGTTGAGATCTGGTGACTGTGGGGGCCATTTTAGTACAGTGAACTCACTGTCATGTTCAAGAAACCAATTTGAAATGATTCGAGCTTTGTGACATGGTGCATTATCCTGCTGGAAGTAGCCATCAGAGGATGGGTACATGGTGGCCATAAAGGGATGGACATGGTCAGAAACAATGCTCAGGTAGGCCGTGGCATTTAAACGATGCCCAATTGGCACTAAGGGGCCTAAAGTGTGCCAAGAAAACATCCCCGACACCATTACACCACCACCACCAGCCTGCACAATGGTAACAAGGCATGATGGATCCATGTTCTCATTCTGTTTACGCCAAATTCTGACTCTACCATCTGAATGTCTCAACAGAAATCAAGACTCATCAGACCAGGCAACATTTTTCCAGTCTTCAACTGTCCAATTTTGGTGAGCTCTTGCAAACTGTAGCCTCTTTTTCCTATTTGTAGTGGAGATGAGTGGTACCCGGTGGGGTCTTCTGCTGTTGTAGCCCATCCGCCTCAAGGTTGTGCGTGTTGTGGCTTCACAAATGCTTTGCTGCATACCTCGGTTGTAACGAGTGGTTATTTCAGTCAAAGTTGCTCTTCTATCAGCTTGAATCAGTCGGCCCATTCTCCTCTGACCTCTAGCATCAACAAAGCATTTTCGCCCACAGGACTGCCGGATACTGGATGTTTTTCCCTTTTCACACCATTCTTTGTAAACCCTAGAAATGGTTGTGCGTGAAAATCCCAATAACTGAGCAGATTGTGAAATACTCAGACCGGCCCGTCTGGCACCAACAACCATGCCACGCTCAAAATTGCTTAAATCACCTTTCTTTCCCATTCTGACATTCAGTTTGGAGTTCAGGAGATTGTCTTGACCAGGACCACTCCCCTAAATGCATTGAAGCAACTGCCATGTGATTGGTTGATTAGATAATTTTATTAATGAGAAATTGAACAGGTGTTCCTAATAATCCTTTAGGTGAGTGTATGTGGACAGAGTTTGCCTTTTGGGGACATTTGCAGTTAAATTTAAAGGTAATAAATCGCGATATGAATCACAATTTGTGTTACTGCGATACATAGCACATCACAAAATGTTTAAAATAATCAATAATATCTTATTGTGGCTTTTTTATGCTGATGTAACTAAGGGCCGCAGGATGAGGACAAATACCATCCAATAAGATCTTGCATTGTTGTATTACTTCCAATCTGATGGATCAAATCTAGTCCCGCCATTCTTCTCTCCTACTTAATACTTTCTTTGACTTGGAAATACAGCAGGAGTGCTGATCATCAACCCAGAGCCGGTCATGTGACACTCAGAGAGGATATCATGCTGTAGACAGGGTCCCCGCGGGTCCTTAAAAAGTCTCAAAACGTCTTAAATAAAATTTTCGCTTTTTAAGGCCTGAAAAAGTCTTAAAATCTGAAATTTCCGATAAGGAGGTCTTAAATTTCATGTATGGGCCTTAAATTTCTTGTCCGACTCGTCATCCGTTATTTTGTTTTGTTTTTTGAACAGTGCGCACCATTTGGGGGCAGCACTTTTCTATGTGGGTGCAACCTGCTTCATTTCATAGGTGACTGAAGATGAATGCGGCGCGTTGATGGTTTGCCACACCATTCTGTGTCGTGTCGCAGTGTTAATTCCGTTATTGAAAACCATGACGAAAAATGTTTGTTGACGACTTTTTTTCCCCTGACTAAGACAAGACCATGAGAGACGATACCCACGTCATTAAACGATAACTGTGACTACCGGTATTATATCAACACGTACAATATCGTTGACGAAAAAAGACGAGACTAAAGTGTGTTTAAAAAAATACAAACTTGACTAAAACCACTTTTTTTGTCGAATAAAGGAGACAACAACACATTACAGACTGTGTTTACGAGCGAGCGTTTATGCTTACGGTTGCCAGATGTAAATAATTAAATCCCCAGTCAGAGCTTTTCTGTTAAAATAACACGTTTTCTAGCCGGTCTTGTCAATGGTATCTGGCAACCATGATCGCGCGCGCACTCTCTACACTGCTGAAGAAGCGCGGATGATCTGAAAACACAGACAAGTAAGCTGGAGTTCAGTGATCTTCATTTGATATTTTCTACTTAAATTAATTAAAGTGTCATTCAGTTGGTCTTTATTCTGTCACGAGCCGCTTGCGCTGTTTGTGCGACTAAATCTGCGATCAGTACAGGCTGATATCTAGCAGTGTTTTTAATGTTGATCATTTTATTGCTGTTTTGCAACGAAAGCCACGGCAGAACTGCAGCACACAGCGGTGATTCGAGAACGAATCTGTGGCTTTGAACGAATCGTGAGATTCAGTGACCCGTTCATAAATACAGCCACTTGCTTTGTTACCATAAATGAATGACTCGATGACGGATGACTCGCTTATAAAGACAGTGACTTACCGCCACCTACTGGCGATTTTAATTTAATGTTTAAAAGTATTACCTCGTTTTTACCATCATTGCATATTTATTGAACATTGTTTGATTTAAAGCATCATTTATTTTATAAAAGTATTTATAAAGGTAAAAAATGAACTGGAAACAATCGATTAAAATGGGCAGATATTGTCCCTTAATGGAAAAGGTGTGACTGCAGTCTAAGTGCAAGAGGGGTTACGGCACTATAAAAGATTGGAGAACCACTGAAGGGATATGTAGAATTGCACAAGTGCTACTGCTAAAGAGTGCATTGTCAATACAGCCTGTTACCTTGATTCAAATGTCTCATAAGCTTAATTGAATTGGCCTAAAGCGAAAAATTATAATGTCATTTTTTGTCTAAAGACTACATATAAAATAGCTACCAAAATTAATGTCGGTAACTGAAGTTTGACTTTGTCAACTAAAACAATGAAAGACAAAATTACTAAAATGTGACCAATAAGACCAATAAGCATTTTCATCTGAAGACTAAGACTAAAAAAAAAATGGCTGCCAAAATTAACAGTCGTGTTGAACATTTTCCTGTTTTTTTGTCGTGGTAAAGTCTTAAATTTGCCTTTTAGAGGACTTAAAAAGGTCTTAAAAGTCATTAAATTTGCTGTTAAAAAATCTGCAGATACCCTGTGTAGAAGCGCCCTCTGCTGGTGTCTGTCCTCATCACCTCAGTTCAGTTCATTCATATAACATCCATTGTAGTTTTCATAAGGTCATATCGGTGCTGTAGTGTGTGTACCGTTACACGCAGGGTCTGAAATGAACTTTTTCCCTCACCGGACAATTTGGCTACTAAATTTTTAGGTTACCGGAACATTCAGAACTTCTACTAACCCCGCACCAGATTAATTACATCACAATTAGGGCTGTCACTTTTGTGAAAAAATCCTGTTCGATTTTTGAGACATAAGTGTTCATTGAATCGATTGTAAAATCGATTTTCCATGTCTAAAGTCGTTTCCATTTTCAACACCAAATTTATATGCAAAACCACGGACACCTAACAAGCATTAGGACGAGCGTAAAGAGGGCGCTTGAGACGCACAAGTCAGCAATATTTCTGATAATTTATTGGCGTGAAGTTTCGTGCACAATGACAAACAGGAGCGCAACATTCAGGGATTGAAATCAACACCCTCCAGTCCAACTCGCCAAATGCGGGTAAAAATTAAATTTGGCGGGAAACGCTGTCAAATCACGAGCCAATTTGGCGTTTCTATGTTTACTCACTTTGCTGGGGAAGTTCATGTAAGCCAAATCTGCGCGGATTTAGCGCAAATACTCAACTCGATTTCTCATGATATATTAAATGCAGCGTATTGCGCAAAATCTGCACATTTCTGGCAACACACATGTCACTACACAACAAGGGCGAAATTGTCAATCACACATTGGGGGGGACAGCTGTGGGACTTTTTGTGTTGGCGCATTCACACATTTTTTTAATCAAAATAAAATAAAAGTCAGAGTCCGAATGTTTGTAATTGTAAAACACAACAAGGAATTTTATTACATCTGATCGTCAAACCAACGTATACTCACCCTGTAATGATTACAGCATCGCCATTAATTACAAGCCTGAATTGACGACAAAGCAGCCAGTTGATCTCTCTCTCTCTCTCTCTCTCTCTCTCTCTCTCTCTCTCTCTCTCTCTCTCTCTCTCTCTCTCTCTCATATTCTTCTATAAACATATAGTGGCTATAAACATTTTGATTAAATTACTGTTACAGGATAACAATATTCTAATATCAAGTCTTGAGCAGTGATAGTAAAACAGTTATGTACTAATGAGGGAAAATGCTGTTTATTTTGTACAAATTGAAACAGAAGTAACTTGTCAGTTTAAAAATAAACTCGCTGAAGTGCTCAAGCCACATATTATAATAAATACAGTTTGTAGGCCAATGTAGGCTCATACAGTAGGTCCTATTTTCAAAATGCTGTATTTAAAAAAAAACAGGAAGAATGTTTTTGCATCCCAATTAAATTCTTGACACATCTTTATAAATCAAACACAAAGTAATAAACTTCAAGAAGGTTTATGAAACCTATATACAGTACACAGTAAAGCCGCTAAATACAGGCTATTAAGTCACAAAGCTGAATTTAAATATTCATATGAAATGAACCAGTGCATACTTTGTAACATGCCACCCTTAACACTTTTATTAAAATGATCCAAACACATTCTTGCGGATGTCACTCATGGCTAGGGTTGGGAATCGTGAGAAATTTTCCGGTTCCGGTTCCCATTCATTAAAAAATATTAATAAGAGAAAAATCAACAATCCTTTTTGTGTTTATTTCTTATAGTACTTGACAAATGAGTTTAACAGACTGGTAATGTAAACAAATTCAACATTATCAAGCAATTTTTGCAAAAATAAAAATAAATAAATAAATAAAAATTCTGAAGGAAAAAAAAATCTGCATTCTGTAGAATAATTTAGGACCTCTCCTTGCTTATTGTATCTCCAACAGTGAAGAATACCCTCTCAGAAGGGGTAGAATATGCTTGAACACACATGTAAGATGTGTATAGAACAGATTATTTTTTTTAAACGGTTTGAATGATTGATTCATAAAGACTTTACTTATTTAATTACTGGATAAATCGGCGCTCTAACAGAACTGCATGCGTCTTGCGGAAGAACATTGTTGCCGGAACTACTTTTCTCTGTTTATGTCCATGACGAGTCACGCAGATATTGGTCTACTCCGCAGCGGCTGCGATCCGCCGGCCAGTCTAAACAAGAAGTCAGAGTATTAACGCTTATTACAGGCTTAACGTAGTGATTCAAGATAAGACAAAAACATGGTTTAAAAAAAAAGGCATTCATGATGCACTCGCTCATTGTATAGCTTACATGTTGTAAATTCTGAACACAAAAAAGTTACGGACTGCATCTGTTTTGACTACCGTCAATGTTTACTCAAACTATAAACTTATCTCAGTACTTCTGTAACGTTAATCATTTGAATATTTGTAACACGTAAATATTGTGTGATTGTAAAGCAGTTTCATATGGACAACTGCTCTCTCTCAGCGCAAACAGATTTGAATGTCGGCTACTAGATAGTGACTGGGCGCGCGCGGGCGCCGTGTGTGTGACAAATGCAGCGCGTGTGAGAGCAAACCGCAACTTCAGGGGTGAAGTTTTTGTCATTTAGGAATAAGATGGCGTGGGTGTTTGAATCGAAATATTTTAAAGATTAATCATGCAGCTCTACTCTCTTTCGCTCTCTGCGCCTTGAGGAGACGCTAAAGGATAATCTACTCCCAGCACTTCGCCCACATATCGCACCAGAACCGTTTTCGGAACCGAAACTTAGGAATTTTTCACGGTTCCGGTATTTTTTCAAAAACACTACCGGTTCTGGATAAGAACCGGTTCTCGGTTCCCAACCCTACTCATGGCTATTAAGCTTTTGCAGACTTGTTTTCTCTCAATTCTGTCCAACCTATCTCTGTGCACATGGCACACAGCTACATGGTTCAACCTCTTTTGCGTCATATTGGTTCTCAGCCAGGTTTTTAGCCTTCTCAAAGCACTGAAGCTTCGTTCAGCCTGTGATGAAGAAGCAGGAACTACAAGCAAAAGTCTCAGGAGTGTCTCTACATGTTTAAAAAGACTCCTGACCTCAGGCACCATGGTCTTTAGCAGGTCCACCACATCCCCACAGTTGCTGTACTGATAGGTGGACTTCAGCATCGACAACTGCACCTGCAAGACGAAATTAAAAATGAATCAATAAAAATAATTGTATGGCTTTTTATACTAAACATAACTGTGACCATATATTTACTGTCTGTACTATACAAATAATACATTCTTTGGACCCTATGCATTTGCAACCTTACCTTTAGAGCTACTTGGTCCAACTCTGGGTAGCTCTTGATGATATCATCCATCTCTCCGCTGATAAGGACCTTCTCCAAACTTGCGAGTGTATGAATACTCGGCTCATCAAAGCGCTGTGTAAGCTGCCGAGCAGCTGTGTCAAGCATGTTGAAATAGTGGCTTCTGTAGAATGACTCTGCAGAGGGGTGCATATGTGGCTCAGCTGGTCCTGATAATCGTTTTGGAGGGCAGTGGATATGGGGCATCTTGATGGGCACCAGGTCTAATGATGAGGCAATATCTTGGGCTTGCACATACAATCCTTCAAAATGCTCTTCTGTTCTCCAAATGTCTTTTGACATTCTCCACAGCCAGCATCATACCAGAGGTTGTCTGCCGTTTACTCTGAAGGGAGGTATTCAGGCTTTCTAGGGCTCACATGACATCTGCAGCCATCTTAAGCCCCAAGACTGTGTTTCCTTTGAGGAACACCTCATGAAGTCAATTAGCCCTGGATGCAGTCTCCCTCACGCTACAGTTCACCATCTCTTCAAGTGATGTGAGCACATTGTCGTACTGACTGAGCGCAGACTGGATGGCTGGTGTGCGTACGGTCCATCTGGTGGGACATAATGGCTTCAGGGAGGTAGACCTTACACTATTAGATTTAGCTATTTCACTGAAATTTTATTTAAATTTTCCTGACTGGTTAGAAAAGCTTCTTAATTCATTGACCGCGTCGAGCGAGTTCCTGACAACCGATGAAGTTGAAATGGTCATCTCTGCTACAAGGTTTATGCAGTGTGGACCACAGTGGATATATGGAGCCAGAGGTTGCTCCCTTCTCAAGAGAGCCTGCACTCCCTGTGCCTTACCGGACATGTTGGCTGCACCATCGTATGTCTGCCCTCTCAACTGTGAGATGGGCAAGTTCAGTCGGAGCATGACGTCAGTGGCAACTTCAGCAATGCTCTCTCCAGTTGTGGAGTTAGTTTCATACAGCCCTACAAACTCTTCTCTAGGATCTAGATCTTCACCTACATACCTTATACATATGCACTCTTGCTCTATCCCAGCAATATCTTGAGTTCCATCAATGATCAAAGAATATTGCACTACAGGCAAATGTTGTACTTCCCGTGCTATTTCTTTGATAATAGAGTTACTTATTATCTGAAGTATTTCGTTTTGGATCATTGGACTTGTACAATTCTGTTTCCCTGCAAGCCAGTTTAGCTGTTTAAAGTTTCCTTCATTCTGCTCATGACCTCTGAAAGCATTGCCCTGCCTCGCCAAATACTGTATGCCACCAACTATCTTCAAAAGGGTTTCCCTGGCTTGTTCTTGTTGTTTCTTTTGTGCACAAGATAATGTTGCAGTGATTGGTTGGGCTTCATGTATGTATGTGGTCACTGCATGTTTATGGCTCTGGCTTTTCCCATGATTTTTAAATTTTTCAACAGCCTTCCTCCAATTCTTGAATCCAACATTAATAAATGCAGAGTCAGCCTTTGTAGTAATTTTTGGCTTCTTGCCTCTGAATGCCCTACAGCAGTAAAAGCACAGAACTGCCTTGCGCATTGGGCAGTAATGTAGCCAGGGATTTTCACCGAACCACCTCTCCTGGAAAGACAGAGTTTTGTCGGCAAGAACTTGTGTTGGGATGGTCTTGACATTTGGCTGGTTCGGGGTATGTCCTAGCTCCTCTGCTGATGCCTGTTCATCTAGCCCAGGGGTGCCCAATCCTGCTCCTGGCGATCGACTGTCCTGCACAGTTCATCTCCAACCCTAATCAAACACACCTGAAGCAACCAATTAAAGTCTTTAGGATGCGTGATTTTTTTCCCCAAACCACTTCAGTGGAAATCCCGCCCTGCAGCTGATTCTAAAGTTTTCATTGGTCATGTCAATCACTGTACTGATTGCCTACACCAAACACTGATCCCTAAACCTACCCATCACTGTAACCTAGACCAATGAAATCGGCTGCAGGGCGGGATTTCCGCTGAAGTGGTTTGGGAAAAAAAATCACGCCTTTTGGATCGCTTGAAAATTAAAGGCAGGTGTGTTTGCTTAGGGTTGGAGATGAACTGTGCAGGACAGTTGATCGGCAGGAGCAGGATTGGGCACCCCTGATCTAGCCTGTTCTCATCTACTCTTGTCTGGACATCTGGTTCATTTGGGGTATTTCCAAGCTCTTCTGTTGCTACCTGTTCTTCCTGCCTGCTGTCACCTACACTGAAGTCACTCTGCACTACCTGTAATTCAAAATGAGTAACATCAAAACTTTCTGATAATGATCTGGGGTCTCATTTATAAAGCGTGCGTACGCACAAAATGGGGCTGGAAACGTACTTGCGCCAGTTTCCACGCAAAGGTTGTGATCTATAAAAAACAAACTTGACGGGAGAATGTGCGCACCTTTAAGCAAACTTTGAGCCGTGCGTACGCACGTTTTGGAGACGGAGCAGTTTGGCGACACCGATGGTGAGCTGGAGCTAAATGTCTTTTTTGGTCACTTTTAGACCGAAAATCTAAATAAAATTATACATACAGTATACAGAAAGATAATACAAATATAATTTCACTCACCAAGCCTATCACATGAAGCAAACATCCATCCCTTTTTAAATGTGCATCCCTTTGTTTTTTTAGTGAAACTGACGCAGCCTGATCTAAAACCGTAAATCTTCGTTATAATCATAGTGTTCTGTGAAATATGTTCACAATAACAGTTTAAATAAATAAACCGTTTTACTTCTGATATAAACATATAGATTAAATATGCCATTCTGATTAATGGAGTTAGACACATTACTGAGAAGTTACAAAAAAAAAAATTATATTCAATAAATAGAAATACTTGGATGCAATGCTTTCAAACACTTTTCCTCTGGCATGCTGTGTTTTAATGTTTTAACTACAGTGATGATTGCTTATCATGATAATAGCAGATTGTCTGAGAAAATAGTTTCGTGCAAATAATGCACTACAATCTGTTTCCATTAAAAATATAAATCAATTAAAAATACTCTTTGGCCAGTGGAAAAGATTGAGAAAAACTTTCTCTGAAATGATTTATTTATTTAAAAACAAGGCAAGGATATAGGCTACTAAATTATTTTTTATTAATGTAACTAATGTGACGGCACATCCGTATCTCATATTTTCCAAATGTCTTGTACCGTTAAACATGTTATCACGTGGATGAATAATCATATGCAAATGATATGCAGATGAGGATATGCATAGTACAACTAGGTGTTGTAAGCTCCACATATGGTTGTTTCGGGGAGGAGACGCATGTGCGCACAATCTTCCGCTGACTGGGATTTATAAAGTGAATTCTGCGCAGGTTCTGGTGTATTTTCGGCTTTCGGACGCACGTACACGTACACTACGCACAGTTTTATAAATGAGACCCCTGGTATTTTTACATTTTGCGCATTTTACATTCAGATTATCTGAATGATGCAAACATATACAGTACAGGCCAAAGGTTTGGACACACAGTTTTCATGACTATTTACATTGTAGATTCTCACTGTGGGAATCAAAACCATGAATGAAAACACATGGAATTATGTACTTTAACAAAAAAAGTGTGAAATAACCCCCAGTCACCGGACTTGAACCCAATCAAGTTGGTTTGGGGTGAGCTGGACCGCAGAGTGAAGGCAAAAGGGCCAACAAATGCTAAGCATCTCTGGGATCTCCTTCAAGACTGTTGGAAAACCATTTCAGGTGACTACCTCTTGAAGCTCATCAAGAGAACACCAAGAATGTGCAAAGCAGTAATCAGCGCAAAGGGTGGCTACTTTGAAGAAACTAGGATATAAGACATGTTTTCAGTTATTTCACACTTTTTTGTTAAGTAGTACATAATTCCACGTGTTCATTCCTAGTTGCCTTCAGTGAGAATCTACAAGGATATAAGACATGTTTTCAGTTATTTCACACTTTTTTGTTAAGTAGTACATAATTCCACGTGTTCATTCCTAGTTGCCTTCAGTGAGAATCTACAATGTAAATAGTCATGACAATACAGGAAACGCATTGAATGAGAAGGTGTCCAAACTTTTGGCCTGTACTGTACTATTAGACCGTAGGCTACACAATAATCACCTAACATTGACAACCATAAAAAGTTGCACTAAACGGGTCCAAAGTGCTATTTTGTAACATAAACCGGGTGGTTTGAATGCTGAGTGCTATTTGGCTGATTTAAACCCGTGGTATAAGAGACTGTATACCACAGGTATGATATGTTATCTATTTTTAATGCACTATTTGTTATGGAAACTGGTTTATTACAGCAATGAGGTGTCTCAGGGTTTCGTGATATATGGCCAACATACCAGAGCTAAATGCTGTATCCAGACACTGATGCATCATGCTAAGAATAGCTCTTAGCCATGTTATATTTGGCCATTTACTACAACTCCTTGTGCATTTTTGCTTAAGTATCTACAGTATACCGTTTGTCACTCACCTCAGCGTCCACCCTACTCTCACTCACATCCGTCTGATTCTCTGCCTCTTGCTGAAACTCGCTCTGCTGGATGAGTCAAATAATACAGTCAGACAAACATATTTTGGTAAGAGCCCCCGGGGGAAACTGTCCCCCCCTCTTTATTTCACATTTATTTCCCACATCACCAATTTTATCCCACAACACTTTCCCTGGCTGGCACTGATCATGCACAATTAAAATTGTCCTTTGTCTAATGACAATTTATGTAGATATTCCCACCAAATTATTTTGTGATCAATTTATGTAATTGTTTCATATTTTATGTAGAGCTATATCCTTGTTTTGAATGCACAATTACGACAACCTTCAATAATCCAGTGGTCTAGAGATTATTCCAATACTTTAGAAAAATCACATTTTCTAAAAATCAAAACATAATCATAATTCTCATACGAATGGCCATGATCCACATATTCTTTTTCCTCTAAACTTTGCTTTTTAGTTTCAGCAATTAAACATTGTTCTTAGGGGCGGCTTGTTGCCACATCTTACCCTATAACGTTACATTCACTCACAATGAATGTCAGTTAAGAACTATTAATGTCAGTCTGGTGTCCTGTACCTTAGAACATTAAATTAATTACGTTACGTCTCTGTTAAAAATGCCTAAAATCTCCAGAAACGTACTTTCTTTTTCTTTCCAAAGAAATTACGGATGTCAGCTGCTGCAGTCTTTCTCTTGTTCATTTTTTGCCACTACTGTGAAATATAACAGCAATGCAATTCCAAAGGGATGAAAATGGTGAAGTAAGAAAGAACAAATGGCAGGACTCTAAAATAACTTGCTAGATAATAACCCAATTCGGAGAACAGGAACGGGGCCCAAAACGCTAACGTTAGCTGTCGAAACTGGGTTTGGTACTGTACATTTGACAAGCCTGTCACAGTGACCGCTATCCCAATTTGCTTTAAAGCTAGGCTACATGCTAGCGTGTATACAGTAACGTTAGCTAGCTGTCGGCTAGCTTATTAATAGTCCCTCCCATTCAGACAAGCTGAATAGTATTACAGTCGAAATTCACAAATTCTACTATTCGAAATTCTAGTGAAATTCACCTGGTCGTCATCTAAGGGATTATGTCAGCCAAATACAGGATATTTACCATTCATAGATATGTGCCAAATGTCTGTCAGATTAAAGATTGAAGCGTGCCGTTATCTGTTGTGTAGTGACGTGTGTGTTCAAGCAAGTCAGAAATGAGCACATTCTGCGCAATACGCTGTATTTAATATATCATGAGGACTCGAGTTGCGTATTTAAGCTAAATCCGCGCAGATTTGGCTTACACGAACTTCCCCAGCAAAGTGAGTAAACATAGAAACACGCCAGATTGGCTCATGATTTGACAGCGTTTCCCGCCAAAGTTAATTTTTACCCGCATTTGGCGAGTTGGACTGGAGGGTGTTGATTTCAATCTCTCAATGTTGCGCTCCTGTTTGTCATTGTGCACGAAACTTCACGCCAATAAATCATCAGGAATATTGCTGACTTGTGTGCGTCTCAAGCGCCCTCTTTACGCTCGTCCTAATGCCTGTTAGGTGTCCGTGGATTTGCATATATTTGGCGTTGAAAATGGAAGCGTCTTTTGACATGGAATATCGATTTTACAATGAACACTCATGTCTCAAAAATCGCACAGGATTTTTTCACAAAAGTGACATCCCTAGTAAGCTGTTTCAGGAATATAATCATATTGAAAATGTGTCATTTTGACACCGAAACCGATTTAATGGACCTAAAGTGGACCGATGTTCTCTTCCAGTTTCTTGTTTTTTTTTCTATTAGTTGTAAGTATTTAAAAGTGCACTCAAGCTATGAGTGTGTGGTGTGTGTTTCCGTCAGGATGTGAACGCTCAGCCGCGACCCACCGCGCAGGATCTGGCCGGGTTCTGGGATCTCCTCCAGCTGTCCATCGAGGACATCAGCATGAAGTTCGACGAGCTCCACCTCCTCAGGTCCAACGACTGGAAGATGTCTGAGACCCAGGACAAAAAGGTCCAACTCATGTACCTTTCCAACATCCTAACGCTTCCTTTTGCTTGTTTAACCAATGTGAAGGTAGAATGAAGTATAACCAGAAACCAGAACTTCAGTGTTTAGATCTAGAACCACTCCCTTGTTGGAGCCGCCCATCCTCGCAATAAGGTCATGTGATGAAAATGTAGTGCATCAGATGCTACTTGTAAAAAACAGTAGGCATAATTAGTAATATCTAGTGCAAATGGAGGAAGTGTAATGTATTTATATGTTAAGAATTAACATTAATGATTACATATTTATTTGATAGTTGATTTTATTATTATTTTATACATATATTTAGTATACTGCACATTAATAATTTATTCCATTGTTTTTTATGCCATATGTATTTTTATAAATCACTTGTTTTCCATTCTATATTTAATTATTTTTAAATCATTTCAAATGTAATGTTTATTTTATAAACGTATTTTATATTTGCTTTATTTTAAGTAATTGTAATTTTTATTTTAACGTTATCTAGCATAGTGTATTTTAATATTTAAAATTAATGTTAATAAATTATTATTTTTTTATCAATAATTTCATTATCATTATTTGCTTAATATTCCATTTATAATCTGTTTTATTTAAATTAATATTCATGAATGTTTTTGCTTTATTTCATTTAAATTGTTTGAATTTATACAATAAATTATTAAATATTTAGTATTTATATATATATATATATATATTTTAAATAAATGTAATATTTAAAAGAGTGTAGTGTATTTTAATAGTGCTAATTAAATTTGTATTAATTTAATAATAGATAGGTAAAATAAGGGTTACATATGAGTGTGTTATTGCAAAACTCAGGTCATATATATATATATATATATATATATATATATATATATATATATATGACCTGAGTTTTGCAATATGTTTTTCTGGGTAACTGAGGTTGCAGGATAATATTTAATATTAATTATGAATTATGAATATTTATTTTATTATTTAATAATTATTGTAATGGTTAAAAATTGTAATAGTTAAAAATAGTTATAAAAATGATAATCCTATTTGAATTGTTGAATGATGTCCTCAGGAGGAGAAGAAGCCTGCTCCAGCCCACACACCAAAGAAGACTGTAAAGATAAAGCCCAGCGGCGGGAAGGAGAAGAGCCTGGACTCTGTGGCCGATAAACAGCGTCAGGAGGCCAGAAAGCGTTTAATGGCGGCCAAACGCGCCGTTTCCGAGCGGCAGAACTCCGCCACCGAGAGCGCCGAAAGCATCGAGATCTACGTCCCCGAGGCTCAGACACGACTCTAATAAACCACCAAACCATGTACTCCTCCCACTCCTAGAGACGCTCTCCGGCGCTCATGGACGCGCTCACTCTCGCGGAGCCAGAGCGCACCACGCCTGGATCTGAAGGTGAACGGCCGGAAACAACGAGCAAAAAAAAAAAAAACAATAAAAAGAGCGAAAAATTTAATTTGAACGCTTGCGCGTCGCCGCTGCCACTGAAGAACCTCCTGTTGACCGTTTGTTTATATGGCTTCCCCTTGTTATAATTATAAATGTTATAAAAGTTAACTATCTCATGGAATATATCAAAACTCTGTCTGTAAATTGTGCTAATATCTCTGATGATGAAAAGAGCGCGTCAGATCTCAGACCCTTTACTCGCGTCACATGACCCGCCTCACCCGTCACATGACCCACGGACAGCATGCACTCAGGATCCTGCACGTGTGCACTTGTCTTTCATCAGCGCAGTCTTCCCGTTCTCACAAACACCTTTCTTTTTCCCGGCTTTGTGGAGCGCCGAACACGGACACGTGACTATCACTCGAAAGTGTGTGAATGTTCAGTGCGTCTGCATTTCTGCGGAAGATGTTTTGATGGTACCACAGACACTTGAAGTCTGAAGCGAATCACCGCAGGAAGTCGTAGAATAGCACAGGAAGCAGATTTTAGCACTGTTTGGTTCACGTCACTTTTCACTCCAGTAAAATTGAATGCAGAAACGCATTTCAGCTTGATTTATTTTCCACGTCAAACAATCATTTTTATTTAATAGGGTCCAAATATGACCACTCGACTTTGTTTTTATGATGAATGTTTTAAAACGTCTACAATGACAATGTCCAGATTTTGACTTGGACCAACAGCCTGTTTGTTTTGTAATATTATTATTATTATTATTATTATTTTAATTTGAAAGTTTTTTTCTGTTGTCCATTCATTCCATGTGTTCTTCAGCACGGTTTCCTGATGCTACGGTTCCAGCGATGGCCGTACAACCGTGTCTTTGTGTGACCAATTAGAGCCCATCATTTGTGATCAAATGTTTTTTTTTATTATTATTATTATTATTTTCTTTGACAGATATTAAAAACTTCCGTTACCCAAAACTCAGCTGATTTTAGTTTGGGAAAAGTTGTTTCATGTCAGATTTCCACACTTGAGCCCAAAAGTGTCACAGTATTTAACTCTTTTCAGGTTGTTGACCAACAGAAGATTTACTGGGCATATTAAACTGGGTTCAAATGTGTTTAACACACTTCACCTTTCAGATCTGGGGGAATCACTGCCGGATTGTTCATGTGCCGAATTACATATAATCCGAATGTACAGGTGAAACTCGAAAAATTCGAATATCGTGCAAAAGTTCATTTATTTCAGTAATTCAACTTAAACGGTGAAACTAATATATTATATAGACCCATTACATGCAAAGTGAGATATGTCAAGCCTTTATTTGTTATAATTTTGATGATTATGGCTTACAGCTTATGAAAACCCCGAAAATTCAAAATTAGAATATTGTGAAAAGGTTTTCATAGATGTAAGCCATAATCGTCAAAATATATAAAAATAAATGAACTTTTGCACGATATTCAAATTTTTCGAGTTTCACCTGTACACTTCCAGGCCAAAAGAGAAAAGTCTCTGTTTGGATTTTAAATAGGCAAATGCTTAAGTCAATGATTGGATCATTATTGCAGTGATTATGTTTCTATCATGTTAACCCTAGTGCACACTACATGATTTTAAGCCCGATTTGCAAATCGTTGAGCTCGCCGACAGGTCAGGGTGTTATCGCGTGCAAATCGCGGGTGATTAGCGGCCGATGAACGCTCGCCAATCTGTAAGTATGAAAGAGCCAACAACGCATCAAAGATGCTCGCAGACGCGTCACCGAGCCCAGAAAAATATCTAGCATGCTAGATATCCAGAGCTGTCGCACGACTCAACCTCACGTAAACCCTAACGCTCAAAATAATTAATTGGTTTGAGTAGGACAAACTTAAATTAAACAAATTAGTTCAGTCAAATTAACTTTTATGAGTATTTAGCACTTTCTTTTTCTTTCAAGTTCACATAACTGATATATTTTAAGTAAACTGAACTGTTTCATTGATTTAAGTTTTATGAAATTATTTATTTTAATTTAGACGAACTTAAGTTTAACTGAAACAGCTGGGATGTCTATTTCCCAGCATGCTTTGCTGATGGCACCCGAAAGGGAGAGTAAATGCTAAAATTAAGTGTAATATAATGTGTTTTTTTGTGTAAGATTAATGTTATGAATTTCTGTTAATGTAGGCTTTAGGATAGTTACCATCATGGTGACAGTGGTGCATGCAGCTTGATTTGAGAGCAAATAATCCCTTTATATTGCTGCGCTCATACAGCAAGTGTTTCTGTATAACATACTATTGCTAATATGTTAGCATTTACTATGTTAGCAGATTAGCTTTTTAAAGCTAACTAAGTTTATACTAATAAAAGTGTTTTGAATTCTGCTAACTTATTTGGGTTTACAGTGTACTTCATAGATTTAAGTTATATTAACTGAATGGAATTAGTACTATTAACTTTATTTACCCAAGTTATCTTAACAATAAGTTATTGAGTTACTTGGACACAAATCAAATTTTTTTTATGCTTAAATTGTTTGAGTTAATAAACTTAAATGATTTAAGGCAATCGGTTTCCTCAAACGGTTTGAGTTGAACTAACTCATCAGGTTTTACTGAGGGTTGAGGTCACTGGGTAAATCTTATTTTTTCTTTTTGTGCTTTTTTTCTCAGAGCAAATCATCGCGCAAATCATCTGACATCCATATTCGCGTGTTGTGTTCTTCGTCGGGTATTAGCGCGCGTGCAGTTTCGCGTCATTTCCGGTTCGTTTCATCGCGTGATTTTTCGTGACAGAACGTGGTTTGTAGACAAGATAGAATCGTTGGGTGACAGAGTTGGTATCAACTCGTGTAGTGCGTTACCTCCTGTTGCGGATCAATCACGTTGTGTCGTGTGGTGTGAACAGCTCAACAACTTGAACACTCCTGATTTCAAGTCATGTAGTGTGAACCGCACAGTTCAGCCCGACGTTTTAAAATCATGTAGTGTGAACTAGGCTCTATATGTCTGGGAACAGTTCTTCTAACTCGAATTGATGGAGTTTGTAGCTTTTCATTTCTTAAACAACCATGTAGGAAAAACACATCATGACCATATTCCAGGATGACCAAGTCACGATTCATCAGGCTCAGATTGTGAAAGAATGGTTGTGAGGAGAATGAAGAATCATTTTCACACATGAATAGTCCAGAGCTTAAATTCACTGAAAGTCTTTGGGATGTGCTGGAGGAGACTTTACAGAGTGCTGGACTCTTGCATTGGCAATACAAGATCTGGACCCAAAAATTGATGGAAATTTATAGTGTGATGTCATCCTGGAATATGATCATGATGTGTTTTCATACGTGGTGGTTTAAGAAATGAAAAGCTACACGCTCCATCAATTAGTTAGAAGAACTGTTCCCAGACATATAACATGATAGAAACATAACAATCACTGCAATAATGATTCAATCATAGACTCTTAAGCATTTGCCTATTTAAATCCAAACAGAGACTTTCATTATTATTATTATTAGTTTTTGTTGTTTTTTGGCCGGCAGTGTATGAGGCCTTTAGTTCACAAGCAAACCATTTTCTGAAGCTGGAGGGAAATTGTGTTTAAATGGTGAGTGAGTGTTCATGCAGGAGATTAGATGGCACTATTATTAATAATTCATACATTTTTCAGAGTTTGTATTCCATTATAAGCATTAAAGGGATAGTTCACCCAAAAATGACAAATCTACTTGATCTAAAGTTCTGACCGAGACGATTCCAGTGTTTCAGAAGCTTGATTCTCATGGTTTGAGTGGTGTGTGTGAAGTTCAGACTTGCTTCAGTTTGAACTCAACATGTAGAAGACTGTGAGTCATGTTCATTAAATCTTTTCTTTGTTCACATGATGATGACTGAGGCATGAACACAAATGATTCAGTTTTCTTAAGATCTGGATTTTAGCAGCCCCTCCTGTCCTCTCGCAATAGGCCATTATAACTATATAGCGAGGCACTGTGAAACTCTACCATTCAAAGGTTTGGGGTAAATAAGGTTTTTAAAAAGACCAAGTGATAGTAAAAACATTTATGATGTTACAAAATGATTCTATTTCCAAATAAATACTGTTCTTTTGAACTAATTGCTATTACTAATCATAGAACCCTTAAAAAGTATTATTGCAAAATATTACGGTTTTATCAAGCAGAAAAACTGCCATCATATTGATAATAGTAAGAAATATTTCTTGAGAATCAAATCATATTGGAATGATTTCTGAAGGATCATGTGACACTGAAGACTGGAGTAATGATGCTGGAAATTCAGCTTTGATCACAGGAATACATTGCATTCACATAGAAAACATCTATTTTTTAATAATAATTCACAGTCATACTGTTTTCCCTGTAATTGTCTGATCACATAACGAGCAAAAGAGACTTCTTTCATAAACGGCACGAGGGTGAGTAAAAGATGACTGTTTTATGGGAATGTTTACATGCACTGATATTCCTCAAATCCGAATAAATCCAATGCAATTTTAGATCCTGAAAGTTGTTTATATATTAAACTTTGCAGTCCGTTTCCATCATTCTTTGCATCTGTTCCGAACTAAATTTCAGAGGACACGCAAATATTAAAATATTGTATGCAACGCGACTGCGATTATCATCTCTGTTATATTTGACAATGTTAACTCATATTTCACTCTTAATGGTGGCATTTATAAACGCGTCTACCACTATCCACGCATTACTTACAATCAAATCAATTCAGTGAGACATATAGGCACGTCAAGAGGAAATATTTAACAATTATTACTACGATTTTGACGTTTAGAACATGGCTTTCTGAGTCCTGAGAAGTTTATTCTTATCAGAGATCTCATAATGTCTTGTTCATTGACATCTGGGCAAGTGCGGACAGTCTTTCACACCAAGAACGATAACAATAAAGTTAACGATATAGTTCAAACAAAATGAATAACGGAGTTCACACCACACACAACAGCTGTAATAACGGCACTGAGAAATGATATCATTGGAATCACTTTCAGAACGATTTTTTCCCGCTACTGAACGATAAAACATTCACAGCCAATCAGAATCCATCCTGCTTGAAAGAGCTCGAGCATTTAAAGTGACAGACAATGATATCCTGCATTAGTGTGGACACAATAGTGTTATTGTGAACGAACTTCAGGTTAAATGCTCTACAACAAAACAGAGCAAGCGTTGGTGCTGGTTTTTAATTGCTTAAATAATAACTTCTTGTTAGAAATAACATCAAAAGTGGAAAAAGTTGGTCAAAAACGTACATTTACACAACTTTCACTTTCAGACGCCACATTTTTTTTTTAGCTCTGCACTGTTGTATAAAACCAGTAGGCTTCATGTTTGCAATAGTGCTGATATTCTGGAAAACGACATCCTCAGTTATAAACATAAATATAGGCTATTATAAAACTTAAAAACAGGAAGTTTTTTGCCCTATATATCTTGAAATTGGAGAGTATTTTGTATTAATTCTGGTGGCATGTTTGCCTCAACCCCCGGTAGTTTCCGCCCCTGCTGTGTGTGAGGCGTGATCGCGGGCAAGCGGCTCTTTTTCGAGGCCCGTATCAAGTCAAACAGGTGAAACATAGCAAATATTATTATGTTTAAACAGTAGCGATATTGTTTAACATAATATTTGTTAAGAGTAATTGAATCATTCACATTCAGGTTGCATATTGACTTTTTTATTATCTGACCACAGTTGTTTTTCTATGACATTTTATGACGGATAGGAATGATTGTCTTAATGAACTTCTGGACCAATCACAGCTCAGAATGCTCGGATTCATC